>JAUIRK010000866.1:0-632500 GCA_030549495.1 Nectonema munidae | reverse complement strand
TCAATACGTGATTTTGCCTCTCTACTATCCATCCTATGTATCAATAAATTTGAAGATGCTAACTCAAAATTTTTAACTGAAATTTTTCACACCATCTAGTAATATGGTAGACGATCATTTTTGAAGTGCCCTAAATGATCCGAAAAAGGTATTTTGATATTTTGGTTACTTGTGTTAAAATTGTTAAGGTGATTTTCTTTATTTAAAATGGCCATAAAAAATGTTAAAAATATCATTTTGTAATTTTATTATCCTTTCTGTATGCCCGTTGATTTAATAGAGTAGTGGATTATTATCGTGGTTTGTGAACAGGGTTTATGCATATCCATCTATACTTCGATTAAAATTAGTTTGACTTTTTGCAAGAAAATTTGCACTTCAAATCAATAAGATGATTGGAATATATATTCCTTGTGTTATACGAGTAATTATTGTTTAAAAACAAAATATTCACTTCAGAAAAAATATGGTGTGAAGTTGCACTTGCGGGAATGTGGTTCTTAATTCGCCCTTGCTCAGTTTAGCCATATAAGTAGATATTAGTATATAAAAGCATGCAGTATTCCAATTATCAAAAATTATCTCTAATTAAAAAACAAAACTTATTTTTTGTATTTTTCTTAAAAAATTTAATTACTATTTAATTAATCAAATTCTTAGACAAATAAATCTCGCATGCAAGAATACAATTTTTAAATACTTTTTTATTCTATATACAATAAAAAAAAGGTTAATTTGGAAAGAATATATACCTCATTTCCTCTTTCTATAAATTTAGCATCCAACAAACACTGAGATAATGCGTATAGTTTTATAATATATAGTATAAATTTTTAAAGAGACAAATATTTTGAAAAAAGAGAGTTAAGAAATTGAAAAAATCAATATATCTTTCAGAAATAATTTAATTATAAGCTCAATTTTTGATAAACACGCCAAATTATAATAGATAACTATATAACTATGGAGCATTTTTGTAATACCATTTATGTGGTTAGAATTATCTTTAAAACCTTTATACATGGTTTAATTAATTAATAACCAAGTTAATTAAGGATATGCAATAATTAAACATCTTATCATTGTGAGTTTATGTGTATGCATGCTTAAATACTAAAGACACACCCACACAAATAACTATATATAGCAATGATAAAAATGCAGGAGATATTTTAGAATAACACTCAAATTTGCATATATTATCTTGATTCATTGGGTTTATTTATTTCGAGCAAAGTATATACCACGTATATATATATATATACGTACGACAGACAACATGAGTAATCTTTTGTCTAGAAGTTCCCTATTAATATTTATATGTTTGTGTGTATGTGCGTGTGTGTCTGTTGTAGTGTCTTGTCCTTTGAGGTAAAGGCTGCTAACATATTTATAAACGCCATTATCTATATATTATCTCAATGCCGATTATAAATAAATAGTAAATATATATATATATATATGTATATCTTAAATATAGCCTAATTACCTTAAGTACTGCTATGCCTATAATATTTTCATGGACATGATTAAATATACCTTGATTAAAGGTGACGGATTCCATTTTAAAATTTTGTTGAAACATTTGTATTAAATCATTTTTATTAAATTGTTCATATTTAAGTGAATAACGGTAAATTTTGCCGCTATTTTAATTTGATTTAAAAGCTTTTTTATCGCCAATAAATTGTACCCTTTATATCCATTCAATTTTCATCTTTTTTAGATATACATTTTTTTTAAGATTTTTTTCTATTCTTAACGATATATATTGAAATTGAAACTAATGGTCATTAGGGTGTTTTTATATTTTTTTTCACTTATTTTTAACATTTATATTGAAATTTCTAAAATTTATCAACTTCTCCAAAATCAATTTTTTTGAGAAAAATAAGCGTTTGTCGAATTTTATTTGCTAACATTTAATTTTATATATAAAAATTGAATCGATCATTTGTCTTTTATGCTCAGCTTTAAACGAACCATAAAATTATACTCAATTTTTTCATCATAATTTAACCTCGCTTATTTTTTTCTTCTCTATACCAGATGTTCTCAAACATTTCTTTGGCAAATAATAATATGTTTATTTTAATACAAATCTTTTATCAAAGATTAAAAAAATTCCAAAATGATCTTGTGACGTAGGAATTTGATATAGTCAGAATTTCAGCCAAAATCCTCTCTTTTGTAATTATAAATCACAAATGAAACATCACTTATTTTTCTAAAATAGGAATTTGTTTCAACTCAAGATTGAAAAATACGTGATATATCATGTCAATATTGTTCTTCAGTATATTATTATGAATAGTTATCATTTTTTGTCTTTTAATTCCATAAAGAAGAGATGAAAGATTTTTTATTCTGTCTGTGTATGACATATCTTGGAAACCAGCTACTTTATTAATGAACTTTCTTTGAACTATCTCAAGTTTCCTCAATTCAAGCTTTTTATGAGGGCCAATAATTATATTGCCATATTCCAATATCGGTCGTATCCTGGTTTTGAAGAGAAGAGAAGCATTTTTCTTATCAAGCTTGGAAAAACAGTCTTATTAAAAAGTAAGATACATTTTGTACACCATTCATAGATTCTGGCAAGATCGTTTTGCAAAGTATAATGCAAGTATTATATATATACTTTTATATCATCAGCAAAAAGTTTCATATTTGATTGAACTAAATTTGATTGGTCATTAACAAAAATGTTAAAGAGGATAGGTCCAAGTACGGAACCTTGTGGAATAGTACTTTGTAAGTCTTTTGCGTTGGACAAAATTCCATTAAAACAAACTTTTTGCTTTTGGTGACTAACGCATTTTATTAGAGAACCATGAATACCAATTGATTTTAACTTAAGTATACCATTAGAATGGGAAAACAGTCAAAAGCTTTTTTAAAATCAAGATAAATTACATGCCCTGTTTTTTTTGTATTCAAGGAAATGACTAACATCATTGTGAAATTCCAGCAAATTTGTAATTTTTAATTTCTTGCATATAAATCCATGCTGATTAATAGAAAGAAGATTATACTTTTTTAGATGACGCAATATATGACTTGTAACTATTCTTTCCAAGACTTTTAATAAACAAGAGACTGATAGGTCTATAACTTGATGTTTCATGGCGATTTCTTTTTTTGTAGACAGGATAACAAGATTTAACTTCCAGTCTTCAGGCAAGTAGCCATAACTAAGAGACTTATTGAATAAAGTTGTTAAAGGTTTGCATAGAACATATGGCAACTTTAAAAGAAAAATAGGGTGAACATCATCTAACCCCATCGACTTAGATGCATCTAAGTTTAACAGTTCAGTCAAAACTTCTTCTGGAGAAGTGGAAAGTGCTTTGCATGATTGTGTAGTTAGTTGTTCATTGGCTATAACGCTATTTTTCAAAGGGTTTGTACCGCAAGAAGTAAAATATTCATTGAAAAGGTTTGCTTTATCTTTAAGCAAAATTATCACTTTTCTTGTAAAATAAAATCTTAAGGTTTTTGGCATTTTTTACCTCATATAAAGAAATTTAAAAAAGTTTTAAAATTTCAATACATTAAAATACTTTTATATGTATTGAGATGCAAAATAAACTAAATCTTTGAATATTCAAGTTAAAAAAGGGGTGATGTTCATTTAAGTAAAAATTCAGAAATTTTTTTATCAAAAAAAGATGATTTCTAAAATATCTTATTAATATTGTTCAAGATAAGTTAGTTATATACGCAAAAAATTTGCTTGTTTTTTATGAAGAAAGTGGATTATTTGGTATTATATGAATACGAATTATAGAATATGGATACTATTTTAGTATTATAATATTATAGATTATATTTAGTATCTATTTTAGTATCTATAAATCTTCTTTTTTTTTAATATAGAGACATTATATAGTATATTATATATATTGATAAAGAAGTGGGCTATCTAAAACAATTTCTTTAGAGATAATAAGCTTTTGCTGGGTATGCGAAATATGTAAGATGTTGGTGGCGAATGATTCGTCTCTATCCTGTCACTCAGGATGACTGAATCAAAGGTAAATACTCTTTGTCGTTGTATGCTTAATCTGCGTCTACCTTCACGCACAATAGAAACAATTCTTTGTGGCACCGACTAAAGCGTTTTCTCTTAAGATGTTTCGGAAAAACTCGGAGATCATCTACCGATTCTCTATGTAATGGGTATATAATGCTGCATAATCCGTTTAAATGCCTAAACATTGCAAATGAGAATAAAGATAAAAGTGATTGAGGCGTTTAACGGCTTTTCGTCATTAGAAATGAGTACTTCCCGTTCTAGAACATTGAAAGTAGTTCTCGGCAAAGCGCATTTCTCTGTAGTTGGGGGATGGCTTAAGAGAAGCACTTCAACTCCCAGGATGTGTGGGAAACATCATCATTTGAAGTGGAGCCTTCATTCTGAATCCTTTATTTATTTATTTTTACGTCATAAATAAATATTGTACACATTGTCTTCTTGTGTGTAAATAAAAACACAATATAAGGGCTCTTTAGACAATTCCTTTTTCTTTATTGTCTTTACATTTTAAACAAATGTCTTTATGTGCTTCGTTTTATGTGCCGCAAATAAAGGTGTGCTTAGAAATAATCGATAACATAGTAACTAACAACCATAACCATTTTCAAGAGCTTGAATCGCTTTAAATTTGCGGATTCTAGCGAATTATTTATTCAAGCTTAAACTAAATATTATTTCGGCTTGACTTATTAAATACTTGTACTCAAGTTTCAATTTTCAAAAGATTTTATTTGAAAATGAAATTTTGCTTTTAATTTTCAACTAGTGACTGGGGATGTTAAAATTTTGATTCGATTCCAATAACGATGCCGATGTTCAAAAAGGGCAGATTCCCATTTTTATTCATTTAAAAAATTTGTTCTTAGTTTTGAAAAATCATACTTTTTTAATCGTATTGAGTATTCGTGTATGTAATCAGTGACAAGCGCTAGGACAACTTAACTTAAGAGACATTTTAAAATTGGAGGTGAAATAAAGGATTTTATATATTTCAGTAATTCATGAAGCTAGACATGCTTTAATTTGATTTAGATTCAACGCCTATCGACTGAAATGTTGACTTTTGAAGGAAAATAATCACTGCAATTTCTGTTCTTTTTCTTTTCTTTTTCTTACACGTGCTTTTCCATCTTTGACGCGTCCATAAAATATCTTTAACTGTCTCTTTGTTAAACATAGCTCTTGACATTTTAGCACTAAATATTTGAAACTAAAGTATAAACTGTTACTTATTCAGATATTTAGTGCTAAGCCGTGAAAAGTTTGCTAATTAAATCTTCCAAATTTTACAAACACACCACACATTTTTGTTCAACCTTTGAGATCCGTTTGAAATTTGAGGAAACAGAAAGTATAATAAAATTTGACGATACGATATCAATGCCGATAATTGAAAAAAGCACGAGTCTAACGTTTTTTCATTGCTATTAATCATCCCCTCACTAATCTTAGATGTTAAAAAATGCAATTACTTTTTTGTTTTTTTTCACAAGATTTAATGTTTTGTATTATGATTCCTATCATCAAGTAAGAGCAAAAAACATTGAAATTGGAATATTCCTTCTTGAAACAGTCGTTCGCAACCCGTCGGTAAAAGCTTCCATTTAAATTCCACGCCAAAATTTCCGTTTTAAAAAATGACCCTACGAAATTTTCACACCACGAACTTGCAATCCCATGAAATTATATCCTTTTCACCCGCGAATTATTCATATCATGAAAAAAGGAAATTTAAAAAAGAACTTAAACAATTTTTGCATTATCAGATGTTAGTTATTGTAACTATAAAAAAACACGAGTGCAAACTTATTGATAAAGACTAAAAAATGACGGACACTTAAGACAAAAGAAGACTTAAAATTTTTGACGGGTGTAGTTCAGAAGTACATTCTTTTAAATAATCATTTTATTTTGTACTCTTTTTTTTTTTAAATTTTATGAAGAATTTTTTTTGAAATTTGATAATAACCTTGTATTTTTATTTTTTCGTTCTTATCCCTCCATCTTGCCATATGTTCATTAATTGAGGAGTGTCAAACACGCGGCCTATTTTAATTTTTTAATTGTGTGTAATGGCATCCATAAGAAAGGATAGTCATCCAAACCTAGACAGATAGTAAAAAGCGAGGGCCCTGTTTCTCTTGGGTGCGATACCGATAAATAAATAGTATTGTTTTAAACAAAAAGTAGGCACAATAAACTATAATTGGATTGAATTTAAATTACTCTAAATTAAAATTGGATTCGTTGTTTTCATTAAAATTTGTACTCAAGTTTTAATTGATTATAATAACATATCATATTTTATCAAGCGATAAAAAGAAAGACAGATGGCCTGTATATATCGCATTAAAAAAAGGCTAAACTACTATGGGTGCACGGGGCCTTCGTGTCAATGTGTTTGGTAAGGAAAGATAAACATTATATCTTTCCACACAAGATAAAGGCGTTGTTTAACGGTGTTCAACGAAGGTTAAATTAACCACATATTCTGGCAGGCTGTTCCCGTCTTTTATAATTTGATGGAGGAAGATTGCAAGAAAAAATTGAGTTACGGTATTTTTACAGAATAATAGTGAAGGAAAAAAAGACCCTTTCGTGACCAGTGTATCATATATGATGCATAAACTAGTTTACCTTCGTCTGCTTTTCAAGTAGTTTTGTATATGAATCTTCTGCTTTTTAATAAATATCGTCTGGTTTTTCGGGGAATGAAGCGATTAAAGAGACATTATGAAGAAAAGCACCAAATTCAAACTTAAAGAATTAAAACCTAATTTTGTTACTGCAAGATTTGAAATCAGTCAAAAGATCGCGGCTAGTAGCAAATGTTATAGTGAAGGAGATTTTGTAAAGCCCTCTCTTGTAAAAACAGCTGAAATAGTAATTCCAGAATAAGGGCAACTCTTCAAAGACATTTTTCCCTTGACTATAAATACTATTGCTCATTGAATTGAATAAATTTCAGATTAAAAATTTTAAGACAAGAGATTAAAATCTGTCTACTAAAGTTTGAAAATTTTTCTGCTGCTATTTACGAGATTGTTGATATCAGTGGGGTAGAGCACTGCTTGGAATTCTTAGGTGGGCGTGTCTTCACATATCCGAAAGATTATTTGGAATTTTTCCCATGGATGACACCATAAGAAGTCAAGATATCTTTGAGAATGTTGAGCGGATTTTTCATGAGCATGATCTTGACTTGACTGACTCTGCTGCAAATATGATTGACAGGTATAATGGTGTATAACAGCCAACTTTTTAACAAAATAGAAGAGCCTGGATTTGGAATGAACATCCACAACTATTGGTGTTCATAAAAAATTTTTAAAATTGGAGCATGTTGTTTACCTTCCTACAAAGACTTTGTCTGCTCTCACTCACCCCTAATTTAACAAGTTATTGAAGGGAAAGTATTTCCCATCCACAAATGTTCCATTTGATACAGAAATTCCAACGTTGTCATGTCATAAAATTTTCAAACATTTAATTCACTAGTACAAAAATCATTATGCTTTTGAAGAGCTGACTTCATGGCCTAATTTGGCTGTAAATATTACTTCACATTTAAAATGGATCTTTTTTTGAAACTACAAGGTAAAAAGGCAATCTTCTCATTCAGTTATTTGTCTTCATTGCAAAATTTAAGCTGTGGAACGTAATTAACAAGGAATTAAAGATTGTTTTCTTCAATGTGAAAAATATCTCGATTTGTTATTGAACGAATTTTAGAAAATAACTTTTTAATTTTGAAAACAAATTTTGCCGCATTTTCCCCACGTTCAGCTTTTGATCAACATATGTAAAGGAAAACTTGTAGATGGAAATGTCAAAAATGGATTCGCATTCTGAACTCAAAGCAATGTATCTTGGAGTGGGGCATCCTAAACTTTTATTCCTACAAAAAATGTTAATGTGTGGTTCTACATATGTTTGTGAAAAGCTATTTTCATTTATCCAAGTTACCCCATAGAACAAGATTGACAGATCAACACTTGTCATCTTTAATCAAAATTTTCTCCTAGGGCACCTAGACATAGCGTTGTAGTGAAGCTGCAAATGTGTTGTTAAACCTTATTGATTTCTTTATACCATTTGATCTCAGAAAAAAACAGAGAAGATTAATAATTTTTATGCAAAACTTACTTAAAATCAAGAAGTTGTCTACGTCATATAAAAATGACAATAAGATCAAATTGTGATTAAAGATATGAATCTTGGTAAATAGTGCCTTATTCGCGGAGCAAACTTGTAAATAATTAACAACTGTTTCATTGCAATTACAAATTAAAACATGAATTTTTTTTTGCTTCTCGACCTTTTTAAAAATGGCGATACACTTTCCTTTAGAAACGGTGAATTTGGTGTTTTCAAGACTAATTTTCGTAATTCTTTTTTTTAATTAAATTTTTTTAATATAATTTTAGAACCTTTGTATGAATTCCAAAAATATTAATTGTGAAATGCTCATGTCTTAGTAAAGGTGTTTTCTTCACGTAAAGAACTAATAATATTTGTTTAAAATGATAATTTTTGCAACTTCTTCATTTATTAAGTGCCATATTAACTGTTAGACAAAAACACCAAACAACTCCAGTTAAACTTAAATAATGGATACCATCCCCTTCTCCTTCCCCCTCTTCTCATCACAACCCCTTAACCCATTCCACCCTCTGACGATTTCTTGTTTTTAAGGTATTTTATATCAAATTACAAAATATCCTCTCCTTTTTCTTGAATCAAATGATTTAAAACATAAAAAAGTCGCGTTGATTACAATTAACGCATTTTATCAGAGAAAAAGGCGATGACATCAAAAAAGTTCTCTAAATTCAATAAATTGGATGCATTATCTAAAGGTAGGAAGTCACTTTTATACCAGTTTGTATGTATATTGTATATGTATATAAATATGTAGTCAGTCATATATTTTGTGCTGCAAAAAAATGAGAAGGAAAAAGAGTGATGAATTGAAATTATCTCAACTATCTTTTAAAAAGTATTTGAAAGTGTTTGGAAAAAGAATAAACAAAATAATTGATAACACAGTGTTGCATTAGGAAAGTGCTTGACAATTTGAGAGGAGATAAAGGAGAACTGTTGGAAGATATGTCTAAGTTAAAGTAAGCAAGCACACATCTCTTCAGGCGCGAAATAAGGAAAGAATTGCAAATACTCTCTATCGTATTCTCTTGATTGCAGAGTTAAGTAAAGAGCTTAAAACACACACTTCAAAAAAGAAAACTTAGTCGCTCATTCATTATCGTGATCAAAGTTAATGAGAATTTGTGATTGACGTAATTACCACGAATGAAATAACTCTCTTTAATTTGATTGACAGTAAATAATGTATGCGTTATTAAAAAGCAAATGAACATCATAAATAAATTATTATTACTACTAACATCCTCATCACAACATCATCATCATTATTATTATTAGCAAGTGTGTAAAGACTAAAAATTTATTGCACATCTCATTTAGCAGACAATTTCATTAAAGTTTTGTTCAAGTTTTTTTCAGACATTGAATATATATTTCTTCAATACACTTTGCGAATTAACAATTGCGTTTAAATCATCCTTGCTTTTCTCCCTTTGATTGTAACCTTTTTTTGATTTATTTATCAATGACAAGGGAAAAATTTTTGAAATACTCAATCTACTCCATTATTAATGGCCACGGTGAAGAAGCTGATGATGATCAAGAGAGTAAAGAAAATATCAAAGTTAGTGGTAAGATTAATTTTGTTTAATTTTTTTCACCACAAAATTCAAAAAATGTTGACAACATTCCATTCTAAAAATGTTTAAAATCATTTGATCGATAAAAAGCCGACAAAATTATGTAATTTGATAAGCTAGTGTAATCCCACTATCATAGGCGCTGCATAATGTCTTTAGTAATTATATAAAATTTTCTGTTCAAACATAGAAACTCAATAAAACCTTAATTTGGCAGAAGATGGTCAAGCGGATAAAAACTTATGGCCGTAATCCAGTTATTCTAGTTTGGATTATTATTCGTGATTCAGATTCTCTTGAATTATTATAGAAGCATAATCTTTCTTCGAAAACGTACTCAAAATTGAGACAATTTTGGAATATTTAATTTTAAAAAGTTTCAGCATATTTTAAAGTTACAGTTTAAAGTAAATATTTTGAAATATTCGACGCAAATAAAAGAAAAACAAATATATTCATACATGCAATTGCACACTCATATAGACATAGACACAGGGTGCGAAGTAAGGGGGGATACGGGGGATTCGTCCCCCCCCCCCCCCCCCCCCCCATTCCCAATGACAGATGCTCCCATGCTCAATGACAGATCTATAGGAATCCATCTGAAAATGTAGACAGTGTAGTAGCATGTAGCTTTAGACATGCATACAAGCACGTGATATTTATTTGAGGTTTTGATCTTTTTTGTAGAAGTAGACCTCATGGGACGTTCCCTACAACGTTTGTGTGTTTCAATGTGAGGGGTGACTCCACACAACAGAGCATCCTCTCTAGTGAAAATTTTCTACTTCGCACCCTGCATAGACAGACATACAGATTGAATTTCGATCTCGTTGATAGTTATTTTACCCGTGGGGCCAATGAATATTGAGACGACTCCTGATTAACTATATAATCACTTTATTTGATTGGCAATATGCAGTCTTGCTCAAAAGATTGACAAGTCGTAATTTAATCGTATTTTTGTCTCTTAAAAATATTATATTTTCGGTTATATAGACATTTTTAAGGGTCAGCCATGAAGTAAATGGGCAGTTGCCACAAAAATCAATAGGTAATGCTACCTCCATATGGCAATACCTTCTTGACTGTGGAAAAGTGTAAGAAAAATGGTTTTGTAATAAAACGCATCAAAAGTCTCTGTTGGTATATAAGTTGACACACAAAACAGATATTGAAATGAAGTGAAAATGTGGTCGAGACATATTGATTCCTTGATATCAGACTTGTAATACGCTGTGAGAGTCTCACGACTTTTCTTAATCGCGTCACACAAGTTTTGGCCAAGATTTTTTCAGACATTGAATATATATTCCTTCAATACACTTTGCGAATTACTTGATACTTCGTTCATTTGTACGTGGGCGTGGGTAAGGTTAGTTAGATACTGGGCTTCAGTAACTCAAGGTCATTGGTTCGATTCCCGCATCAAGCCTCCTTTCTTCATAGCTCGATTCAAGCGGTGTAATTGCGCCTTTTCAATGAAAAGACCCCGCAGTACGTTTATCTTTACCTTTATAACTTATAAGTTTAAATATAGAGCAAATATATACAATTTTTACTTCTATATTGCCTTTTTTAAGTTCTAAATTGTCTTTTTTCAATTTTATTTTGTATTTTAGGAAGAGCGTTTAGAATTTAAAAAAGACAAATTAGAATTGAAAAAAGATCATTTAAAACTAAAAAAGATCATTTGGTAGTAAAAATGGTATCGGAATTTAGGCGTGACAAATATTTTAAAATTTCATAAACTAGGAATTTTTTCGAAAAAATTTAAAAACTCTGCCTTTAATTGTCTTTTCGAGTATACAAATTAATTTTTTTTAATTATACAAGAAATGGTTTGCTGCCGCTAAAAATGTTAATGAATTTTGACATAAGTTATTTTAGAACACAATTTTTTTTTAACAATAACCTTGTTTTTGAAAACAATGGGACGATTCTCATACACAAACACATATATAACATACCAAAACCTGCAGGGACCCCGAATTTGTCCGTTTCACGAAAGGAAACTTTGCGTTTCCCATGAGGGAGCAATTTCCCATTTTCCTTAATTGGGGAAGAAATAATTGGTGCCGTTCAAACTAATAGTTAAAACATTAAAATTATAATATTAAAAAATAGTTTCTAAAAGACATTGCTATTACTTTGTGTATGATATTATTCCTCATTAGGTCAATCACTTTGTTTTGGTGTTGTAATTTGATAAAACTGTTATAATAATTTTTTATTGCTTAAATTATTATTTATAAATCGTTCTGTAAGAACTATATGCTAAACACTAATAATAAATGTCATCATTGGAAATCTTCTCTACCATTATGATTGCATGAATTAGTTTACCAAAGACAAAAAAATGTTTCAGCCATTTTTTTGTGAACATTTTAAAAAAGTGTTGAAAAACATGTTCGAATCACATTTTTGAAAATTTTGCTTCCAACATTAATTTGAATCCTCGTTACAAAGGTGTTCATTTAAAGTTTTTTAATTTAGTTTCAAACACGAAAATTGATCTAAAAAATGATTGCAACAAAACTTACGTACTAGACTCTGAAAGAACTGATATTTATTATTTGAATTGTAATAGCAAAAATGACCAACTTTATGTTACAACCAAATTGAAAAAGAATTAAAAACATAAACATTCTCATTGCCAATCAAACAGGAATCGGCACGAATAAAGCGTTACCAGACGCAAAAAGACAACTGCAGGAAGTAGACACAAAACAGCCTCCCTTTTTTACCTACGTCATTGATGATGTTAGCTTTGTTTTAAAACTTATAGCTTTAAATTGTTTCGATTGCAAATACAAACTCAAATAAGTGAAGAATGATACAAATTTACTCAACTCCGAAAAAATTCAAAGCGTCCACGAAAAAAATTGAATTTTATATTTATTTTCTGAATGTGTCCTCCATTGTAGCTTTTCAGCATAAACACACACACACACACAAACGAACTCACACACAGACGCAAATAATAATATTTACATGCAGACACAAGCCAGTACACACATATGTAAGTACGTTGACACACAACACACATATACATACAGGCACACATGGTGACGTAAGTGACGATAGGCCATTTCTTCTCAAAGGTAGTACATTTTGTATAGTGTTTGTTCAGAGATGTTTTAGATGAGCAGAAATTTTTTATCTAGCACACACACATACATCCTTATCAACACAAATTAAGGTTTTTCTTTAGTACGAATCTTACAGATTTAGTTTTTTTTTGTTTTGAGTAGGAATAAATGCATTTATATTTGCACTCTAGAAAAATTGGAAGATTATCTGAAAGAAGAAGATCAAAAAAATGACATGTGTATAAATAACAACTTTGAGAGTTTGCCGAAAAAAATGCACAACGAAGATGCCTCTAGAAGCAAAGAACGGAAAGAGAACAAGAAGAAAAAGGTTGAAGTTATGCAACTCCTGAAAAAGGAAAACAAAGCGGAGGAGTCTTTCAGTCCTGCAACCAACTGTAAGAACTTTTGACTTCAAAGAAAACCCACTTATATATTGTTTATTCAAAAGCGCTCTGGAATAATACTCTGGTATCATAAAAAGTTTCTTAGCGTGTGTGAAAATAATATCTATAATTTCTTTGCGAGTTGGAGGTAGGGAAAAAAATGATGATTTGTACAATTAAAAGTATTTAATTTTTCACTTATATATGACATATGTCAATCAAAAATGCTAAACTTTTCATTTTAATATGATACAAAATCGTTTGACTTTGTTAAATATTTTTATTTTATTTTTCGATAAAATTTATATATACACATAAATTGAAACATTTTTTTCACATGAGAAAAACTTAAATTTTTCAAAAAGAAGGTAGTGTGTTTGTAGGCACTTACTTTATAGTACGAAAGGGGCGTGATTAGGGTGGGCTCGATACAGAGTTTCGATAACTCAAGGTCTTGGGTTCGATTCCTCATCAAGCCTGCTTTCCTCATAGTTCGATACAAGCGGCGCAATTGTGCCTTCTTGATGAAAACAGCCCATGGTACCTTTACTTTTATAATTGGCATTTAGATGACTTTCTCTCAAACAAGTGCCTGTTGAGACGGCACAAGCCCAACCGGAAGCCTCGAACTCCTTTCACGACACAACAACTGTTATCCCTGGAAGATAAGTTCAATTTGAAGCAGTATCTATCCATTTCCGAGAGAGCTGAGTTCTCAAATTCTCTTCAATTAACTGAAACTCAAGTAAATCGTTTCCAACATTGCTTTTTATTATGCTTTGCACTTTTAGCAAAAGATTCTTGAAATAAAAAAGTTTAACTGAAATTTTAAAATATAGGATATAAATTGAACAATGAAGAAGTATTAAAAATATTTTATACACATATAACTTCATTTTTAAAACTGGGGAAATAAGATAGCTCTTCGAAATTCGATTAATTTCAAAGTGTTGCTTGATTTTATAGCAAATGAATTTAGTGTCGAATTTTATGGATTTTATTTATGATTCTTGCCTTGAGTTCTTTAATAATTTTAACAATAAGATATTTTTCAATCAAGGTAAAGATTTGGTTCCAAAATCGAAGAGCAAAGGCTAAAAGACTTCAGGAGTCGAATGTGGAAAAGATCAAGTTTGCGGTTGTTTCTGCTCTCATAAATTCATCGTATGCATCAAATCCTCTTCAAAGTCATTCCTCCTCATTTTCCAACTCTTACTTCAACACAACGCAACATATGTTCCAAACATTTTCCACTTGAACGATTAGAAGTGCAATCTTCATGCCAGTTCGAATAACGAATTCCCCACATTTCAAATATAATGCATACATTATTTTTTTATATGAAAAAAACCAAAAAGAAACATCAAATGCTTTCATCTAGACATAGAAATATTTCTTCTTACCGTATTTTTGTCAACATCTTCATAATCATCTCCATCTCCATCATCATCATCATCATCATCATTAAATGCTATAAATCTATTTCTATAATTTTATCTTTATTTTTACGAAAAATTTATAAACATGCGAAATTATATGCTTTTTTTGAATACAAACGAATTTTATTAAAATATTCCATATGTTATATTATTATTATTATTATTATTATTTACTATCACTTCTCTCAACCAATGAAATTAATTATACGTGTGTGTATCAATTAACAAAATTTTATTATATATATATATATCGTTGAAACATTTTTTAAATAAATATTTTTAATTTATTCTTCTTGTGTTTCAAAAAAACTTTCTGTATATAGAAGATTGTATTTGTCTAAATCAAAAGATTTGCTTTAGGTCAACATCCAAGAAATTCCCATTTGGTATCATCACTATGAAAAAATTCAACTAATCAATAAATTCAAGTCACCTGGTCAATCGTTTAATTGGGGACGTGAGTAAGGTTGGTTAGATACTGCGTTTCGATAACTTAAGGTATTGGGTTCTCCCACGGTACATTTACCTTTCACTTGAATAAAAAAAACAATTATTTTGCAGAGAGATCCTTGTTTATGTGAAAAAATTTTCTTACCTACAATTTTTTTTGCACTAAAATTCTACTAGTTAGTTTAACGCGAGATTGACTTTTATATTTGTTAGTTTTTTCTTGGATGTTCGGCTAATTTTTGATAATATTCTGTATTTAATTTCTTCTACTCTTTATTAGTTCAAAGTTTATTATGGAGAATGTTTCACCGCCATTATGCTGGACTGCTTTGTAAAAAGTATATGCCATTTGAAATTTTAAAAATTGTACAACTAATGTTTATATAAAAAATCTTATTCTGTTGTAGCACCTTTTGGGAAATTTTTAATTCTAAAAATATCAACTGAAGAATGTATTAACAAAATATTTGTTAATTTCCCATTTCTTTCCGTTCACTTTGAAAAAATAATATATAAAAAGAAACACTCGTTCTTAAACGCCTCTGATGAGATTAGCATGATATGTCAATCAAATATTTGATTGATTATATCATAATTGATTAATAATAATTAGTTTAACTAATTATATGTAGTTATTATAAAATAAAATTTAAACAAGTATTAGAGAACAAGGGAAAATACAGCATATTGAAAATTTACTATTGTTTCATAGAATTAGATAAAGTATCTCAACAAAGTACTGAGAAAGAGATTCTTTTTCATCGAATCCAGACCATCAGGATCGCAACACGACTCTCCCATCACAAGACATCTGGCAATAAGATTAAAATTTTATTTTAATTTGACAAAGGAAATTTTGCTGCTAGAAAATTTTTCATTTAAAAATAAAATTTCTTTTATTTGAATAGATAAGCATCAAATGAGATATGCAATTTTAAAAATAAACTTTTTTTAAATATCTTCTATATTCCTTATCTTTAAATTAAGGTAGATAGGAAATTATCTGGGAAAAATATTGATATACATATATAGACATATCTATTGAGTATACATTGAGTATGAAATTTATGAATGGGGTAGGGAAAATTAGAATTCTTACTCCATTCCATACATTCCTCCCTAAGTTATTCTTTGGTATGGTCAAAATATATCGAAAATATATCTTTGTTCCTTGCAATCCTTATATCTTTAACTTTCTGTTAATTGATAATGGAGCGGCCCATATTCAACTTATTAGTAGTATCTGATTTGGAATTCATTTCTGAAGTTTATTTCAAATTTTAATTTTAAAGAAGACATTTAAGGTTTTAACAAAAAGTAAAATTATTTTGGCCATTCACTGCCGGATTTAAAGGGAGGGGAACCGGCATAGGTCACCCCCTCCCTAAAATTGCATTGCCAATTGCTTGAAAATTTTTCTTGATCTAATTCTTTTCGTAGAACTCAAATATTATGATGATTTCTTCAACTCGTTTTTTAGATTCAATCTTTCTCTAAAGTGAGAAGCCCTAAACAGTTTTTTATGCTTAAATCGTAGTAAAGTGTGACACTTATTACTTTTATATTATCCAATTTTTTTTGGAAATTTATTATTTAAACACATCAAGTTTTACCACATCAATTCACTGCGCAGTTCAATGAATGAGGATCGTTTTAATGCTCTCATCCGTCTTTTTGTTCACAGAGATATTCGATTGGATATTGACACTATTATTGATATGCATGCTAAAAAGGGTCCTAGACGCATGGGTCCCCCTTGATTATGTTACTCTAAGTTTTATGATAAAACGGTCAATTTTCGCTTTTTATTAAACTATTACTCAAAATAAGATAAAAATGGCCTAAAAATTTTGATAAAGCTTAAATTAATATCCTTCACATTTAAATTCTAGTTTAGTAAAATCCGCCCCTCCCTAATGTCACTTTCTAGATCCGCCCCTGCCATTAATAATAAATCAATCATGGAACGATAAAATATTTAAAAAGCTTACAAATTCTAAATAGAACATTTGAGAGAGACGATACCTTTTTAATACCACTACAATGGACATGATATGTTCATCCAAATGATGCACCTTGGCATAGTCTTATAGGTTATAATGATTTTTAAGTCAAAAATATTTTATTTCTTAACTATCAACTTCATTCGACCTGTTATTAAGATTTACGACTGATGGGGAAGAGTAAAAGGAAATCTTAGAGCAGATCATTGCAAGTGAACAACTAACATTACCTAAACATAGAAAGCTTAGGCAAAGCAAAGCGAAAAACATTTCCATTCAAAAAGCACAAATGAGAGAGTCCGTCAGTCAGTCCCCTTTGCTTGTCCGCTGGCACAAATGTTAAGGTTATTCCTTTTGATTGATTTGTGGCTGAGGAAAATTATTTTTGCATTATCCTTCTCGTATGTCAAGATGAAAGAAGTTGATTGCGACAAATTTAAATTGCTCACATCATAAATTAGTCACATTTGTGGCGGATCTTTTATGTGCAATTTCACAATCTCTCTTCTACGTCTATGTGCAAGTCATAAATTTTAATCGTTTTCACATTATATATACTTCTGGAATTATTCATCTTTCCATATCTACACTCCTTGATTTTTGTATCTGTCAATACTGCATTAACTGTAACATATGTGGTGGATGTAAATCATAGTGAATTTAAAACAAACTTCAAAAAAACATCAAAGATTTTCTTCAGACTATGAAGGATTCGGATTTCTGAAGTCTGCATTAACGAGGGATGACTGTATTTATTTGTTAAAGAAAAGACTTCTAGAAACTTACCTAAGAAAAATTTAAAAAGCAAACTTACTTTTAAAAATATAACAATCTGTTTTAAAATTTTGTTTTAGATAAATCTGATTGCGCCTTTGTTGAATATGCAAATGGTTGCCCCAAATTTAAGGTTTCTTAACATTTTTTGGGTGTATGGACCCTTTAAATATATGAAGTAATTGGCGCGACGTTTAACTTTCATTCTATAAATATTTTTGTACTATTTTCCGTTTAGTCTTTGATTGGTGAGTATGAAATATCATCTGTCAATCTTTGTAACACGTGATATGATTTGTACGAATTTTACATATTTCTGATACAATAAGTATGAATGAAATTAATTTGTCAATTCCAAAAATTAAACACACACATTAAAAGAATTAAAGTGTAAAATAGGGAAATCAAAAAGAAATAAAAAAGTACGATTGAAAATATATTATTATATACTTTTCTACATAAGGGTTATCAAAAATGAGTATGCCGGAGGTGATTTATTGGTTCTAAAAGAGCACTTTGTTATATGAAACGTTAGGTTAGGCATACAGTCAGTAAACTGACATCTGTATGAGTCTGCTTGTAAGACCGACCACTCTAAGATTCACTTTAAAGTAAAATTTATACTATAGGTAATCTTATATTTATGACTTTTATTTATATTTATGACGATGTTACTAATCTTCTCGAGAAGTACGATACAATTGATGTTTTATACCTTGATTTTCGCAAGGCATTTGACAGAGTTCCACACAATTATTTACTAAGTAAATTAAAAACATAACATTTATCCTGGAACTATTAAATGGAAAGACAACTTCCTGACAAATAGAATCCAATTTGTCACTGTAAACGGCTGCTTATCAAATCCAAGTAAAGTAACTGGTGGAGTAGGTAGTTTGATAGGACCTCTACTTTTTAATCCATACATAAACGAATTGGAAACGCAAATTGAGTCCAACTTGAAATTATTTGCCGATGATCACAAGTTGTACTCTGAATCCACCAAAAATTCTACGACCCAACTTCAAACTCTAAATTTCAAGATCTAAATTTCGCAAAATGTTATCATTTACAAATTGGTTGTCAAAACAGCTACACTTATTATATTCGTGGTCATAATATCACTCGTACTTCGCAAATAAAGGATTTAGACATCATCGTAGATAATTCTTTGAAATACAGGCCTCATTTTTCGAAAATAATCTCTAAAGCTTACGCTGTATTTCATTCAATTTATCGTTAGTTATCCTCCTTTGAAGCAGAAATAGCTACTCCTATATACAAAGCGTTTATACGCCCTATTCTGAAATACCTTAATGTTATCGCACAGCCAAGCTGTAAAAAAGACATGAAAGCGTTAGAAAAAGTACAGAAGCGAATAACCAAAAAAATTACAGGACTCAAAGAATTAACCTATGAAGAAAGACTGCAAACGTTGTCTTTACCACTACTATCATATCGATATAGAAGAAACGATATGATTGCCCTAACCCTAACCCTAACCCTAACTCTTAACACTAACTTCCTCACTTTTCCTCAAGGATTCAAAGAAAGCATCAGAGTAAAAGAGGCGCCACAAAAAACGCTTTCCAAAAAACTTTTTCTCAAATAGAATTGTTAATGACTGGAACAGTCAGTCTTCCTGCTGCTGTTATAAACTCCGCATTCAAGAAACGCCTGGATAACTTCTGGAAAAATATGTTGTGTGTTTAAGTCTTTACTTTTGTATTCTTCTTTTCCATATTTAGCAATTATAATGTTTAAACGATTTCTATATGTTTTTTCTTTCACACATTGATGCGATTACGCACAGACAAAATGGCCTTTTTTCGCTTAATAAAATTATGTTATGTTATGTTATATATGAATATTATGTATATATGAAGCTGGGTCGAATTCTAAACTCTTTTTGTTCCTATCTTCAAAGCAGGTCAATTCAGCCTCTGATTATATTGATATTTATTTCACCTTGTCTCGAAATTGTAAAGACGCCTATTGTCATGAATTCTTTTTCCTCTTGACAAGATAAAGTGTTTTCACGACGAAATCTGCGGTATTTCTATCGACATCTAAAAGACTTTAATTTTCATTTTTGAATTTTTGCAAAATCTTTTTTAATTGTCGATATAATCTCATTTTTTTGACCAAATTTTATATTTCTGTAGAGAACTATAAAACCAAAACTTTTTAATAACAATATTTTGAACAAAATTATTTTCGATGGCAAAAAAACTTTTTTTTCATCAAATTTTATTTATAAGCCCCATTTTTATCTAGATTCAAGCTACGTTCTGTAAGCTGGTTTTTATCTTAGTTTTCTTCCTCTTAAGAATTCAAAGATTTACATAACATTTTTATAGAAGCAACATATTAACTCGATATTCAGAGAGTATACTTAGGCATTTATCTTACGATTGATTTATCTTTAAGGTGTATTGATATATATCATATCATATCATATCAGCTTTATTTTCAAAAGTGTTATATCCAAAATGTAAAAAATTATATGAAAAAAAAAAATAAAATGATGTGAAAATTACAAAACTCTACATTTAAAAAAGCAAATATAGCTTCTGAGGGTTGAATGTCAAAGGCCAAAAACAGCCGCTAGGAGACGCCAACCTAGATGCAATATTCTTGAGAGCACAGGAAATATAATATAAGGAGTATAGAGAAAGCTAAAATGGCGAGAATAGAATATATCAAACAATTGCCCTTTTGCAGATAAAGCAATCGGAGGTTGCACAGTGATTGAGCTTCATGTATGAATCAAGGAAAAACTTTTGCAGCATCTTTTGAAACTTTTTGATATGAATAGGATCTAGTGAAAAAGATGTTTCACTGGTATTGTAAAAAGTGGAAACTTTGTACTAAAAGGATTGCCTCAACTTTGAGAAGATATAGAAAGGGAGTGACATTTGACTTATATATCGAGGTGAGGTTCTGTTCTTTGACCAGTTAAACGTGATGAAATTATCAAACAGAGGTGGTGGCATCTAGTATAAAAACTTATATATGTAAATATAGATACTCAAATGGTATAGATCTTCGACTTTAAGTAAGGAGTTTTCGTAGAAGATGTTGTTTGTATGTGAGATTGGATGAAGACCAAAAACCACTCTAAATGTTTTTTTCTGAAGTGAAAAAAGAGAAGAGTCGTTTGTATGGCCCCAGTTGAATATACTGTATCTAAGATGAGGGACAAAGAGACTTTTATAGAGGAGAAGTAAGGTTTTGGTTGGGAAGAACTTTTTGACTTGCTTAAACATACCAGAGATATAGGCAAGTTTGTGAGTTACGTGTGTCACATGACGATCCAAGTGAGGTCCTAATAGATTATGCTCATATGCTCTTTGAATTCCCAAAGATAATAGGTAATCATCATAGCTTGGAGTAATCTTTCGGTATGAAAATGAAACAAATCTTGATTTTTGGGTGTTCAAAAACAACCAATTAAAGGCAAACCAATTTTTAATAAGTAATATGAATTGTAAACTAACTAATATCGATATGCAGTACAGGTAATCGTTTAGTTGGATGAAATGAGCACGTAACCCCTTCACTCAGCATTCCTGTGATGCCGTGATATGAGGAAAGTGTACCCTGAAATCGTGACAAATATTTGTTTTAACTTAACTTAAACGGTTATATATCTTCAGCAATTGATGCCCTCAGAATTTGGTTTTCTTGCTTTCTCATTAACTCAACAAATACTGGTAAGCTTTTTTTTTGGACAAATATCTTTTTTAAAATTATAATAAAAAAATAATAGATTTTGTTACAAATTTAGATTCTTAAAAATGGTGTTTCTTTTTGGATAGCTAACCGAACATGAGATTATTCTTTATATTTTAACTATTAGAGCATTACTGTTTACCATTTACTTCTTAAAATTTGATACTTTTATCGACATAAACGCTCTTTTAAAAATTAACTAGGATATCCCATTATTCTCAAAGGATTAACCCGGATTTAAACAGTGTTGCATTTTTGCTACATAATATCATAATACCAACCAGTCAATGAAAAATTTTTAAAATTATAGCGATTTCCAATGAAATTTACTATAAAAAAAGGATTTTGTTCGGAACACAACGTAAAATAGGATTTGAAAAAATAAAACGCTGTTTTTAAGAGTTGCAAATCAAAAAATTCATTTAATCCATTAAATTCTCACTTCAGAATACATCATTATTATTTTCAATGAACGTTAGTCCATTTTCTAGTTTCCTCCAAAAATTATAAAATGTACGCTTTATTTTTTGCCTTAATTATTTTTAATGGATTTTATTATAGTGATAGTGATGATAATAACTTGAATTGAATAAAAAATTGGCATAAGTAAATACAATTTGCAGTTTTTTTGGATGAACTTTTTGATACCTCCCTTACCAATCAAAGTAAACTTCATTTGTAAACTACTAATTACCCCATATTCCAATTTTTCGATAAAATGTATACCAAAGACTCTAAAGATGTCATAAAATTATTCCATATTACAATTAATTCATAAAACATCTTTTTCATAAATATGTTCAGTTTGATCAGGAAAATGTAAAACAGAAAATATTTATTTAACAAAAATATTTCATGCGAGCGAAATTGCACCAAACAAGAACTTTCACTTCTGTTGAAATTCATTGAAACAAGATATATGTAATTTCTGAACAATAATAATAAGTTTGAGATCGGAATACTCTACATCTCGTTCTTTTAGATTTCTTATCCACGATATGATTTTCGCCATCATAACAAGCTTCCTTTGAAATTCTGGAAGCAATGGTTTTCTTCCAAAATTCTTAGATGTTCTTTTTCCCATGTTTTTGTAATGTTTCTGAAACTACATCTCTTGTAAAATCAAGAAACTTTTTTTTCTTTCTGAGTGAAATTTGTATAAAAGTGAAGCGTTGTAGAGAGATGCTTGCAGAAGAAAAATTATCTGAGGAAAGTGCCCTTTTTAGACTTTATTGTTGAAATAAGTAGTTCATAGAGTCAGTAAATCCAATCTTTTATTATAGAGATAAATGGAATTGATATAATATGTATTTCAACTTTTTTATTCAAAAAAGCATTTCATCGTTTTATTTCCTTCAAAGGGTGAATATTTTGGTATTAGAAATAATGTTAACAATCCCGCTATCTTTTCACGAAACAATGCCTATATTTGAAGCATTATGTACATTAGAATAAAAATCTCCTCTTTCTTTTAATTTTTTATTAAAATGACATTTTTTTATCCTATCATTTCTAATCACTCCAGTGATATTTATTTTTTATTTAATTCTTCTAATTATTTTAAAGATGAAAAATAATTATCAATGAACACGTGTTTATGGAGGCATTCTTCATTTTGCAAGATCAAACGATAGTCCCACTAAACCGAATATTTTAGAGAAAGGATTTTGCAGCCCATTTTTTCCTTGAAATATTCCTAAAATTTTTAGAGAAGCAGAATCTAAATTTAAACATAAACTTGAAATCTAAAGCGTATTAGCTTGTTTCTCACTGTCTGTTTTATTTCACAAACGTAACCTCTAAAATAAGGAAACATCGTTTCGTCAATATCAAACTGAAAGATCCCTTATTGTTCAGAATTGAGGATTTGTTTGAGCTCTAAATAGAAAAATGAGTGATGAATCCATTTTTGGAATATCGAATCTAGACGAGAAAATTTTTAACAAGGATTTATTGAATAAATGGATTTAAAAATTCAAATTAAACTTTGGAAAAAAGGTTAATACTACAATCACTTCATAATAGACAATTTTTGGATTTTTATGCCCCATAGCAAAGTGACCGGTAATGAAATGTCCGGGTACGAACTGTCCAGTAGAGAAAGGTCTCTAGTTCTCAAAGTCCTTCAATAATTCTTTCATTTCCTCGTATTTCTTTTTCTGATTTATTTAATAGTGATATCTTTTTTTGTTATCGAACTTTTAACTCTTAATCATTTTTATAACTCTGTACACTAAGCTGAAAAGTTAGCAGACCCCTAGCCAGCCAGGGCAGGAGGTGGTTAAGCCCCCCCCCCCCCCCCCCCCAACTCAGATTCAGAACCCCCCCCCTCCCATCTAATATATTTCGATATCAATAAAGGGTTCAAAAAATGGTTTATTTTTAGACTATATATAAAAATTTGGTACTTATTAGTTATCTGCCTTCCACTTTAAAATTTTTTTCAGTAATTTACTAAAAAAAATTTTTTGAATGGGGGAGAGATAACCCATAAGTACCAAAAAATTTGTTGTGAAAATATTTAGCCCCCCACCCCCTCCCAAATTTTTTCCAGCCCTCCCAATTGAAAAGTCCTAGCTACGGGCCTGAAAGTTGGTAATAATTATTTACCAATAATACATTTTTACTTCTTAATAAAACACAGCAAACTTATCTAAATATGCTATCAATTTTATTGACCCATTATACATTTTTAGTAGCGAATTAAAATCGCCGTAACTTTGGAGTCTATTTTATTAAAAGTAAGAGAAATCTTATATTAAAATTTGTTTGAATTAAATATAATAGTATACATGATTATAAAATGTTTACAGGATCTCTTTTATGCTGGAATAGATTCTTTGTTTGATAATTCCAGAGAGTCAGCAGAAAAATTTTTTGAAGAAAAAAAAAGTGAGAATTTACTATACAATTTTGAAAAACGGTACATTTAAAACAAATAAGGTTTAATACGCAAAATCTGGCCTTCTCTATGCAAACAAAATTCATCAATCTCTTCTCCTTTGACTACACTTGTCCCTAGTTTTAATCTCGAAAACCTCTAATTGTTGCAAATGGTATCACAATGCTCACCAGTAACATTTTCAAGCTGATGATTGATCAATATGGGGACTGTTTAACTGATTATAACCCAATATCAAAATGTGAAACTGAAAAAACATTCTCAAATTTCAAAAATAAGCATAAAAGTTTAGATATCAAAGTGAAAAGTCTACTTCAAAATTGTCACAATTTTAGCCAAAAACTACAGCACTTGAAAACAATTCTTCAAAAATATTTTTCTTAATAGTGCTTCATTTTTTTTTACAAAATATATTTAAAATTTTTTAAAATCCGAGAGATAAAAAGAGAAAAATTGGAGACCGAGAGAAAGCAATCAAAGCCGGGAGTATCACGGTATTGCTGGGAGAGTTGACAAGTAGGCAAATGCATCCTTTGGGTCGAAATATGAGGAAAGAGGCTTTGGTGAATGGAATGGGGGTCATTGTAGTATCGAAGAGAAGTTTTTAGCCAACCTTACTTGCGTCCTATCATTTTAATCATTTGTTAGAAAGTTTCTAAATATAAATTTTATCATTGCTGTTAATAAAATAGTTTTTTATTTATCTTAAAAAGACCTAATATTGAGAGAATTTAAATTTAAGATAGGGTTGTTTATAATAAGGTAAAGGTAACGTCCAGTGTTTTCATCTAGAAAACAGAATTGGGCTGCTTGTATCGAACTATGAGAAAGGTAGGCATGATGAGGAATCGAACTTAAGACCCTGAGTTATCTAAATACCGTATCTAACCAACCTTACTCACGGCCTCAATAATAAACAAGATAAGATTGCTTTCTTGAATTTTTACACTAAAAGGAAGCCTTAAAATAGATAAAAATAGAAGTTTCAATATTTATAACTAATATTTTATGTTTTAATTATTAGAACATATTATTTGAGAAAAACAAATTTTGTAAAAAAATACAAAAAATATTTTTATATTTCATTGACTGTTGATGTTCCAGAAGCCTTTAGTTTGGAAATATAATGCCATTGATATCAATTTTTTTAAATGTAAATTATAAAATTTTTAAAAACCCATAGATAAAAACTGAAAAATTTGGAGACTGGGAGAAAGCAATTATAACCGGGAGTATCACGGTAGTGCCGGGAGAGTTGGCAAGTATACAATTGCATCGCTTGGGTCAAAATATGAGCAAAGAGACTTTGGTGGATGTAACGGTTGTCATTGTAGTATCGAAGACAAGTTTTTAGCCAACCTTACTTGCGTCCTATCATTTTAATCATATTTTAGAAAGTTTCTAAATGTAAATTTTATCATTGCTGTTAATAAAATAGTTTTTTATTTATCTTAAAAAGAACTAATATTGAGAGAATTTAAATTTAAAATACGGTTGTTTCAGGCCCGGATTAACCTAGTGGCTGAAGTGGCTTATGCCACGGGCTCCGCATTTTGAGGGGCCCCGCAAGCAGATTTGATTTTTAATAAAGCATATAGCAATTATATTGAATATATAATACATAATATTGATTTAAATATAACATAAAGATAATAAAAAAGAGAAGTTTGATTGATTGTTCAAAAATTGTCAAAGAGCTTCAAAATAGAATGACGTAATTTTTGTCTTTTCATTTTCTTCTCTCTTCAAGTTTATTCCTGCCTGACATTATCTTTTTAACGAATGAGGGGCAAACTTTTTTAGAGGGCTTTGCCCTTCTCGTCCTTCTGGGTTTACGGCCCTGCTCCCAGATATCTATATAAAATGTATTAATTAGATCATATTTTTTTTGTTTAATTTCTTGATACTAATGCATCTTATGCATTTAGATATTTGATTATATTTGATACATTTTATACATTCGAAAAATTTTTACATTTTTCCAGAGGAAGGCAAATGCCTATTTTGCCACCCTCTTGGCGGACGCCTGTGACTAAGCTACTAATTTTTTTATTGCAAAAAAATAAAAATGATGCTATTTTTTGTTTAAACGTTTTAGATGAATAAAAAGATGAGTTTTAAAAGTGGTGTATTTCGTCAAAGGGGCAAAAATCGTAATTATCTCTCTGGAGCTGCAAAAAGAAAAATGAAACAAAGATGCGAAGCATGAGAAAGTGAAGTTTTGAGCAAAGTTCCAAAAATATCAAATATCTTTTTGCCAAAGTCTGAAAATGTCGATGTAGTTGAGCTCAGCCTTAAGTCCACTATTACAGATTCACAATTACCAGCACAACATGACAAAGATGCCACATGCCACTCCACTGATAATAATAATGCCACAACTACAAATGAGAATCTGACAATAGTGCTAGAAGAACCCATGATAACTAATGAATTTTTAGAATCAAATAGTACGTTTAATTCTACCGATCCATATTCATGTGACTTAGGGTTGTGGCCAGATTCTATTTCAGAAAGTATAAGAGAATTTTGAGCGGCAAAAGGAAATAGTGAGTGTAGAAATATAGAAGCGGATTTCAGGGAATCATCTATTAAATATCAAGGAGAAAATTATAAAAGACAATGCAACAAAAGTTTGTTCATATACACACATGATCTCACAAAACAGAAACATTCTCGAACTTGGCTCTGCTACTCCCCATCAAAGCGTGCTTTGTTCTGTTTTGGGTGTAAATTGATGACCGACAGCACAAATTTTGGAAAACAAGGCTACACAAATTGGAAACACGCATCTTATTGTGTTTCTCGACACGAAAAAAGTGCAGTTCATAAGGATGCCATGATCAAACTTCTTCAACGTAGCGATGTTGGCTGCCGCATTGATTCCGAATTGATTAGACAGGCTGATGATGAACGTGTCTATTGGCGTGCTGTGCTTGAGCGAGTGACAGAAATTGTTCGTTTTCTGTCTGAGCGTGGTTTACCTTTCCGTGGCTCGGATGAAGTAATAGGATCTCGAACAAATGGTTACTACCTAGGAATATTAGAGCTGCTTGCTAAATTTGATCCATTTCTAGCACAACACATCAAACAGAATGCTAACAAGAGGAGTTCATCGATTTGTTAGCAAATCGTGTTCAGGAGCAGATTATAACGGAAGTTAAAGCATCTAAGTATTTTTCAGTGTCGGTAGACTCTACTCCTGACATTACTCATGTTTACAAACTAACTTGCATTATTCGTTACGTATTGCCCTCAGGTCCTGTCGAGCGATTTTTGACTTTTCTTGAAGTGCATGGTCGTACAGGAAAAGAGTTAGCAGACAGCTTACTTAAATTTTTGAAGATCAAAGGCATTGATGTTACTGATTGTCGTGGACAATCGTATGATAATGCAAGCAACATGAGTGGTGGATACAATGGCCTGCAGGCAATCATTAGGCAGCAATGTAGTTTTGCCGAATATGTTCCATGCGCTGCACATTCTCTTAACCTTGTTGGTTAGTCTGCTGTGAACTTTTGTGAGCTTGCTTTTTTTTAGTTTTCTTCAACAGTTATACTCATTTTTCGCTGCTTCGACGCCTCGTTGAAAAATTCTGACTAATCAACTTTCTAGCAAAGCATTGCCTACGGTAAAGCGAATGTCTGATACTCGATGGTCGGCACGCGCAGATGCTGCAAAAGCTCTGTTTATAGGCTACAACGAAATTAACGCTGTTCTAGAGGAAATTGCTGATAAGGGTGAAGAGAAAGCTGATAATCGGAATGAAGCCAGAGGACTAGCTACCTACATGAATCGGTTGGAATCTGGAATTCTTTCTATTTTCTGGCACCACATCCTACACCGCTTCCAAGCAAGCACCCAAGTTTTGGAATCAGCTGATCAAGACATTAATTCAGCTGTTCATATTTATGAATTGCTTATTGAGTATATTAACAAGCTTCGAGAAAGATTTGAAAAATTTAACAAAAAAGGAAAAGTTATTAGTAAATGTGAACACTATCTGAGCGAAGTAAGAAGGGTGCGTACAAGAAATCGCCGTTATGATCAACCTGGTTCAGAGCCGGAAATGAAACAGACTCCAAGCAGTGCGTTTCGTACAGGCACGTTTCTTGTGATAATCTACAATTTACATGCTGAATTACAAAAACGTCTACGTGCATATACTACCGTAGCTTTAAAGTTTGGATTTCTTCGAAAGCTTAAAGAGCTCTCGACTGAAGAAATTATTGAAAAAGCCAAAGATGTTCAAAAAGCATAACCTAAAGGTATTGATGCTAGTCTGTCTGATGAATTACTACAGTTTTCAGCTTTCCTCAATACAGGCTTTGCAAAAGAAACTCTAGAAGCTCCAAAAGTTTCAAATGCTTTCAATATTAGATCTTCAGATTCTAATAGTGTAAATGACAAAGAAGATTATCATGATAGAGAAGTCAACGTGAATTCATTGGAATTACTCGCGTACCAGCTTTTTGTAGAAAGAATCTTGAAACAGTATTTCCAAATACAATTATTTTGCTTCGTATATATCTAACCTTGATGATTTTTAACTGTTCAGGAGAACGTTCGTTCTCCAAACTTAAGTTAATCAAAAATCATTTGCGATCATGCATTAAACAAAAAAGACTAAATAACCTTGTTTTGCTTGGCGCCGAGAGTGATCTGTTGCGGAAAATTGATATGTCATGTGTAATCAACGAGTTTGCTTTGAAAAAAATCGCGCAAGCATGTTTTTTCTAAGATTTGATGGCATCAAAAACAAAAATTCATTTTAATGAAACATAACTTATGATCGATTTATGGAAAAAAAATTTTTGTTGTTTTTTAAGTGACTTTTTTTACTGTACCATACTCAATATTTGAGTCAACGAATTGTATGCTGCATTATATATAAATATTACTGTCTGTTGTCTGTAAATAAAAGGGAAAATTGTAAACTAATTGAGTGAAAACCTGAATTTAAATAATAAATGCTGGAATTTTTGGAGGGCTAAAGTTCATGGGGCCCGCGCTGAAAAAAGCCACAGGTCCTATTTATCTTTAATCCGGCCCTGGGTTGTTTATAATAAGATAAAATTACCGTGGGGTATTTTCATTGAGAAGGCATAATTGTGCCGTTTTTATCCAACTATGAGATAGGTAAGCTTGATGGAGGATCGAACCCAAGAGCCTGAGTTATCGAAATACGGTATCTAACCAACCTTACTCACGCCCCGAATAATAAACAAGATAAGAGTGTTTTCTTAAATTTTTACACTGAAGCCATAAATACTTATAGATAAAAATAGAAGTTTCAATATCATAACTAATATTTTTGTTTTATTAATTAGAACATATTATCTGAGAAAAACTAATTTTATAAAAAAAAAATACAAAATATATTTTTTATTAATTCTTATCTCGTTATCAAATACAATATAATTTAAAGTAAATTAAATTTCGCTCTGTTTAAAACCTGATGCATTTTTAGCTAACTTACTAATTACGCATTGAAGTATTAACTTCAAAGTAACTTGTTATATTAGCCAATGTTTAATGTCTTTATTGACCGCATTTAATACGATGTATACGATACCTAATATTTCTGACAAGAACTTTCAGGTAGATCTTTATAATCTTGAATAAAATGAATCCAAATATTCATCAAATTTTGTCCCTAACAATAATGTTAACGTATAGGAATGTACAAATCTTATTTCATCCAAAATTTTAATATTTGTAAAACAACTAATATGATAAATACATGAATGAATAAAAAAGATTAATTATATTTTAAGCTAGATTTTTCAAACACCTCTTTTGAAATTATAAAATAAATCAATTAAAAGTCTTGAAATTCTATATCCCTGGCATCTTGTTTAACCTCCGGTAAAACTGCTATATAGCCCTAATCAATAGGCAAACCTTAATTCCTATTTCAACCTATCATATTTTCTAAAAACTATTCAGAGGTAAATTTTATTTTTTATTTATGAAATATTTATGCTTTTAAACTACCGATGAACTCTTTTAGTTTTAAATCAATCTTAAGTTTTTAAATTTGTTGTTGTATCCTATCTGACCATTATTTATTTTTTTATTAAATGAAAATTTAAAATTGAACTTTTTATTTCGATAAATAAAATTTTAGATAAATTTTTTTATTTGAAATAATTAAAATTTAAAAAGTTATAGATTAGACAAGTAATTTTAGTTTTTTGTAATCAAACTTACTGAATTCTTTTTTTCAATACCTTGTTAAGATTATTTGAACTGGAATGTTTTGAAATTTATTTTAAAACTACCACTCTCTTTAAGTATCATTGCCAAAAAATATTACATCTGATTTGCTAGTTCTTTTATTTTATATTTCTCGTTATTATATTATCAAATGATTACAAAGTATGCCACTAAAATTTGATTTTATAATTAATAAATCAAAGCCCAAAATTACAAAGAATTTTGCCAAGTATCAAAATTCAAACGCGCACAAAAGTTTCTCTTGAGAACTAATAACATAAACTTCTTTTGGCAAAACTGCTATTAAATTATCTAAAGTTTTGCGAGCTGTGCAACTTTTTCGAATTTTTTTCTAATATTTTTTATCGTGAGAGGTCGTTATTTGAAAGTTTAAACTAACTTTTCTATTTTTATCAAAACATAAGTGGTTTAGTGGCTGCGAGGTTAAATGGTTGGAAGCGTTGTTATCGATCTGAAGTTTCGGGTTTAAGCCTGGCTTCTGCTAGATTATCCATAGCTCGATGTTAGCTGCAAATTAGTACTTTTTTCGATGAAAAACTTTTTTGATTTTATGTGATAAAAAAGTGCATGATTACATACAATACATAAAAATCTAACATTAATTTTGTGAAGATGTTACAACAAACTCTCATGTTTAAAATAGATTTAACCTCGCTGTTACACTATATCATTTCATCAAATTCACTTTAACCAATCAACTATAAAAAAACAGGAGGGAGGGGGGTGTCGTCTAATTTAACATTCTTTTCCCTCATATCTTTCTCAACTACTCCTTTTCAGGTTATTTGCGAATCCTTTTGTATTTATCTTATCCTTTGCTTTTATAAAATATTATTTATTTCATGGCATAAATTTCTTATTTTCTCATGACGTATTCTGGATTTTAAACTAAAATTACACATAATTGTAAGGCTTCTCATTTCTGTTATATTTAATCTACTTTTCTCAACTTCTTTCAATGCCCAACTTTGACCACTATTTACTAAACTTGATCTAATACTACTTTTTAAATTTAGAGAGAAAGAACTGCTACACAAAATACTGCTCAAAGATTAAAAAATTTTCAGCCTAGTCTTATTCTATGCTCTACACAGAGTTTCTCAGCCTAATTCTGTCTGTGGCCCCCTTCTATATTTTCTTCTATGTCTGTGGCCCCCTTGGCTGGAATGTTGTTCTATTCCAAATAGACCTCAAGTTTTTTGAAAATAGATATCTGTCGTTAACTTCAAAGCAAAAAGCAATTTTTTTTGGCAAGGTTTTTACAATTAAGCTCATGTGATAAAATAAGTGGAGAGGAGATTTGATAATGGAAAAGGTGAACTGATGCTTGAAGGTTTGAATTATACTACAGACATACACACTCAACATTAAGAAATTGAACAATTGGCAATAATAAAGCAAAATTATCTAGTAGAATTTACCCGCAGTTTGGAAACAAATAGAATATCATCTGCGATTTCATCAATTTGCCGTGATACTGATGAGGTGCTCAAAGAAATACACTAGTTAATCTGATCCATGACTGTTGAGAGCACTAAGCCCACTGTAGGCATGAATAAAGAATCATGAATGGACTACCAGCTTTTGCAATTAAATTTGCCATTTTGTTAGAAGCCAAGATTCCTTTCACTTTTACTCTATCTTGAGTAAACACTTGATCTACTGTCATTCTTCCTCGATAGTCATAAGATAACTTTTTAAAAGAATCTAATGGCTTGTCTTTCTATTCTCTATGCGCAGTCCCTATATGTTTTTAATATCCAGGGACATATACTTTCATTTGAGAACAAATAGCAGACCCACGTGCATAACCTTATCTTGTGGAGATTTGATGCACCCAGAAACAAAATATACGATACTTTTCATAAATTAATTTGTCGTGTTTATCTGAATTGATAAATAAATATTTCCAATAAAGATGAGATTAGTCTCAAACGTGTTCTTCAAAGGTAAATACAGAGTAAGACAAGGTTAGACAGCAAAAATCTTTCCGATATTAACTTATTAGCCAAGAATAGATTCGAATCCAAAACAAAGTCTATAAAGTTAGTGCATTATTAGAACGCATTTAACCAAATCAACACCAAGTAAAAGAAATATGTGTTTAGTAGCTTAAAAGCTTAGAAAGCATTTGTTTTGATGCATTGTTGTCTAACTCTTCATTTTTTAAACGAGCCATACAACCTCAAAATCCAATATTCTAATGCGTGCTATTCTTTAGTTACACATATGTGTGTACTTAAAAATTAGTACACAAGAAAGATACATCATAACTATAAACAGATATTCATGTTTCTTTTATCTCTAAGTGTAAAGTGCATCTTATAAATAAATCGTTGATAGGCATTTTAGATTTCCTATAAGTTGATATTTTGTGTTTTCAAATTTCTTTTGCTAGAAACCTAGAATTATTTCCTGCACTCTAAGGGCCATATGGAGCTGAGTAACCCTTCTCTACAGTATTCCAAACACTACCTACCCTATCTAAATGTCTCGCCTAAATCAAGATTGATCAACTTCCTTCAATTCTGCTCCTTCTACTACAACTTTTTGATTATTATCCGTCTCTACTGTCCTATATTCATTCACAACTACATTTAAAATTGTTTACTAAGCTACCCTTAATCTTATAGCATCTTTCATGTACCCACTTATTGCAAAATACACAAAGAAAATCCAACTTTTTTTCTCAAACGCTACAGGGATCCATCTTAGAAACTAACTTTTCTGAGTTTAATGAATCGCTTATCTTCATCCATTTAGTTTCATTGCTATTAATTTTGAATCCTTTTTTTGCAGAATTACTTTCCATACTCTAATTTGCTCAATTAACTCTTCGCGAATATCCGCGATTAAAACTATATCATTTGCTTATAGAATTTCTTTCATGTCTTCTTTTACTACTTCTTTCAGAATTTCAGCAATGATGGTATTAAACAGAAAATCGCTCAATACCGATCCTTGACGAAATCCAACCTTTATTTTAAATTCTTCAGAAATTGAATCGTTTATTTTTATGTATCTTCACTTCTAAAAAGTAGCATAATTGCTTTCAACCAGCTTCTCATTCTCGAATTTTCTTCTCAAATCTTCGTTCAAATTTGGGAAACCGAATCAAAAGCTTTCTCCAATTCTATAAAAGCAAAGTATAGACTATGCCCATTTCTTGTTGCCTAATATTAAAGATAGCATCATTACTACTTTTGCCCTGCACAAATCCATATTGAACTTTACTCATGTACTACACCGTTCTTTTCAATCGGTTCAGAAGAACTCTTTCTACAATTGTCATGTCTTGTTCTAAAAGTTTTATAGCTCTATAATTCCGGCAATCGATGGTTGATCCTTTAGCGTTATAAAGTGGTGTAATGGAACTTTTATACCAAGAATATGGAATGGCCTCCCCATCAAAAATATTTTGAACTAAACCTTTTAGAACTTCAATTACTTCATATTTAAATAGGTTTATCATTTCCAGTGAGCAACCAGCTTAACCCCTTGACTTGTTTGGTTTCATTTGGTCGAGTGCATATATAACTTCCTTGGTACTTCACATGACCCTTCAACTTTTCCAGTTTTTTTCTACATTTTCCAGGATATCTACTTTGTTGAAAAAATTTTCAGCATAATTATCTTTAACTTAGCAGGTAGTTGTTACTTACTTGCCAAAAAATCTTTTTACTTTTTGATGCCAGAAATTCCTGAAATGTCTTCTCCTTCTCTTTTCTTTTTTTTCTCAACTATTTTAAAAATGTCGTTCACCTTTTCTATACTCTTCTAACTTTAATTGCAGGATTTTTATTCTTATTTCTTTTTTTTCTTTGCTTCTCTATGTAATTTTTTTGTTTTTTTTTTTGGTAATACAGTCAAACCTGCCTTAGCGACCCCCTGTATTAAACGACTCCCTGCCCATAACGACCTTTTTTCTTCCTCCCAATGAAAATTTGACTGTTTTCACCCTGTATTTAACGACACACTGTCTAACGCGACCTACGACCATGTTTTTGAATGAAATTTATCTCTAAGTACTGATTTAAGCGACTATTTTTTGTTGAATATTATAACTTATTTTTTCACAAATGTTTTTATTTGTTAAGCACTGTTGTAATGAACGATTGTTCTTATAATTTCTCTCATTATCATTTTTTCATACCAGCACAGAGCATAGTATGAATTCTATATAGTGTACACTGTCAGTGTACATACACTAATACGATGCCACAAAATAAAAGGTAACTCTCACACAGGGCTAGTAAATTGTTCTATACACATGATATTGATAAACATTGTGATAAATCATTCCAATGATTTATTGTTCATCTCATTACAAGAGTATGAAATAAAATTATTAGTAAACCTTAGCGACCCATTGTATAGCACCATAGTTTTTCCTCCCGACGAAAATTGAACTGTTTTCACTCTGTATTTAGCGACACACTGTCTAACCGACCTTACCATGTTTTGCACTAAAATTTATTAAAAAATCTGCATTAAACGACTATTTTGCAGACAGTTACATTTTAAACACACTTGAAAAAAATAGTCAATTGTTCACAGTAAGACTAGTAAAACTGAATTTCTTTTGTGACACACATATTCGTACATCAATACTTTGAACACAATCAATATGACATGATGAAATCAGCCTTATGATGAATAAAGATAAAAGATTTTCCTTGTTGATTTCTCATTATCAGCCATTTTTCATATCTTTTGTTCTTGTTTTTTTTACTAAGTTTATTGTTACAAATTTCAATATAATAGTTAGATCATGTTTACATAGTAGGTAATATGTCGAAAAAAGAACACACTTGCTCTTCAACAAAAGTACGATGTAATTAAACTTTTATTTTATTAGTGGCAGACATATATAAAATAGCTACTAAGATGGTTTAGGTAAAACCAAATCCAAACATTAGGAAAAGGAAAGCACAAGTGTTAGAAGATTATTCTAAATGTTGTTGTCAACAGTATCAAAAAGAAAACTATCTCACAGGAAATGAAGAGATAAACACTCTAACATACAGGGGGTTATTGACGTTTGCTAGAGGCCTCAGTCAGTGGACCAATTCTCAAAACTAAAGCTTTGCTGAAGAACTTGGAAAATCGAATTTTAAACTTCAAATGTTGGATAGTTTTTATTGAAGGATTATGTGGAAAACGATCAAAGGGAAGAATAACAATAGCAGTTGTGACCTTTAGTGATTGCAAAAATCAAAGTCTCCTGATTTTTTCAAAAGTGAAGTTGAGCCCTTTAACAGTGGAGTACTAGTTTAATAGAAAAGCTTGGATGACTGATGAGATTTTTGAAGACTCGTACAAAATTTTTATAGGAAAATGAAAGTTGGAAAAGGAACGTCCTTCTATTCATTGATAATGCCCCTTGTCATCCCAATCTTAAGCCAGTAACGTTAAAATTCAAGGGATAATTGAACAATGAAGTTAAAATTTAGAAAACGACAAGTAAATGTTTTTTAATTTAATCTACTGAACAATCGCTAATTTTTCTATAGTTTTTCCATATAGTCAGACAAATGGACAAGAGAATCAAGATTATTAATGCAAGTCAGTCCTTAAAATCAACACAAATATTGGATGTCATTTTATTGTGTATTGCACATGGGAAGAAGTTGAGGAAAGCACAATCAAGAAATGCTTCATAAAGGCGGATTTCGCAAAGAAAACATTTCTTGTGGAATCTTGAGATTGAAGAAGGAATACCTACTGCAGTGAAAAATTTAAGTAGAGATGTTTTCGGGGCGAGTAGAAGCTGTTGCAAATATTGATAAAGACTTGTACACATGCGATGTTAAGAATAGGTGTTTGACTTACCTGCAAAAGAAGCATTAAAAGAGATCGAAAGAGAAAAAGAAGAGAGTTCTTTGGAAAGTGATGAAGAAGCAGAAGAAAGTGGCACATACTCTTTAAAAGAAGCAATAAAAATTGCGGATAAACTAAAAAAGTTTGCTCTTCATCATGGCTTAGGAAAAGCTCTGGAATACATGGTGAAAACAAGTTCTGAGGTTGACAAAATGTCAGCAAAAACCTTACAACAAAAAAGGATGACTGATTATTTTAAAGTTTAAATAAATTAATTTTAACTTTTATAATTGTGATTCAATCTTCTACGACATTTTGGTTTACAATTTATTGAAGTCAATATTTTGAAATATTTTCACTGTTTTTAACGACCACCTGTCTAATGCGACCAAAATTAGGTCTTACCTTGAATGGTCGTTTAATACAGGTTTGACTGTATTTGAAAACCTCTCTTTTTAGTCTTATTTATTCTCTAACTTCACCATTCCAAAACCAAGTTGATTTTTGTTTTATTGCCTGAGCTTTCCCTGAAACTTTCTTAGCTGTTTTTCTTTGATCTTTATCTAGGTCTCATCCCTAATATTTTATTTTTTTAATCTCCAAACTCTCAAGCTTTTCTTATTGCAAGTTATCTTATTTGCACTCTTATGCAAAACCAAATATTCAAGATAAGTCTATGTTCTATTTAAAAAAAATTTTAAAAATCAATCATAGAAAATCCATTACCTGATTTGTAGGCCATTCTATGCTCGGTACGTTTATCCAAATACGTGTTGGCAATGAATAAATTCATGCTATCCACGAAACGTAAAATCTTTTTACCTTCGTTTAACCCCAACGTGTCTATAAGAAACGCTGAAATGCCCCGCGTGACCATTTAAATCCCCTAAAATAATGCATTTTTCTCTCTTATCCAAAATTATGTTGTCTAAATTAAAGTAAAATTTTTCCTTAATATTCTTCTCAAACCTCACTTGTGGAGCATAAACCGATACAAAATACGATATCTCGTTATTTATGCCAATGTCCACTACTATTGTTCTAACCCGTACCCTACTTACATTAATTTATTATTTTATCAATTGAATCCACCTTTCCTACCCCTGCAGAACCCGTATCGCTACCTATCCAAAGTAGTTTATAATTACCTATTATTTTACATTTACTGCCCTTGTACCTCACTTCTTGCAAATCCACTACATCTACTTTTCTATTTAGCATCTCAACCACTTCCCTCCAATTTTTGCTTTTTGTATACATAGTTGTGACGTTTTGGCAAACAATTTAAACGCCAGATGCCTTTCTTGACACCAAACCCTCCTCCTTTCGCACTGTGAATTTGGGACCAGATGAGAGCAGATTTTGTTTCATTGTTAAGCAAATTATCAAATATATTTTCCGAAACTTACTTTTTAAATAGAAATTTAATGTAATGAGAATTTTAACCCAAACAAATTTTTCTAATCATAAATCTCAGCCGAAAGCTTTATTTTTCAGAATAGGATTTGTTGATCTCAAAATAAAAGAAAAAGTGATAAGTTCTTTCTCTTTGTAATATAGAATCGGTAATAGAAGATTTTTGCGATTTAAACTTAAATGGAATGAAGATGTTTTTACTTCATACTTCGCGATTTTAAAATTTTTTTGCATCTTAGTGGGTGATATAAAAAGGTTGAGGAGAAAACAAAATTATAGCATGAAATTTTTACTGTAGTTTATCATTTTTGGCAAATGATATCAGATTTGAATTGTAATAGGACTTTTTAATATAACAAATATCTATCATCCTTTTTTTTATTTGAATTACAATTTATTTATTTATTTTAATAAATTAATTAAATTATTATATATGTAAATAAACATAATATAACGTTACAAAACATGGTGGATGCAACCAACATACTACGTAATTAAAAGTAAAGATATATACAAATAAGGGATACGAGATTGAAAATAACACAGCAACAATGGAAGCGTACAAAAGAAGGAGAAAAAACTTCATATAAATGCGAAATTCAGAGCATTAGAAGAGGTAAAAAAATAATGCCCATGATGGATGGAAAAAAAACTCCAAAACACAAACTTTTTCATATTACTTTGTTTATTTAAAGAACAAAAACAAAAATTCCCATTGAAAGAAGGTGCTTAGAGGTATTATCAGAAGAAGAAAAAATCATCATGCCTTGCCAAAGAATGAGAATATCCAACGCATTAAAAAACAGAAAAGTAAAAAGAAAACACGAGTATCACGACAAAAATAAATTGATAAAAAATGAAATGAAAAAAAAATCACATGGAGAAGGAGGCTATTGAACTATTGAAGTAAAAAATTCAGATCTTGCTGCAAACAAATAGGAAAGGCATCGGCAAACTAAATTATAATAATAATTTTAACTAAATTGATTTCTCGATTGGTTCTGATTAACCCGTTATCGGCCAGAATAAGCAGACGATATCTAATGTAAAGCAGAAGATTTGTATTAAAAAGCATTTATAAAAGCAGACGATTCATATTTTTGTAAAGTCGACTGTGGTCGATAGCCGGTTAAGATAAAATTTTAAAAATATGCGTTTCATTCGGTGCTATTTCCTTAATTTCCTCCAAGTGTGCACTGTATTCCTGTTTGACCACACAAATGGAAGGTTGGGTCATCTAAAAGATGTTATATAATTAAAGTCTTAAAGGAATTTGTCAAATAAAACTTCTTAACATTTTCTTACCCAGAAAAACACAGTTAACTTTTGAGTGATCTTTAAAGTTTTGTGGGAGAGTCTTGGTTCTTCAATTTATTTTCAAAAACAAATCGAGATACAAAAAACTTCGTATGTTATTATTTCTCATATTTTTTATTATAGATTATTTGTTGTTTATTATACTCTTTTTATCTTATATAAAGAGGATTCATTGATCCAAAATTTTCGACAGTTGAAAGAAATTTGAAAAATATTCTCACCCCCCCCCCCTCCCCCCCTCCTCTGTTTTTCTCTCCTTCAAAAATTTCACCCATGTGTGCTCCTGGTCCTAAATTATAAAACGAATGAAATCTTCGACTTTAATACTTTATAAATGTGGTTTAGATTGCTGAGTAGTTTGTGAAGTTCCACACTAAAAATGAAATTTTTCCTCTTTATCCCAATTACTATGCTTGTCCTCTACTCTAGGGTTTCCAGATATCACTTATTGTCTAGGTTTTACTGGAATCTTAATTACGAAATCCTACAGGGTATAAAAGAACCCTGACTTAATTCAATTACTATTTTATAATTTAACAAAAGTATGTTTGAAAAATCTAACATCGACTATTATAACTGTATGGCTCAAATTAACGCAAAAACACAAAATATGTCGAATTTGTCGGATAAATCGTAGTTCAGAAATGCATTAATTTTACTTTTTTTTCATCTAATTGTGAGCGTTTCCCCTTAGAATTTAAGAGATCGTTTTAAATGGGATCAATAAGATAAAGAGAGTTACACTGAATAAGCAATATAGCAGTATACATAAAATCCAAAATTTGCCTCAACTGTTAAATCCTACTTTTGCGTCTTCTATAAGCATGGATAATAATTATAATTAGTGTATAAAATAAAAAAAACTTCTAAACTTTTTATGAACGCATATATCTCATTGTAGAACGTAAAAATCGTTCCTTGAAAATTTTCCAAATAGATTGTCACATACATCTATGTGCACCATAAATCTTCGCTTGATCAAATATTGAATTATATTGCGCAAAATACTGTGTATATCTCTTTTTTATGTTTAAAAATTTGTCTTTTACTTCAATGTATTTTTCATATGAGTTATTTGCTTAAAGAAAATAGAATTTTATTCATGCTTCTCCTTAAGTCCATATGTGTCATTGTTATCTTATTTAAAATGTCCATCTTTTTCTACTGCCCAATCTCTCTAGCCTTGTTGTAACACACACGTCTTCATAACGAGCCTATCTTTGTAGGACTGATCGCTTTGCATGTCTCAGGTGGTTAATAGGCCGAGCAACGTGAAATTCGTCATTATTTCTCCTCATGACGACGATCCCACGGATCTCGAAAAAATGGAGTATGAGTTGGAGCGATCGCTTGTTGCCGGAATCGAACTGATCGTGATTGATTACAAAGAACTCGCAGAAACCACCGTCAAGTACATTCGTCTGGGCAACTTCCTGCACAAATCATCCGTCATCTTTGCGCTCATCTCGTTCACCTCCTGTCTCCTTCCGGTTCCCGCTATTCAAGTTTTCTTCTCCTCTACTCATACCCATATATATTGATAATAATCTTTTATGTTATGCCTAAGGGAATTCCTGAGACTAGATTCATGGGGTTATACCGATGTTTTTAAGTATTTCAGTGCATGGTTGTCTGATGTCAATGTGAATGTAGAATATAAGTATGTCTAGGCGTTTTTGTGTCACGTGTATTAATACAAATAAATTGGAAAGTTTGTATCGAGAATGTTAGAAAATGTATATGTAAATTTATGTATGTATGTATGTATGTATGATTGCGCTAACACTAAACCTCAACCATAACACACTCTAGTACTAACTTTATGGTAATTCTTTTCAAATTGAGGAATTAATTTAAATAGTCAAAATCACCGCTATAATGGATGAGGGATTTTCACCTGGTGAGCCAAATCGCTGCCCACTTAAGATTTTCACATGGCCAACTGCAGGAAAAGACATTTAAAACAGCCATCAAAAGTTCTAGCAGCTTTGAAACAAAAATCTCGCTTTCATCTTAGACCGAATCAAGTACAGGGAGCATGCGTGGCTGATTTGAAAGTAGTTGCTATACTGAACGGCTTACAAACGGTGTACACAAACTTCATGTGCTTTCTTTGCAAATGGGATAGTAGAGCTAGATCAGACCATTATGTCCGCACAGAATGGCCGCCCAGAGATTTGATGATTCCAGGCTTAAGTAATGTTAAAAATAAGCCCTTGGTACAAAAAAAGAAAATTATTTTACCGCCTTTGCACTTAAAGCGGGGTCTGATAAAGAAATTTACGAAAAGCACTTAATCATGAAAAGCTTCTTCAGGAATATTTTCATCAACATTTTCATCATCGTTAAAATTTTTATTATCAGCTGGACCAGTAACAATCTTATTAGATTTTCAGTTTCATCAAATTGTAGAAATAAAAATTCTTGAATATTTTCATTCATTTATTTATATTATTTTTTCCATGTAAAGACCAATCGCTACATTTGTAGTGGTAAATAAAAAAACTAAAAAAATAACTTTTTCTTATAAACATCACTTTTTTAAGTAGTTAAAATTAATTTTATACCTTTTTGTAATATTCAAACAAATCTAATCGAATTTCAAAGAAAAAATAAATAGAGAAATAAAGTAAATGGCACAACTCAAAGAGAACAAAAAGACAGCTTACCATGACCTCATTCCTGTCACTAACAATCTGTAGCGTTGTAATTGGCATGTTAACTGAAAGCATTCCTTCACATGCCCAGGATTTTGGAATCGATGCTGGAGAGTGCCTCATAACTGACTGGATAATGTTCCGAATCCCGTGGTTCTTGATCAGTGAGGATATTTGTAAAAAAAGTTTTACCTAGGCCCCTCTATCTCAGCTTCTTAGCTTTTAGATTTTATTAAATTGTCTGAATAGGAATCTGCAATAATTGTTTCAAAAGTATTCTCATTACACGCTCCTATCCTAAGGGTCAGAGCTTTGACGATGTCAGCCATATTCCAGAGAAGTGACGTGAATTGCTGAAATGGCAGGAAACCTAAGGATGTATTGAGTAGTGAGAGCGATATTGGGATGAGAACCTCCTGGTGAAGGCAATGTATCTTTAAGTAAGTAGTAGCGACATGTAGGCTTCTATACGTGTAGAAAGGGCCTGGGCGAGGATGGGGTATAGTAGCATCAATTTTAGTTTTTTTAATGATACTGATTTCTCTCTCATAGATGCTGTAAGTATATAGAGAAAGAAAGTTCTAAAAAATCCAGAAAACCATTCTTAGATTAGTGTAGCTTTAACGATTAAAAAACAAATGTGTATATCTATTCAAAAATAATTTTTGCTTTAAAACAATTAAATTAAACATGGATATATTCGGGGAACAAATGAAAGAAAGACTATATAGCATGTTATCTGTTGAAGTGATTCTTTGAAGGTATTGTAATTGAGAAATGTATCAATGTTCAAGTAATAAAAAAATTTTGGAAGAAAAAGATGTTAAAATAAAAGCAAAAATATAGAAGAGGCTTTGTGAAGAAGCGAATAGAGTGGGGATTGAATATCAAATCTTAAAGAAGTAGGCTTAGGATCGTTGCTACTAAAAATAACTTCGTTATAGTTTTCGTTTTCTTTGAACAAAAAGCACCTCGTTATCGTTTAATTCGGACATTTGTTTGATCATTTTTCTTTATCATTTTCGTTAATTTTTTCGAAAAAAAATGTTTCACTGTTTCTAGAAAATAGCAAAAAAAGTATTAAATTTTAAATACATAACTGTGTTTAAAATTTTGAAATATTGCATATAATTTGCTGGAATGGGTTCAAATGAATTAAAATAACAAAATACTCTAAACTATTTTATTTAATATCAGAATTAAGCAAAAGTTTAGCCGAAAGTCAAGATATAAATGAAAACGGATTTATCTAATTTTGAAACAAATATTTAAATACTTCATAAATACACTGATACAAAAAAAGTTTTTTTGTTAATTCATATCACCAGGGATTTATTCATATCAGCGGCTTGCAGGCCTTTTGAATTGTTTCCCAACTATAAATATGCAATGTCTTTTTTTTTTAATTCTTTATTAAATTCTTTTTTTATATGTTTAGTGGTGTATTCCAATTTTATTTTATCAATTAATAAATCTTCTTCTTCTAATTAGTTTTTAAAATAATTGTCTGAATTAGATCTACGTTCTGAAAATCAAGTTATCAATTTAGTTCAAAACTAATAATCTGTTTGAAAATTTTGACTGAAATGTTAGACCATGCTAGTGTTTTTAAAAATTCTATTTTTTGGGAAGAATTTTGATCACAAACCCCTGTTTTAGTTGATTTCAGAAGTGCATTTCCACGGTTTCTGCCAATGAAGTTCCTAGATTTTTGTTACCTTGACTTTGAAATGATGAATTCTTGAGTCGAATTATACATTAAATTTAGAATTAAAAAAAGTTGTAATTATTTGCAGAAGTATAGAAATCATGGATAAATATATAGCGCGCCTTGATTTTCTACTCCTTTATAACAAAAAAGAACGAAATCAACACAATCGCTAACGTAAAAATGTATTGCCGTTATCTTTATCGTTTATTTTAAAAAATTTTACTCCGTTATCGTTATCAATTAAAGCGATAAAGGTAACGAAAATTCAACTACAGTGGTGTCGTTGCAACCACGGATTACCATTCCGTTTGTGTTGGCGCTTGTGAGGCAGGGAGGGAACTTTTTAACAGTTGTATATCTAAATAGGGGCTATCTAGTAAGCAATTCCTTAAGTAAGCGAAGTAGGTCTTCATCTTTTTGACCGCTTTGGCACATTTCTCTTCTTCGGTTCTAGACTGACACACTTCCTTATTGAGATGGCAATACTTTCAATGTGATTCGTCTCTCCCTTTAGACCTTATCTGCAGGATTTTGTAATTTGGAAAATCTCACTAACCAACTACAAATCTAGATTCTGTCTAAATATTTTTAATTCTTCATCCCATATGGTAATGGGAATGGTACCATTCCATATGAGTATAAATAAGATTAAGTAATTCGATATAAAAGTACTCTAAAATCAAGATAATAAGAGGAAGTATGGTATAAACTAAGCAGATTTCTTCCAAAGATATATATCTCTTGTTTCAAACATGATGTTTATTTAAATATTAAGTGTTCATTACTTGCCTGAAATGTCCTGCGCCAAATTGTCCAGTCAGCCGCATGTGAATTTGAAATAGTCTGCTTCGCATATGCAAAATTTAACCTTTCTAGCACAATTCATAGAGTATGCCTTTTCTTGGAAAACGAAAGACTTTATTTACTAGATTTTTAACTTTTTGACATTTGAATTCATTTTATTTTTTTAAAAATACTAACATTTCACAACAATAACCACAATAGCGAAATCTTCACTTTCCTCATTTTTAGTATTTTTTGACAGAGCTAGAAGGAGATTTAACGAACAAAAAAAGTAACTTGACACACGACAATGATCCAATTAAAACACGGTAATGAGGGAGGTTGGCCTGTCGTCCCTCAAATTGTTATTATGAAGAAGGGCACGCTTGCAAAGCTTATGTACGATAAGAAGTAGGAGATATGCAAAAGAATTCTTATGAGGGAGTTGTTCTTTTCGTAAAAAGGCCGTCCCATCTCCCACAAGAAATAAGGAAGATCCAAAGAGACCACGGTTGCGAGCATTAAAGTGATGTTTTTGAGGAATCTTTGCTTGGAGCAGGAGTTTTCCAATCCACCCACCTGATTCTCCAAACTCCACTTCTTGTACTTGGCAATGATGAAACAGGTTGTGCATAAGGGATAGAATTTTGTCGCTAGTTCAACCAGGTAGAAGCAAGCGAGCGACATCCTCGTCAAGAATCGGTAGCTGCCGAAGTAGACCCATTGCTGGTGTGCGTCGTCCATACCCTTATACATATTCTCGGTGTACTGGAAGTACTGGCAGATTACGATGGAAAACGCGTACACAATGACGACGACCATTTTTTCGTGTTGCTTCAGCAACCACTTTATCAAGTCAGATCCTTTTTGATTGAGGAAGAAGATGAAGGAGAAGTTGAAGAAGGCGAATCGGAAGGAGTGCACGATGTAGTACTTGAAGAAGACGTTGAAGTAGACCCAGTTGAAGTCCTTGATAATAATTGCCGACTCTCTCACCTTTAGGATGTCGTTGACTGTGATGAAAATGCTGAAGCAGTGCATGAATATGTTGGAGTAGATGATTTGGTTGAAGCAGGAAAACCGAAATGACTCATTCACTTTCTTGTACTTCGCGAAGAAGAGCGCGTGACCGATTCCCGCGACTAAGAAGCCGAGTATGTAGATAGAGATTTTGACTAGAAGCACCAACCTCATTTGATCCTCGAGCTCTGCCATCTCTGCACAAGAAATAGCTTCTACTGAATGCGATTCAAGCGCAGATTAAAGGGAACTCGAAAACATACTATCATACTCATTCATTCGAGTGTGTGTGTGTGTTCGTGCTCATTATCTCCAAATTACTTCTCTTCAAGGAAAATAGAAAGGGCTGTTTTCTCTTGTAAAGGGTAGGCAGTTAATTAAATCACGCTTAACCCTTTTGTGTACTTTGCTCTCTCATCTTGCTGATCAGCAAGTTCTTCTTGGAACAGCGAAGAAAAAGAATATCAATATCCTTGCTTCCTTTTCCTCTTCCGTGATCATCTGAGAGCAAAGTTTGCGTGTCTAGGTGTTTCACTCTCATCGTGTCTGTAGTAAAACCAGAATAAGAAGATTGATTGTAGTAACGATATAAGATGATTTATTCAGGATAGAATAGCAAACTTAAGTTAGGTTATAAAAGTACTATAATGATGCTAAAGTGATGAAATAACAGCAGTGTGTGTATATATATATATAACAAATGTGCCTTAGGAGTATAAAGTAATATGCACGTAAACGTATATCAAGGATTTACATTTAAGAGAACTCTGGGCGCAAATTATACTACAATTTCCCCTTCCTAAAAAAAACATTCAATAATGCAGTCTAAGGGGTGGTCTTCTTTCACGCTTTGGATATCTTTCTGTTGGCGAAGAACTTACATCATCTTCCTTCTCGGAAAAGTCAACATTCTCATTAGAAGTATTTTGGACTGCAGGATTTTCATCTTGAATACTTTGTTCTTCAGCAGCTGTGAATGGAGCAAGATCTCTTAAGGAAACGTTTTTCGTTGTTCCTTCTTTTGTCCTTACTGAGGCATGTGTTGGGTTGGTGTGTTCAAGTTCCACTATTTCCATGTCATCACCCATTTTTCTTGAAGCGCCTTGTTTTTTTAGTAGAACTCTTCCAAGTTGTGACAACCAAGTTGGTAAAGAAGTTCCACTTCCAGTTTTCCGAGGAAAAACGAACATTCTTTCGTGAGGAGTACAGTTGATAGAGGTACAATACAAAGATCTCACGGCATGGAGGGACACATCTAGAACATCTTCCCAATGTCTGTTATCTAAATTTTTGCTACGTAGGTTTAGGAGTATCGTTCGCCATAATATACCGTTATACCTTTCAACTTGGCTGTTTCCTGTCGGATGGTATGGTAGGGAGGTAGTGTGAGCAATATTATTATTGATAAAGAAATTTTTAATCTCATATCCTACAAATGCCTGGGCATTATCCGTATGTATAGCTTCTGGTAACCCAAGCATACAAAAAAGATTTGTTAATGAGCTAATTACACTCTGAGAGGAACAATCTTTACACTTATAGGCCCATGTAAAACGGGAATATTCATCAACTATCAATAGAAAATATTTATTCTGTGAATAAGAAGATAATGGTCCTTTAAAATCAACATTAAGTTTTTGAAATGGTCGATGAGCATTAACACAATGGAGATTTTTGGGGACATAAAGCTTAGGTTTTACTTGGGCACATACTTGACATTTTGATATAATGATTTTTATTTCTAATACCGAGCAGGGTAAATTCTTACTTCTTATAAAATGAGTTAGACGAGTTATTCCTGGGTGTCCTAATTCTATATGAATCTTTTCTAAATTATTTAAAGTAACGCTAGCTGAACAAGCTCGAGAAAGTGTATCTGCAACAAAATTAGATTCTCCTTTCCTGTAAACAACATCGTATGAAAAGTAAAATAATTCAATACACCATCTCTCTATTTTATACGGTGATTTTTATTAAACATATAATACAAAGATCTTTGATCTGTGATTAGAGTAAACTTCTTATTCAGGAGTAAGTGCTTCCACTTTCTAATGGATTCTACTATAGCAATAGCTTCTTTTTCTACAGCGGGTAAATTTAGCTCATGACCATGAAATGTGCGTGAAAAAAAGGCTACCGGCTTGCCATTTTGATTTAGCGAAGCGGATATTGCCTTATTACTCGCATCTGTTTCTACTGTAAAAGGTAATTCACCGTCTATGCTCTGCCTTGTAACGTTACATTGTTTTTATTTTATGAAAAACATTTACTGCATCTGTATCCAATGGAAAAATATCCTTTTCTTTAGCTTTAAATAAAGGATGCATTATATTGGAAAAATTATATATCCATCGTGCATAATAGGAAAATAAACCAATTATCCGTTTTAATGCAGACATAGATTGTGGAACAGGTAAATCTAGAAGAGCCTTAATGCGATCTGGGTCTGGCTTAATAGAGTGAAAAGAAACACGATAACCCAGAATATCGATACTTTCCTTAGAAATGTGGGATTTGTCTTCGTTTAAAGTAACTCTCGCATTTGATACCGCTTTAAAAAATTCCCTTAAATTCCTATCATGGTCATCGTTATCCTTTTCCATAAGAGTAACATTGTCAACATAAGCTACAACTCCTTTTAGTTTATTTTATAGTATAATATTATCGATTACTCTTTGAAAAACTTTTGGTACTGCATTAGTTAGACCAAAAGGAAGTCTAGTAAATTCATACAATCTACCACAAGGTTGAAACTCAACTTCTAACTCAAGTTGATGATTCGCCGAAGATAGATCAACCGTACTATATACTTTAAATTGAGAAATCTTTTTAATAACATCACTTATGTTTGGAATGGGATAACTATCGAGTAAGGTAAACTTATTGATCGTACGGCTATAGTCTATAACCATTCTCTTTTTATGTGTGGAAACTACTAAAGGCTGAGATCGCCATGGGGATTTGGACTCTACTACAATACCATCCTTAAGTATAAATGAATAATCCTGAGAAGAGTACTTACGAGGTTTATCAGCGATCGGATAACACTCCTTGGAAAGGTAAGTAAAAGGAGAAGGACACTTCATTTTAATAGCAGGAAGGGAACATACATGTATTCCATCGCGAGTTCCTTTGAAGGAAAAAGTCCCGAACTTGTGGGTTTCAAGGAAACTTGTACCCAAAATGACTTCCGCTGCCACTTCCTTTAAGACGTAAAAGGTAATGCCTGGATAGAACTTTCCTTTTACTTTGATATCCGAAGTTACTAGTCCGCCAATTTGAGATTTATGTGTCGTGTCAGCCATACTCACGTTTCCATAAAATTTAAAAGGAATTAAATTTAATTTCTTGACACAACTTTGAGCTATAAAATTTTCTGTTGATCCAGTGTCCAAAAGTGCATCAATGCATACGTTATTTATTAATACCTTGAGCATTACTTCTTTGGAGAATGAGTTAATAAGAGCAACATTAGGAACAAAAGCAGAAGTTTTAGATCGGCAAACTTTACTAAAGTGACCTAGTTTATTACACTTTCGACAATATGAATTGCGAGCCGGACAGTTGACACGAGGGTGACGTTGATTTCCACAAAACCAACAAGAATTAAGGCTTTGTTCTTTAGGTCTAAATGTAGTCTTTGATTGAATAACAGCGTTCATAGGATCTGTAGGATCTAAACTACCATTATAACTGGAAGCTGCTGCAGACATCGTGGTTTCTATGCCATAATCAGCAGAACTCTTGAATGCAATGTCTAAGGATCGTGTAATTAAAAGTGCCTTTTCAAAGGATAACTTACTGTCTTCTAACAAACGCAAACGTATAGATGGAGAATTAATTCCATTAATTAAGGAATCACGGATCATTTCTTCTTTATAAACTTCGGCGCTGACATCTTTGAAGTTACAGTACTTACCTAAGTTTTGCAGTTCCTCAACAAACACGTCAATGCTTTCATCGGCTCTTTGTTTTCTAGTAGCAAGTATATGACGCATGTAAAGAGAATTTCTTTCTTTACAAAAAATCGATTCGAGTTTTTCTAGGGCTGATTGAAGGGTACATAAATTATCGATGTATTTAAATATGTGAAGCTTTATATGGCAAAATAAAGTTTTAATTTTATTAGACTCACCTTCAGGTATATACTCTAAAAAATTCTCAAAAAGAACGCGCCAATGCTTCCACTGTTCATAAGAGTCTTGATCAGTGGGATTAATATCAAGAATAGGCGGCTTTAGAATTTTGTCCATGATCACTTTATACTAGTACTTTTAATTGTAGTAAAACCAGAATAAGAAGATTGATTGTAGTAACGATATAAGATGATTTATTCAGGATAGAATAGCAAACTTAAGTTAGATTATAAAAGTACTATAATGATGCTAAAGTGATGAAATAACAGCAGTGTGTGTATATATATATATATAACAAATGTGCCTTAGGAGTATAAAGTAATATGCACGTAAATGTATATCAAGGATTTACATTTAAGAGAACTCTAGGCGCAAATTATACTACAGTGTCTTCTCTTCTTTTTTACCCTGTTTTTGTCATCTATTCCCAAAATTGATCCATACCCTACCCTATTTACTTTTCATCCTATCCATCTGTCTGTGTTGGCCTAGTAAAACATCTATATATTGATTTTCCTAGAAAGCCTTTTTCTACACCGACCCAAAATGTTGTTCGAATTGAAATAGCGATCCGTATTAAACTTATGTCGTTAAATTTAAGTACATTGCACAAGTTTGATTGAAATAAAACCCTCACAAAATCTCTCTGAAAATCTGAACTCTTTTAAGCGTACACTTTGTGGATTGGATATCAAAACACCTCCAGTTGATCTTTTCTTGCGGTTTTTTGATATCAATCAAATAGTATAAAAGTAGGTTTAAAAATTATTTTTAAAAAATGCACAAACTATTTTTTAAGATTAAAAAACTTAAAAAAAAAACTTTTAAAACGCTCTATGTTTGATTCAATTGCAAAAAGAAAGGATGCAACGAAATTGCAAAAGGATGTGACGGAACTAAAAATGGCATATGAACTTTTAAATCCTTTCATTATATCTAGAAGAATCATATAAAAGCTCATCTTAATTTTGAATAATTTAATATCAAATCGGACTTTAATTTTTACGCTCTTTTACGAACCCGATAAGCGACTCTTTTTATTTTTTCCAAGGTCATCCTCTCCTCTCTCTCCTTCATTTCCTTCGCTTTTTACACTTTGAGTTGGCAAATCGATCCGTGTAGTCAGTACCAAATCATCCACGACCAAAAGTACCTCTTTCAACTGCCTCTCGTAGTTTTGAACTCGGATGTTCCGATCATGCTCATTCGCAAAAACGACTTGTACCGAAGAATCACGCACACCATCCTCTCCATATCCTCAGTCATGCTCTGCATTTTTCGTCACTTCCCCTTCAGGCTGTAAAGAAGAATTTCTTACCGCTGTTTCCTCTTTCTTAATTTTGCTCACTTCAAAATTCTCTCTTTTTTGTCTTAACCTTTTTTGTGATTGGGCAAATTTAATCACTCTCATTTAGTATAAAACTTTAATGAATAAATTTTTTATTTTTGAAATTTTTTTTATGCTTCGCATAATTTTATAACCTTTCACTCCAAAAAAGGATCAAGTAAAGATGAGCACTCCCAAAAATGACTAGTAAAGAAAAGCACCCCCGATTTTTAATAAGTAAAGATAGGCATTCCCAATTTTAACTAACAGAATAAATTAGAAAAAAAAATAAAAATATAGGATCAAATAAATTATATATTGAAATGACAAATTTATTATTAAGTTTAATCAAATTGATATTGTGCTGCAAATAGTGTTACAAAATCTATGAAATTTGTCGTACTTGTTTCGTTCGTTCCACATGAATTCATGCAAATAAGAGTTCAGAAATTCTCTTTTACATCCGATCGAATTTTCGTTCTCATTTTGAAAAATTCTGCAATATATTTGCAGGCAATTCTCTTTTTCATAAATAAGCAAGTAAAGATAAGCACGCAGGTAGAAACAGGGAGTGCTCATCTTTACTTGATCCCAAAAAAATTGGTGTTGTTTATCTTAACTTATTTCAAAAAACAGAATTTACGTGCAATTTGAATAAAGTGAAATGAATCACAAATCCTTACTTTGTCATGAATCCATTATTTCGCTAGATGCCAATCATCTTCTATTCCCCGACAATTACCAATCATATTTCATATTTTACACGCTCGCTACACACATCCGAGAACTCCAAAAAGTTTCAGAATAATAACGTAGCCATGCGCCATATCTAAAAGTATAAACTATGCTGACTCAATAATGTTTATATAAATTTAACTTCCTGGTTCTACCCTTGTTGTCTCACTCTCGTGCTGATCTTCAAATGAATTTTGTAATACATCATGGTCGATTTGGTATAAAAAAAAATATTTTTATTCAAAATTTGGAAGGAATATTTTTTTAGGCAATTTGATAAGTAGCCATTCTTTGTGTTCTAAAATACAATCGGACCTCGTTTATCCGACAAGCCCGCTAACCGACACACTACTGACTGTAACCTATTTTTCAATGTTATTCTGACACCCACAATACTTCTAATAAAACTAATTTCTTATTCGACATACAAAATATTAAACTTCTATTTTTCATAATACATTTTTAAGATGGACTGTGGGATAGTACTTGCTCTCAAAAAGAGGTGCAATATGTTGCATGTTTGTCGATGAATCTTATTTCACACCTAAAGATGATCCATTGACGGCGCACTAATCATTCGTATTAGAGGTGTATCGGATGTCAAATTTTTCGTATCCCTGGAAGCGGATGTCGACATTTTTTAACGAATGCGGATTCGGATATGCTAATGGCTATTGTATGCAAGCACGCGTTGTATACTTCTTATTAATGAAATAATAATCAAAATACTTAAAATTCAAAATTGGTAAGTTTTTTTCAAGTATTCTTTTTCTTTTATGAGTATAAATTCTTTCTGCGCTACTAAAGAGCTGTTCACTTAGAATACTACTACGTGGACATGTAATATATTGGCATGCAATTTTGGACAAAATTGGAAATGCTTCTTTTTTCGTTTTCAACCAATCTAAACTTTGAACTGTTGATGCATTGATTCTTTTTTCACTCTGATAATACTTATTAATAAGTTCTTCAATGAAAGCTCTATTCTCGTCTCTATCATCATCTTTATTTCCTTCTTCGCTACTGGCATCTAGAATAGCGTCTATTCCTTCATTTAAAGTTTTAAAAACTTGACTAAGATTTCTTCTCATTTTCTCGCAACTTTTGTTCTAACATTTGTTGCCATCATCATCAGCCTTATATCCATCGCATAAATTAATGGAAAAAGATTTCACTTTATTTGTTATTTCAACGGAGGTAAAAAATTTGCTTTTGAATCTTTGATCAAGATCATTTTGGATGTAATTTTAATATCATTTGATGCATTATCGCTTTAAAATTTTTCTTCTTCAAATTCAACATTTTTTCAGCTACGCGTGCGCTTTAATATTACGAATTAGCTGTGCGCCACTGAGCTTTCTTGTGATTTCTTCATATGCTCCTTAAAACAACTATTATTATTTTTAACATCAACCGTCATTTTCAAAATTGCGCACGTGTTTAATTTGTGTATCTGTAGTACACACAAGGATTCTTTAATTTTTTTAATCAGTCTTTTAAACTTATAGAATGAATGTGCTGTTCCACTTTTTAGGAGTAGCATATAAAACAGAAACTTTTGGCTAATTTAATCAATCTTAAACCTTTTTCAAGTTAATTAAAATAATTAATTTTTCAAAGCGTGAGTAAGGTTGGTTATGTACTGGGTTTCGATAACTCAAGGTCTTGGGTTCGATCCCGCATCAAGCCTACTTTCTCATAGTTCGATACAAGCGGCGCAAGTGTGCCTTCTCGATGAAAACACCGCACAAAAAATCGTCTTGTGCCAAAATAGAATGATGAAAATGACTAGCAATGCTACGACTTTTTTTAATATTATTATCAATTTCGGTGTGAGATGTTAAACCATATTTAATTACTAGTTGTACTTTTTGAGCCAGAAGGAAGGTTTTTTTAATATTTGTGCCAGAATCTCGCAAAACACAATGAACATTTTCACTTTGAATATTCCACTTGTTTAACTAAAGAGGATGAACTGCTAAAAATAAGCTTAGTCGTTCAAAATCTTTCACCATATGTGCTATCAAACTTAACCCTATCAGTAATATTTTTCACTATGTAATTTTACAATAATTTTTATAAAAATTTTATTGCTAAATTTATTGCTTATCATTAAATATATTATAAATAATATAAATAACCCATCTATAGGCTTATTATTGACATTTTTTTATGAGAATTGAAAATTAATTTTATGGACTTTTATCTAACATGATCTCAGGTCGCTTTGATTAGAAATTGGGTGATGGGTCCCATTCGTATTTATGAGATGGATAAAATCATTAGTATATCTTATATTAGTTACGCTTAAATTTATAAAAGTCAATGTAGTGTCGAACTAAGTATTTTAACCACATTGAAATGTAGTATTCAATACATATGTTATATATTGACAAAAATAATGTCGATGAAATAGAGAAAGGTCGATTTGCTAAATGGGACAAAAATTATGAAAAAATCTGGCCACAAATTAACCAAACTTAAACAGTAACCGCAATTTAAATCTAGAGTGACAAAAGTTATTTCAGATTCAAATTGAGCTTTTTCGATTTGCTGTGTATGGATAAATTTATTTTAATATAATGAGAAAAGTGTTAGCCCATTAAGTCACCAGTGAAAGCTAATTTACTGATAGGTAGAATATTTTGGCTGAATTATTCATCAAAAGTTTATTTATTAAATCAATTAAGACAATATTAACACAACAATGGTGAATTTATAATATATTTCCAAGTTTATATATTTGACATTGATTTACAGGTTTGATTGATTTTCATGATAAAAATAAATGACACCATCAGATTTACAATCAATTATTTAGTGGGTACACGCGAGATTTTGTAAAAATATTCAATAGAAGTCACTGAGGAAATGAAAATAGGCCGTCACGAATAGGGTAGAGGAGGGAACGTCAGCAACAGTGTCGCACCAAATGTCAGTTATGGAAGATATTTTTTTATTTTTTTCTGAAGGCATTTCTCAACACAATCATACATATTATTACAAATTAAAGATGAATAAAAATTTCTCGTGTTTAATTAAACTTTTTTACTTTAGAAATTAACCGAACAAACCCTATATCTTCAATAGATTTCTGCAATGAGAAAATCAAGTTTACGCGAATAAACTTCCCATTTTTTTAACTTTTGCGAAACATTCTAGAATTTTTGTTTTTCTTTTATTATAGCTTACTGTAACTCCGTTAATTCATTTTTTGAAGAATCAGTTCCTCACCATTTTCTGGAATACTTTTGTTCGCATAAAACGCACTGAACGGAATCTTTTTCTAAAATTTGAAAATATTTCCAAACTAAACTACATTTGGACGACATTTTAGTTTATTCTGTGAAATAAAATTGTAAAATATTTTTAAAAATATTTTAAAGAATTTGGTAAAAAAACGTTTAAATGCTGAAACAAATAAAAACAGACTTATTTAAAATAAATACTTAAAACTGTCTAACAATGAAAAAAATGGAAGTCACTATGATTTTCTAAGAGTATTTTTTGCATAGATCACGAATATGGAACTTGTTTTTTTCTGAGACCCTCCAGTTTTTCGTAAAAAGCAAAGCATGCAATGTCTATCTAAACGGTTATGATGCTTTTTGCTTACTATAAATGCATTTGCATTTTTATATTGTTATTCGTTTTGTTTGTTGCTTTTACTATTATTTTAATTTTTCAGATTACTAAGTCTTTTTTGTAAAAGTAGAAATATTTAAAATGCCGAGAGAATGCAAAAATTCACCAGGGATAATTTTGTTATACACGTGCTTTAGTTACATTCCTATTTAAGGCCAAGCAAAGCAGACGATATCTAAAAAACGCAGACGATTTATATTCAAAGTCATTGAAAAAAGCAGACGAAGATGAAATTACTTATGTTCCAAAATAGGAACATTGGCCGTAAATGGGTTAAAGCGATACAAAAGGCAGTTGGCTCAACGTGTCAAGAAAGTTTATGAGTTGTACTTTGGATGTAAAGTGGGTGACCAGGACAAGAGTTGGGCACCTCACATATGCTGTGTTAGGTGTACAAGTTCTCTTTTTGTCTGGGAAAAAGGCAAAGGGACTGGACTGTTGTTTGGTGTACCAATGACCTAGAGTTTTTTTTTTTTTTAGAAAAATGGGGGGGGGGATTTTGGGGGGATAAAAAGGTGGGGAACCCCTAGGAGCATAAAGGCGCCATTCAAAAGATTACTAGTTCTGATTAACGGATATTTAAGGTAGGTATTAATTGCTTAATTTTTCATGTAAAGTAGTATAAATTTTTTAATTTTATTTTTTTTCTTGGCAAAAAGCCAAAAAGGAAAAGGCAAAAAATCTATCGTATATCCAGATCTTCCGTCTGCTATTCGCCCAGTTCTACATTCAAGTGATATTCCTGTCTCTGAACTACACTAAGTGATGACAACAGCAACTCAGAAGATTCAGAATCTCTGGTACAACGTATACGACACAGCTTGAATCTGATAAGAAACCACATCTCATCGGTCTCATGACATTTCATCACACGACACTTCATCACACGACATTTCATCATAGCGACACTTCACCACACGACATTTCATCACATAATCAGAGAATCATTTCAATTTCCTATATGTTGTAAAAGATTAAAACATCAGCATAGATAAATAGTCAAGATAAAAGTATTAGAGCATTATATTATGTGGAGAATTTTACCTAGGTATGATAAGCTTTTTCATGGGCATGTTGTTGATAATCTTCTAATTATATATGAGATACTTTAACAGCTAAACAGGAAGTGAAAAGTGTACAACTTGAAGTATATATGATACATTTTTACAGGTTGTTGTATAGATAATCTTTTAAATATTTTCCCATTCTACTCACTAATACTTCCTTGTTAGTTTTTTCTTCTTGAGAATACCTTCAACTCTTTTACTTTTAACTTTAACTCCCTTCTATTTTTTTTATGTCAAAATAAAAGTTTTTGCCTTATTAACATTTAAAATGGATACAAATGATGTTGAATATTTTTGTAAGTTTGGAACAACTTCCAAGGGAAAGGAAACTGCAATATTCAATAATTGCGAATATTATAAACATCGAAAAAACAAAGATAATTCTATCCGTTGGCGATGCTCAGAATACCAAAAAAAGAAATGTAATGCGTTTATTACAACGTTGGGAGAACGTGTAATTTCCTCACCCAAATCTGAACATTCCCATTATTTGGACAGAGAAAAAATCTGCGCAAATTAGCAGTGAACAAAATGAAAATTGCAATGAAAGAAGTTGGAGCAGCTCCAATGATTGTCTCTAGTGAATATTGTCAAGATATATCAACCTCATCCATGATGCGAATACCAAAGAAGCCAAGCCTAATTCGAACATTACAACGATCTAAAGGAAGATTTAACACATTACCACTTTTGCCAACTTCAACAAATTTTGAAATAACAGGTAAGTTTAGAGACAATTTATTGTATGATTCTGGCATTGACGATACCGAAAGAATTATTATATTTGGACATAATGAAGTTGTGTCTTGTTTGTCACGTGCCAGACTCTGGATTGCTGATGGTACTTTTAAGGTTGTACCATGTTTATTTTATCAGTTGTATACTCTTCATTTTCATTTTGGAGAAGGGCGTAATCCAGCAGGAATGTATGCTCTTGTGAATAACAAAAGTAGAAATACTTATAGAAGAATGATTAACGCAATGAAGAATATTGTTCCTTGTGCCAATCCTGAACAAATTCTTCTAGATTTTGAAATCGCTGCAATGACTGAATTTCAGTATGCTTTTCCGAACACAGAAATCAAAGGTTGTTTTTTCCATCTTTCGCAGAATGTTTATAAAAAAGCCATTCAGTTGGGAATGAAATCCGAAATGGAAAGTGATAATGAATTAAGCACACTGATTCTTTGTTTACCTGCACTTTCTTTAGTCCCGACAAACTTTATTGAAAATGCATTTGACACTTTAAAGGAACATATGCCTGAAAATGATAAAGTTACTCAGCTTCTGACATACTTTGAAAACACCTACATAAGAAGAGGATACAGAAGAAATGGAGCAGCAAGGAATCCCCTTTTTCCTATTTCAAAGTGGAATCATTTTGAAAATTGTGTGGAAGGTGTGGCTCGAACTACAAATGCTGTAGAGGGATGGCATTACTCTTTGCAATATTTATTCCAATGCAGCCACCCAACAATTTGGTATTTCCTAAACGGTATTTACAAAGATATTGCTTTTCAACGTTTGAATTTAACTCAAGGAATAACAGGTGCACCTCTACCGACTAATAAAAAATATCTTTCTATTAAGGAGAAGATTAAAAGCATAGCTAGTCTGTTCGCACAGACTGATATCATGACATACCTTAGAGCTATTCAGTATTCTGCCTGTAAGTAGTTTGTTTTTATAAGTATGACAATTTTTATTGTTTTTAAATTATTTCTTATACAAATAAATCAAATTATAGTACTTTCATTTTGTAATTTTTTTCCAAACGATATATATATAGTTTTCAGACGCATTACCGTCCCTCAATTTACCGCAAACCCATACACTACCGTAAAATTATATAGAAAGGATTTGTTCTTTGGGAATCCCTCGATTTAATGCTCGTATCTGACATTGACAAATAGTTTTAATAAAGCAAGCAAACTCCATTTAATTGAAATATTTTTCTTTGAAGAATTTGTAAATATTATATTTTTGACAAAATATGAACGATATTATACACAAATTAAGGAACAGTTGTAAGGCATACTTTGTATTATAGTGATCTTTTTCAAACCTAACTTGACATAACGTAGTAATTATAAATAAAAATAGATGTTATTGAATGAAGTTTTAAATTTTGATTTTTGAGTTAAATATTTACCCTATATTTTTAGTCTACAGTATTTATATTAATAAAATCAGCATAACTTCAATGGGTTAGTTATAATAATATATCTTAATACCCTGTATCAGAGTACGACAGGGAGGTTAAATTTTTCGTGGCAGGGATCATAAGACCAACGATGTGGTAAATGTAGGCGAATAATTATTTTATATTTGGTTGTCATGATATGTCGTGTATAATCAAATGTCGTGTGATGAAGTGTCGTGTGATCAAGTGTCGGTATGATGAAATGTCGCGTGATGAAGTGTCGTTATGATAAAGTGTCGTGTGATGAAGTGTCGTGTGATGAAATGTCGTGTGATGAAATGTCGTAGCACGATCTCATCACCCAACTGGAACTCAATGATCTTGTTCGTGATCTAATACTTACTAAGCAACAGAGTGAACTCTCTTGACTTCAAGTTTACGACAATGGCACATGTTGGATGAAGATGTTCGAATTAGTATGTTTAGAAAGCGTTCTGCAGATCTAGAGAAGTTAAACAACTTGACTTACTGTAATGATATCAAAGGCCTATTCGGTGCCCTTGAGATGTCATATGAACCGAATGAGTGGAGGTTATTTATAGATAAATCGCTTTACAGCATAAAAGCAGTTTTGTTGCACATTGGAAACACTATGCCTTTAGTTCCAGTTGCTTACTCGATCATTTTGAGAGAAACCTATGAAAACCTGGCTTTTATTCTGGAACACATAAAATACAACGAGCATGATTGGCTAATTTGTGCAGACTTGAAAGTAGTGGCCATACTTAATGGCCTACAAACTGGATACACCAATTTTATGTGCTTTATTTGCATGTGGGACAGCAGTGCAAAGTCAGAACATTATATACGCTCAGAATGGCCACATCGGGAATCTATTTATCTTGGATGCCATAATGTAAACATGAGCCATTAGTTATGAAGGAAAGAATCATTTTGCCACCGTTGCATATAAAGCTAGGCCTAATGAAACAATTTACTAAAACACTGCAACCAGTAAGCCCTGTTTCTAGTATCTCAAAAGGATCTTTAGTGATGCTAAGATTAAATGAGGTATTTTTGCAGGCCCTCAGGTTCACAAGCTTATAACTGATAAGGACTTTGAGGCTACAATGGATGAAACTAAGCTAGCGGCCTGGCAAGCGTTCAGGGATGTATGCAAAGGACTTCTTGGAAAATACCAAGATACTGCGAGAAATTAAAGTAGAAAGTCTAATCAAAAGCTACAAAGACCTCGGATGCAATATGTCACTGAAAATAGATTTTCTTCATTCTCACCTGTCCTTCTTCCCGGAGAATGCAGCAGATGTGAGTGATGAGCATGGAGTGGGGTTCTAGGGACCTGTCAAATTAGGATAAAAATTTAACACAGATGTCAAAAAAAGCAAGCATATACTTTGATTCTAAAAAAGAAAAACAAAATATTTTTATTATTTCCGTATTTGCCATATATAATTTTGTGTATTTAAATATATTTTTTTAGTTTCACAAACATTTTATCAAAAAATAAATAGTTATATTTCATCATTACTTCATCGGATTATTATCCACGAATACGAGAGAAACTAAGAGTAATTAAATGATAACACCGCATAATATACCCAAATAGAAAGAGAATTGAAGCTGTGCACAGTGTTTTTACGCTGACAACATTCATCATATTTTAATAATGTTCAATAGCATTCATTATGCTATTATAAAGAGGTGTACTTGTCAAAAAATTTTGGAGAAAGTAAAAATTGAAAAAATCCAAAAAAAAATTGCGGTATACAGAAAAATGTTTGAAAATTGTGGGTGTTGAAACTTAAATAATCCGCGGATGTTAGGACAATGTAAAAAATTTTACGGATATCCGATACATCTAAAATCGGTATCTATATATTATGGTAAAAAAATTTACATTTGTCTGTCTGACATTTGTCTGTTGAAGCACTATTGATGAAAAAAGTCGGTTCGTTATTAGTGTGTCGGTTAAGGGAGTGTAGGATAAAGAAGGTCTGGCTGTATATGATTATAAATTTTGATTATTGATCAATTTTTTAAAAACTGCAGTTTTTTTTTACATACTCCTTACAAAAAGCTTGACTCCCAATTTCTAACTCTGATTAAGAACCTCTTGCACTAACTATGCAAAGTTTTTTTCAATAAGGTAAGAAATTTTAAATATAAAATTTGTAACTAGTGTTGATTTGAGCGCAAAAATTAAGCTAAAAGTAAGATTATGGAGTAAAAAGTAAGATTGCCATCTATAAAAGTTCTAAACCGACTTCTAAAAAATTTAGCCCCCATCATTTTCTTATTCCTTGTATTCAGATATAATATGAAAAATAAGAAATTAGAACGAAGAGACGCTCTTCCTAATAAATTAAAATTACAGTGAAAACTGTCTTATTATAACCTTCATAGAACGGTCACTCGTTTATAACGGTCAGCGGTCAGATTTGAAGCAGAAACACACTTAAGGAATCTGCGTGTAACGGTCACTTCATTACAAATCCTTCTTAAAATTCAAACAATATGAAATATAGATACAATTTTCAACTATATATGTATGTAAGTGAACCAGTATCAACTACAAGCACACTATGATTGCTAGTAAACAGACTGTTTCAGTGACAGCAACACAGTGATTTCTTGTTGTGTATAGGTACTGTTTTCATTATTAGCGTTTCCTGTTGCTTAATTTCTACAAGCGTATTGCTTACAACCACAGTTTTGTTCATTGAGAAAAATTCTTATTATCCCAAAAAAATGAAGATTTGAGGCTTTGTGAAACAAACAGTGTGTATTTAGTCGCGAAAATTATCAAACATTTTCAAAGTTGGTCGAACTCAAATTTTGAATATTAACAAAGCTATAATTATGAAAGAATTTGAAAATAATGTTCCGTTGCAGCGAAAAAGAAATCTCAAAGAAAGTACAAATGAAAATGTAAATAAACTAACTTGGGAAAAGATATTAGTAAATAATGTATTCCAATAAGGGGGTCCAACTTTACAAAATAGAACAATAGATTTTGCTAACAGTTTGGGTCTTGATAACTTCAAAGTCTCTAACTGTTGGCTAATGGTTCGGATCTTGATGAGGAAGCACTTTTTTTTATAAAGGAATGGTTAACAAATCTTTTATTATGAAAAATCAAAGTGCTACTGGATGCAAAAAATTCAAAGACAGACTTGCAGTTATGTTGTGCACGAATATGATTGGTGAAAAAAAGAGAGCATTGGTGATTTGAAAGTCATTGAAACCAAGATATTTTAGAAAAATTGATGTGAATATATTGCCGGTTAGCTATCATGCTAACAAAAAGTCATGGATGACTTCTTTGATTTTTAAAAACTGGCTCAAAAAATTTGATGAAAAATTAAAGAAGTGCTTTTACCACCCAATACAACCTAGAAGTTGCAACCCATGGACCAGGGAATTATACAAGTTTGGAAAACGCCAACTTCAAAAGATTATACATCAAATGAAAATAGATAAGTTGAAAAGAGGAACTTCACTCTTGAAAGAGATCACAATTTTAGATGCAATTTTCTGGCTCGACAAGTCCTGGAAAGATGTTGCACCTTCAACAATACAAAAGTGCTTTGAATCATGTGGTTTTGGAAGTTTAAACAAAAATGAACGTAAGCCTTGCCTTTTTTTATTCACAATAAAATTTCAGAAGATATTTCAGAAGAAAGTTCTTCTTTAAATAATTTTTCTACAAGCACAATTGGAATTAAAGCAGATGACGTGATTTCTATTAAGAGAAAAATAGAGATGTATGATATGGCAAGTGTTGATTGGGATAAAGATTCCGTAGGATTTTTCTATCAGAAACCGAAGAATACTTCTCTTCTGCAAATTTAGCCATCGAAAATATCAATCAAGATTTGCAAATTGTCTCCGATTTGAAAAATTATTTTTTTAAATCGTTTTCAGGGTCTTTTAGATCCAATATGTGAAATTCAAGATTTTTGTATGATCAACACTCAAAAAACTACAAATACACACAAAAAAGTATTTTAGATTATTTTAAATCTCAGATAGTGATTTTTTCAATAAATACTTTTTTGAAAATGTGTTCATTTTGATGTTTGATTCGGAACTTTCATACAACTGTCACCTGTTTATACCCCTCCCTCCCTTTTACACTACAAGCCAAGATGAACTTTGTAAAGAGGTATTGATAACTGAAAAGGCATTACTAATAATGTGATTTTAATAATAGCTAGATTTTACATTTTTTAGATAAAACTTTGAGAAAAAAACTGAATTTATTTAAAAAACACTTTAATATAAAATAAAAATGAAATGAAAAAGGAAGGTGATGAAAGTATAGTGCATATTTTACAAAACATTAAATAACTACAAAAGTTTATATGGAGATGATGATGATGATATGTGTTTAGAGGATCTTTGGGTTTTGAGAAAGCTCAAATTCATGCTGGAGCATTAACAAGTGTGCCTGCACCAGAAACTGCATTTTGAGTCTTCTCTGCTATTTCAGTCTCGTCCATCTTCGCTTCTTCTTCTGAAAAGAAAGAATAAATTTTATGATGGGGAGATTTTTTAAGTAGTCTTCTTTGTATGTTGGTTTCAGAAGCTATTTTAAGATGATTACTGTTATAACGCATTAAGTACGGAGTTTGTAAAATCAATGCATAAAATAGAATTTTTTACAAGCAACACTAGAAACTAAATTTTATATTATTTGAAGGTCCGTAAACAGGAAAATTTTTTAGGAGTGGCTGAAACATTACTAAAGTGGTTCCGAAATCTCTATATCATATAATATTGATATTTCTTTTATCCGTTACCTGCAGAAAAGACTGTGCGATTGTGTTAAGATTAGTGTACATTTACAAAATTATTCTAAAAATTTTAGCTCGGGGCTGGAGGCATGAGTTAAGGTTCCCGCATTAAGCATTTCTTCATAGTTCGATACAAACGGCACAAGTGTGTCTTTTCGATGAAAACACCCCATGGTACCTTTACCTTTATGCTTAAGTTGACAAGTGTGTTCACTCAATTTCTAAATGGGCCGTTTTGGAAACATATTGTTGGAGGTAGGATTGGTATAGAACTAGCATTAGTATTAGGTTTAGCGTTAAGGCTAGATTCAGTGCTACCACAATCGTGCATACATACATTTTTTAACATTCTTGACACAAAAAACGTCTAGACAAACATACAAAAGCATAGATATTGACATAAGACACGCATACACTGAAATAGTTAAATCTGAAAAGCAGCGGCATAGCCTTTGGAGATGCCTAAATATAAATGCACTACATTTGTATACAAATGTATTTGATGCACTCCCGGTAGCAACGCAAATGAAAGAGATGAAACCTTGGCTCGCGCACTCTTGCTTTTCTTGCTCACAAGACTCATCCTCCAACTCTGTGTTCTTGTCATTTTCTTTGAGCTCCCCTTGCAGGCCCTTTTCCTCATTCGTTGGCGCGTCTTCCTCGGCACAACTGACTGCTATTACATCCGTTGAAAAAAAGTTAACTTCTGGCGGAGAGTTACTTTTCGATTCTTCATCTTTACAAGTCTTCTCTCCACCATCTATCAATATAAATGGTTCTCATATTAAAATAATAATAATGCGCAAAATCAATTCTTAACTACATCCAAAAAACTTCGTACAAGAAATTTTACATCAATTTAGTCTTTTTTGGATGAAGTTTTTTATATGTCAATTGGGTCAAAAATATTCCATATAAAGCCAATAAACAGTTTTAATTTTTTTTCATATAATTAAAAGTTTAAGTCATTGGTTTTCAAAAATTAATCGTCTATTTTTTTTATAAATGAATTTTCAAAACTTAAGGTAGATGATTTTTATTTTGTAGATAACAAGTGAGCTGTTACGCCTGAAGGGATTTTTACAATTAGAATTTAAATAAATTTAATATTTCAAAAATTTTAATGTAAAACGAATCTGATTTTTTTAATTAAAAACAAACATTTAAGTAATTTTGTAAAAATAAGAAATTATTTCAAAACAAATCTTTTTCCTAAAAGTCAAGAAATTTCACAAAAAAATTAAAAAAAAAATATAATTAATTTAATTATTTTTTATTTGAAATTTTTTTTGTAAGGCGGCCAAAAAATGGCGGCCTTACATAACAAATCATTGAAGAATTGATAAAAAATTTTAAAAATATAAAATTGCCGTTTTTTAAAATTTATTTAATTTAAATTTGTATTTTATAAAAATTAAATAAAAACGAGATTTTATAATTTAAAAAACTTTCAATCAAGAAGAATGATAATGTAGAATGCAAAAAGTTAGAAAAAGTGTGGAGAAATTATATACACAGGAAGCGGGTTTTAAGAGAGTACTTACAGGTATCCATTATTATATATAGTTGAAGGAAATCATAATTGAATATACAAAAATGAAACTTTGGGTAATAGAAAAGATTTGATAGTTTAAAAACTCCAAAGCCTTGCTTGCAAGAGTATATAAATAAAAATAAACCCTATTGATAATTACCTCTTAGTAAAAGCACTCTTTAAGAGGTTAGAACTTGATTTAGAATTCAGTGGTTCTCAAACTTTTTAACAAAGTACCAAATTAAGAACGAACATTACACTGACGGCCTTGCCAAAAGCATAAAATCGGTTTTTATAAGAAGGGTTTTTAATTAACTCTGGAATATTATTCTAGTTACGTCAACTGAATCCAAATTGCTGCATAAAATCAATAAATTTGCGAAATTTTGAATATTTTAATAATGATATTCTAAGCCTATTTTTCCTGGAACTTTGCTATGTGGGCCGCGAAACAAGGGATTGAGGGTCGCATGTGGCTCTCGTGTCCACGGTTGAGAACCACTGGTTTACATTGACTTGCTAAAAAATTAATTAACTTTTTTATGTGTAATTAGTGCTGCTACAGTGAAAAAGATTTGTTTCATACTTTCGTTATTTTTGGGCGTGGTGGCGTTAACAGAGGCAGATGAGTTCCCATTTTCGTGCTTATTGTTGAGTGGACCGGACTTTCGTCGTAAAAAACTTGGCCAGGCGAATATCTTGCTCCCACTTGTTCCTCGAGCAGATGAATTCTCTTTGGATGCTGTTGTAGATCCTAGTGCCGAGGATTCTTCGATCTTTTCTTCAGTCGTTTGAACAACTGGCGGTGTTTCGTTTTCTAAAAGCAAAGCATTTCAAAGATTCTCTTAGTTCACTGCTTCCCAAGCTTTTTTTACTTGATAGAATAACATATCTCCTTTCATTAGATAAAAACAACACACCGGATTTTACTTGAAATATATTATGTTAAACATTATTATATTTTATATAATAATTCTTAACCAAGACCATGCATACCGCAAGTCACTCTGAACTTCTAGTCGATTTCGTTACTTGCTTTTTATCGCAATAAGTATTCAAAATTCTGTTTCACAAAGATTTTTAATTGAAAACGGCGCCATGATTTTCTGATATTCTTTTTAAATTAACATATTCCTTTTTATTAGTAAAACGATCTTTTTAAGCATACGTTACATTAACTTTCAAGGTCATATCATAGAGATGCGATCCCATTTCTACTTTTGTTTATTATTTTGACATTATAAAATTACTGTAGCAACTAATTCAGGGGTCGGCAACCTTATGCTAACGGCATCGAGTGCCAACCTCATATGTATATTTATCCAAACCAAAGTAAACATTATTGTTTCATAATTTATTAATTTTTACATACACATTTACATAAATATACAATAATAAGTAAAATTATAATTAGCAATAAAAAAATTATATAAGTAATTAGTGCTTGACTCTTTGATAACTTTAGCCAACTCTTCAATATCGGCACACTACTAAATAAAAATGGTTGCCCATAGTTAAAAGCCATTTGATTGCCTTTAAGATCTATTATAAAAACTGTTTAAAAATTTATTGTACTTTATGTGTAAATGAAAATTTTTAATTGTAAATCTTCGAATTTTTGCGTGCCACTAAAACGACCCCTGAACTAATTCATTCTTTTGCATAGTGTTTTGGTTTTGGCGCTTTGTAGATATGCAAATAAATATTACTGAACAAGAAATTACACAGATCAACTAACTGGCGGCTTGTAATAAATTTTGTTTGCCAAAATCTAGGCGTAAAAAATCGGTTTGACATTCCTGACTTAGATAATAATAATAATAATAGCTCAAACGTCGCATTAGTGTGAGCATGGTTCCATACCCACCCCCTGTATACATTTATTTTAATTCTTCTGATGGTGAATGAAATATTTTTAAAGTTTAGTCATTTGAAAAAACAATGATTGAAAAAAAATTTTTACACAAAGAAATTTAAAAAAAGGTTGGTATCCTATAAATACCTATAGATATAGGTTGGTATCCTATATCCATCTATAGATAAAAATGCATTTTTGCTTTTAGGATTATAAATTATTATTATTGAAACAGTTAAGTTCTTTTTCATAATCAGTTTATCAACTTAAAACGCTTCTCTATAAAATAAGGGTTTTTTTTTAAAAAGAACACAAGTATTGGTTTCAAAATCTGCACTGATTCAATGATGTCAGATGTATGATGGATATAGAAACGAAATGAACAACTAACCAAGACCTCCATCTTCACTGACATTTGCGTTTTCTTTATTTTCGGTTGTATCCTTGACTGAAAATAAATGAATATTAGAAACTGAAAAAAAGCCGCCCTAAAGATTTCTGATTTTTTTAGTTAGTTGTTGGTATTGCATCGGAGGAGAGAAAATCTCCCAAAACTGGATAGTGTAGGAATTATCCGCTTCTCGAATCAAAACAATGATCACAACCAAAATGGAACCCAAACAAGAGATGATAACGATCGGGAATCGTAGATTAAAACCATTCGATTGCATCATAAGGCCATATCTCTCCGACTAAAAAGTTTCTAGTTTGAGTTTTCTAAATTTACCAATTTCTTTCAACATATTTCATTACCTTTGTTACAAAAATCCTATATAAAGGATGTAAGGCATATAAAACCTTTAAAAAAATAGAATTAGGTTGTTAGTTAAGAATATTCATTTTGACACTCAAAACAATAAAGATTTTCAATTGCTGACCGAATTTGAGATAACATAAGGTTAAGCATGAAGTAACTAAAATTCAGTTTGATGACAATTTTAAAAACACATTAACAAATTTCAAATATTTATGTCTCATTTGTTCAAATTAGAAAAAAATATTATTTTACAAAAAGTATCTCTGCTTATTTTGCATGTTTAATTGACAAAACTTCCCTTTTTTGTCATGAAGTTTTAAAAAAATTACAAAAGGAAACGAATTGAAAATAGTAGCTAAGCTTACCCCTGTTCTAGAAATGAAAATGAGCGTCACTAAAATATTTTTTATCTGCTTTAATTAAAGCTTACAAATCTTCTGCTCTACATCACATATGGTCTGCTTATTCTGGTCGTTAATGTTTAGTTATTTATTTATTCAGTGTTTAAATTTATTAGTTATCTATTAACCGGTTATCAACCATAGTCGATATAAGTCGACTTTACAAAAATAAAATCGTCTGTGTTTATTAATGTTTTTTAATAAAGATCTGCTTTGCATTAGATATTGTCTGATTATTCTGGTCTTTATAGTTGTCAATTAGTTAGTTTCAATAAAATCGAATGTATTTGACTAGGAGTTAAATACAAGACTGTAACTAATATACTCTCTATAGATCTTATCAAACTTAGCGGATTATTTAGCCTGATTTTTTATCGACCTATTGGCCTGTCGTGAAAGTATTGGACATTATCCATCTGCTCTGGTTCGATATCCCATGTTATATGGATGTTATATATAACAAAAATATCCACACAAGGAGAGAATAAAAACAATTGAGGAGTGATTTACCGCGTTTTTTCTTGGAAGCTTTTGTTGGAGAGGAAGAACCTTGATTAGGCTCTTTCGTTATTATGTTGAATTCTATCATCGATTTTGTCATGTCAATGATTGTGGAATGCATCTCTCGGGGAATCACACCTAACACATTCTTCATCTGTTAAAGATAAATAGAGAATCTCAGTGTTAACCAAAAATATCTAATTTGGAAAATGAAGTGCACAGATTAGGATTTTTTATTTAAAAAGCAACCAAAAGAAATTATTGTGTCTAGTTATCTAAAAAATAGATTCATTATTTAAAAATTGATACAATATGATTTTCTCAATAATTAGCTTAATTGATTTAAATTAAATAGATCGTGTTACTCTTAGAATTTTAAAAAAGAACAGTAGAATACAGATGTGTTGAAGTTGAAGGTAGAAAAAAACTTTGCAACAACTGAATTTCAAAAATAGCCGACCATTTTGTCATAGAAAAGTTGGAACCATTCGTAAGCAAATTGAGTACTGAATTGGCATGTTCTGCCCAGGATTTTTTGTCTTAGTTCTTCTTCGCTATAGACAATATGGCTTATCGACAATTAAAAAATATTCAATACTCATCCTTTGAAAAATTATCTAAAATTGGTTTGTTCCTTGTAGGAAAAGGTGCTACATTTTTAAGTAGAAAGTCTATCCATATTAGTTATATAAGACTAATTGTCTAGATTGAATAAAAATACTCGGATCTTAATCTCTAACTTTTCTAGAATATAAGCCAAAAATGTTAATCCTAAATTGCGAGCAAAAATTTATTTTCTTCCTGTTTCTAAATATACCTTTAAAATTTTTAATTTTTTTATATTGGACTTTTTCCATAATAATCTTTGCAAAATAAAAATCTAAATTCTCTTTCTAGCACAATTTATTCTTTTACGTTTTCGATATTAAGTAGCAATGATAAACATGGAATTTTTGAAGTCGGTTTGATTTCACTATGCTAATGAAATTTGGAGTTAGTTCAACAATCATCCAAGTTTGAATCTGTTATTCATGACTTATATTTGTTTTTATCATTATCATTGAAGACTTCGCATCTGTATGTACGAGATATATTTTTGTGCAAACTTCCTTGTTTCCTACAAATCTTAACTGGGCAAGAGTTTTTTTCTCCTTCAAAATCGCTCGACTACCAAACAAATGAGGAAAGTTAATAATAAGAATAGTTTTAAGTAAATTTTTATTTTTTATGATTTATCCACAACTGCAAAATTGCAATTTTTCAAAATTTTAATTTTGAAATTTGGAATTATATACTATTCTCCATTCTTGAATACACGATGTGCCTATTTTGGCGAATGCGCCATGGGTTGTCCACCCTTCTCTTACAATAAATTTCTAGCAGGAACGTTTCTTGTAGCGCAAACTCCCACGCCAAAAATCCCTGCTGTGAAAATTTCTAGAACCAAATTTAAAGATGTAAAAAATATAATGCATAATAAACTCTTTGAGATTGTGATATCGATTTTGAATAAGCATGCCTTCACTAGTAAATCGTTCAGTAAATTGCATAAAAAACGTGTTCATATAATATTAAGAATAGCCATTCTCAGAATCATTCTTCAATCCTAGCACATGCTGGAAGAACAATTTAATCATTTCATATGATAATCCTGTAAAAAATAAATCTGGTTTAAAAATTATTAAATTACGTTTGTAGTTCTTTTTATTATATTACTGGTTCAAATTTTTATTGTCTTCTTTTTATCTATCGATAAACACTGCTCGGTTCTTCATTCTTTTTTTTTATATATAATCAAAAATGATCCTTTTCATTCTCTGTCTAATTTTCTCAACATCATTTTGTAAACAAAATATCTAAATCCCTGAACTCATAGATTCGTTTATTCGTCATTAAACAACAAGTCTTAATATATAACTTCAAAGATTGTCTCTACACAAAAAGTTATTCAAAAATTAGAGTTTAATAAATTGGTAGGAGGTAGTGTTTTTTTAAAACCGTAACAAACATCTCACAAATTATTTGAGTTTAAAATGAGGTCATTTTTCAATTATTAATTATTTAGCCAATGGACAGTTCTCGATAAAAAATTTCATGCGATACAATTGAATTTATGTCGAACATTTATTTGGAAGAGCAAAAAATTGCAGGGAAAAATCCATCTGTCTTAGTTTAACTCTGTTCTCTGAAGTGACCTCTAGTATGGTATATCTTGAAAATACATGAATGATTGTTAGTAAGAGTTCTTCATTCTTACGTTTTCATTGTTACATCTGATTTCTTTGCCTACCGAAGGCAGATACTTCTTCAAAGTTTTGTCGAAAAAGCTCTTGACCCAGAGTGCTATGTAGGGCATTTGAACTGTTGGAATGGAGTAGCCATGATGTTTGAACTCTTTCGACAAGACATGCGCCATCTCTTTCATCCACATTGATCGATTGCACAATATGAATCTTTGGCCTTACAATTTTTTATAAAATTATACATTTTTCCCTACCAAAAATCGTGACATAAAGCATGTTGTAACAATATGAAGGATTATAGCGATCTATTGGCCATGGTTCTATAATTAGGATAGATAAGAAGTTACTAAGAAACTTCTGCCAAAACATACCTTCATTTGAAGATAACCAAAATTAAAATAAAATTAGATGAAGAAATTTTAGAGAAATGAAGGATATTTGGCATGGTATAAAATAATAGGAAAAAGTATATATATTTTATTATTCTTGGATATCTGACTAAACACATGTTTAGAGATGGAAAAATATTTTCATTGGTTTTTCTTTTTCATAATTGAAATAACGTTAAAACAATAAAGACAATGTGTAGGATTAATCTTAAAAAACTTGTTCGATGCATTTTGATTATTTACAGCTGTCGAATCCGGTTAAATTCTAGGGTTAAAAAGACAAATATAATCATAATTTGAAACAACAAAAGAATAAACAGCATTAAAAAGGTTTGAATGAAGTTTTAATTCTTAATTTTTCTTTCCATATATTCCAGAAACTTGACACATCTTAATAATTTTATCAAAACTGTAACTAGACGTGCTCACACCTCCTATGATGGCAAAAAGTATCCGGCTTAATGATATTTCAAATTTAAAAACAAGAGCGTAGTACAATTTTTGGAAGACAAAGCTAAGTTCTTTACAGCGTTATATAAAAAAAAAATTCCTTACATTTATTTCATACAAAAAAGTATCATCTATAAAATAATTCAAATGTTTCAAAAGCTTTTTTATTTCAAATTTAGTGATTTTTGCTGATTTTTATATTCACCCAGGGCTTTTAAACGTTCGATGTATGTACGCAACATTTGGTATTTATTAATACCAAACATAACCTCATCATTTCATACCCACTGTATGAAATTTATAAAGAATCGATACCTCAAGCTAAAATCTTATTTAGGAAGTACGTATATAATATCTTTCACAAATGATTACTTCATCTTCTATCCTACACTAAAAAGATGTGAAAAGTAAAGAAAGTAGTGCATCGTCAAGCATTATTATCTTTTGTTAACAAGTACTATCCCACAGTCAATAACATTTTAATATTTTGTCTGTTGGATTAGCAAACTCTATAAGCATGCTTAAAGGAAACTAGTTTGATTTGTAGTGCTGTCGGTGTAGGAATGTAAATGTCGGAAATAGGGGGGAGAAAGACATTCAAAAAACTAATTACAGTCAGCAGTGTGTCTTTTAGCTGCGTTCTTGGCTATCGATTTTCTGATAAACGAGTTCTGAGTGTAAAATTTTTTGTTGTTATTTTAATTATTGATTTGAACACATTTCAGCAAATTATGGAATTTTCTTCAAAATTAGAAAACTATCAACACAATTTCTATTTGAATTAATTTTTGATATTTACTGAGAGAACTCAAAAATTTTTTCCAAAAAATTAATCAAAATTAAAGAATTTTTAAGACAACGATAACTAAAAAGGATAAAAGTTTTCTGATTTAATGATAACATTAAACGAAGCGCTTTTTTCTTTAAAGAACTACACGTAAATTACTGTGCTTACATGCAGTGTTACAAGGGGCGTGAGTAAGGATGTCAAGATATCACAAAGTCTTGGATTCGATTCAGCATCAGGTCTTCTTTGATCATAGTTCAACATAAGCGGTGCAACTCTGTCTTCTGGATATAAATACTCAGGTATCTTATATGCAATGCTCCGGGTTAACTTTTTTCGCATAAAAAAAGTTACAACAGATGTTAATATTTATTTCAATTTCTATTCAAGCTGCATACAAATAACATGATTAGAATAATGGGAAGAAAATTTAGATATATCTGTTATCTGGGTTTAAGAAATTCTTGGCATTGCTCTCTAAACCGACATAAAAGTCCACAAATATCAATAGAGCGAAATCGCATTGCCGCCAACTTTTAGCCAATAAAATATTTCATTTAAGTCTTTCTTTCATTTCTCATCCAAAAGTAATCGTCTGGTTTTCTTTTTTGATGAATTTTCAAAGCGGATAATTTTTATTTCGTGCTCACTAATGACACGTGTTTCTTTCCTGGTTTCCCAAGATCCCGGTTTACGGATTCTTTCAGTATTTTTGTTCTTGTGAGTATATTTAGTTTCCGCCATTTATCTACTTTTCATTTGATTGTTTAAAAAGTTGAATTATTTTGAATAGATATATATATTTGTGTTTTATCTTTAAACTTATACTAATCTAAGAATGGTGTTCTGCATTTTTTAGAACTTTCTTTCTATATAGTTACATCATCTATTAAAGACTATTTATCTTAATCAATATTCCTTCAATCAAAAAATATATATTTCCAAAAATAAAAATATAAATCAAAAATGCTTGATTCCTTGAATAAGCTAGCAGAAAATTCTTTCATAACTTCTCCGCTAACTTTTATTCAGATAAAGTATAAAGATTAATATAAATCTTTTAGATTAATATTCTTTTATATTAATACTTTGTGATGAAATAAATTTTTATTTCCTATTTATCATATTTCTTGCTCAAATTTTTGAATCAAGATAAAAAATAATTGATTCCCTCCTAAAACTAATAATTTTTGCGGTAAATTCTGAATAAATCCTGGGAAGACAAAAAAGAAAAATTCAGGAACACTGATAGTGAGACATTGTGCTATAAAGGGATGTGAATGGCTTGAAAGCGGAAGAATAAATACAAGAAATTTGCACGCTAATAATATACAATAAGTGTGATTAATTTAACTGGCATCAACCTTTCCAACTCGTAGTAACTAGAAGATATCTACTTACGAAATAATAAATTTAAATGCTTCCAAGAGTAAATCAAATAAACTTGAAAGTAAAACGAAGTACATAAGTAAAAGAAATAGAAACAGACTCTCGAAATTGTTAATTCTTTGTTCTTACCTTCAGCTTCTTTGATCGTCATTGCTCTGACATGCGCTAAAGCTACGTCTCTCACATCTACGATCTGGACATTCAGTTTGCTCACCGCTTGCACTTCTTTATCCATCAACTTCTTAATGATCTAAAATGATTGAGTAAAGGAATTATTACAATGAAGCACTTGAGAATATGAGTTTGGGTGAGTACGCTTTTTACCATTGTGGTCAACAAAATTCCAGCGGTTTTAAAAGATTTACATATAATATGAAGGATTTTTACAAGTACACATACATTGAGCTTATGTTCCCTCAAAAAGGATTCGTGGATAGCCACCACACCTATAGGCTTTACGCCTGATAGAAAATTAATGCTTTTTCTATTTTTTTGAAACTGCATTTTGTCTTCGATATATGATTTGCAAATGAATCAATTATAACTTGCATCGCATTTACTTTAGAACTCCCATAAGCTATACCAAATCGCCTTACAACAGCTCAGTTGAAAGCGATCTCAGTATTCGATACACACTTTCTGAAACTTAAATTATAACGATAGCATCAAATACCTAAATAAAATAGACATCATTTACTGAAATTAATTAACCCATTAAGTACCATAGAAATCAGATGATTTTTAAAAAAACGCAGACGATTTATATTCAAAGTCATTGAAAAAAGCAGACGAAGATAAAATTACTTATGTTCCCAAATGGGAACATTGGGACTTAATGGGTTAATATCATCAAAAATGGAAGAAGCATAAGGCGTGTATAAAAAACGATATCTACTCACAATAATTCTACTTGCTATTTCACATAAGATTTTTTGCTTTTGCATAAGCAACTTCTTTTAAAATATGTAGTTCTTTTTCTCCTGTTTTGTTACAAAGAATTTTCGCCTTTCTAATTACAATAATGTTCTTATTTTAGTCAAAAGTACGTAACATTTGTCTAATATAAAAAGATTGCAAGCGAATCATTAATATATATAACATTTTTTCCAATTTTTCCACTTTTAACCCGTTAACGACCAGAATAATCAGACGATATCTAATGTAAAGCAGAAGATTTGTATTAAAGAGCTTTGATAAACGCAGACGATTTTATTTTTGAAAAGTCGACTATAGTCGACATGGGCGTTAACGGGTTGGTCAGGTACAATGATCTTTAACAGGACCTAGAATCATGGAGGTACCAATGATCTTTAACAGGACCTAGAATAAGATAGGTACCAAGGATCTTTAACAGGACCTAGAATCACAGTACCAATGATCTTTAATAGGACCTAGAATCACGGGGTACCAATGATCTTTAACTGGACCTAGAATGAGAAGGACCTAAAATCAACGGGGTACCAATGATATTTAACAGGACCTAAAATCAGGGGAGTACCAATTATCGTTAACAGGACCTAGATTAAAGGTATCAATGATCTTTAACAAGACCTAGAATCACAGTACCAATGATCTTAAACTGGACCTAGAATTATTGGACCTAGAATCCTACGCCTCGAACGAAGCGATAGGCAAACAGGCTTATCCTAGTTATACATAATAAGCAATAATAAAGATCATCAAAACTAACCGTTTATCTCTAGTTGGTCAATGCTCACACACAACCACTAGACGTCAGTCCAAATCTCATGCCTAAAATGTCAAAAATTCTCAAAATAAGTTTGAGCACACGATGCGGAAATGATACGGCTTCAATAGAATACAGCGGTCTTTCACAAGGTGTACGGTTAGTGACGATGATCGAATACAATAGAACTCACGATTTCCAGTTTGTTACAGAAAATAAAATTTATGGTGATTTCATTACTTTGGATAAATTCACAAATACCTACCCTGCTCCCTATTATAAAATTGATATAAAAAAATAGTATAACTTGGATACGTTATAAGGGAAAACTTGTAAACAGCTTATCTTTACAACTTTTTTATAAGCTACAGATTTGTTAGAGGTTCAGACCTCAAATCAGGGCAAAAATTAAGAAACTCGCAGACCTCATATTGTTATTATTGCTAAGTTTTCGGAATTGAAAACATCGCCTTTATTTCTCCATCTCCTAAAAAATAGTACTTATTTTGAATGTTAGTTTTTTTTAATATAATTTCTAATTAAATTATTGAACCAACTGTCGTAAACACTTGACACCTGAAAAGGCATTCCACCCTTAGCAAACTGGGGCCTAATCGAGAAAATGGAATTGCTATATCTGACAAATAATGGGAATAGTACTTCTGTGCCGGCTCCAGTAGCTCCAGGCAAGAGTAAAGGTCCAAGTACACAAACAGGATTCAACACGACTAATTCAAACTTTTCATCTTCATTCAACTCCTTGATGAAGTCCCAGGCAGCTTTTTCTGCCATTGTCTCCGCTTTTGGGTAGATTTCAAGGTTTTCATTCTCAATATTCGTCCAATCTTTTTCTGTGTATTCACGATTTTCAACTAAAGACGGATCTCCTAAAAAATCAGAAGAAAACATTCATTAAGATATGTTTCAAGCAAATAAGGTTAATGATTAGCAAGAAATCAGAAAAAAATATTATGAGTGAACAAAGGGCAAATTTAGCAAACATACGTAGTTTCGCTATTCAATTTTTGAGTATAAACATTTCTCTCTCCCTTTTTATATTTACTTATTTTTGTAAGGAATAAAAAAATTTTTTTAATTTTTCCAAACCCATATTTGTTCTAGTTAGATTTAAAAATCTTAAACCCATAAATTAATGATCATCTAGAGGCGCTTCAAATTCTGAGCAAATTTTTTCGCATTAAAACAGTTAGATTATTGAAATTTGTTAACAACCTAGCAATACTTAAAATATTACTTACATATTTTTTGTGCTAAATTAATTTATTCTTAAAAAAATAATAAGAGTAGCCAGTATCTTTCGCTCAAATGCGTAAGTAAATAAAATACCAGACCGAGCATTCGTTATTTTTTCAATGTTAGAGGATGTGAATAATAACAAAGACATTATGCCGTTATGAAGATACAGAGGAGGCCTCGCTTCAAGAACCCAAGGCCAAATTTGCATTATTATACATATTTTAAAATAATTTTTCACGATATATTTTTCATGTTGCTTCTTACAGATATCCTTGCAACAAAAGCTTAAAAAAACTTTGAAGATTATTATGAATATTATTCATTTAATCAATAAGCGTGTTTCCTAACTTTTCAAATAAATATTCTTATCAGAAGAGAACAGTAAAGTTGATTAATCTGTAGGACACTCAGTTACAGGCCTTTTCTAGTTATATTAACTGGTATTTTTATCATTCAAAACTACTTAGAAATAGTACTTACTTTTTTTTAAATTTATTTATTAAAAGTCAAAGCTATAATTAATAATAATAATTGGGCTAAACTTTTTACTAATTTTGTTGGCAGGTTTCTCCTTCAAACTGGTAAACCTCATCATTAATTTTTTAGTGGATTTTTAGAGAATAGCCTTTAGTAATATGTATTTAGTATGTGCAGCCTATTTTTTTCTCAGTGCTTAAAAATCTTTAAGTAGAACGTATGCAATTTCAAATAATATCATGACTTTTTTAATTTTTAATTTATTTGCATGCTAATTATAATATGGTGGTGGACTGGTTAGCATATATAGTGTTCTGTGTATACATCCACTAGGCATTTCAAGCTTATTTGAAATAAGAATATTTGCGTATGTAATGAAGTTTTTATATATTGCGTATATAGGAAAATCTGCGTGACTTACAGACACTTCATTAATTACAAAGATTTAAAAGAGATTAGAGTTAGATTCAAAAATAAAACGTACACACAGAAATCTAAAAGATATTTCATCATTACTACTACTTCTATTATATCAATTTGAAGAGTGATTCAAGGGGAAAGTGTTGCTGTTGTTGTGTCTGCGCCAAAAAGAAACAGCACAAAATGAAAAAGAGAAAGAAAGTACATAATAATTTATTCATGAAAAAAATACATTCGAAGAAAGTGGTATTAATATTAATAAGAAGAATGAGAAGGGAGTTAGTTGATGATGGCAGTAGAATTGGTCATTGACACTTCCATTTACTTTGATAGTGGAGGAAATCGATACTCACTAATCAACAATAGATGATATATCACATGCAGAATATTGATGTTGCAGACAAAAATAAGTATCAGTAAAAAACAGCATGCCAAGAAGCGTCGAAGGCATAGAGGAAAAAACAAGAACACGTCTGAGGGTGCACGTCACCACTAGCAGCTAGCTAGGTTGCCAATTCAAAAATGAAAAAGTAGAGAGAGAAGCATCAGCATCAGCATGGTGAAGATGATGATGATTGGCAAAATTGAGTGCTGAAAAGAATGAACTATTTATTTTTTCTTCATCATTCCCTTATTTTATATATTTGATGAGAGGAATTGAGTTTCAAAGAAAAAAACAAAATCTTTCCTTTCACTATTGTTTTGGCGTTTTATGCCTTTTACAGCATAATTAGTGGTGTACGGTTTTGAAAGACTAAAACAACATAATTACATTTTCGTGTTGTGTTTTTGAAAGGAAAAATATTACTGTTGTTATACTTTTTTAATAGTGAAGTGCCAAAAATTCTGCTAAATAGTTTGATGATTGAACGCAAAATAACGCGTCTTATATTGTATTGTTCGATCACAAAAAAAGTAGTTTACAGATGAAATATTTGAAAGGCCTTTCTTAAGCTTCAAATGATTATCAATTTTATCTGTAAGTGTGTGTAACAAGATCAAGAATTCGAGAAACATAAAGCATAGCCTCACATTACGACTGCTCTACAATGTTGTCGTCTAGAACTAAAAAATTTTCATCCAGTAAATTGATTTCTTGTTAATATTCTTAAATTTCCGATTCCGGGGCTTTCAATTTATCAATAAGGAAGAAATTACATTATCGTTAATTTTCATTCAGGGTTATGGTTAGGGAAAATAGATTGTTTTGTTAGGCTTAGTAGATCTATTTGCCCTAATCCGTAACCTCTTGTAGCATAGACATTAGACAAGTTTAAAACAAAATTGTACGGAAATATATTTGATTAATTTTTAAACATTTGACAAAAAATTATTTCAAATTCTACGGTATTTACAAAAAGGTATAAATATGTATGTACAAGTGGATCAAATACACATATATCTTCATGAAAATAAGTTTTTCATTTTACAATTTTAAAATGAATTTGGTTTTTCGTTATAAATTAAAAACATTTCGCTATAGAACAAGTGAAATATGACATTTTTATTTTATTTATTTATTTTTATTTAGAAAAAAGAATTATAAAAATAATCTGAAATATAAAAAGAATGTTATAAATAGGAAATAAAGACAAAAATAGTTGAAAAACACTTTAATAACTCGAATTTACAAGATAGAAATAATCAATATTTCGACCTTTGCGCTCTTTATCAAGATTCTAAACACAAAAATTTTAAACATTATCAAGTAAATTATAGAATCAAGTAAAGTTATAAATAAGTAGAGAATCAAGACTCGCAAAGCAAAATTTTGCGAATGAGGATTTTCCACGCAGCTGTGGGTATGCTCGAAACTCATCAACACAGAAGACTTTAAGAAACTCTCGTTTGGTAGAGTTTGAATGACTCATTTTGCATGTCTTCAACGACACTATTAGTGAAATATCGTTTGAACTCGGTCCCGAATGTTCACGGTCATTGATGATCTCCTTCTTCATTGGGTCTTAGATTTCTTTCTCACCAAGTGTACCACTCAAACGCTGAAGGAAAGCTTTGACATGAAAGCAGTGATGACGTTATGGTGCACAATATCGTTGCTCCTGTCCTTATAATTTTTAAAACATTAACTAGAAGACATCAATGTTTTATGCAGGTTGACTATGATAACAAGTATCACACTCTCAACGATACATGACTCAAAACAACAAAACCAAAAGCTATCATGTGGTATTTCTTAGCTATAGCAACTTGAACGGCAATCACATATGAAGCTATATATGCTGATGTTGATTTGCTTTTACGTCCCAAATTCATCTATCTTCAAAATGGATAACTTTACGCCCAAATAGCTATGATTCGAGTGAGCATTTGCGAAAGGCTGCTTACGTTTGAAAAATTCCATGATGTTATACTAGATCGTTTTCAAAACAACACACGTAAGGGTGTATTCACTGTTTTGACAAGAGACGTGGTGAACCCGTAGTCCAATCTTGATACAATCTTCTCTCCTGTTGATAAATAAAAAGGATACATATGGAAAACATTTATAAGTTTGGGTTAGTGCTTCTGTGTGTCTTAGTATGTGTATGTCAGATGCTCTCTGCTAACTGACTACTCGTAATGATGTGAGCCTATGAGGGTACTCTTGTTCCACCACCCACCATCGGCTCAAAATTCATGTTTGAACGTGAACTGAACCCGATAGATACAAAACCGTATATTTACAACAGGCATACTCTCTCTCTAAGCCCTAATGCATGAGAAAATACATCTAAGAATTTTTTAGTACTAGTAGATAGTTCAATTATGGCTGGTGGGCTGATAGGTAGAGGCGTCGCTACGGATCCAAACCCTTTGGGTTCGAATCCCAGCGATGCCATCGACTTATCATAAAAAGTTAATTATTTTGCTCTCCCACTGGTAGCTTCAAATTTCCCTCAATTTTGAAAACTCTGATCTAAGAGAAAGGGAATAAAAGCTTCCATACTATGATTTACCAAAATTCGATTTTTCTATGTAATTTTATTTTGATGTTGTTATTTTTAAACGACCTGATATTTTCTATAAAAAAAGACAGAATATTTGCAAAAGCTTTTCTTTACCCTCTAAATCCCATCACATAATTTATACCGCATTTTAAGCGAAAAATTGTTGATCTTATAAAAAATCTTAGTCCAAAGATTCATAGCATACCATCGATCAACGTGGATCAAAGAGATCACTCAACTTGGCTACTCACTTCCAGCAGTTCCATTTTGGGTCAAGATTTTTTCGATAAAACTTTGAATCGGCCTTCGGTAGGCAAAGAATTCAGATGCAGCAATCAAACTTAAGAAAAACTAGAGGAAAGCCCTCTCTTTCTCCACTATCCCATCAGAAAATATACACACAGTTAAAACAGCAAAACACTCATTTGTATAACTTCAAATTGTTAACTAAAATAAAATAGCGTATGTCCGTACACTAAAACATTGAAAAATAAGTAATGCCATATAATTACTAGATAAAAATATTTACAAGCAACTTTAGTTTCAACTTAAAAGAAAAATTACCCTTAATCGGTTAACGACAGCAGCAAAATACTACGGACTTAATTAAATTTTAAATGAAATCGTCTGTTTTTAATGCCATCTTCTGCTTTGCACTAGATATCGTTGATTATTCTGGTCGCAAACTGTTTAAAAATAATATAATACTGTATAATTTGAAAATTAAATTTAAAATGGTTTTTTTGTATAGTTTTATATCCTATTTAAAAAAATTATTACGCTATGAAAAAAAAGATTTCTCATCACTGCGTTGAAAGAATGCCTAATAATTACGTTTAAAACGAAAGCCTCATCCACCTAACTAATACAAAGCATAAAAAGAAACAGACGGGAATTTAAGTCCCTAATTGAGCGTGATAAATACACACATGCTGTAATGTGTATAGAGGCATTATTATTTACAATACAATATAAAGAAAGAAAGACAGAGGCTATCTAAGTGGTATGTATGTAGGAGGCACGCACAGTCCATTTTCAACAGGAGGACATTGTGTGCGATGTGCATTTGTGTACAAAAGTAAAATAATGTGTTTTCTAATTGTGAAATGAAACATGGAAATAATAATAGAGATATGTCTTCATTAAAATGTGAGATTAAAGAAAAGGAACTATTGTAGGCACAAATACAACTGTATTTTTCCACTCTACATTTGGCTTTGTGAAAGAGGAGGAAGACGAGGACACTTTAAGCAGACTTGTGGATAATTGCTATGAAAGTTAATTAATTTAAAATGTAAAAGCAAGAAAGAAAAGAATAAGTGTATACGGACTGAGTTGTGCCGAAGCAAGATTCAGAAGATGAAGAAATTCAATGAAACAAAATCATTCAATGATCGCAGTCAAGTGTACACCACGTACTTCAGTTTATCAAATGAGCATAATGCCACTGCACTTTTCGCTTTTTACGAACGAAAATGCGCATCCGTAAAGTGATTTTTATTAAAAGCAAAAATATAAATGTCATTTATGTTTCGAGCTTTCAATTCAAGGGACATCAGGAACGTTTTGATTTAGATCTGTCATTCAAAATCGCCAAATTTACATCAAATTTTAAACAAAATTTACCACGGAACTAACTGATTAAATATATAAGCATACATTTTCAACTTCAAATTTGCACTAAATAAATTTTAATTACAAAAGAAATTAATTGTGATATAAAATGCTTTGGTCTAAACAACGTCCTAGTACTAGGAGCATGTTTAGTTTTACTCTGTGTAATCATGGTCTGAACTTCTCATAGTCTTGTTAAGATTATGAGAAGGTCTTTGTAATCTTACATATTTAAAGCAGACAATTTTGCTTCTTCGGACACTCTCAAAGTCTTAAGTTTATGTTTTTTCAATTTAAGATAATCTTTTTTTACTTTAGGTTGGCTTTTTACAGTTTTGCTTCAAAGTAAAAACTAACAAAAGTATAGTAAAATGGCCGAATTAATTCAAAAAAGAAGGAAATCTGGGTAAATTTTGATCTATGTAATTAGAAATTGCAAAAATTTCATCAAGAAAAGTATGTAATACGAATATAGAAGAATAACATTTTTGTTACCGATAATGGCAGCAAAAGAAGATGTGAACACGACTCGCTTGACGGTTTTGGAAGCTTTGCATGCAGTAAGTAAGTTAATGGCTCCATCAACAGCTGGCTTTATGACGACATCTGGTTCGGAGGCTATCGTGTCCACTGAGTAAGATGGTCCAGCTACATGGATCACGTAGTCACAGCCAGAAACAGCTCTAAGAAAAAAGACATGAAAATTTTTACATCTTAGTTTTTTGGTCATTCCTAGTTCTTAACAAAACCTTCCTAGTATTCCTAGTTTTTTATTCTCAAATTCAGATTAAATTTAATTATATTTAAACATAAACGTAAATAGACAAAATTTTATTAATTATTTGATTGTTAAAAGACAAAATGATTAATTTATTTAAATCACATGCCTAAATTTTGTAAGAATTATATACTATCAGTATCAAATTTTAGACAGATTTAAATTTTGAGATTAAATAAATTTAGAGAAGCAGTTTTCTTTTTATTGTTTTATTAAAACTATGCTTGCTTTAAAATCACTTTCTTATCTTTCTTTTTCAGAAATGAAGTAGTTTTCTTAGCTATTAACATTACTAATCATGCCTAAAGGAAAAACCAAAGTAAACCATGCTTGGCTTAGTAAACTTGACAATAATGGCCAACTGCTGTTCAAATGGTGGAAAGAGGATTTGTCATACAGCTTTGCTGGCCTTTGTGTATTGTGTAAAAAGAGCATCTCATGTTCAGAGACACAAAAATAAACTCTCTAATCCCAAGCAGAAATTGTTGATGCCAACTAGTCAAGTGGCCAATACCAGCAAGCAAGCAAGATGTGGAACAAAAAATGTATCCTGATCCGTTGTCTGTCAGTGACGAAGTAACAAAAGCAGAAGCACTGTGGGCAATGCAGGTTGCTGCTGGTGGGTACTCCAACACATCTTGTGTGGACTATTCAAGGCAATGTTCCCAAGAACCATCTCTGTCAAGTTCATTATGAGCAAATGAAAGGTATCATATCTGATATCCGATGAACTTGGAGCATACTTAAGAAAAGAGATCACTGCAAAAATAAGAGCAGCACAATATCCTTTCAGAATTCAATTCGACCAAACCGGTAATGCCCAACACAAGAAGCAGTGTGATGTGCTTGTTCGATTTTTGAATGAACAAAAAGGTGAAGTAAGTACCATGTTTCTGAAAAGCCTTATGCTTGGACATGCTAAAGCAGATCGTGAGTAGTGCGATTATTGATGCTGTGATAGAAGATGGATTTGAAATGCCATTAGGTCAGCTGACATCCCTACGTAGCGATGGTACAAATGTTAATAAAGCAATATGGAAAGCTGTACAAGGTGTGTCATCTGAAAAAAGCTGAATTGTCAGGACTGATACCTTTTGTGCCATGCACGCTGTACACAGTGCATAACTCTTTCAAGAAAGGACTTCATGTTTACGGAGAAAATGCTCAACAACTAGCAATTGATATTTTCCAGTGGTTTAAGACGCACATTTGTCAAATCGAGGACTAGAGCCTTACTCTAGAGTCTAAAGGATCTTGGTCTAAATAAAGAGTTCTTCATTCTTCATGTACAGTGACGGTGGTTGACTCTTGTAGCAGCATTGGAACGTCTTCTCAAACATTGGAAACTGCTTTGTAAGTACTTGCTAATAGATCTTCCCAAGAAGAATACAGAGAATCGTGCCAATGCACAGATTAAAAAGAACACTAGATACCAAAGGATCTGCCAGTTCCTCTCCAGCAAGGAGTGCCTTGCACGGATTCAGTTTCTGGTATGTGTTGCGCATTTGTTTGATCCTTTTCTTACAAAATTCAAGAAAGAAGACCCTATTATCATTGTTGAAAACCTTCCTCAACAGATTTGTTAAGAATGGTGTAGTTGGGAACAGAACAAGACGAAAGCTTCAAGACATTGATATTAACCAGAATTTAGTCGAACTCAAAGCCATGGAAATAGGTGCCGACACTGAGAAAACCTTAGGAGTTCTTGATGAAGGCAAACAGAAGGTGAACCTGTATGACAAGAAAATTCTACCAAACGGTCAGCGCCCATCTCCAGATAAACCTACCCTTGAATGACACAATCATCAGATGTGTTTAATGTCTTCATCCTGAGGTTAAGGACCAAGACAAAGCACAACAGCTCTCCAGAGAACTCTGCTTGGCATTGCCCTCTATATCACTGATGAATGGAAACTATACAGGTCAGAGAAAGTGGATGAAAAACAAGGAGAGTCAATTGATCAGGATAGATCACTACTAGAATGTCATTTCCAGATTAGAATGCTAGTGGGGAGATCAAGTAGCTAATTTGAATAGTAATAGTGTTATGATGACGTGTCTCTGCATTTCACATCGGAATGCTGATGTAGAAGGAGCCTTTCTGTGAACAAGATGTTGGTCAATCCTGAGTGATGCTGTCAGCATGTCACAGACATCCCCATAACCAAGGACCTTCTGGCTGCAGTGAGACAAGCCCACAAAACGTATGAAACAAGGCGAGAGGCTGACAGGCAAGAGGAGGCACTGCTGGAGTGGAAGAAAAACGAATCTGCTCTCCAGAAACAGGAAGAAAAAGCAAGGATTGAAAACATCAGCAAGCCAAACCAAAGCTTGATCAAACGGAGAAAAATGTTAAGAGGAGTGCATTGGAACTGAAGATAAAAATGGAGATGCGAATCAGATCTTTGAAGAAGCCAATTTAGGATTAGCTAAAGTTTTCTAAAAATTCCTAAGAATTATGAGTCTGTTGGATGCTGCAAAAGCAAAGAGTCTGAAGATAACAACTGCTATGAACAAATGCATTGAAGATAGAAATGACATTTTAAAGAAGAGAATGAGCTGATAAACTCATAAAAAGGACTGTTAAACTACCCCCTTCAACTATAATGCGTGATGCTTTATATGTACGTGTTCATTTTCTATGTTTAAAAAGTACATGTTTATGTTTAATATATTTGTCTCCTTATGTTTAATTTTATCAATATTGAAATGTGTTCAATAAGTTTTTTATGAAACCTGAAGCAATAAAGTATAAAAGGAAATTGGCACTGCTTCTATTTGTTTGAAATATTTCATCTTTGACAGAGAAATGTCACATAAAAATGGAAATATGTTTTATTAATGCTGTAATTACTGCATTTTTATCATACCATCACTGTTTTGTATAGATGTTATTCTTTGCTATTTTAAAATAAACTTTTCAGATTGGTTCAGCGATGCTGAATTAGAGATGAAAAAGAATGTGTTATGAAAAATTCCTAGTTTCGGTTAAAATTTCCTACTTTTTCGATATGCTTGGCTGGGGAGCCTGTAAATACATACGCCATGCTGACGTTGTCTTTTGAATTTGAAAAAAAAGAAATGGTATATTCTTTGAATTTATATTTGGAAAATAGCGTTATTCATATAGATTCTTTTGGATGGTAATTTTAAGGTAAAATTCATCAGTTGTGTATATTAAGTTTTTATAAAAACTTTATTTTTTTACACAAAATTGGGTAATATATCATTATAGTTTAATTAGTCGATAATTATGCAAACTTTTTAAAAAAAACTTTCAGGCATAATTCAAAATCAGTATAAACCGTCTGTCTAAATTCAAAGCAAGTGGTTCTTTTAAAAAAAACCTCGCTCCGAATGAAATAGTTGTTATTTGCAAGCAATGAAATTGAAATTTCTTGATTGACAATGTTATTCATTTCAAGTTTTAAAATGTTAGAGCATCAAGAAATGAGAATCGTCTAAATATACCATTTTCACTTTGAATTCGTACTCATATATTTTCAATAAAAAATTTTTATTTCAAATTTGTATGTTAATTTAAAGTACTTTTTGTGAAAAAAATCAAAATTAAGAAAATGGTTAAAATAAAAATTAACTAACTTTGATAATATTTATTCCAGACAAGATTTGTTTAATTTACTGTGCATATAAATTTAACCGGTTATCGACCACAGTCGACATATGTCGGCTTTACAAAAATATGAATCGTCTGCTTTTATAAATGCTTTTTAATACAAATCTTCTGCTTTACATTAGATATCGTCTGTTTATTCTGGTCGATAAAGGGGTAAATCAATGAGGTTTATAAAGTTGGGAAAAAATATTTTTGAATGTTTTTTAAAATTTCCCATTTTTATAAGTAAGACTAAATTTAAAGACAGTTTTAACATAGTATAATAAACAATCTCAACTTTTATAGGCGTTTTTATCAAAAAAAATATTTTAGCTTTAAGCAAAATTTTTGAAAATAAATTTTGTTGCAAAATTAAATTATCTTAATTAATTTAACTCCAAATAAATTCTTTCATTTTTAATGAAGTTATTATTTTTAATAAAAGAAAATTTAAGTAAATTAAAATAAAATCCATAAAAATTAACTGGTTTAATTAATTATTTATCAAAAAATAATTATCAGTTAGATTTTGTTTTTTTTAATAAAAAGTACTTTAAATTAACATACTAATTTTAAATAAAAAATTTTATTAAAAATATATGAGAACGAATTCAAAGTGAAAAGAGGCGAATTGAAAGGGAAAATGGTATATATATAAAATTGCATTAAAAAGGCAGATTAATCGTAAAGTTGTTGTCATAAGGGGTAATAAAAATTAACACAAAAGAGAAGGAAAAGAGATTAGAACGAGGCTTGATTGATATACCGTGGCCAGTCTTCGCTTTTAGTGAGTTCAGCGTAAACGATTTCTATTGGTGAGGAGGAATCGGGCTTTGTGTTGAGAGATTGAATTGCTTTCCCTAAATCAGTGTTATTGGCTTCGCTGGGTCGCAAACTTCCTCGAACGGTGTACTCTAGCTTGCACAGCTCTTTTATGATGTGACCAGCGATATATCCATTTGCTCCAGTTACTAAAACTCCTGAAAATGATATACAGTAAAGTTTATACTTTTTCAAAGTATCAATTTATTCTTATGAACTATTATTTTTTATAGAGGACACCTCTATATAATGAACATTTTGATAGGCATCAAAAAGTAAATTATGAACAGGACACTTTATTGTTGCCTTAAAAATTTTATTTTTTTGATTTAGGAAATTTTTTTAACTTTTAATTTACCTAAACTTTTTCTTTAAACAGGCTTTCCCAAACTCTGTTCCAGCAACATTAGTGCTCGATAAAAGGTTTATAGGTGTTCCGCGAAAATATGGAATGATAAAACATTGCCTTATTTATTTATTATAAAATCTTAAAACGTATTCATTGTTAGTATTTCATTTTAATCCGAAAACATGCTCGCCACTTCGTAAAGGTGGGGAAAATGAAGGTGTAAATTTGGCTGCCGTCATTCTATGTATAAAATTTTTTTAATTTTTCTACTACTAAGTTTATATTTTAATAATTAACACTGTTGTTTTCATGGTGCCGTGGGGGTTAGACTCAGGGATTTCATTCCAAATGTCTCCGGCTCAATTCCCGACGTACTCCAAATAGAATTCCGGTTAACGTTAGGAAGGGCATTCAGTGAAGAAATGGATCACGCTCTAAAAAAAAGTTAAATCTGTGTGTGTGAAGCACGTCTTACCTTGCGGAAGGTTTTAAGTGATGTTAAGCAAAGTTTATTGTTTTCCCTGAAAAAAGATTCAGCAAAGAATGTTTATTAATTGATGTTCATAGGCGATTCATCAAATGAGTGTGATCCAATATCTAAATCTCCAATGTTTTCATTGATTTGCGCTCCATATGTTAAATGTATCAGATTTTTTAATACAGTTGATATTGTGGAAGCGATAGTGAGATTAACATATAGACATTCACCACATCACCCTATATCAAAACCAAAATGATTTGAGTGATTTTGAAGAAAGAATGAACCTATATTGTAAGTAACATTTCTCTTTTAATTGGCCAAAATATCCCCACAACTTTAAACGTTGATATACATTTTAATTACAAATCCTTCAAGATGAATGATTTTGAGTTGTGCCTTATTTCCTCAAGTCTTTATGAAAGATTACGCCCTTAACTTATTTATACTATGAAACTTTACACACAAGAGGATAAATGGTTTTCCCAAGTATAGACAGCACTTTTGTTCAAGTAATCGACATTCTTGTAACAGATAAAGGTATTTAACGTTTGTTTACATTTCATTTGAATAAAAACGCACATCCAACACATTTGCCTATTTCTTCACATTAGCAGCACAGGGGATAAATGATAAACAAAAAGTGTTATAAGAAAAGCAACTTTTTCTTTTAGCTTTTTAATTAGCACAAGTAAAGATTAAATAATAAAATAATGAGATCCTCTTTATCTAATATGAGCGCTGAAAAGCGGTTCAAGTTTTAAGCGTAATAGCGAGTAATAAGAACAAATAAATACGACAACTAATAATCACAATAATAACACTTTTCAGAGAAGCAGTCTTTCCCCGCTACACACACAGACACACAAGTACAGAGAATATACATACGTCAAGGGAGGATGAACGCGGGTGTGTGTGTGTTTAATCCGACTTGAGGAGGTAGCTAGCTTCTTGAACAGATAAGAATTTTATTACTAGAGAATATTTAAAACAATCATCGCTCAGAAGGGGTGTTCTAGAATCTAGATGATGGTATGCATGTGTGTGTCTTCTAGAAGAGGGAAAATAATTGTGAACAAACTATGTCAGCCTATATAAATAATAATAATAACATTCTTACTCCTACACATATAGAATGTAGCAAGCACGCTGTTTGTTGCCCTAAGAATAAATAGTATTTGTAGGAAAGCTATTGGCGGCATAGTTTCAGAAGACGAGGATATACTCTCACTTATCACATCGACTCATCTACTACTGCTGTATTACTGGGGCTGGCTGCCTACAAAGCTTGAATCACACCGAACTTTAGAATATATCATGTATCTGCGGGCTTATAGACGCGTTGTTATTGTGTGGCGTTTATTACTGCACTTAAACTCACAGAGGGCAGTGGGGGCAGGCGAGATTAGGAAACATAACATAATGAATGTGCATAAGAATAATAATCATGGTGGTAGTAATAAATAAGGCAGAGCATCTATGGTGTGAGGACTCTTGTACTCGGGTTGTTGTGTTGAGTGGAAAGGCTTTGTCATACTCCAAATCCAACTTTTGACAAATACCCTCTATAGAAGATCGATCTGCTATTTTTAATTAAATATCAAAATAGATTTAAAAAAAATTTTGTTTGCTTAAAGGTTTCGAATCCAATCTATATTAGGCACATATTAAGGTGTTATACCTCTTAGAAAAAATCTATTAAATTTCCTTACAAAATATGCACCATTGTTTAAATCACCGGCGTCAAAGTTAGTTAACTACGTAAGTATTAACCAGTTAACGACGCTAATAAATCGGATGAATTCTGAGCAAATAATAATCAGAAGATGGGCTTCTAAATCAGAGCCAGAACCAAAGAATTTGCATACATGGAGCCGAAAGGGTTAGGTTTTATAAACTAAAAATAATGCTCCTCCTATCTGACTCCGGTCATAAAAATGTACATTTTTTAAATATTAAAATCCTAGATAGCCAATGTTCTGTTTATAAAATACAATACACTTTGAAATTTCTTCTTTCAAATGCAGAAAACAAAACCAAAATAACTTTCTGGTAGAAGAATGCTATTTAATACGTAAATGAATATTATAATTTTATTAGTTATTCCTTCAAAAACGTTGTTTTTCGAAAGTCTGGTATTCCCGTTTAATCAGAAGAAGATTTCTTCGTTTTAACGTTACACCAAATTACTTAGTGTTGTCTGCTTAATGATCAGAGAAGATTCTAAAAAAATAAAAAACTTTTTAAAATGCGGACGACATTTTTTATTGTAAATTTGATTTTGATCGTTAACCGCTTAAAATTACTACGATTGTTTATAAAATGTATCTTGAATTGAATGAACTTACGTATCCATACTTCAATTGATATAAGGTTTTTTATTAAAAAAATAATTACAAGGGATTTTAACCCAATGGAATTTTTACGTCCCTTCAAGCTTAAGGAATAATAGTTTGATCTAAGAACTATAATAACTTAATGTGTGAGTTCTCCCTTTGAACCAAAAAACTTTACTACACAAAGTAAAGAAAGGGATTACTGCTTACATTAAGCCCTTTTTAAAAACATTTTTATAAGACTTAAACAAACCGACTCTGACTATAATCGCTTTAAAATGTCCGACTTCAATTGATTGAATTTAGGAAACTGCTTTAGAAATAATAAAAAATTAGTACTATTTTCTTCTTAAAAATGTTAAAACGTTAGATAATGGATAAGTTTTGTTTCTGGATAAAAATATTAAAGTCAATGACATATTTTTGTAAATTCGGATTTGTCAGATATTTAAATATTGGCAGGGATTATAAGATTGGAAAAAGTTGTGAGCAAAATTATTGCAAAAATCGCTAGAATTAAAAGAAACATCATTTGAAACTATTTTAACACTCAAAGAAGGAAAATAAATACTTTAGACTTTTTGCTAAAAACCTTTCGTGTAGAAAAATAATTAAATAAACATTTTTGTCACAAAGAAATGAAAAATTAACACACTTGAAAAGATTTATGCTGTAAAATAGTCAAATTGAAACAAGAAAGTTAGAAAAGTTGATAAAACATGAAATAAATTAAAACTTGACCAATCAAAAGGTGAAAATATATGATGACAACTCAATTATAAGATTTGAAACAATTTATCACAAAAACGTGTACTATAGAAATGTACAAACAACTAAGGTACGAATATTAAGTATTAGGCATAAGGGAAATTTGTTGAAGGTATAGAATCAGGAATCTGAAACACTTTTAAAGTTCAGTTACTATAAAGTTATAATTATATCATATAAATTAGGTTTTGCGTTGAAAATTAAAAATAAAGAATGGCATTATTTATTTCTGGATTAGCTGTACCAGCTTTAACTCATGTGACAGAACACGAAATTTAAAAAAACAAAACTGCCTTGGAAATGCAGTGGTAACCGAAAAATTGTCACTCGACAGTGTGCCCCCCCCTCCTCGAGACAACTGGTGCCAATATATTCAATTAATAAGATCATTTTACAAAATATGGTTAAATTTAGTGGTAATGATTATATGATTAACTTAAAAGTTAGTACTTCTGATTTGATTATTTCTAGAGTAAGTATTTGAATAATTTTTTTCATTTCTAAATTTATTTCATATTATTTATAAATAGTTAAACATTTTTTTTTTAAATAATTTTTTCATTTTTTAGATATATATATATATCGAGAGGCAATTGTCCTAAAACTAAATATATCATATTAGTAGCCCTTTTGGTAATTTAAAAATTACATATAGATATTATCATATTCAAAATATATTTATCATGCGTGTACGACGGCTATATTGAATTGTTTGACGGTCCGAATTCTAGTTGTCGGGCCACCTGTTACACATGTATGCTATCCACTTCTTAGGATTCCAGTTCAATGGAGAGATATTATTCCTATAGTTACCCTATATAGTTAGTTTTTGCACTAGTATTAGTGTATTGTAAATCTAAAAAAATCAAAAATATAAATCCAAAAACCACAATTACATAAAAAATTGCTACCATTTTTAGCAAAGAGGATAGTTTTAACGATGGCCGGACATTTGGCCGAACGGAACTTTAGCCAAAAATGTGCATTCAACGCTACCATTTTAATAAAGGTTGCTTTACTTCCAGCAGGTTTGCAAGCTTGTGCTCTCTCTATATTCTATACTCTATACAAAGCTACAGTGTAATTTTGTTTTCTTTTTTATAACTTCTATACACAAATTATGTGATGAATAGTTTTATCTACTAGAAGTTACATAAAATATGGTCCATTAGGCCAAATGAGCATTTGGTAAAGTTTATCATTTGGAATTTTAGAATGTAAGTCTTTTGCATGCTCACCAATAATACTTCAGAAATTGAATTACTTAAAATATATGCAGTGAGAATGATAAAAGTCCATCAAAAATACTATGATTTAAGGTAAAAATGCAGTTTTTAAACTTAAGCAAGAATTAATATACATTCCATGAATAATATAACATAGCATGTAGCGTAGCACTTTGCCTACTTCCGAATCTTTCTTTATATGCCCATACATGTATGCCTCTCGATAGGTCCTCGTTTAGCGTCGAAATCGCTTAACGACCGGGTCTTCGGAACGATACTCTGTCGTTAAGCGAGGATTTGCTATAGTTGTTCAAATTAACAATCGCTCTTCAGTAATATAGGTCCGTTCAGATGTCCAAATATTTTTTTGGCATTTTCGCACTTTTAACGTACCATTAAAACAAAAGCGTTGTTGAAATAGAATAATTCTGAATTTTCATTTCTCTTATTTTATAGTTTCAAAAAGGATACTTGAAAAATCTAGATCCAAATAGCGTTAATTATTTACTTTTTTCAGGATCATATTTGTCAGAATCAGCTGATTTAAAAATTTAGAACACTCCACAGTCTGGTTATTATTTATTTTTTATAAAAAATTTTACAAAGTTAAGCAGCACGTATAAAAATTGATAAGACTAATTATAAGAAATATAGTGCATTTTTATTTCATTCTTTTGAATTTCCATTTTGTCCTCCAAAAGTAGTGTATGCCATTTGATTTAGATGACTTTAGCTGTGGCAAATTTCCGTGCTTTGGCTCATGACGAAACCTCTTGTATACGATTTGGAAAGGGATCAAAAGTCAAAGTTAAATACTCTATATATATGCACAGCGAATAATGATGAATGGGTTGAAGAATGTAGATTCAATAATGTATATATAATTAGACATTTTCCATATCATTGTGTGACTTCTCTCCCTAGCTTTGTGATAAAGGCTTTCTTAAATTTTATATAGACGCTAATCTCTCGGATTAATTAATTATTATTATTATCGGCTTCGAAGAATAGTGCAATAAAATTTGCTCGCTTTTTAATTTATCAAGCAAAATACTTCCATTATTGCTCGTGTTGATGTTTTGAAATAGTAACAACAACAGTACAACAGCACTGCAATAATATAATGAAAGGCTTTATATATTTCCTTTGCTGAACGCTAGCTTTTATATGTGATGATATGACTTAAAAATAAATTAAGCAAACACACACACATACACATACGCACGCAAGTATAGAAGATTCAGATTGAGAAGACATCAGAAAACTAAATCAAAATTCTAAACACGAATCAGACAGAATGGAATCAATATTGCTAGTATCAATTAATTAATGTATATATTTGACATGGTGATGAGTTTGGGTGAAAAATAAAATGTCTGGTGAAAATATACAGTACTATATAAGCCATTTTGGAAACATGAAAGTACATTACGAGAATGAACATTTTTATTATTGAAATCATTATCACGATCCAACACGTTTACACTTGCATCTTACAGGTGCTCTATATTTTAGTTGAATCATCATCTTCTTATAAGTTTCAAGGCAAGAAAGTAACGTGGAAACTTTCAAAGTTTTATTAAGGAGCAATTTATTTTTTACGAACATTTTGTCCTTTTCTGCAATCTATATAAACTTTATAAATTTTTACAACTTGAAGATTTATAATAATTTAATTCATAGGAAATATCGCATATCAAAAATAAATAAAAAGCTGTAAGGTTTTAAATTTCATAGGTTAGTTTTGTTTTATTAGGATGTAAAAAAATTTTATTGCTGGGTAGTTATTGTCGACCTTGCAGTATCGTGTGTAGAGTTCGAAAAAGATTCAAGGACAGTCATCGAAAGTCCCATCACAAAAAAAGATTTCACTATTGAACAAATTAGAAAAAGAAATCTCAACAATAGCGATAATTTTTAAAGGATCCTTATAACCAGTGTCTTTCAACATGATATTCATATATTTTTCAGATATTTGAAAATTTAGGTTGGTGGATAAACTGATTCGTTGATTTCTTTTTTACTATTGGTTATATTAATTTCACCATTAAATATTATCAAAAATTACAACAAGTATAGGTTGTGTAAAAGATGAAGTAAGTGTAAAATGTTTAAAGTTTAAGATGGTTCAAGTGGAAGATGGGGTACGTTTTTTTTAGTTGTTGGTATCGCATCCAAGGGAAGAATAATCTTCCATGACTGAACAGATGGTAGGCATAGCCATGATCGGGTTTCGAACCTAGACCATCTGGATGGAGACCCTACGTTCCCATCACTAGGCCATCTGCCGAATAGGAACCTTTTATTATACGTAGAAGCAGGCCTCTAGCGCCGCTCGACGCTCCCCCTAAATTTTCAAATAAATGATATTTCTGAAATAACAGTCTTTTCTACAAATGACAGATGAAGAAAAATATTTACCCATTTAAGGCCAGCATACTCATTTGAGTGTGCATCTTTTTTATCGTCTGAGTTTTAATGTGATAAAAATACAACTCGTCTGCTTTTAGTAGTCCTAAATGGGTTAACCCATTTAAGACCAAGCAAAGCAGACGATATCTAAAAAACGCAGACGATTTATATTCAAAGTCATTGAAAAAAGCAGACGAAGATGAAATTACTTATGTTCCAAAATAGGAACATTGGTCGTGAATGGGTTAATATAGAGATATAATGGAATATAGAGATTTCGAAACCCTCTTGCAAATATGTTTTTGTTTTTAACTCATCCTAAATTTTTTTCTGGCTACGCGCCTGCGGTAGAATCATGACACGCTGTAAAAAGTTCATTTACAATGTGCTTTTTACGACAAACTTGTAATTATTTTAAGAGGCTTTTCAAACCTCAGATACGAGGTCTTAAACCCTCAAACAGCAGGCATGAACAAAAAATAGGTAGAACACTTACAGAAGAGCTCAGAATTATAAAAAAATCGTTTACCGCCCACTCCTTATGACGAGCCTGGTCCCACCATTAGACAATCTGCCAACTAGTATTTATTTATATTTCCAAGTATAAAAAGTTATCGTGGGCGAATTTCAAAGACTTTATAAACTCAGTGGCGTAACAATTGGAGGCGGTGCGTCTAGTGCCCAGACTTTATCGAATATAGAATTTTATCGAGATATTCTAGACTTAAATAGTAATGTAATAATGGTTTGACATTTTTAACTTTTATAGCATTTTTCACATGCTACATTTTAACGAAATAAATTTTAAACTTAAATTATATGATACAAACGGTCAAACTTTTTATCGCAAAATACTCGAAAACAACAAAATATACAAGTCAATTAAATAGCATCTGTACATTACATATAAGTAAAAATCAAAAAAATAACATTTAAAAAAAGTTTTTTTATCGAAAGAATTACTGAAAAACACCGGAAGATACTAGGAAAAGCAGAATTGTTCAACAAATTCAGTTTTTTTATCAAAAATTTTGCCTGCATTAAATGTGTTGATACAATTCAGTTCATTTATTTTGTTTAAAATTTTGGCTTTTTCTAGCCTCTTTCGGTGTTTTTCAGTAATCCTTTAGATAAAAAAACTTTTTTTAAATGTTATTTTTTTGATTTTTACTTATATGTAATGTACAGATGCTATTTAATTGACTTGTACTGACCTAATTATTTATAAATAAAATTTAAATTTACAAAAAACTCCAACTGAAAAAGATCAAGACTTTATACCTAAAGTTTCAGTTATTAAAAAATAATTCTTGATCAACACACAGCCTGTGTATGACAAATGTGTGTAACAGGGTCTGTGTATGACAAATGCATTTTCCCACAAAAAGTTCTAGAAATATCAACTGTCATCTTTTTGTTCTAAAAATTGCCGTATTTTTACGATGAATTTAGCGAGAGATAGTGTATCTCTTCGTATATTTAAACGTGCATATACTCATGATGTATACAAATTTTGACTTTTGCTTATATTTATTAAAGAAACTAATTTTGAACTTGATCAGAATTTGTCAAAGAGTAGTAAGCAATCATTTTCAAAAAAGTAGGAGAAAAATATTGAAATTTAAATTAGAGTTTGTAGAACAAACTTTGATGAACAAGTGAACCAGGATCTGTTATACTTACAAAAAAGAAAATTCCTCATTAGTTATAGATTCTGCTTCTTTAAAAGCAAATGACATGCTTTCAAAATGAAACTTTGATGGATATGACTGTCTATCGGTATGGAGTGATAGAGAAGTGAACTTCTCACTCTTAACTAGGAGGTTTGAGCAAGGCGAATTAGATGCGTGCTTTCTTACCACATGTTCTTAGGTTCAAATCAAGCGCCATGCCTTCTTCGCTCATATTTCGACAAAAGCACTACAATAAGGCCTTCTCCATGAACACACCCAACGATACCTTTATATAGGATAGATATTCTCAACCTGAGAGGACAAGATTTTTTAAAAGGAGGACAAACATACTTTATGTACATGAATTATTCTAATATTTTTGGACACGTGTTCTTTCGAATTTTTCTATTCCTAAAGAATCAATATCAGTTTGTTTGTTTTTGAGGGTTTGTAATTTTACACTTGAACACGAGCAAAAAACGCGTTTATATTCGCTTTATTATTATTATTATTATTATTATTATTATTATCTTTTTTCAATTTTATAAGATTTACACGGTTTTTCAAAATATTTTTTGCATTAAAAAGATTTTCTGCTCCATCGCATACGTGTGAGAGTTTAAAATTTGATTTATTTTTTTACCAAAACACAATATAATCAACCATAAATTCTAATTACAAATTCAAGTTTTAGCCGCATACGATAACACGTATACAAAATTAAACATACTGTTTCATATAAGGATTAGCACTTACTGGAGGGTAGGTAGTAATTTTAATAGAGGAAGCCCATAATTTATTACCAAAATGTGAACATATAACAATACAGTTGTTCATTTTCTCAGAAAGGGGGGGGGGGCAGAAATTCCAGACTCCTCCATTCCGGCTACACAGTTGTACACGATATAGTGTATATAAATAATATAATTAGGGTGTCCACCCCGAGATTCCTCGTCCTCGAGTCCCCGGGGAATCGTGAAATTTCAAAATCCTCGTCCTCGAAAAAATTTTTTAAATTTCCTCGGGGAATTTTTGAAAAAAAAATTTTGTCGAATCCGACGACAAAAATATCGAAGTAACGGAGAAGAAAGATGAAAGATTAATCGTTAGCAACCAAAAAACAGAGAAGAAAAGCGTGAAGGAGGAATTTCTGAAGATTAATGAAAATGAAGAACGTGAAACTAAAAGCAAGATTTCAAGCATAGAGGAAATAATGAAAAAAACATTTGACCTTTATTTAGAAACAAATAGGAGGCCCGAAGTTTTAGAAACTTTATTCAAAAATTTAAAGAGCATAAAACCAACTTCTGTGGATGCCGAAAGAGTGTTTTCGTCAATGGGTTATTTTTCTACAAAAATAAGAAACCAGTTAAATGATGAAACTTTTAACGCTCTAATTTTTCTTAGATATTTTTTTAAAACATAAATCTTTTATGCATTTAAATTTTTTTCAATAAAAATCTTATATGAGACTTTTCAATTTTCTTTTCTGAACAGTTTTTACTGTAAAAAAATCGCTTTTTCTTCCCCAAGGAATCCCCGGGGAAATTTTCAAAAATTACGAGGTCCTCGTTCCACGGGGAATGAAAAAAGACCTTAAAGTGGACACACTAGTTGCAACAATTGTATGACTACAGTAAATGTGGCTTAATAAAGCAAGAACAAAATTAGTAATTTGGGTATGTCTTGCTGAACATAAAGCTGCATGAAATTGGTTTAAATTCATGGCTACCCGAGTGCAAAGTCTAAAGGTCAAGCAATAAACTTGGTGAATATTAAATAGCCAGACTTGGGAAATTTTACTGTTGTTTTAATAAATCGCTGTTAAAAATACTACTATTTCTCTAAAATAATTCAAAGTAAACTAAATAGAATTTTTTGAATCCAAGCATCTGCATTTAATTTTTGAAAATTTCAAGGAAGTAAGCTGAGCAGTGTTCATAGTTGAGCTTTAGGGCTCCACATAAAATATCTTTGACAAAGCCTTTAATTATTCCACGCATGAATACTTTTGAATGAACTGGCTTTGAAATTCGTACTCATATATATTAATATAAAACAGAATACAGTCCAAGGATAAATTTTATATCAAAATTTCAAACTTGAAATCAAATTATATATATGACAACTCTACCGATTTTCAAGTGTTTCTAACGTCTACTGCTTTGAATTGGTTGACAAAATTTTTTTAGTTGAATCAAGTTATATGTGATTACATTCCCATCTTCATATCAGGTTGTATTATGTTTGATACTAAAGGTGATTAAAATTTAATTTATTTTGAATTTCTTTATCTAGCAGGTGTCGGCAAAGTGGTCGATATCGACCTCTGGGGGTCCATAACAGATCTCTAGGGGTCGATAAGATAGACAAACTTGGTTCACACTAAATATCATATTTTTTAGAATAAAAATTGTAACTTTTTTGAGTTTTTTATAAAAGAAAAGCAGAGTTAAAAAAATATGCTATACAATAAATTGAGTAAAATTTAAAAAATAGTGATTAAGAACGACTTACTTTTTCTTATATTTTTGCTAAATTAAAACACTTGAAAAATAAAATTGGAAGCAAAAAATTTCAGTTCATAAAGAGTCCATAAGAGAAAAAAGTTGAGAATCACGGGTCTGTCAGACTTGTATTAATAAAAATAAATAGGAATGTTTGTTTCACAAATATATAAAAAAAAAATGTATATGTAAATGTATGTATGTACGATTGCTCTAACACTAAATCTAAATTCAACACTAAAACTAATGAAATGCTACATTTATGCTCCATATTGAACAGCTGGTTAAGAAAAACAGATATAGCTCTTGGATACTCGATTAAAAAAGTTTTGGAACCACTGGTTTAGACTATAATTATTTCATGATTTGATATTATGTATCTTTGGTGTGTCTGTAAATGTATTTATATTATCTATAAAACAACAATTTATATTATAGCATTAAATATGGAAGTATTAGCAGTCTTCTTATCACAAAAATGTTATTTTGTTATCTTATCGCAAAAATGTTATGTTGAGAAAAATAATATAAACTCCCTTTTCTATTTTGTATTTCATGCAAAAAAATAAGCCAAACCTAAGCAAGAAACACGGTTATGTGATAGCTGTAATAAATCGTAACACAAAAGTCCAAAAATAAGTATCTAAGTTGCTCCTTATATAAATATTCAGTAATTTATCTCTCATGATCACATATTTGGAATTTAATCACGTCTGCCCTTTTGATTATATATTTTATATTGAAATAATTCTCTTTTTAAAATTAAGTTATTCATTTTGTCAATTTTACTTTATTTGGTAACTTTATCGAAAAATATTTCAATAAACTTTTTACCTTGGAAAAGATAAAAAAAAATTGATCAACATAGTAACCTCAAATATAACTTACTAAATAAATATATTGACTCTATTACATTGAATGAAGATAGCTTAAAAGACATTATTTCCATTTAAAATATCTATAATCAGACACACAATTTTTACTAGTTACTGTTATTTGATTCAGTTATTGCTAGTCGAAAACTGTGAAATTAACTTTGAATGTAATCGTTTAAACATAACTTTATTTGATTTTACGAAAATATTGAATTTATAATTGATAAAAATTAGAAAAATATATTGTATAGTTTTTAATAAAAAATTAAATGTGAGCAGAATAGCCAGTAATAGGGACGAGCAGGTTGAAAAGTTTTATTTGAGCCGAGTAGCAAAGGCCAATATACATTTGAAGGTCACTAGTATCATCCGGATCCTTTCGCAATTTTTAAATGCATGCCTTCTTGAGATAAATTTTAGAGTTTACAATACTAACTAAATCAAAATCCGTTATATTTCATTAAATAAGTTGTCGCTAAATTACTCTTGGAATTGGACAAAAAATTATTTCTAAATCAGCACCCTCAAACTCGCTGTGGCGCTCCATGGCAAAATTTACGTGGCACTCCAAGGCAAAAGTTTTAGAGACGCTCCTCATTCAAGCTGCGCTCTTAAATAATAACTAAGAATATTCAAACACCAGATATAAAGAATAATCTTACAAATTAATGACAGATTTCAGATGTGTTGTACTATGACAAAAGGTATTAATAGCAGAGTAAAAATTTATTTCCATTTAAAAAAAAATTATGTTTTGTAGCAATTGAGATGTATTCTTTGTGTATATTTTTATATGCCCCCTCTGCCCCTCCATATGTGAGGGACTGATTTAAGTTATTATAAAGGTAATTTAGATTATTTTAGTTATATTTAAATTTTAATAAAATTTAAAGTATATTGTATAAATATTGCCTGAATATAAAAGCTATATTTCTCAAATAGATTTTAAATTTTACAAAAACATTGATGAATTTAATTTAGAATATAAAAAATAAAACAATCATTATCCAAAGTTTAAAAAAAAACAAGTTTATGAGAAATGCTCCCTATAGAGATTATTCAAAAAAGTGAAATAATTTGCATAAAAATTTAAAATATTTTGAAAAAATTGTGCTTGATAAATTTTGAATAATGAATGCTATGACACATTGCAAAAAGCCAAACACACACAAACAAAAAAATGGGCGAAAAAAATGGATGGCACTCTTACTTGGTGAATCTTCTGCGGTTACCATTGCAACAAATGAATAGTCATGTGACCGTCTGCCTTTTGTCTTATATACTTACTTCAAGTCTAAATCATGATTGGCTAATTATGAGTCACGTGATTGAATCAATTGTTTTAATTAGATGATAGGGAAGCAGCTCTTTTGTATGCGCTCTGTTGTGCGTTACAGTCAATCAGTGTACTACTTAGTCAGTTCGTGTAAAGACTACCCACAACACAGAATCACTAAATACACAGATTGACTGAAAAGCACATAAGCTTTGTTACATAGCGCGCCCACCACAGCACACAGCCGTGTGTGTCGTCTATGTTCATGCTTTGTCTACTAAGCGATGGAGTTAGTTTGTTGTTGTAGCTCTTAAATTTTCACAGCTTTCATCTGTTTGTGCCTCATGCCTTCACTAATCCAATCTCTGCAAAAGACAGAGAGAGTGATATCATATACTGATCAATAAAGTAGCTTTTCAAGCATAATAAGTAGTCTAGTCTAGACAAACGAAAAAATGGAAGAGAGAAAGAGATTATTTTATTTATATAAAAATAAATGGCATAAAAAATGATAGCCCCTCGTTTTTTTGCATTCTTTGATAACTAAATTGGAAGTCATTTTATTTAAAAAAGAGTTGGGAAAATATTTTCGTTATCGTTATCGCTTTCGTTAAAACGATAACGAAGTAAAAATTTTTCAAATTAACGATAAAGATAACAATATATTTTTAAGTTAGCTATTGTGTTGATTTCGTTATATATATTTCCACTTCCAGTAAAATCAAAGCACAATAATATATTTGTTCATGACTTCTATACTTCTGCAAATAATTATCAACTTTTTCTTGTTTTTTAATTTCAAATTTTATGGATGATTCGACTCAAGCTTTCATCATTTCAAATTACAGGTAACAAAAATCTAGGATCGTCATTTGCAGAAACCCTAGAAAGCACTTCTGAAATCGACTACATTAGGCCCAATCTGGAAATAATGATTTGTGATAAAAAATTTCCTCAAAAAATTGAATTTTCAAAACACTAGAATAGTCCAACATTGTCGTCAATATTTTCAAACACCTGACTATTTTTAAACTAAATTTATACCTCGATTTACAACACCTAGACTTAAATCAGTTAATTATTTTAAAAACTAATTAACAAAAAAAAATTTTTTATATTAGTGTAAGTATTTAAATATTTGTTTCAAATTTTTTTTTATTTTCTAAAAAAATAATTACACATTTTTTTTCACAAAATTAACGAAAAGTAACGCAACTTATCAACGATAACGAAAAACGGCCAAAAATGTCTAATAAAACGGTAGCAAGGCACTTTTTATTCAAAGTTACGATAACTATAACGTAGTTATTTTAGTGGTAATAACGATTCCAAGTCAAGAAGGGCGTTAGCTTGTTCAAATAATTTCTGCACATTATAAATGAGATCAGCTAGCTGAGACAATTATTATTTTGAAGAAATTGATGAACAAATTTTCATTTCTTACTAAACAAATATTTGTTATGAAAAATGCAGGAAAGTAAAAGAGAAATTTTTACACCAAAAAAAGAGATAAAATTATTCATGGTTGGAATTCATGCTTTTTTAAACCTTCTGATTTCCAACTAGCAGGTGAAATTGTAACCAATTGATATTTTAAGACGCTAAAAACACGACTTAAATGATAAAAGTTTTACAAAAGATTTCAACATTTTCATCCTTTTTATTCAATTTAGGGATGTAGAGATTCCAGAATTTTAGACGATACTGTTATATTTTTATTGTCATTTCGAAATTTTTTCGACCTTTTTTTCTTCTTCTTCTGACTTCTCTTGATGTTGAGTTTGAAGATGCTTTTTCGAGTTAGTGGTAGTAAAAGTTTTTTCATTTTTTTCTCCACGTGAAATTTTTTTTCACAAATATTACAAATTTAATTAAAATTTTTAATTTCAAACAAATATAAGGAATCAGATAAGAAACGACGACCTATTTTATTTTTATAATGATAGCGATTCTGATACTGATTCTTTAAAAAATGGCAGGTACTACCTTTTCCGATAACGCTTCCGATTAATTGAAACATCTATAGACTATTCAATTAAAAGTACACGTGGTTTCGTCAACAATTAAAATGAGATTTACTGATTACAATAGAATCCAGAGTATCTAATTGCAAGATGTCGTAGTTTTAACGAATTTTTCCGAGTTTTCATTCCCTCTAATCTTACATATCCAAAAGAGTAATTTAGTAAATAAATATGAATAATTTGATTTTGTTTTGGTACAAAACTTATCTTTTACTTTCAAAGTATTTTTAATATCATTATTTTTGCAATGAATACACAATATTGTTCTTGACTCTTTTCATTAGCATTATTATCACGGTGTGATGATATAAACATATGGTAACCATAAGAGTATCCATACAGTAAGACAACATGAAACTTGTTTGGATGTAGGATATTTGAATATCCAAGTTGAGAGCATAGAACTTTACGTTTATTAATAACATTACCCAAAAACTAGTTATCGCAGGATTAATCGGAAAGCCTAAGGATCGTGTATTTTTTCAAGTATTGGCATTGGAATCATATGGCGAAATTTTACCACCCTTCAGATTTCTCGAAATGGTAGAGTTATATGAAAAGTTTAATAAACAGTGCCTATGAAAATTTAAAATCGAAAACCTTTAAAAACTCCTCCCTAAATTTTGCTTATTATATTATTGAATATAAATTTTTACTTCAAATTTTAAGTTTTCTTAGAAAATCAGTTTTTTGAATTCGTAAAGAATTTTTTAGTAAATTCATCGTATTTTAAGAGCTATACTTATATACGTGTCCATAAAAATAATTTTCGCATTGTGTATGTGTCGAAGGATTTTATAATATCTTTCATGGAAAGATGCTCATCAACTCTAGAATTTTACCTGATTTTTCAAAAAGAAACCAAAGATTCCACTCTCAAAAATTTCAGAAACGACGTGGGCCAACATGGAGCGCCAGAGGTTGTTTTCTAGTCTACCATGGTTAGTCTTGGAGATATTACGTGGTGCGGTCTCCAGTTCTCTTCCACGCCGTAATTGTAAGCGACGGTCTTTGAGCCTTTGTCTAATTTGACTGGCTGCAAAGCAGCCGTAACTAGGCTTATTTGAAGGCGGCTTTACTCTCCTTGTCACGACATCGTCCTGAACATGGAGCATTTTAACTTGTAGAAAGGAGTTAGCTTATTATTCAAGCTAACCTTGCTTATGTCGCAGCTAACCACGATATCTGATGGCCGTTCCACTATCCTAGGGTTGCCAGACGTCCCGATTTTTCGGCACTTGTCTGGTTTTATATTATTTTGTCCCGCGTCCCGAATGCACAACTAGGGGACACCATTTGTCCCGATTTTAGCTTCCATAAAAAAAAACTAGAATTATGAAATTTTTAGTTTTAAACTTAATTTTCTTATCTCATCATTTTTATAGAAAAAAAAGATATTTATTTAAAAAAATCTAAATTACATATGTCAAAATATTAAATATAAGGCACGAAAGTCTAGTAACTACATTTTGATATGGTTTCAAACTTCATTTTTTTATAATAACCAAAAAAACGTGTGAATTCAAAACAGAATGAGCCGCTTCAAAGATTTCACACACGATAAATAAATAATAAAATATATTTATCATACATGTAAATATGTACATTGATTAGTTAGTATGTCATGTAAATATAAAAAAAATATACATAACTATGTCAAGATGAAAAAACACATCAATATAATAATATGTAATTCCGACATCCGATTATTCTAGAATTTTTCAATAATCCTCTTAGTGAAGCTTACTTATATTTTGTTCATAGCCTTGATTTTGTTTTCAGCAGTAGAATTATGAAAATTGAAAAAAGAAATAACAGTTTTATTGAAGTTCTCGTTTGCCTGAATGAAATTACGCCTATACAATAAGATTTTATAAATATTTAACGTTACAATTAGTCAAGTTTAAACCCAATTTTATCAAAACAGCTTTGTGTGTCACGAAAAAATTCATTTGTTTAAAATTATTTATATTAATAATTTAATAATAATTAGTTTTTATTAGTAATAAACTTAACATTATTCTGTCATAAAAGTGTCCCGATTTTTTATTTTTGAAATCTGGCAACCCTACACTATCCACAACCTGAGAACCCACTCTCTAGCTGTTCCAGCTCAGCCAAGAGTTAAATAACGAACTGAGTAAAAAGATAGCTAACGAACTAAACACGTTAATAACTAGATATGTTTTAGGCGTCATACTTTTCATCAGACTTTAAAAGTTAAACGTTTTTGAATGTAAGGAAAATGGGAATGGGATTGTTCTATTTTAATATATCCCTTTTTTGACTGTTTGCAATGAAGCATTATATGCCATTTAGGACAATTATTAAAAAAAAATTTTATATTATAATTTTCAGTTTAAGATATCATAATCAATATAGAAATATATTATATACAAAAAATTTGAATTTTTGAAGTCTTTTCATAAGGAAATTCAGCCATATCATATAGAATCACTGGTCAAATATGAATACATTTTTTGAAAGTTCTAAAATTTTAAATTGCCAAGAAATTTTTGAAAATTTTTAATATTACAATTATTCTGTTTTAAAACTAAAAAGTAAACAGTTTATTATGTATTATATTCAAAAAAAGATTATGAAAATATTAAAAATACATAGCAAATAAGCAGGAAAATCAAATATGTAGTCATTGCGTGTGTTGAAGTTAGTTAAGTATCAAAATCAGGTTACGAACTTAACTAGTTTCTGCTCTACTTTTTTGGTCTACCTAATTGTTTTAATACTACAATGTTCAAAAACGAGATACTACTGTATATAAATATACAACATATTATATTCCGTATAAAACATTAAAACAACTTATCTAGCTAGCACTTTGCAACAATCATTCGATAGGTTTTTGTTTTTGGCGGGTAATAAAAATAACAAAAAGAACACCAGACAAATAAGCCGTCCTGTTTCTGCTGAATTCAGCATTTTTTCATAAAATGACTCAGCTGCACATAATAAGCTTTCAAAATATTACAGGCAAAATACACTATAATCATTTCAAAAAACGGGTTTATTTTCAAAAATAAATAAGAATATTTAAATCTTGATTAAAGATTATTTAAATTTTCAGCATTTTCTCTTCAAACAAAAAAATTAAGCAATGGAAGCATAGTTTAGAAATAACACATTTTTGCAGGTATCTTAATTTTTTCAAGGAATTTCAGTAAGCAGAAAAGAACTAACAAAAGTACAAAAACTAGCCTAAGATCAATAGAAAGTTTTTCGAGAAATATTCTCGCATAGATATTATTCATCTAAAATGTCATTTGAGTTGTAAATTGCATAAAATTGTCATTCAAAAAGTTAATACTATTTTAAAAACACATTTATTCAGCAAAATGAAAATAAAATGATAAAATAACAAAAGGGTATACACTCTGAAAAAATAGCAAAAAATGCACAAAAACAAAAGAATCTAAAGCATGCAAAAATGACGGAAGTAAGCGAAAACAATACGCAAAAGGATAGGGATAAGCGTGATGGATGTATCAATTTGTATTGATTGTCTGAAATGATATGCATGCTAAAAATGTGGAAGTGCAAATGTTGTGATTTTGTATCGATTACGTCCAGCGATTCAAATATGATACATCAAATGCTGCCAAGTCTCTGCAACTCCTTGTGCAATGTTTTGCCAATATTCCACTGTACACAGGGAGTGTTTCCAGCAGTGCTGCCAATTTAGATTATTTAAATCCAGATCTAGATTTTTTTGAACTCTTTTAGATTTAAGAAAACCTCATCTAGATTATAGATTATTTTATGGATTATTCTAAGAGAAAAAATTTTTTTTTAGATTATTATTTTGATCCAAATAAAATCAGGTAAAATGGAAACTTTTCTTTATCAAATCAGTTTTCTTTTAAGTCTAGAATTTATTTTCCTTCTTTTTTAAAAATAATTATTAAAAACTAAAAAAGATTGAAGTGTAAAAATTTTACTTCTCTCTCTTGGCCAAAGTGTCGTTTTCGATAAAGTTAAATCAAACACTTTCACCTTATTTATAGATAGTAAATTTTTATTTATAAACTTGTATAATTCTTTTACCATGTATTTTATATCATACTTGACAACCTAAAATTTTAGAACGGGAGATATTAAGCAAAATCTGGACTCTCCCAGTTGTACTGGGAGACTTCACATGTATGCTATATGTATATGCAACTAATAGGAAGTCAGTGATTAGGAACATAATTTTAATTTAATTTAATGGAGAATATTTGTTTGTTTGCGGATCCACCCAAGGACCTGCGCCGTCATGATGGTGAGTCTAGGTTCAACGCAGACTTTTCATCCTACAAACCTCTCAAGAATGGGTAAATGAATTGCTGATTCTAAACCTAGATATATAAATATGATTAAATTAAGCTACAAGATTGCAATTCTAGAGTTATATATGCTCTTTGTAAGATGTGTAATAAAAGGATTTTAAAATAATTTAATAACCTCTGTAAACATTATTTCATTTAGGGTATAAAAAATCAATAGTGTCGATTTCGACACTATGACCAACCATAAAAAAAATAGCGGCCATTCTAGTGTTAAAGCTTAATATAAAATAATTCATTTGCACCTTTTCTTATCAAAAAATTTAATTTTTTATTGCTTAGTTATTCTCATAGTAGAATTGTACTTTACTATTTAATTTAGTTTAATTCATGTGAAACTTTTTTTACAGACCTAATTTTTTGATGCCGAAAAAATTACTTACTCACAAAAATTCCGTAATGAGTGGTTGCAAGATGATGCTTTCAAAGATTGGCTTGCCAAAGTTATTGGGGATGACTCCAAAGCTTTTTGCAAGAGGTGTAAATGTGAAATTAAAGCCAAGTATCAAGATTTAAAACAACATAAGACTACTAAGAAACATATTTCCACTGATCCTTCCAAAATCAGTAAAATATATTCATTTGTTGATAAATCAACTGATTTGTCTAATCTTGAAGGTAGTATTTCATTATACATGTGCTGTCACTCATCTATAAGTACTTGTGAACACCTAGTTGACATGTTGAAGAATAAGGTTCATGATAGTAAAGTAGTCAAAGATCTCAAGTTATACAGAACTAAATGTTCCAAAATCATAACTAATGTTCTTTTTCCTCATTTTGAATTGGACTTGCGCGAGGACATAGGTGAAAGTAAATATAGTTTGCTGATAGATGAGTCGAATGATATCAGTGTCACAAAAATGCTTGGTCTTTCGATAAGAATGAGCTCAAAACTCATTTTGATTTCACAAGAAAGTCTGAAAAATGCTACTCAGCCGAGATTCTTTACCAAATGTTTTCGGATGACACAAATTTTTTATACTTTCTTTTTTTGTCACCGATTTTACTTGAAGTTAGAAAGATAAATAAAATGTTCGAGTCTAAGAAGATTGATAAAGTTCTTCTTCTTGGTGAATTAACTTTACTTATTCGATCAATTGCTAAAAGAATCATGTCTCCATCGTGTAAATTATGTCCGATTGAGCATAACATTTTAGATCATTTGAACCCTGTGCCTTATTTGGGTTTCAAGTTTGAGACTAAAATGAATGAAATGAAGCTGAAAAACATAATAAATGGCGCCACTGAAATGGTAATCAGAGGAAGATCTCGGGATTTTTTAATTGATTTTTTTTTTAATTGTATTTTGAAAAATATTTCTTTTTTTTCTGTGAAACAAGTTTTACAGCCGGTCAAAACTCTCACGCCATTCTATAATATTATCAGTTCTTTTGGTGGCAGTAGTGAAGTTATGGCGAAAATTGAGTATCAACTAAATAAAATTAATTTAGTAGATTGGATAAACAAATCTGATACCGACCTTTTTTGGAAAGAAGTTGGGGATTTTAAAGACGCCTCAGGATCTAATCCTTTTTTTGAATTACATAAACTTGCCATTTCAGTATTGATTTTACCTCACTCAAATGCTGAAATAGAGCGTGTTTTTAGCGCGATGAATCATGTCAAATCAAAAAAAAGAAATGCGATGACACTCAATTTGCTGAATGCAATTTTAACAGTGAAGTTTGGTCTGCAAAGAAAAAATAAGTGTTGTTTTAATTATTTCCTACCAACGAAGGTAACGATAAACATTGGTACACTAGCTACATATAAAGCAACTAATATTCTTCCAGAACGTTTCAAAAGTAATGAAATGAGTGAAAAAGAAATGGAAGAAATTTTTGAAATTTCGATTGTTTGATATTTTTTTTTAAATGAACGTCTTTTTTAATAAATATTTTTCTGGATTATTTTAGATTTTTTTCTTCCGGATTTTGGATTTTTTCTAAAGAAAAAAGTTGGCAGCACTGGTTTCCAGTCACCAAGTTGAAATAAAACTTGCTAGCATGTTTTTTTCAGTGAAAATCTGAGCCTCAATATAATGGTATAGATATTAAACTACTCTAAGGTAAAAAATTTTCCAGAAAAATATTTAAAAATGTGAAAAAAATTTTTTTGATGCTAAGATAACTTTTGGTATCACATTGGAAAACTTAGATTTTTTTCATGTTAACCCTCCCATCAAGTGTGTGTGTGTGTGTGTGTGTGTGTGTGTGTGTGTGTGTGTGTGTGTGTGTGTGTGTGTGTGTGTGTGTGTGTGTGTGTGTGTGTGTGTGTGTGTGTGTGTGTGTGTGTGTGTGTGTGTGTGTGTGTGTGTGTGTGTGTGTGTGTGTGTGTGTGTGTGTGTGTGTGTGTGTGTGTGTGTGTGTGTGTGTGTGTGTGTGTGTGTGTGTGTGTGTGTGTGTGTGTGTGTGTGTGTGTGTGTGTGTGTGTGTGTGTGTGTGTGTGTGTGTGTGTGTGTGTGTGTGTGTGTGTGTGTGTGTGTGTGTGTGTGTGTGTGTGTGTGTGTGTGTGTGTGTGTGTGTGTGTGTGTAGAGAGAGAGAAAGATTTGAAAGTCTACACGCAAAATTTAAAATCTCTTTTTATTTTATAGCATGATGCTTTTTACTATAGCATTTAAAATTAATAATTTATTTGACTTTTTCATTTCATCATAAAAATTGGCGCCATCATGATGAAAATCCTTTAGATTTATTAGTTCTATATTTCCTCTATATTCTCCAATACACCATGTACTTCTAAACAAGTATATTGTTTACTATAGACATACAATTGGGATGAAATAATATTGATGAATTATAATGAATAAAAAAATTGATTAAAAAATGCAACAAAGTTTATGATAATTTTATTCAAAAATAACAAATTAACTTGAAGTTGCACTTAAAATTAGGCAATCATGATGCTTTTTTATATTTTTGAAGTGTCGAAAATGAAAACTTTAGAAGCAAAAGTATCAAAAATATAATCGTGAAAAAGCCCTGTTTTTTGAGTAAGCTTTTTTTAAATATGACTCGATCTTTCAATAATTTCACTATTTCCTACTTTTTAAAATATTCCAGGCTTTCATTTGTAAACCACCATATGAGCGCTCTTCTCAAAGATTGTTCGGAACAAGCATTCCCAAGCGACTCCCTAAGTTCATATTGAAAGGACTTCTAAAAATGTATTTGTAAATAAATCATCTTTATTGGTAGATGTCAATACATTTGTAAAATTATTTTTGTAATATAATGATGGCATGAAAATTTTAGTCAGTGATTTGATTGAAAAATTTTAATTCTTCACTACAATCCCTCTTAGATTTCAGCTTTCGTCAACTCGACACCAACTGTGAGTTTTGATGATCATTTTTCCAATATTTAAATTGAATATACCTTTAGCCTTTGCTCACTTTTTCAGTGAAAGGACATGTCTCAGAATACTGCTTCTAATTGTGATAATAATATTATTTTTACCAGTTACATTGTATTTTATTTGATTGATTGATTGATTGATTGATTGATTGATTGATTGATTGATTGATTGATTGATTGATTGATTGATTGATTGACTTACGAATGTATCCTTTCATTTGAATTTTCAAGCATATTCTTCAAAAATTTGATACTTGAAATTTCAGTTCGGAGGTTGAATTTAAGATTTATACGGATATTAGAGTAGCAATTTCGTTTCCAATGAATTTTATTTGGAAACGGACGCTTCTGGATGGTTTTAGTATATGATTTATCGACTTCTTATACTGATTGTGTGTGTGTGTTAAAAGTTTTATATGAGTTGAAAATACAATTACGTATTTAGTGGTGATGGATTTGATCCAAAATTTTGGGCTCGGTTTTCAGGGCACATTTAAGTTTTGGGGGCTTTTTTATAGTCTTTATTTGTTTATATATAAAAGAACTAAAAATGTAATGAACGACACTCTTCTCACCACCTCGGTAAATGTTTCATTGGTATTTAAGTAGGATCCGTCCAAAAAGGGGGGTGGGTGGGAACTGAGCTCTCCCCCTCCATGAAATGTATAAGCACTTAATTAAAATATATAAATGCATACATTTTTTTATAATCTAGTCCTTCTTAGAACCAGTTTTTTCCCTTCCCCCCTCCTCTGACTTGGAGTGTGGAGTCGGAACTGAGTAGCATTATTATATACATTGAGTTGAAATTTGCTTCATCACAATCTTCATTCAGGAGAGCTGATCTTATTTTTTTAAATTAGAAGCATAGGATTTTTTGCTCCATGTCTCAATTCTAGTAAATAGCGCTTTGAAAATAGGGTAAAACAGAAATAGAAATTTTAAAAAAATACAATAAATTTTTGATTCAAGAATGCAAATACAGTAAAACCTGGCTATAGCGGTCAGTCACACGACTTTTTAAAATTGACCTTTGTGGACAGGTGAACGTTCTGTAAGTGTAGGCCTTTTACCTTGAAAACTAGAAACAGAATTTTTGAAATGACCGCTAAGGCAGGTTTTACAGTACCCGAAACATAATTTTAAAACACATTAAAAAATAAGTTAAACCATGAATTTAAATATCAAAACACGAATATATTTTGCACTTCTTTTATAGAAAACCGACCCATCCTTGCAAGTTGGTACTCATAACGAAACGGCACGGCCATCAACCATATGTATGTATGACATATATCCAAACGTCAAATAACTAATCAACAATATACACACGACCTCACAACCATGGCTGTCAAATGCTCTCAACCTTTTATAACCGACTCCATTATTTTGAAGATTACTGAAAGCTGTCATTCATTTTGTAAGATTGTTCATTGAAAATGGTTAAGAGCCACATAGGCATGTGAGGTTTGCCCACTCTGATCTAGAGAACGCATAAATAATCCTTCATCTCAAATAAAAGTGATCATTTTCAATATATTTTATTATGCCGGTATCACTAATCTCTCACTGATTTTGTTTTCAAAAATTTGAGAGTTTTTCTTAAAGAAAAAATATGAAAAAGTTTTCAGAGAAAAGTTTAATCCAAAAATTTTATAACAAAATGCAACCAAATAAAACTTATAAGTAATTTTAATTCAATATATGCTAATTAGTTTGTTTTGGTGTATTTTAACCTAATGTAAATCATTGAGATTTTCGGGAAATTTGAGAAAAGCTGGTATTTTGCCAAATTATAACACGCGTATATATTTTAATCTGAAACTTTTTTTCAAAAAATTAAAATATTATAAAAATTAGAACTATATCGTTATAATAACAATTGCATGTATTTCCTGAGAATAAGAAATTAGCAACTATACGTTTTAAGCCTATGCAGAGAAAAATATGCATAACATATGAAGATAATTTTGAAAATATATGATTGCTCTCGAAAATAACACTACACGAATTTTTTTAACTGGCAAATCGCGAAAGTTTAACTTCCGCAAAAATGTCTTGATTTACAGTACATCGCTAAATCAGCCAAAACTAGCTACTCCTGCACTCACCAAGTCCCAATTAGAAATAGTCAGCCTTTAAGACGTTATTGAAAATGAAAAAGTTCACAAAATATACAATAAAACACAAGCACATATAAGGATAACAAAAGCCTCTACAGACATTGAAGCGTATCTAACAGACTTGGAATTTACTGGTTTGTTTTGTAAGTAAAAAAAATGTTTAATAAATTTAAAATGTTTAGATAAGTATTGAAAAAAAATTTTAAATTTTTGTTTAAAATATATTCTAATGTTTAATTTATTTTTTCATTTAAGTGAATTTTGACTTTATAAAAAAATTAAAGTCTATTCAAAATTGCATAGTTGGTTTTTTATTGTCTTTTCTCAAAAAAGGACGTATTATTATTCACTTTTGTTGACCCTGTTTAGACATGGAAGGAATGATAAATGAGTTTTATAATAATGCTTACTTCTTCGCCCATTTATTCAATGTAATCGGAAGGCTTCATTTTTGGATTCCATGAAGAACAAATACCATAAAAATTTGTGGCTGCCTGTTCCTCATGTCAACATCTTAGGGGTGTTTCGCGATTGAACATAGACAGATAACATAAATAATTACTTGTAATTAATTAAAACGATAAATAAACTTTGTTTTTAAACGCATTTAGGTCTATTTACAACTTTATAAAAATATTATAAAGTTACAAGCAAAATGTTTATTTTAAAAACAACACAAATTTGTACATTTACACGCACTTGAGAAAGACTCTTGGAGTCGAAAATTTGTGTTGTTTTTAAAATAAACATTTTGCTTGTAACTTTATAATTTTCAATTTATAAAAATATGATTATTAACCCTATTTTGTGAATTTTGAATAAAATTGAAATTTTTTTATTTTTTAAATAAACAAAATTTTATGCAAACAACTATAGTACATCAATTGTTGATTAAAATTGTAGGTGAGCCTCCTTCTTATGAAAACTTTGAGGTGAGCTTTCTTCATATGAATATTTTAAGGGTGGTTGTTCTAAATGCGACCCTCATTTTCCTATATCAGAGCCTATATTGAAGTGCAGGGAAGTGAGGAATGACTCCCCCACTAATCTCCCTCCATCTTTGCTACTTCTGGGTAGGCCAACGCCTTTCATAACGTAATAACAGGCATTAAAAAAGATTTTATATTCATTTTTTAACTAAAATTAAGATAACAAATAACATTATATTCATACATTGAAAAATTTACTAAAAATTTAATAGGTTTATTAAAAATATTTTGAAGGATTTAGAGGATTAGGCAATGCCTCCCTCCCCCCTCTTTGGTGTTCTTTGGTATGTTACATATATATGATGTATTGCTTATATAAAAAAGCAAATTGTATGATGATCAACTTAAATCATCTATACATAAACTTGTATATGAAATACAAGATAAGGTAGATTCCGAGTTCACAAAGAAGTTTACAAAGTAGAATGCAAAACTTTGGGAATCTTTTGAATGTCTAAGCTCGCATAATACTGGCTTTTTTATCGCTGAAAAACTAGAACCTCTACTATATGCTTCATAAAAAGGATACCCTTGATTATAAGAAATGTTTAAACATGCTTAACTTCAGACAAATTTAAAGATGAGTGCAGCGTATTTCTCCAGTTATAGAAAAAATATATGGAAATTATTATAAATAAAAAACCAAATGAGTAAAATTTAGAAATAAATATTGATGTAATCACAAAAATAATGAGTTTTGTTTCAAGATTAGGTGGTGGGGGGGGGGGGCATTTTAAAAACATTTTTATAATAGCTCGTCTGACGGCAGGATATTCGAGTTCTATAGCTGAATGTGCTTTTTCTGCCTTTGAACGAGTTGATTCTTGTCATTGAAGAACGATGACACCGTATTGAGAATCTTAGTTGACTTTACTACACACTTTGAAAATAAATTTACCAAAAGTATTACCTTTCGTGAATTTGTTAAAAAATGGATTTTGAAACCTAAAAAATGATCAATAGAAAATATAAATCATTTTGTATCCAAATTAAATACGTTTATAATTATTTTTAGAATATAAATATTTTTTAAATATATAATAATTTTTTATCTCCCAGTTGGCTTGCCAGCCAACAAATTTCACATGAAAATTTAGGTTTATGTATATTTAAAATTGATAGATAAAGCCTTGAAAAGTCTTAAATTCATTTGCCCACTGAAATTTTTTTGACACTTCCCTGAATCAATTTCCTGCTATCCACTATCAAAAACATATAAAGTGCCTGGTTTATGTACAATAATGAAATAACATAGTTTTCTATAATTGTTTGTTGTGTTCATTATTTTAATTAAAAATTATTTTACAACATTAAAATTTACTGCATTTTGTGCTTAAAATAAGCGTAGTACACAAATTTTGTAATATAGTATGCACATTGCACAGCCATATGGTGTTTCATCGCATAAAAATTTAATCTCGTCTGTAAGCATTCCATATTATTTTCGGTTTGTTTGTAGTGGCGCGAGCTATCGAACCACCATACACTATAAACATAAGCCTACCAATCAACACATATGGTAAATATTTATTTTACTCAGAATATCACAAACAAGCGCTAATACTGTTGTTGTATTTGAGTGCCGTTATTGTTGTCCGCGAGAAAAGTTAGTGTAATTAATATGAATCAACATATGGCTTTGATCACATTAACTTACTTGATGTCATGTTGTAAATGTATATGGTAATATGTATATCATGTTTTCAATCACTACTATTTGATAAACGGATGCATTCTTTTATTTAATAGGAAAATGTTGATGCACAAGCTTTATTTTATTAGATCTTACCTCAACTGGACCAAGAATTTGAGTATGCACTAGTGTGAGTGGAATTAGCCTAGTGGTAGGAGCGTAAGGTCTTGATCCAAATAGTCTGGGTTCGATTCCTGATCGTGACTATCATTACCATCGGTCCAGCTATCGATAATTATTCTTCCCTATGGATGCGATGGCGACAACTAAAAAAAGTGAATGTAAGAAACGAAAGCAAAAGAAAAGTTTTAGGATAAAAAGACATTTCAGCTTTATTCACAATATTATTTTCTCATCAAACAAATAATAATTGAACCACTTTAAATTTAAACTTTTATATCATCTAACATCATTTGTAAGGCAAGCAAGTATTTAATTACAATTTAACTTCAAATTGTAATTTTTTGTCTTTCAATTTAGGTAAAAATGCAAAAATAATTATCAAACTCATCTGTTTTAGGGCGGGTTTCTCCAAAGTTCGCTCAATTCAAATCTCAAAAAAATTTCATTTTTAAAATTAAAAAAAAAATTCTTCATATTTTGTTTCATTTATATCAATTAAGTAAAAATACAAAATAAACAAACTAATCTGCTTCAGGGCTGGTTTTCTAAAACGACTAGACTTAATGATCAAGATTACACTTGATTAACCAATTAAGTTAAAATTAACTACTTCAATTTAATTAAAATTAACTACTTCAACTGTTAATGAAAATTTCAACCGTAATACAACTTTGAGTATTGTTTTTTTATGAAAAAAGATATACTGTAAAGATACCATTCCTTGGCCATAAATACCTATATGTTTGCTTAGTATTCTAGAGAAGCTACCTTTTAAATACCTATGTCTTCAAGAAGATAACTAATCCGTATTAATTTGGTGAGATCATTCGAAGTAACAAAAATGATCAATGGAACAATTAAATAGGTAAACAATTTGGGGATACTTTTTACTTTTGAAAGATATTGGGCTTGAATTTTTACAATTTAAAAACCTGGATGTGATGATATATAGTTCTTTAAGAGCACAATATGCATATTCAAAGCATTGAACATTTCATAATGCATATCTGTGCATATTTTTGGACAGAAACTGATAGTAAAGCTGATGATATCTTTCGATGGATGAGAAAGAAAGAAGGAGAGAAATTTGAATTGAAAGAAATTATTTTGAGAGATATTCTCTCTCGAATTGATTCCCTGATTTGATTAATTGAGCCACAAATAGGAAGTGAGCAGGATGGCGCTTTGTCTATGATGATCAAGGTATAGCACTGTGCTTATTCGCGGTAACAATTCAAGCTCAAGTTTCAATAATTTGATTGAGGTAAGCTGGCTTTACGAAGAATTTGGTTGGCAAAAAAGCGCCGCAAGCCTGTATTTATTGCTAAATTATTGCTTTTTTAAGAATTAAACCAACAATTGCACAAAGAAAAATATCTGTTATAATTTTCTTCTCTTTCTTCCAGCAAAGGTAGCAAGTTTTCCTCCTCGCATTTTTAAAGACGATGTATCATGGAAAAGTTTTTTTAAGAAAAATGATTGACTCACTTTTATTAAATATTTATTGAATGAATAATAAAAAGCTTTTGAAATCCATACTTTTTGGATTCCTTAAAATATATTTAAGATGACAAACCCGGTTTACTCTACCCAACACTCAACAATAGTGTATAGTGATGGTCATATATATATATTATGCTATTCTATAAGTTTGTGTAAAAAAGCTCAAGTTATTATGCCTACAAAAGCAGTGGCGGATCCAAAAATTGACCATATGGGGGCAACTCTAAAAAATACTAGTAAAATTTCATTCTTCATAAGATGCCCCCCTCTTGATCCGCCAGTGAACAAATATCAAGTTTTTGATAGTCTATTTTTTAAAAGTTATTTATCTCACCACGACTTGTTCATAAAATGTTCTTACCCTTTTATAAGCAGTCTTCCTTTCCAACCCCATACTTTTTAAACAGTTCCAAAAGTGGTGGTTACCTAGCTATCTTTACTTCTACAATTTGTATTCTGAATGCTCTATCTCGAATTGCTTCGTGTGTAGGAAAAGTAATTATATGTTTATCGGGTAGCTCTAATTTTCGTTTCTGATATTATTAACAATGTGTACACACTTGCTTTTCTCTTAACCTTTCCTCATCTCATATAATTAAAATAACATAATATATCATTATTAATTAACTTTATACTCAATTGTGGATCCTTATATTTTTTTGTTTTGTTTTTAGTAAAATTATTTTATTACTTGATTGGCATCTTAAGAAGAAAGAAAGAAGAAAGAAAGATTTATTCATACAATTATAAAGAAAAAAAGAACAGTTCGTGACATCAGTAAGACAAAATGTTTACAAATTTAAATAGAATAGACAATATATTTTCAATATAGAATTTTTTTTTTAAGGGAAATATTCAAAAAGGCCTTAAGGCCGCATCTTCTAGCGGCTATTTTGGCCTACCCGCACTACAGAAGTCATTCTTGTGTTTTTCTTATATATTTATTGCGCCTATCAATTATATATTGATCCACAAATTGTTTACACTACTTGTGGTCCCTTTTTGTGAAACTTTTGAGGATGAAGATATTATTACAATGTCGATAAAATGGCGCTGAGTCTTCATAAATAAATAAAAGTTGTAAAGAAAATAAATTGAAAACGTTGATTATTATAATTATAATTTTTTAGATTTTGTAAAAGTTTGAGGAAATAACAAACAAAGTGCAAGTTTTTAGCACTTTTGTAAGTGTTCTTTTATTATATATATTGAAGAGTTCAATTTTGCGCATTTTACAAACATTTGCCTTTACAATTATTATTTTACAAAATAAGTATTCTTTTTTATTATTTTAAATCAATCCCATTTTTCTTTTAATATTTATTTTATTTTTTGCGTGTTTGTGTTTATTGTTTACAAATGAATAAACTTCTTCTCCATTTATTGAAGAGATCACAAATCACATAAAAAATTTTAATTTCATTATTATAATGTTTTAAATAGAACAGCCAAATTAACATTTTCGACTTGTTCATTGGGTGGCATAAATTTATTCATTTATTAAAAGAGCTCGAAATAAAAAGAGAAACTTGCTTTTACTTTTATATGACGCCTCCAAACAGGACATTTTATAGCTGGTCAACTACTTAAATTGCCATTTCCTCTGTCTTGTGGACATTTTTGCAGAAGCGCGCTTTGAAGGCTCAAACACATTGCGTGGCAGTAAATGAACTGATAGATCGTAAAAAGAGAAACAATGGAAAAGCGTATAAGAAACGGACTTTAAGCTCTCGTAGACTCACGCGTTACACATTGGACAAGGTTGCTTGTTTATAGTGTTCAATTGTGCTATTATGAAAACTTTGGTAAAGTGAAAATGTTTATGGAAACGTTTAAAGGAGAAGATATTTTGGAAGAAATTAGTAATAAAGAGATCTTTGCAAGAAGTTTTCTTCATAATATCTTAAATCTATAACAAGCAATTGAAAAATTCATCCGTTAAATTTTACTATAAAATATTCCTTCGATGCATAGCAATATTTAATTTGAAGGTATGTTGTATATGAAACTAAAAAAGTTAATAAAAAAGTAATTATACATCTTTTGTTTAATGATAACCCTTTTTAAGAGAGAATGTTTGAAATATTTCATGACTTTTTTATTAAAAATAAATAGGTGAAAGTGATTTTAGAGTAAATTTTTTTAAGTCAATTAATTAAGGTCCTTCATCATGACTACCTTCGTTTGATTTCACTTGCGAGAGCAAAGCTTAGAATTTGCAAAAGCCTCAGTGGATGCTATGTGAAACTTACAAAGCAAATTTGAAACCATCTAAGCTGCGATAAGACTTCGACAATCGAAATGGTAAGATCAATCTTGTGGCGCAATATGAAGAATATTTGCGAGCTAAAAGAGCTCTTTTTGATTATAATAATTGAACAAACCTTTCAAAATTGGGTTTTGTATTTCTTGACAAACCACTCGTGATGGCTTCATTCCAAATGGCGTTTAAAGTAGCAAAGTCTGAGAAACCTCATAATATTGCAGAGGAGCTTATCAAATCATGTGCATTAGAAATGCCTACAACAATTCTAGCAAAACCATAAAGTGGAACTACTTTTTCTTTGATGAACTGAAAATAACGACGAAAGCAAAATGTGTGTTTCAATTAAAGAAACTTGACTTCTGCTCTGCTGGGAAATTACTCTTTGTTTACTGGACTGATGAAACAGGGCATTTCACATTTGCAAGGGGGTCTGTTTCCTTCATCGTTATGCTTTGGCATCAAAAACTTTGCCTGTAAAATTGAAGAGAATCCTTGATATTTCTATAAAGACCACAAAGTGGATTATGCTTCGTGCTACAAATTAACGCCTCTTTAAGTCACTTTGTGAAAGATCTTGGAAGTAAAGCCTACCACTTCTTCGAACTGTGAGAACAAATCAAAGTTTTTCTGGAGGAACGCCACTTTAAACTCCTGACGATTTGTAATCGCAAGAATTTAACCAAATCTTAGCGTATTTGAGTGAAAAATTCACTCGTATGTATGATCTAAGTTTGTCACTTCATGGCAAAAACATAGGCATATTGAATTGCTATGAAAAGCTAAGTGCGTTACAAGATAAATTGGTCTCGGTAGTTTCACCGAGTGAAAAGAGAGAATTATTCGAATTTTCTATCCCGCGAATAAATAGTTGATGATAATGATTCTTCAAGTTTGATTCCTAGTGTTTGTGAAGAAATTGTGGCTCATTTAGAAGTGCTGTCCACGTTATTTGATAGATATTTTGACGTAGAAAGGCTGAAACTTTATGTAAAATGTAATAAGAATCCATACTCCTTCAATTTCAGATGGTGAACGAAGATCTTAAAAACTACCTTCAAATGGTGCTCTTGAAATGCAACTTGAGAGTAAAACTTTGAAAGAGATTTGGTCCTCGGCTATGGTTATGTTTCCGAGACTTTGTGAAATTCCTATAGGCGCTTTCTTATATACATGATACACACATACACAAAATAATAGGAAGAAGAAAAGCGCTGCTTGATCATACTTATTCTGTTCAACAACTAACACTTGCATCCTATCTTGTTGAAAAAAAATGTCAAGTGTATGCCGACACACACAATTCGAGAAAAGTTGGTAAAGCCAGCAGCCCTTGTTATGGTTTGTACCATCCTTGGAGATGCTGCAGTGAAAAATGGAAGCTATTCCTCTTTCAAATAACATGATCAAAAGAGGAATTGAAGAGATGTTGAAAGGCATAAACAAAGTGGTTGCATAAATTGGCATAACGGACAGACATATTTTCAGAGTTGAATTTGCTGAAAATGTCCATGCAAAGAAAAGATACGCCTTATAATTTCTGTGATAGAAAAGTTCAAGGCTTTCAAAACAAAGCTGAAGCTGTAGAAAGGAAAGATTGAACTAGCAAAAAACGACGTGCTTTCTACTTTTGAAACTTTTTCTGGAAGATGAAAAGGGCGCCTCACTTCTGGCCATACAAAGTGTCATTGTTGGGCGCCTTGAGAAATTGAGTGAGGAGTTTGACTGGTACATTCCGGGTGGAAAGCTGCGCATAAGAAATACAAATGTTTGCGAAGACCCTTCGATATCCAAGCCGAGGATCTTTCAGAAGGGTCTTCCATCCAAAATCTTTAAGAGGAACTTATAAAGATCCAGCATGAGGAAACTCTTCATTTTAACTTTCAGCGAAAAAGTCTTCTGGACTGCTGTGAAAAAAGAAATCAGTCCTTGGATTCGAGGTTGTAAAAGTAACTTTCATCAAAACTAAAAGCTAAGGTTGAAGCTCTGGCTGCAACCGAAGCATGATTAATTGTCGTCCCTTACTTTTAAAGCCAGCTAATCATATATAGTTTTAATAAAAGGTATGCAACTAAATTAGTGGGGTAGCGTTCATATTTTGAGAAAAATTATTGTGGTTGCCTAAAAAAGGTTGGGAACCACTTGTCTAAACCAGTTTGTCTAAGTTTGTCTCCGTTTTGGCAAATACAAATCTCATATCATACTCCCTTCCAATCTGTTTCGGCATTTGGTTTCAATGGCAAGTAGCATGGAAAACACTTGCTCACACTCATCTGTAGTGACAAATCTAATCAGAACTTCCATAACCATCTTTGCAACACTAGCATAGGACTGTTCCATTTCAAACGAAAAATCGTTAAGACATTTCACAAAAAAACATTTTTGCACTTCCTCCATCGAGATTATAAACAGGTTTTTGATAAATTGATAGTCTTTTTCAAATTTTTATAGATTAGGAAAAAAAGAGAAATTTCTTGGGCTAAGATATGCTACATGGTGTTTTATGGCCTCCAGTACTTCTTTATGGATGAAAATCTTATTTTAATATTTTTCTAGTCTCAAAAGGCCCATATTACAGCTTCATTTCAAAAGCTTCCAATTTTTTATGACAATGGAGTACTGTGATCTGTTTTCTTTGCAGCGCAAGCTTAAAAAATTCATAGATTCAAATATATTAACTAAAAATGATAGGAATATACGAAAACGGATGTCGAAAAATTCTACACGCATCTCTGATTTGCTTTGCAGAAATTGCTCGATTTCATTCTATAGAATCGCTTCGAAACTAGAAAGCCACTTTTCGTTTTTCAAATTCGAAATTCTTTTCTTTGCATAACTCTAAAAACAAACAGGAGTTGAATGCATTTGCTTTAATTAGATCCACTGTTGCCAACATTTTTCAACCCATCAAGTATGCTGTTCATTATTAAGGTTTGTCGATGAATAGCGCAATGGGAACATCATTGCAATTGATATAAAGTGGATATTTATTTTCAACAAGATTGTGAAGGATCGCAGGATGCCATGCTGAGTTAAACGCAATTTCGATGTCTAGAAATGTGGCTGTCGCAATGTTGTTGTGATTGAGAGTGTGTTCTAGAAAGAGTGAGAGTTCAATGTTTCTGTTTGGGAGGTATGCAAGTTGATATGGATGAATCAAGTTGTTTTTGGATATATAGTGTAACAGGCGTTTCTTAATAATTTTTCTAAAATTTTGCAATAGTTGGAAGTATGGAAATGGAATGCCAGTTTTTAATTTGATCATGGTTTCGGTTTGGTTTTGGAATGAGATTTAACTTTCAAATCTTCCAAATGTTAGGGAAAAAGCTATGTTTGAAGAAATCGTTGTATATGTTGAAGAGGTGAGGTTTTAAAATGTGATCAACTTTTTTATGTGTTTTGATGATATGTAATCAAGGCTAGAGGATGATTTGGATGTATGGTTATTTATAGTATGATTTAACTCTTTATCTGTGAAGGGTGGGAAGAAGGTTACTGTGTTATGTGTAAGATGATAATGAACTGTTTTCCTAATCATTGTGTTGAAGATATTATCTGAATCTTGTGTATCAGAAGGGAAACGTGAGTTTAAGAAACGGAGTTGATGTGTGTAGTGGTGTTAGAGTTTGGAAGAAGGTGCTGTGGTAGAGGGGTCTGAGATTTATTGTTTTTGAGTTTGTTTATTAGATGCCATGGATTTGAGGGGGTTTGGTTGCAGAACTTGATCCAGGATTGTTTTTTAGCTTGTGTGATGGCGCTTTTGAATTTATGTTTGAGGGTGAAGTAAGATTGGATAGAGGAAGGGGTATATGATTTTCTTAATCGTTTTAGTAAGGCTCGAAGCTCTTTTTGAGAGATGAAAGTTGAGAATTCCAAAAGAATGCGTTTTGCCTTTTGAATTTCAAAGCATTACCCTCTATCCATCACTTCACCACGTTATACACACCCTTCTCATCCAAAATGCTTTCATATTTTGCCACCATCTGCAACAAATACATTCCACATCTTACCCACTACTCTGTATCACCTGAAATCCATCCTATCTCTCTTATTCATCCTTCTAAAATTACGCCCTACAATCTGGTCTTATGCAAACACAAAAACATCGCTATCAACCTAATCAAAAAGCAACGCTCAGATCCCACTCTTACAAAACACTTATTTATTTTTACCGACGCTTCCAAAACTGCATTCCATGCTTCAGCTGCCTACGCCTTTTACATCACCAATTCTCCAACTCCGTTTACATCTATGGTCCTACATACTGACTCCAACACCTCATCATACGAAACAGAAACTCTCGCTATTTTAGCTGCATGTAATCACCTCATAGATAGACAATCTTCACATCTACTTCCTCAACTTTACTCAAATACACTGTTACACCGATGCCCAAAACATCATCAACGACCTAAATCTCAATCACAAAATGCCTCAATCTTCTTACAGCTTAGGCACAAAACTTATCCAGCTTTCCAATCATTTCAAAATAACAATCTATTGGTCTCCCGCACACTCCACCTACACTGAAAACAATAGTGTTGACAGACTATCTAAAACACTACCTTCAAGCACGCATTCCTTTATCTTACCTTCTCTCCCTTTATCCACTATCATTAAAGCCGCACATGCATCTATACTGAACACATGGTCATCTCATAAACTTTGCCATTCACAACAAAAACATCACTCTCTCGCGCAACTCCATCAAGTGGTTCTCATCACTTCTCACAACCTATTCCTACTTCTAAAGATTCAAACTTCACAACAATCCATTATGTAGATTTGGTTGTCCCTACATCGAAACACCCCTACACTTAATTCTCTACTGCCCAATTTTTCACGATTTGCGTGTTAAACTTCTTAACTTCTGTAATCTACACTTTAACGAACCTCCTACTTCTTTATATGATTTTTTACAACATCCAATTATACTTCAAGAAATCTACTGATTACGAAAATCTATTAATATTTTAAGTTTGAATTTTTTTAAATACTTTTTTTGACTATGAACTTCGATTCATTTCAAACAACTTACATATTTAGAATCAACGTACCAAATCGTATAAGACTAGTTTTTTAAATATTTATTTATTTAATTTTAAAATTTTCGATTTTTCAGGCCTTTCAAACGGTCTCAAAATTATGACTTCACATATATTCAACAAATATATAAGTATTATACATTTTTCGATTTCTCTTATCATTCTGAATAACAATATTAACTTTATTTTACCATAAATATTTTGTTTCAAAATTTTATCTCACATACACACACATCATTTGTATAATGCGAGATTCTTTAAAAATACATTTGAAGAAATATTTTTTCAGTATGAAAAGTTTTAGGAAACACTTCTCTGTTATGTAATGATATATTCTCATAACCTGTACGCTTGAACGCGGGTAGACAACTTGAGTATCATCTCCAACCTGTATACTACGATGGTTTCTATTCCATATACAGATGACTAGGGAGAAAATGTTCAACTTTCTGTTCACATTCTGCTAGATGTAAGATTTGATATACCTCATTGGGGAAGACAATGCTACATAAGTTATTACCTATATACCTGTATACTACGATGGTTCATCTCCAACCTGTATTCTCCGATGATTTATCTCCAACCTGTCAGTTCATATTTTGCTAGATGTAGACAATTAAATTAAAAATGCATAAATCCCGGAAAGTAAAGTCTTTCTAGGAGCAAAATTTAGTGCTAGAAACTGGGAAAGAAACATCAATTGACATACATAAAAAATATTTCTGTCATATTTTTTGTATTTATCTAAGATACTCATGACGAGTCTGAAAACTGGTTAAACCCTCTTTTCTTTTTCCCTTCAGAAAAAGATGTCTGATATGAAAGCAAATTTTCGCAAGGCATCCCCTCGAAGAAAGTCTACAAAGAATCAGCGAAAAAATTTTGTTTACCGAACAATAGTCTCAAATCTTGTTTCATCACCCCTCACTAATTCGGAGATTGATTTAGCCCTAACCAATAACCTCAATGAAGTTCTCATAAAAGACTCCCTTTGCCAGTACCCTAGCGTTGCTTGTTTCTATAAAACTGACTCCGTCATCCAAATTCTTCACAATTTTCCAGTATACATGAGAAACGAGTACTATCAAGAACGACTTGAACGTGGCATCATAAAAAGGTTACCCTTATTTTACCCACCACGTGAAGACAATTTTTGCGAACAATTGATTTCCTTCTTTGATCTCGTGGTTTTCGCAAAGTTGTTGTACACTCGTGAATTGGAAACATTCAAGCAATTGCAGGCTAATTTGAACGGAGATCTACACGAAAACTCACGCTCTCCTTCTTCCTTCTGCTCAATTCTACATCTCTTGCGTTTCATTCATTCGTTTCCCGACCTCATCAGAAGTTTTCCTCGAAATCCACATGTGCTTAATTGTTTAGTCACACCCTTGCCACGCTTGATCAAGTTCCTGAATTCTAAGATTACGTTTTACGAATAACAGCTCTTGGATTATGGAACAATACCTGTTACAAGCAACGAATCATGAAACTTGCATACGCTTTTGATTAGTTTTTATTTATTAATTAAATGCAAACTTTTATTTCCATTTCATGTAAATGATGCAACAGAAACTTGTTTAATTAACTTTATCGCTAATGACTTCTTATCACCATGGAGATCCTTTTAAACTTGGGAGCTAAGAGTTCGAAATCAAATTTCTTTTTATTTTCCACGTCTTCATTTTCTTCTGCTCCCTTGTAATTCTTTTGAAGTTGGGTATTTTATTTATACATTTTGTGGTCCTCATTATATACCAACTTGCGATATGCTTTTTCCCAATATCTTGGAGATAAAAGTTTGAACTAATAAGCAGAATCATCTCCCTGAAACTACTAACTAACTAAGTGAATTGCAATTCTTTTTACTAAAAATTTTAAGAAAGGTCAATAAATTAATTTAGAGGTCGTCTAGAGGTGATAAAATTATCTCAAAATATTTATAAAAATAAAATAACCGCATTCTTAGATAAGAAAAATTTTGCTCTATTGAACATATTTGTTGATGTAAATTTATCGATAAAGATGTACTGGAGGCCATAAAACAGCTCATCTTATTTTCTTTATTTTTCTAATCTACAAAAAAATGAAAAAATTATCATTTTATCAAAACTCCGTTTATAATCTCGATTAGTAATCTCGCACCAAGAGAGTTTTTAATTCAAAACAGTTTATTTTTTTGATTAATGATTGACGAGGTGCAAAATATGTTTTTCGTGAAATGTCTCATAGCCATTTTTCGATTGGAATGGGAGTGTCATATGCTGATAGATTTCCCACTACATATGACTGCGAGCAAGCGTTTTCCATTCCACTTGTCATTGAAACCGAATTCCGAAAAAGATAGGAAGTGAGTAAAGATATGAGAGTTGCATGGGCCGAAACAACTAAATTTAGAAAAACTGGTTTAGGCAAAGTAGATGCATATCCATCTCAATAAGATGGATTGGATTATTCAGACAATTTTTGAATAAACAATTGTGTCAAGTACAGTAGTTTATATGTTGATTTATGTTTTTTAAAGTAGAGCCGAAGCTATTAAAAAATTATTGTTATACCGCTATGCCGAAAATTTTTAGAAAGTTTGTGAATCCACTATTCAAGTTCAACAAGGGAACAAAATGATTCTTATATGATAAATCACTATTTATCACATGTAATTTGGTCACAGTATATCTGTATAGTCTATCGCTAGATATGCTATACTCTAACCATGTGAAGGTTTTATACCATCTCTAAAAATGATTCAATATTTTGTATTCGAAAGTTAAAAACGTCTTTGTCTTCTAAAGACCATATGGAAAGAGTTGTATTTGAAGACTCATTAGTAATAGAGTCAGAACTCATTTATCCGACAGTAGATTATTCGACAACCCCACTATCCGATGCAATATTGATTAAAAGTTAGATTTTTCTCAGCCTCTCATCTCACTAATTGTCAACAAGCTGGGTTCATATCAAATGAATTGGTTAGGTGAATTGATTATTCTGCACTGAAATGCATTATTGCTTAAAACTAAATTCTAAATTTTATAGCCACGAAATATTACCAAATTAGGTTATTAGCACAGAAAAATAAAGAAACATCTTCTTCATCCTCAAAAAAGAAAATGTTCAACAGCAAAATCTTCAAATATAAGAATACAAAATAAATAAAATACAATGAGAGATCGTGTTGGCATTAGAAATAATGTTGAAGCAAGCAATCATTTAGAATGTTTAGATCTTTTTATAAATACAATTTTTAAAGAAGTTATTAAAAGAACAAATATTTATATCCAAGAAAAAAACGAAAATGTCCTGAATGATTCAACTATCCACACATAACACTAACAAAGAAAAAATGAAAGCTTACATTAGAATCACTTATCATCAAACTTTAGCCTGAGACAAAATTTTTGAAAACATCATTTTTATGGGCTGAGTTAAGGTAACCAACCTCTTTGAAAAAATTATACTTTCTGAATAGGCATCTATGTTTTGGTATCTTCTAAACTTCAAAATAATTTGCTGCTTTCCGTGACATATTTGAATTTTTTAATAAAAATTTTTCAAAAAAGATGAATAAAAGTGGTATTCCGATATAATAAAGAGGTTAACTTCTAAGAATAAAACATATTATCAAGATACATAGTGGCTTCATTTTTTCTAAATCAAGAAATTTTCACAGAAGTTAAATTTTTTCGCTTTGGGGGAGTTAAAAATTTCACATCATATTGTTACTTTAAACTAAAGATGATAAAAAAAAATACGCAATATTTAAGTTTTATGATTATATCAACAGTTGGACTGATTTGATTGAGATTCGCTGAGGACTGGAGTGTGTAAGGAAAATAAAAAATTGACGTCAAAAGCATGGATGTTTTATAGAATGCTTTGTCAAAAATAAACAACAATAATTTCAACCTAGTGGAATTTTTCAAATTTGGGCTTAATGTGTCACTTGCTTCATTTAATAATTTTTTGACAGTTTAGGTAACGTTTGATTGACGTTGATACTTGCTGTTTTGTGAAAAATAAAGGAATCTTAAACGTATCTGAAAATGGTGGTTTACATTTATTATAGGCTTATCTATAATGAAATGGTAATTTATATTTAATACTTTTTGATATGTTTCATTTTGACATTGCTACCTGCTATTTTTTAGAAAATAAACGGCACCATAATCAATGAATCTGAAAATGGTTATACGACTAAATAGCTTGACCAAAACAGCTAGTTCAAAAACAGCTAGTATACCAAAATAGATAATTTGGGACTGGCTGTTTAGTCACAAAAACATTTTATTTTTATTAAATTGTTTTCACAACACAAATATTCCTATTCATTATAAAAATAATGGAAAACTGTTCTATTTAGAGCATTTCTATTTCTAGGTTTAGAAAAGTATTAACCCTCTAGTGCTGGGGGCATAAAACGCCCCCCTCCCTTCACTAAAAAATTAATTGTAGAAAATTGGCTGAATCATATCTCTTCAAATTTTGTGACTTTTCCTAAAATCGCTAGATGCAAAACCGTTTCCATGGTAGTTGAATGACCCTTTCATATCCAAAACTAAATCAAAATCAAAAATTAAAATTTTTAGCAAAATTTTCACATTATTGTACTAATCTTATAACTTAGGATCTACATAATAAATACCTTGAAAATTTATAATTATATACAGTTTGGAATGCATAACACTTTATATATTTAATTTTTTCAATAATCATAGCTACTTTTTAGAAAATGTCAATCAAATTTTGGTTGATCAAAAATATATCTAATAAAATATACCTTCAAATTTTACATGATATATATGATTTTATACCAAATCATTCATGCTGTTTTCATTTCTGAACTTATTTTTTACATTTAGGATGTGAAAATACCTATAAGTGTTAATCAAATTTGCGATTTACTTCTAAAAATTGTCTCCAAAAACATTCATTCAAATTTTACAATTAAATATATGTTTTTACACCAAATTAACCATGCTAGTTTCATTTATTGACATCAATTTTTGCAGTTTGAATTTGAAAATATCTATAAGTATCAATCAAATTTGCGTTTAGTTTTAAAATTTGTTTCCAAAAATATTGATTCAAATTTTAGATGAAATATATGTTTTTATAGCAAATAGATCATGATGATTTCATTTCTGAACACAGTTTTCGCATTTAGAGGTTTTACTGCTAGCGTCAATCAAATTTGCGGTTTACGTCTGAAAACTATATCCCAAAATATTCTCTCTAATTTTACATGAAATATATGTTTTTATACCAATTCGACCATGATAATTTTTTTTTCTGAAATCATTTTTTGCATTTAGTGGTTTAAATGTCTAAATGTGCCAATCAAATCTTCGAATCGGATTTGCGGTTTACTTCTAGATACTGTCTTCAAAAATATTTTCAAAGAAATAAAATATCTGTTTTATACCAAATCGACTATGCTTATTTTATTTCTGTACTGGATTTTGGATAATACGGTCAAAAAATATGTCGAAGTGGCAATTGAATTAGTAATGTATGCCTGAAAATGAGTTCTGTAAAAATTTTTCAAAAAATCGCTGCATATTAGATATATAGTAAAAATATACTTTTTTTTTGTATATTTTGGCTTATAATACATTCTACAATTATCTTGAGTATGAAATATTTATTAAAAAAAACAAAACGTATTATAAAATCTTTTGAAAACCGCTGAATTCAGCATAAACCAGTTCATGAACACGGAATCTAGCCTATCTAGTATTTCATATACAATTCTATGTGGATGATTAAAGTGGATCATCATACCACTTGACATTTTTATTTAAGCAATATATCATATATGTAACAGGTCCTTTTTAATGAAAAATATTTCATACACGAATTCTAACCAAAGGAAGTTAGGAGGTAACAATATCCTCAATATTGTCTTTGACAATCAAACATATGATGCATTCTGCTAATTTATTATATGTATTTTCTGTATACGCTGTATTTTAATTTCAAAAATTCATATTTTGTAAGACGTATTTATGCGAAGCAATATTTAAGTCTTACAAGAGCAGAATAAACTTACTTCTCGGACAGGGTCCGGCCCTCAGGCAGTAGTTTGGCGATCCATGTCCAAGATTTTAACAAAATAATCATCCCCAAATCATAACAGAGAGACAAAAATATCGCTGTCGAGGAAGTGGCGGCACTATCATCTGCGATATCTACTTTTTGTGTCTTCGCTTGCTGGAGACCTCACAAACAGGAACTTCAGCTTAGATCAAATATGTACGAAACAATTGCGCATGCACATTAGGGATATAACTTTTTTTAACTTGAAAACCTGTAGTGGTTTCCGATGAATAATTTTGTTAGAGACTAAAAAATGCCAATTTTAGCGTAAAATGTTCAAAAAACCTAGCGCGCATGGGTAAAAAACTAATTAAATAGTAGGGTCACTAACAAATAACAAGATACACAAAAATATAAACAAAAATTCGAATTTATTGATTCAAAACTATATTAAATACAATTGAATGAATAAATAAATCTGTAACAAACATAAAAAAGTATACCCTATATTGTTTCATTAAAAATGTTACTAATATTTTTTATGTAATTGTTTTTCCCTTTTTCTACAAAACTTAACTTGACTAAATAAATTGTTATTTTTTTTATCTAGAACTTGCACTATCTTTCTCTTTCGCACAAGGGTTCCTATCAATTTATTCTGAGATCTCAAAATAATTTTGCTTTTGTGGCCCGAAATAAACGTAATCAGGGTAAAAATTATTTAGCATTATGAATTTATGATACTAGCAACCTAGTTTAATTAATATATCATCTCGCTCTTAGATTATATTAAAATATTTTATATAAACTTGTTAAATTTAGAGTATATCCCATTTTTTTGAATATCAGATATACATATAGTGTTGATAAAATTGTTTGCCTCGGACAACCTCTACACACATTTTTGCCAGGCTTGATTCTATATATTTTTCCTTATACGCTTTTGAGTCAACATGTTTTTCAAAAAATAAATATACAGAAAATAACTTTCTACAGCTTGAACGCGAATCCAGTGCTCTGTATAAGCCTTATTTATTTATATACTACCCAAGTTTATTTATTTGACTCAGTTATTTCCATATAAATATTGCATACTATTGTATTTGAAATGTTATGTATATATAGACAGTATTGTACACAGTGTGTTATAGTCATTGGCGTGGCCAGAAATGGGAAGTTGAGGGGGAGGGGGCAAAATTTACATATACGTGCTCATGCTTATATAAAAAATCTACCCTAAATCCAAAACACGAAGTTGGGGCAGTAAAATTAGCTATGCCTCCTCTACAGGCTACGCCCCTGGTTGTAATTTATGTATATATAGATTTAAGGTGGTAGTTCACAACTCAAAAATCATCGTTTGAGTTTTCTAATTTAGTAAGTACCGATTTAAATCGTCATTTCAACAAATAGCTCTGTTAAAAGCTTTTTAAAGATTACAAAGTTTTTATTATTTATCACATAAGATTATTTTTATAATAGTTTTAGACTCGAGCCTCAAAAGAAACTATATTTCAGAAGAATATTTTTAAGCCTATTCTTAACGGGCTATTTTCAAATTGAAGAAGCTTTATACGGATCAGGTGATTATGAATTAATAAACCGGGGTTTGAAATATAAAATAAGCCAAGCTAGTTGGAAAGTTTTTACAGATAAATAAGAAAAAGAAAGTATAATGAATACACCAAGTTACAATAAGAAAGGGTATTCACATTGTCCAACGATGGTAAACTAACCTTAAAAAGTGTGATAAAAGTAGCTCTAAAACCTGGTAGAAGAAAGTTTATCAAAAAAATGGATCAAAGAAATAAGAGGTAAATTGAATTCCCATAACACTATAAAATAAGTTCTTTTTATTTTTTAGAATTTGAATATTGGAAGAGCTACAAATTCGATGAAATCAGTGAAAGATACAATATAGATGGAAGAATATTATCGAATTTATCATCAATAATTTTTTTACGTATATCCGATATTACAAACATTTTACAGTTTATACGAATTTATCCATATCGTACTCTTAAATAAATCTAAATTATAGAAGAAGAAGAAGAAGAAGATTTATTGATATCACATAAATATGAAACATATAAAATATTAAGTGTAAAAATTTGATAAATTTGTATACAAATACAAACAAACAAACAAAAAAATAGCATATATTTTTTCGTATAAGTATATGAAAAAAGTATATTAGTTTTACTCTATAATATCTGAGGAAAAATAATTTATAAATTATACGATGAGTTGCTAAGACATATGTTGGGAAGATTTGTTTCATAATATAGATATTTAATTTAATATAACAAAATTAAGAAGATAATGCTTTATTTGATAAATATGTAACATCTTGATGGTCCACACAATAATAGACAGAAACAAAACAAAAGAATCTGATGTTAGGGATGAGATTATATTTTTATACTCTGGACCATTAAGAGAGATTTATTTTCAAAGACCTCATTCTTCCATTATTTCGACTCCATTTCTTCGATTTCTAGCATACCTGAACTATATTCAAATCTTCCTAAAATTAAATAAGATATACAAATATATGTAGCATAAAAAAAGAAATTAGAATACTGAAAATATTAAGACACATACCCATTTTGGAATCTTCCTATCTTGACGTTTTGAAATCAGCAATGCCACCCATGATATTAAAAAAAAACACTTCAACGCAGCTTAATTCAGAAAATGTACCGCTAAAATTGATCTCACCTATATATATAAAATAAATAAATAATAACTTGGAAAAAATTCATTAAAAAGTAATTTTTATATTATACGAAAGAAGAAAATTGATAAATAAATCGACATTTATCATCATTCTTATAATCGTTATATCTTAGCAAAAAAGAAAAGCATTTAAGGGGGGAGGGGTAAAATAAATTTTTAGAGGAGCCTTGCTACCAAAGAATACAGAAGTCAAATGTTACACATTCACTAGAAAAGAAATTGCTTATATTTAAAGAGATTGTAAAAAAATTAATGGATATTTGGAAGAAAAGTATTTATATAGATTAACTTTGGCATCTAAAAGTACATTTTTAGCTAGACATTTAATTGTGGATATAGATAATAAATGAATTTTTATGAAATTTAGCTTAATAAGAGAGATAAAATTTATAAAAATACATATAATCATTTTAATACTCTGCCAAGCGTCAAAAGCATCCATAAGTTTCACTAACTCTTCAAAAATAGCTTTAGAAGAACCATTTCTGCAGGTTAGTATTGCAAAATTGATTCTGTTTTGCTATTTTGAAGACAAACCACTTGATACTCTTTTTTTTTAATACTTTTCCCATAAAAATGTAAACAAAACACTTCCGATTTCAAAATATCCTTAATTTTCCTTAAAACTTTCAGATTCTTTAACAAACTTTTTCCACACCCCAATCTGACTCGGACTTTCAATATCAATCCATCAAGTTTCAGAGAACTAAATAAAACTGAAGCCTTTCTGGTAGACAAACAATGCCGTGTTACAAGCTTAGCGGCGGATTTCGTTGAGTTATACTTTTTCTTTGTTTCATTCTTTTCATCCGGGAAAAATTCATCATCATTTTCAATTTCAGTGAGACTATAACTTTCAGAACCAGTGTTTGACTCAGTAGGAACACACGAAGATGTCGATTTATTATAAGACGATCTCAAAACTTTAACGCGCTTTGAAATATGTATTGATGTGATGCTTCCCTCAGATCTTGTTGAATAACCTAACCCGCTGTTGGAATCTGTGTATGATAAATGACGTTATTCTCTGAACTCAGCCAAAAATCGTCAGCTTTAGTCATATCAAAAAAACTTTTCATCTCCTCCTTCAATTTTTCAGTTTTATTTTTCCTGTACTTTTAATACAAATCAATAACTTTTCCAACTTTCAACACCACTTGCTGTTTCGAAATTTTTAGAAAGTTTAACTCATTCCATATTTGACTTAATTCTACTGCTAAAATTTTGATCCTTGCTTTCTTACCTTTCTGGCTCTAGAACAAGTTTAAATACCTTCCAATGATTTGTTTATTGGTTAGCATTTTGCAGAAACCAGATAAACATGTAGTTACAAGAGGAATTTTTGGCCTTTTCTTGACACAATTTCCATTACTCATTTAATTAAAATAAATTGTTTCATTAATCTGAAAAAAAAACTCAAATTTTACGAAAAAGATTAAAAATATGATTATGAAGGGAAAAAAACATTACGTGAAAGAAATAAAGACAAAAATGAATGAATCAATATAATTAAATAAGAGAAGTAATGAATGAATATTCAAACAGCGATGCGCGCTACCTTTTTGGCGCCAAAATGTTCAAAAATGATATTTTTGTTAATCAAATGGAAAGTTTCATTATATGGTGTGATAGGGTTTTTGATTTAGAAAAAAAAGTCAAAAAGGTTATATCTCTAATGCACATACTGCATAAAAAAATATTTTATGATCAATAGTATCCAAACTTAATATTTTTTTACTCTTACAATCTATTTACTTATAATTTATAATATTCTCGAATTTCTGTCCCAACCTAAGAGATTTAACTATCATTCTCTATCAAGCATATAGATTAAATTGCTATCAGGCAATAGCATGTGCAAAATTATTTTACAAGTAATTGGAAAATCCTGTAATAACCTCTGCCGTTTTTGCTGCGAGGTAATAGAAAACGCAAATCATTTACTATTAGTTTGCCCAAAAAATCTTGTTTTAGAAATCACTTTACTATAAATTGTTAATTACAGAAAGTTCCTACATTAATAATATATATGACATCTAACATAACATCACCTTATTATGAAAATTTCCTTATTAATTAAAAATGTTGAAAATCCGCAATGAATTAGTTTTATAATGTGCATGGTTTAATAAATATATAAATATATTTATATCATATTTAAAATACATTTTCCCCCTCTACTTTTTTTATTTTATTCTTTACCTTCCTGCGACATCATCCACTTAGATGAAATTCACTCAATTTATTTATAAATAAGCTATACGCCAGCTTTCGGATCAATCAAATAAAATCGATTAAATTCACAAAGGCTTTAATATTATCAACCTTCCATCAATAGCTTAACAAAATTATTTTTTATAGTTTGTTGATATTATTCAAAAAATATTTAAAAAGTAACTCATCCAAATTATACTTGTAAAAGAATGTATTTCTACCTAGTCGAGACGGGGACTTTCGAGCCGGGACCCCTTTCCTAATTTATGCTTTTAAAAATTTTAAGCTAATTTAAATTTATCAGCATTAAGTGATGAATTTTTTTTGAAAGAATATAGTAGGCTTTAACTTTTTTAATAAAAATTTTTTTGATTAAGTTTCTAAAAAATTAGAGATTTTTATATTTTTGAAAAAATATGCCCCTTTGTGCTACCACATTTTTTAAATTTCACTATGCCACTACCTCTACCTCTAGATTTTTTCAGTCTTCACAATGATGTTCAATAAAGATTTTTTAATTATTAATATCCGAGGAAAATTGTAAATATCAAAGGATAAAAGTTTATTAATATTTAAATTTACTTTTATAGGTGATTAAATTTTTGTCAGTTTTGTATTTACGGTGTTAATTATTTTTATAAATGTTTATCTAAATCATTGTGGTTCATGCAAGATTTTATATAGAATAACCGTAATAATTTTTATTATCTTATTTTTGTCCATATTTTCTAATGGATTCTGAAATATGTATTTTAACGGTCTATGTAAAATAAGCTGCAAAAATAGCTTCAAATATAAAGTTAAATAACTTTGTAAATAATTTGACAATTTAATTTAAATTTTGCATATAAACTAAATATAATATACAATATATATATTCAAAGTTACAATTAAATCTGTTCCCTAGAATTTGTATGATAGCCTCTCAAACTTTTCCGAAATTTTTGGGAACCATTTTAAGGGTAAAATAAGCTGCAAATTCGACGGCCATTTTTTTCGATTTTTAAAAATGGCGAATTCTTTTATTTTCTCCTAAAATATAATTACAACCATTTTCTTGTTTTCTATTTCAAATTTTTTTTATAGTTTGAACTTTGTTTTTTTCTGTAAGAAACTTAACTTATTTATAATTGTTTTTATAAGTTCTTCGCTTATTATAATATTTTTTTTGAAGGTTGGCCTTAATATTTTTACTTAATTTATTTTATAAGTTCATCCTCTATTATATTTAACTTTTTCAAGGCGGATCTTTGCTTTATCTGTAAGAAATTTAACTTGTTTCCTTAATTCTTTATTATAAGTTCATATTAAATATTTTTAAGGTTGATCTTTGCTCTCGCTGTAACAAACTTTACTTTTTACTGATTTTTCCTATAATTACGTTAAAATTTTTTAAGGTTGACCTTTGCTTTCTGTGTCAGGAACTTAAATTTTTTACTTATTTTTTTTCATAAGTTCATTCAACTTTTTTTGAAGGTCAATCTTTAATTTTCTGTAAACTTTTTTATCATCCCCTATTATATTAAACTTTTTTAAGGCGGATCTTTGCTTTATCTGTAAGAAATTAAAATTTTTTCTTTAATTCTTTTTTATAAGTTCATATTAAACATTTTTAAAGGTTAATCTTTGCTCTCTCTGTAACAAAATTTACTTTTTACTTATATTTCCTTATAATTACGTTAAAAATTTTTTAAGGCTGACTTGCTTTACGAACTTAAATTTTTATTTATTTATTTTCATAAGTTCATTCAACTTTTTTGAAAGTTCAATGTTTGCTTTTCTGTAAACTTTTTTATAAGTTCATCCCCTATTATATTAAACTTTTTTCAAGGCTGATCTTTGCTTTTTCTGTAAGATTAATATTTTTACTTAATTTATTTTTTAAGGTTGACATTTGCTTTCTGTGTAAGGAACTTAAATTTTTTACTTTTTTTTTTTCATAAGTTCATTCAACTTTTTTTGAAGGTCAATCTTTAATTTTCTGTAAACTTTTTTATCATCCCCTATTATATTAAACTTTTTCAAGGCGGATCTTTGCTTTATCTGTAAGAAATTAAAATTTTTTCTTTAATTCTTTTTATAAGTTCAATTTTTAAAGGTTGATCTTTGCTCTCTCTGTAACAAACTTTACTTTTTGCTTATATTTCCCTATAATTACGTTAAAAAAATTTTAAGATTGACTTTTGATTTCTGTGTAAGGAACTTAAATTTTTTATTTATTTTTTTTCATAAGTTCATTCAACTTTTTTTGAAGGTTAATCTTTGCTTTTCTGTAAACATTTTCAAGGCTGATCTCTGCTTTATCTGTAAGAAATTTAACTTTTTTCCTTAATTCTTTATTATAAGTTCATATTAAATATTTTTTTAAGATTTTATAATAAATCAAGGTCAAGTAATTTCAAAATCAACTCTTAAAACAACTTTTTACCATATTCGTATTTGTTACCTTACTTAACTTTTAACAAAATTAATGATCAATAATTATTCTGAAAGTATTTCATCTAAAAACAGTTTTATATAATGTCTTTTTCTTATTTCAGTGTATTCAAAATTTTATGAAAAATGATAAGAAATATAGAAAATTATCTGATTTCACTTTTTAAATTTTTTTCTAATTCAATATTCCTGTATTCATTTATCCCGGTAAGATAATAAAAGTTTTTAATATTGCAAGTAACAAGAAATCGATGAATGTAGAAAGCTAAAAAGTATTTAGGTATGGAACTTATGATTAATTTTTTCATCAATTTCATGAATCGCTTTAATTTTTTTTTCAGATTTTTATTTATCAGGATGAATTGTGTTTAGTCAAATAAGAACTATGTAAAAGTCTTCGTAGTTCTGAAAACTCTTTAATTTTTATTTTTTGTTTTCTCTTACACAATTATTTAGTGTACTATTATTCGTTTTTATTTTAAAATTTTCATTATTTTCAATAAATCTATTAGGAAAGCCATTTTTATTTAAAATGAAGCATGTTTTTAATTAGAAAACTTTATTAGAAAGTTTGTATTTTATCTTAAAAATTGTTAAACTTAACCAGTTGTTCAAAAAATAGTACAGTGTCTCCCGCCCTAATGAAAGATTCTGCACTTATGAAGAAATTTTAAAGTGTCGACCAAAGTATCCAATCATATACAACATGATTAACAACATTTATTTGAAAACCCTTGAATTAAGTTTAGGCAATAATGATCAGCTCGCATTTTTAATTGTAAGGTTTTTTAATAATACCCGCAACAGATATTAACTAAATTTTACAGAATAATTATTTTTGTATTCTAAAAACATTTTATACATCAATGAAGTAAACTGTCTTAATGATAGGCATTGTTTGAAAAGGAAAATTCTTTTGAAAGTGTATTAAAAATTGTTCAAAACTCATTTTTACATAAATTTGGTAATGGCTTTATACGGAAAAGTGGACTTATTATTATTTTTGAAAAATTGGAAATCCAGTTTCAAAAATTCTTCTGAAAATCAAATTTTGTATTAAAGTTTTAAAATTTGGTACCTTAACAGAAATCATTTTCGTGAAAAAGTCAACATAAAAAACTTGATTCTTTTTATTAAGTTGAGAAATGATAACTTCGAAAGGTAAAAGGTTAAAAAAATTAATTTTCCTCCACAAATTTAAATGAAAATCTTTAAAAGAATATTTTTTCCAACAAATGATGGGGAAAATAAAAAAAATATTCTTCGAAGTATATATCCAAAGGTGGCAATATTTTTGTCAAGAAAATCTTAAAAAAAAAATAATTTTTCACGTTGGCAGATATTTAGGAAATTTTAAAGTCATTGATTTTTAATAACCTTGGGAAAATTTTCTTAGTACTAATTTATCTGGCTGGTTTTTGAAATTTTATCAAAATTTATTCGAATTTCGTAAAAAGAGGATTTCTCTTAGGAAAAAAATTTATTATAATGTATCTATATTATAATATTTATAAAAATTGACAATTTAATAAAATGAAAGTTTTTATATTTAGATATCATTTTAAATTTATCCTAGCATAATAGTTTATAGATAAACATCTAGTAGTAAGCTCTCGATAACTCGAGTCGCTGTACCTGTCTCAGTCATATCTACACATGCTAAATTTTCGTTTAACTCAAAATCAGATAGGTGGAATTTTCGGTTAAATCGAAGTAATTCATGCTTTTTCTGATATCAATTTATAACTTAAATTATTCGGGATAAAAATTTCAAAGCTATCTGTGAATTGCAGTTCATCATGTTGCAATATATTTCAGAGGCTTTGAATACAAAGTTTTTATGAAAAATCAATAAAAGTGTGAATTACACATGCTTTCATTCATTTCGTTGTAAGGCATTTTCAGCGCTGAGATATTTGCAGCCCTATGATTTGCTTTGAATTATTGTACCATATTTTATTATTATCTTTAAGCGTGTAGGCACAAAATTTTATGCCCTTTTCAACCTAAATTATCGTAATTTTGTATATATACTCTCGTTATTTTTTTTATAAAATAAAATGAATTCAATTTTTTTGAGGTTTTGCTCCCTTAAATTTGTACCTGGAAGTATCACAGAACTGCTATTCATTCAAGAAAATATATGATACTGATCATTCGTTTAACTCGAACTTCGGATAACTTAAAGAATTTTTTGGATCCCAAAGACTCGACTTTTTGGTAGATATTAAAATATTATAAACATTAAAGGTAAGGGTAAACTCCCTTAAAAATTCATTGATGTTGGTGTAGTTATGTAAAATTAAGTGTTTTAGAAAATATGAAATTATTCAGATAGCTTCTCCGGTGAAAGTAAATTTGTCAGTTAGGTTACATGTGAAAATTAATTTACTCACAGATTATACATCATAAAATGGTGTATTAAGTAAATAAATACTATATTTATTGAAAAATTATGCATTTAAAATTTATTATTGTTTTTAATTTCGAAATTTCTTGATTTAATAAATTTTTTGACAGGATAGTAATTTTTAAAAAATATCACAATCAGATCTGCAATAAATTGTTTATTAAAATCACGGTATATTTGTAGTTAGAAAGATCCAAATGAAAAGAAGTGCTCAGCATATTTAAGAAAGTGATGACAAAAGAAGTGCTCAGTATATTAAGTGAATTAAATTATATCAAAATAAATATATACTTAATTCTGCATACAAGGTGTTAGTTAAAACTAGAAATTGTATGTACTCTTGTATTTGATTATCATAACTAAGCGTACACAGTGTAAAAGACCTCTTTCTTCTATTGAAGTCTCAGTTCCACTTTTGTGTTCAAACTTTGAGGTTTGAATTTGCATCTAGTGGCTGTACGTGAGCATTTATCGTTAACGCTTATCTTTGACGAGCTTTATCTATTCTCAAATCCAAGGGCGTAGGAACCATGGGGATAGGAGGGGATGTATATCCTCCACCTTGGAAAATAATGCAAATTATCCCCCCCCCCCCCCAGGTTTAGTGTAGGTAATTTTATATATAGTAATTAAAAACTTAAAATCATATGTAATGTCAGTGAATATTTTTTACCGTATACTTGACACCTGATTCAAAGAGTCAAAGACTAACCTGCACACTAATATATAACTATATCTGTTTGTGAAAGTTTAAATCATGTGATATGCTTAGATGTGTGTCTATGCTAATATATTTTTTTCACAGATACTCTACAAGATGTTAAAATTATAATTGACCAAATTTCTTCATGGAAATTCGATAATGAGTTTGACATCATATACGAAAATTCAGCCAAAGAAATTAGAAAATTTCAGTTAGAACCGTTAAATGTCAGACGGAAAAGAAAGAAGGAAATTGATTTATTAAGTGAAGATTCGAAGGATATTAAAGACTATTATAAGCAACAATATTTCAGCTTTTTAGATTCAATAATTTTGAAAATGAAAGAAATGTATGATACTTGCAAGCCTGATCTTTTTATATACAAAATTCTTGAGAACACTTTAAGTTCAGGAAAAATATCAAATTATGAAGTTTTATGTCAATATCCAGAAATACATTTGGAAACTTTAAAAATAGAGTTTGCAATGTTTAAACGAAAGACAAACTCAAATAATCTTGAAGAGGCAAGAAAAAATTATCTAAACATGAATGAAGAAGTTCGTATGCTCTTTCCTCAAGTTTTTATGTTGATCAAACTTTTGCTCGTATGCCCTGTTTCTTCGAGCCAATGTGAACGCAGCTTTAGTGCTCTCAGAAGATTAAAAACGTGGCTTAGAAACACTATGAGTCAAGCAAGACTTAACTCTGTTGCTGTTTGTAACATACACCAAGGGCTTCTTGATGAAGTATCTATTGAATTACTTGCTGATCAGTTTGCTAAATCAAATGAAAAAAAGCGTGATACTTTTGGTTTTTAGTATATTTTTATGTCTATTTGTGCAATTGTTTTTTTTATTATATAAAATGTAGTTTTTCCTCTTTTTCATTTTAAATATAATAAATTTCTTAAATTTAAAGACTTACTATTGTACAAAAAAAAATTTGCTTAAAAAACTTCAATATAATTTTATTATACCCCCCAGTTTTTTTAGCTTTCCTACGCCACTGCTCAAATCAATAATAATAATATAAAAATAATATAATAAATATATTTTTTATTTGATATTTTGAATAATGATCATCTTTAAAAACAAAAGAGAATAAAAAGATTAAAGAAATTAAAAATTTAACTAAATATTTTTGAAAATTAATTTTTTTAAAATGAAAATATATTTTTTTACATAAATTAATTCGCATAGACATTATTGCCACCATCGAGGTAACAGAAATGGAAGACAAATCCATAAATTTTGACTTATTATCACTAAAATATAATGTTTTTTTAATATATATAACTTGATTTGATTTTTTTCTGAATTAGAGACTCGAGTTTTATATGTAAGTAAATTTTCACTCTGTTATCTCTTTTCGTTTATTCGAAATCAGGCTTTACTTTTGCAGCTTATTTTACACCTACCCGTATTTTAACGAATTTATTTTTTATTTATATTTTCTGAATATTTAACATAATTTCAAATAATAATGTTAGTTTTAACAACTACAACTTCTTTTTCTATTTAAGCCAATTTTGAGAATTACATTTTTTTAATTAGCTATATAGTTAACTAACCATGCATTTGGTCATTATTTTATATACTAACCATTTAATGCTGAGGTTTTATATAAAATTAAAATGATATAAACAATTTTCTTTTTTCCTTCTCTTATCGTTTAAGTCAAGGGATTGCCAAACTTTGAGTGCGTTTGATTACCGAAAAGATAAAAAAAAATGCCTTTAGAGTATTGAAAAGTTAAAAATATTGAAATTATGAAATGCCTATTTTAATATTTGTTTAAGACTGTATATAGTAAACTTAATTCTATTTAAAAAAATAAACAAATTAAATATAATAGTGAAAATATATAGAATATATCTGTAAGTATCATACAAAACTATAGTAAAAAATTAATGTGATTTAACCTACAAGACAAACATGTTTCGACATGAATGGGTAGTTTGAGATAGAGAAAGAAGTAAATATCTGTGACATAAGCATGCATTTTAATCATGAATCAGAACTGTGTGAAGTTTGTTTTCAATTCTTCTCGAGTGTATTCATAAGTGTTTTCTTATTTTTTGATTGTTGTACGTGTTACATATGTATGTATCTGTAAGGTAATAAAACTTTATTATTGATACACTCTTTACAAAAAAATGTCAAAATGCTTTTTACAGCAACTATTATTATCTATCACAACGAGCATACACTTTTAATATTATTTTGTGTTTCATGGTCTTTGGAATAACATGCTTTTCTTTTTCGAGTTTCAGTGATTTTTTTTCAAGTAGCTTTCTTTTCGTGTTCCTTTGATCATACATTGAAACTCTAGAAGGGGTGTAAGACGAAATAGAAACAATTCTTATCATGCCCATACCAAGATTTCGTACTAAACTTGTGTGTAAGTCTTTGGATTCTTTTGATGTTGAAGATGAATAAAATCTTTTATTTTCATCATTAATTTTGAAGAGTACCCTACAGTTTTGAACCAAAATATCGAATATATTCGTAATAAATCTTTTTTCCCATCTTCCATCTCTATAGTACTGGGAAGTGGAGTATAGACTAAGATTTTGATCTACTCGATCAACATGTACCATTGAACTGTTATAATATTTTACTTGCTCTGGAATTTCATCTTTTTTTAAATTTCTACTGAAATGATCATGGCCATATTGATGATGATCGGTACTCACAAAAATAATTGGGAATTTACCCTTTTTATTATGGTATATTGAAAACTGGACAGTTTTTCCGTCATTATACTTTTTTTTCTAAAATGTCAAAATTTCGAAGTTATTTGCTTTCAGAAGAATTTTCTTATTAAGTCGAGATATGAAAGTCGTGAGTCTCTTTCGTGAAAATGTTCCGTTGCAAGACATTCCATTGTCAAACAGAAATTCAACAACGATTTTGTTGAAAAAGTTACTATCAGCAGTCAGATTCAACCCTGAAAGCAAAAACTTTTCATAATTTGTTCTACCAACTCATAAATACCTTGATAAGAGTTGAATTGCTTTGATGCTTCTAAAAATATATCATATACTACATAGTGTTCATCATCTGCAGAAACAACAGATTTTTGTCCGTTCTTCTCTTTTTTAACTTTTTTGAAAGGGTCTCTTGACGAAAATGATTTTCTCAAAATTTCATCTTGACAAATACTGGAGTTAGTATGAGGGTACTTATATTTTATAAATAAACCTGACATTTTTTAAATCAATGTTGAACATAACTTGTTGATATCTTTGGTCATGAAGTATTCACATGCCCCATCGTTTTTCATTTTTTTTTTAAATCTTTTTATTGCCCTTCATATCTAAAACTTCGGTCTACCCAATTTTTCCAGGCACTAAATATCGTCCAATTTCAAGAAGTTTATTATATGATATAGGGTTTATTGATACACCATATTGGTCTTTTATATGTTTCTAAACTTCTATTAAAACTCTCAATTCTAACACCTTTGTCCGTATTTATCAACAAGTGGAATCCAAGATACTGGTAAATGTCTTCTTTTGAGAATTTATCATTAGTAATTTTACTTTTATTTTTAACATTTTCATTTGTCCAAAACAAAATGTGAACTATAATTTCTCCAAAACAATAGTTGAAAAAAGTTTTTTTTTTAACATTAAAAAGGCTTTCTGAGATTTTCTGCACATTAGGTTTGTTAACAATATGATTTCTTACATTTTTTTCCAAAAAAGCTTCTGGTGGAATCTTTATCAGTGCCCAATTTTTAAAATCATCATCAGGTTTTAAGAAGGTACACTGGTGTATGTACTTATAGAAGGATCATAGTTATTAGTAAGACGTATAGAGGACATAACGATGAAAATAGTAGAAATATGAATTTTTATAGCAGCAAAGAAATGAAATTATCAGGCGTTCATATAAAATAACTCAAATAATTCATATATGATTGATCTGTTTCAATAGCTGACAGCTTTCTTCATTTTTCTCTTTCTCTCACATATGTTCACCATAAGCACAAATTCGATATTATAGCACACATGCCTGAAATTCTTTAATTTCAAACTGTCTTCAAATACGATTACAAATATTTTGCATATTGTTTGTTTTACATAAGAGCTTATATCGAATATCGACTGTATATATATGAGAGCAAAAATCGAATAAGGGTGTGACTTTTTAACGGAATCTATGGAAATCCCCCGATATCCACCTCAAAAGTGTCTTTTTTGTTAAACCACTACCAAGTGGTTTTTTAAAGCTAAATACCTGTTTTACATCTATATTTTTTTAAACATATGAATTCATTTCAACGAATTTTTACCGAAATCCCTCATAATTCACTGAATTCTTTTGGAATCCACCTAAATAGTAATTTTTAGTATATCAATTAATTTTTTAACAAGTTGTACCTTCATTAGAAAAGATACTACATCAAAATCAATTCTTATATTTAAAAAAAATATCGATGTAAAACAAGTTATTGATTTTCAAGAAACCCCTTGATGCAAGTTTTTACAAAAAAATTACACTATTTGGGTGGATTCCGATAAAAAAAAATAACACCCATCCAATAATATTTAGATACCACTTGTCAAATTTGCTTTATTTATGCCTACGATGTTTAGTGCCTTTTAATTAAATCTCCTAATACAGACTTAGATCTTTCAGAATCTGTTATTTTAATTTTATAGTTAGAACATCATCAAATGTAAAAACTTATCCCACTCACTTAATCAACAGAACAGCTTGCTGTATAACGAGTTTGGCAAATAAGATATCTACACAAATTTGATGAATTTCTGTTTTAGAAAAAGCGCATATAGATTTTAGAAGAAAAAATTATGGATAGATGATTTTTTCCAAGTAAAATGTAATTTTTGACTAAAAGCATATAACATTTAATATTATATATAATTTAGTATTAGATTTATAATAAAAGACAAACGTAAAATTACAAAAAATTCAAAAACTTCTTTTGCCTTATATTATGTTTAAATACTATTTTCCAAACATGACTATGTCCTAGAAAAATAAAAACGCCAACTGTTTTATGTGTAAACTTCGTATATTTTTCCAAGTGTGGCCATTTTAAAATTAGGTCAAATTTAAAGGGTTTGGTGAGTTTTCCACTCAAAAACTTTAAAATCACAAAATATTATTGCGTTGAAGGTGAAATATGTCTTTTAAAAGTGCCCGTGTAGTAAAGAGATAGAAAACTTTGGTTTTGATGAAAACAAAATTTTCCTAATGAAAAAAATTATATTTCTCATAGGCACAGAAAATACAACAAAATAAACAAAAAAATTTTTTTTATCTTCTTTCCAATAGCAAACCTACTCTAAAAAATATGTCAAGTTTGGGGCGTTATTTTTGTAAACTAAATTTTTTTTGAGGAGAAAAATGGGAATTTAGTTTTAAAAAGGAGTGGAAATGTCGATTTGACATGAACGTGTCTTATGGGTATAGAAAAAATAACTAAATAATCAAAAATGTTCTTTTTCATTTTATGGTTATTTGAAAGCAAGCCTACTTGAAAAAATGTGTCAAGTTTGCGGGGGTTATTTTTGGAAACAAAACTTTTTTCGAAGGGAAAAATGGAAATTTAGGTATAAAAAGGCTCGAAAAATGTCGATTTAATAAACAATAACAATTAAAAACATTGCCATTATTATTAAAAGATTAAATTTCATCGATTTTAAATTAGTTTCCGGTAAACAAGAATATCTCTATGATTTATTTTAAGATTAAATTTGATTGTAAGTCTAACTATAATTGAAGTGACGTAGCATTTGTCTTAATCAAATCGGTTCTGAAACAGAAAATTCCATACTCCATTTGTGTATACTTTTTAATTCCACCTATATATAACTTTGCGACTATGACTTTAAAAATTCATAATTATACTCTGTTTCATATATAAATCTTCAAAAAGTGTGATGACATGTACCGTATTTCAAGGTCGTTTGTGAATGTCCATTTCAGATAGTCATTGGAAGATTTCCTGAATTTTAGACATTTATACTTTATGCTGAAACGCAAAATGTTTGATCTATTTTCTTCAACATAATTTATTAAAATGTTATATTGATTTGTATTTGTAGTTTAGTTTCTTTCTTGCATTGTCTTCAAAAAGATTTTCAAATTATTGTCTATAACCTTTTTATCTTTGGACAAAACAATATGATTCATAAACTAAATTTATCCTAATTTTTTTGGTTTAAAATCTTTTTTCTAAAAATTTCTACTCATAAACTGAGTTTTGCTCTTTTACAAACTAATTTTAAAACATAAAATAAAAAGTTTATTCTTTAATTTTATTCAATTGTTCAGCCTTTTTCTATGGGTTGTAAGAAAACCAAGCTTGGACTAAAATGATAAACATTTTTATGTCGTGTTTTTGCAATATTGCGCACTAAAAAGAGTGTTTATGAATTTATTTTTAATCAATGAATGTAACTATTATACCAACTATATTTTTCCCTTCATCAACTGTAATTCATAGTTAATTCCATTGAAGGTCTTGCAAAAGTCTCAATTTCTATAAAATGCTTGCATTCGTTGTATCATGCATGTTGCTACACACTTACGCTATCTTTTCTATTATCTGAAAGTCAGAATTAATACCACAAATAAAAAAGAACAAAATGTCTTGGAGCAAATAGATTAAAAAATAAAAATTTGCTGTCTTTTCTTGCTACTGAATAGATAATTAATAATCAACTGATCTCTCGAGTACCTCACAACTCCTTGATTTTATTTGTGGTGGTAATTCCGATTTCCAGATCATGGAAAAGTTAGCAAGTCTAAAAAGTCAAGTGTGAGAACATTTTAATAATAATAATTGAAAAATAAAGTAAATAAAATAATCAGTATTCTCAACATTATATTTTATAATCAAACAATGCATGATTCACCCATAAAAAATGAAATGAAATGTTTGTTAATTTGCAATAATTTGTTGAAAGTTTCTTTTTTCGGTTTCAATGAAGATTTTCAAAACCAGTTAAAAACGGTTTTTAGCAGGTTTTCAACGCTAAAGTCAGTCTAACCCAGGGGTCGGCAAAGTTGTCGATAACAGATCTTTAGCGATCAGTAAGATAGACAAACTTACCATGTGTGATATGCTTTTTTAACTTTATAGCGTAATAAATCTCTTTTTTCTTTTAAAACATAGCTTAGGACATGGTATAATATAGATAGGATATATGAAACATTTTTGCTTTGTATTTTTTCCCTTAATTGTTGGTCATTGATTAATTCTTTATGAAACATTTCTATGTGGGGTGGGGGTCGATGGGAAGACAAATGTTCTATGAAGGGGTCAGCGGGTAAAATGTTTGCCGGTCCCCGCTTGGGTTTCTTACATGCTAACAATTTGACACAGAGATAAATCCGTTCATCTCTGAAGATCATCTATTCAAGTCTGATGTGGAATTTGGAAACATTGAAGAATGTAAATTACAAGAAAATTCAGCACATTGTCATTCTGGTGAATATTATTTAACGCATTTAAGAAGACAGAAAATACTCCACACTAAGAATATCATCAATTTTAGTCGAATAGGTTCCAACATCTCTTCTGTCAGGATATTCACATATTCATCTAAAAATTCAGCAAAAGCTCCCTTCCTCTGAACCCGGAATACCCATTCACAGTCTCTAATCATTGTGTAACTCTTACTAAACACCTCTATATAGTGATTCATCGAATCCCTAGTAGAGTTGGAATCATAATCATTTTAAAAAAAATCAGATTCTCTCAATTAGTGTAGCGCTGGAGGCTTCGCTGGTATACATCAGGAGAATGAGCAGAGTTTCCTCTAAAAGAAAGAATTGCGTTCCACAGTACCTTCCCTATCCAAGCAACACAATTAGATGGCAATCCGCCTGCAGAGTAGAACCCATGGGTAGAGAAGGATTTTTTATTCGTAGAGCTAAAAGTCATGTACACCGGCCCTAGTGTTTGACTGCTATGACAAAAAACTATATGCATATTTCAGCGAATCATGCATCAGCACCGATCGTGATCCAATAGACGACTGGAAAGTAAAGCAATCCATCTTAAAAATCAGAGTAAATTTGTAATTAAAAAATTCAGAGAATCAGAATCATTATCTAGAATCGACCCAACCCTCTTTATTAGGTTGGCTCTTCAATATGGAGAGGCTTCATTGTATTGACCCCGAGGGTGAAGAACACATCCACTGCCACCAATCAAAGGAAGAAATTTGCACCAGAAACAAGATACTACTTACAAGATACACCTTGCTAATAGTTTTCATCCATTTTGTTGCGGTCGGAATTTATTGAGTATTTTATTCAAACACTTTTGGCCATTTTCAAATTAACTTATTTTTACGCAGCTTTTATAACATTATAAAAGCAGCCAATCAGATGTCCAGTTTAAAGTGGTCATTAGAGTCTGCATCGATCAGTAAGATACCGACATTATAATGTAAGATCATGAACAAAGCTCGATCTAATGCTATATATTTGAGTTTAGACACTCTACCAAACATTTCTTGATTCTTCCCTTGCGCTATTATATGCATTGAAATGTTTTCTTTCTTCTAGAAAAAGATGCCAGATGTGCAAGCAAATGTTCAGAAGGCGGGCGCTCGCAGAAAGTCAACATCTTCGACGAAAAAGCAGACAGGAGTGAATGCTGTTGTCAATGCGGGAGCCTCCACTCTCGAAAAAAAAGAAGAAGGAGATTGGATGAGCAAATTGGCTCTGACCAAAAGCCTCAATGAAGTTCTCGTTAAAGACTCCCTTTCTCTGTACCCGAAAGATGCTTGCTTCGATAAAGCCTCATCGATCACCAAAATTCTCCACGACTTCCTAGCATTCACGATAAACGAGTACGATGGCAAAGATGGCGCTGCCAAAAGTGAGAATGGAAAGGAGCCTCAACAACTCTCTTACCGTCACGTGCTCCGCCTTCTCGAGTTTTCGCGTTTCATCGCTTCCTTTTTTGATCGCGTTGTTTTTGCGAAGTTGTTGTATGCTCGTGAATTGGAAGCGTTTAAACAAGCTCAAGCGAATTATGACGAAGATCTGCACTCAGTCTCCCCTTCCTCTTTCTGCTCAATCCTGCATCTCTTGCGTTTCCTACATTCTTTTCCCGCCCTCCTCAAATCTGCCACTCAAAACCAAGAAGTCATTTCTCTTATTGTGGAAAACTGTTCTAACTTGATCAAGTTCTTGGATTCCAAAGTTGAAGGCCTTTACGAGGAAGAACTTTTCAATTTCTGAAAGACTTCTCTTGCAAGCAACGAAACATGCTAACTTCCATACATAAGAATAATCTCACTTGGTGGTCTTTTTATTCATTAATAAAATTTCTCTTTCTTTTTCATTTCATGTAACGATGTATCACAAGCTTAGTTGACTTCGGAACTGATGATTTTTTTGCACGCGACCTTCCATCTAAGTTTCTGATTGGCAGGTCTGCAATAATTCAAAATCAAACTTTGTTTACTACTTTATTGATTGGTGGTTAATTTATTATCCATCTTGTAGTCAATCATGTATACCAGCTATTGTCTTTTTTACTACTGCTCGATCTCACTAAGGAGTACTTTCGATAAATTAGCATGTAATGTCAATAGTGTTATGGTATTGTTAAGTTAAGTTGTTTGTGGCGTTCGCACCCATCCTTTCGGATATCGTGGCCCGCCCGGAATGCTGAGTCCAAGTCTACCTGGACTTTCCATCCCACTAAACACCTACCGGCCCTTGTTACTGCATAGCTATACCTTGTTATATATATTATTTTACAAGAATTTATGTGACAATATATAAATACAACTGAGAGAACGATACAATCCTAACGCGAACGCTCCCAATTTGGGAAACAAACTTATTGTCTAGTGATAGCTTGATTACTAACCACGTAGAATCGGGTCGCTAGAGCACTACCTAACCGTAAAAACCTTTGAACTCTTCAGAGGAAGAAAACCAGGGTAAAAAACCGGCACGACGGAATGTATCTTGTTCCTAAATAAAAAAAATATGATTATAAAAGGTATATGCTACAAAAATAGAAGCGTTTGAAGGCATGCAATATCTTATATATTATTAATAAATGATATTTGATACATGTTATAGGGGTTAAGAAAGATATACATAATTTAGGGCATGCTAGGCTAGGAACAATCTACCCCTGGAATTTGACTCCATCCCTATGGTATTGTAATCGTAAAACAAGTATAACTATGATCAGTATATCCAAAGTTTCCGCTAAGCTCTTTAAATGAGTCTTTATATAAAATATATGAGATGTAAAGACGCATTAGTTTTTTTACATTTATGAAACTTTTATTTTCTAAACCTTTGATAAGCTCAGTTGTTAATTGAATCAATCATTCAATAATTTTACTAAATTAAAGTTTTTCCCGAATAATAATCAAAGCTCCGGATTAACGAAGATCCGGGTTAGAGGTAGTCAACACTGTACTGGCTAAATGTTTAAATTTTTCTGTTCTGTCGCCCACATATTTGGCTTGTATCTAAGAGAGCGTATCTTCTGTTGTAAATTTTTTTAATGTTTTATGGCGCTAACGAGTGCAGCTTCAGCCTTGCTGGCTACGTGATTCCAATAAGAAGATCTACTTTAAAAAGCAAAACTGTCAAGCATACTTTATTTTTAGAAAGCGGTATAAATAACATAAATTTGTTCTAAATCTATCACTAATTATAAACACGAAATACAAATATTACACTTCTAATAAGAGCTGCTTAAGTTTCTCTTCTTATTTTGTATACGTAAGTCAGATTTGCGCGTTTTGAAGTGTCTTTAAAATTTGAAGGGTCAGCGAAATTGGGCTAGGTTTGCGAATGGTATTAAACAGTCTCGAATATCCGAATTTTTACGTATCCGAACGACTGACGTGCTCACCTAAAGAAGGAAAGGAAAAAATGAAAGAAAGCTTGCAAGTAGCGAAACACTTGCTTATCCGAACAATTTCTTTGTCTCCGAATCTGTTCTGATACTTGAGGTTCTACTATGTGCAAAAGTATGAATAGCCTGTGAGGAGAACGGAGAATTTTTTCTTCAAGTGTTTTATTAAATACGTCAATTCTTAAAAGATGTGGAAAAGTATGTTTTGCTAGTGGAATAGCAAGATGAGCCTCTCTCCACATCTTCTCCACGCTGCCTCTTCAGTTCCATTTGGTTGAAGGCGCTGGATGGGAGTGATCTGGCGTTGCACCCCATCCTGTTAGAAGCTTCGTCCGTCTTCTTTGGCGGCGAGAGGGAACTGCGTTCCTTTTCCTCCATCAACTCTATTTGATATTCGTTGAGGCGGTAGCCCATCCAATGAATTGATTGACAGATTTTTTCCACACTAAAGAAATGCCTTTAAATACGAAATAACACATAAGCTTTGGCCCTTCATGTTTACACGCGTGACTCAATATCGCTCAACGCCTTCATCCGGAATATATATATAAAGTTTACACTATTTGCTAGCGCAAACTTTTATGAAGAAATTTAGAAAAAATGTAAACATGTCAGACCTTTTGTTTTCAACTTTATTTAGTTGTATCCATTTGATCCCAAAAAACAGATGCATTATGTCATTTGATAGCAACCTCTTGACGATTTAAGATCCAGGTTTTTGGAGACGAATCGTTTTCTTATCTTTTTTAATGAGTTTAGGTGCTAATTTTACCCTAACCTATTTCATCGCGAAAAAAGCAAACGTGATTAAGTGATATGATAGTATCTTGAAATCAAGAAATCGTCCGCCCCTGTTAAGGTTGGATCAAAAAGGAGTTATAAAATTATTTTTTACATTTTCTAAAATTTGTCTGCATAATTGAACTGAAAGCGAATAAAATTCACTCTTAAGTGTCACATGAAAGTACATTAAGCGCCAAAATCAAATTCACACAGAAGGATAGAAAGTCAATGTCTTGGGAAAACTAAAGACGTTAGAACCCTTTTAAAATAACGAATATTATCATATGGATACAAGAGATTCAGTCAATAATAATTAACACAAGATTTTGTACAAAACTGTGAAGCTTATGAATGTCAAATTTTTACACAAATTCTAAACTAAGAATGTATACTTCCCAATAAACTAGGATTGTGGATTCGGGAGGAAAATGTCCAAAACTCCGTACTTAAAAAAGCGGGATATATTTTTAAATTTCAGATTTCCTCGAGTCACTTTATAAAAGTTGGCTAATAATAATAATCTATCATGACTATTATTATTATTCATCTCCTCTGCCTTCAAATTTAATTTCTTCATGCTTATTTTCTATTGGTTGATTGCTTGCCATCAATTTTATGACATTTGGTAGGCTTTTGAAAGAAGTGAGCAAGCAATACCTGAGAGACATGGGAAAGTAAACTAGAAGGAGGATTGTGGTTGTACCAAGGATGATGCATATGATTGCAGTGGAGAGGGTGAGCCAGTAGCACCAACTGAAGGAAAACAGCAACGCATTGCCCTCTATTTTGATGATGAGCGGTGTGGTTGGTTGAAAGATCGTGTACATTGCTACAGCCAACAGCATCGTCACTCCAGTCGCTATCAAAAAGTACCTGTTGGACGCAAAGGAAAAAATTAATTATTTTGATATAAATCTTTAATTAAAAAAGTCTTTAAGCGATTTATTTTTGAGAAATTTTTTCCCATATTTTTACATTCGAAGTTTTCTAGCCTTGTCACCACAACTGGAGAGTAGGTAGTCAGTCAGAAAGAAAAATGATACCCGCCAGTGCATATGACGATGTTGAATACGATGTTAGTGAGTAGCCATATGACCATGGAGAGGAGCATGAGTTTGTAGGTGAAGTAGCCGGCGTTTCGGAGCTTTCGGCGCCACAGAAACTCGTCGTAGTCCACCGCAAAGTACTCGGCCACATGCAGGATTGGGGTGGGCAGACCTTTGACCTTGGCATTGAAGTGTTCTAGAGGAAAGTCTTCCAGTTTGATCCAGTTGAACTTTTCATTGTAGTAGATGCTCGTTTCGGTGGGGGATGTGAGCGTAATGTTGATGCTGTTCAGTCCAACGTACACGGAAATGTACATTTGGTAGATCTAAAAACACAACTCTAAAGACCTTGAACACTCATTACTCTTGCGTATTTAAGTCATTTGATCACAGAAAGTAATTTTGTGTAAAACTGCATTAAAAAGAAGAAATAGCCCGCGTCATTGAACTCTTTCAGACATTGATTTTGGAAAATTAATCGTTTCTGAATGACTTTTGATATAACATTAATTTAGACGATTTTTATTTCGTGGCTTGCTAGTAGTGATCTATTGTGCCTGAACGGTTTAAGGATAAAGGGGCATCAAGGGAGTTACAAAAATTAAAACGCTTTGTGCAGATAAATCCATTTTTAATACTACTCTTCATAACGTCTGCTTATTCTTTTTTTCCTAAATTGTGATTAAGATTACCTGCATCAAGCCTAGATGTTCTTTGTTTTTTAAGATCATATTTTCAAAAAAAGAAGTGTTAGAGCTATTTTGTAAAAGATTTTCTGCTCGTAGCTATTTTCGCTTTTTCATGCTGACATTTTTTACACAAACTTTTTACTTTTTAAAACATTATTGACGTTTTTTTCTTCAAAAAACTTGTTTTGAAAGAAATATTGTTTCTAAGAACCGGTTTCGAGTTTTTCACTTTTTTTACATCTCTTATTGTTTTGATTAGAAAGTGCATGAGAAACGAAGATAAAAATTGTAGAGCATAAAATATCAAAATTGAGAGCAAAAATGACGTCCTACATTTTTTTAGTTATGATTGATGGATGAAAAAAGGTTGGAAAAATGGAATTATGGGAACCTGATTTGTAAAGATGTTGGTCGTGCATTGGATTTGAGTGGAGGCGCTTTGCCACGAAGAAGAAAAGAGAGAGATGATGATCACGGTGCCGATGAAGAGCGAAGTCGTGACTTTGACGAGCAGGCGAAGGTATCCGTGACGCAGACTCGGAATGATCGCCAAAAAGGCAAGGAAGATCGTGGAAAACGAGAGAATGATGATGAGTTGGATGATGTCGTAGGTAGATGCGCTTCGGTTTTCTCCGTACGAAGTTGGACCGCCATGCTCGCGAAACGCGTTGAACCAACTCACTTCCGACATGAAACTCCTTTTTCTGCTTCAACACCTTCTTAGCTTCTTAACACGTGACAGAGACTTATAATTATATCGGAGGACAACAAATTCCTAAAACAGTTTACCCGAGTTCCATACAGATGTTCTTTACTGCTTAATAAACACTTTTTTAAGAACGATGTAAAACTCAAAAAACACCAACGGTAAATGCGATGAATGAAAAACTTTTCTAGCATAATGATTGCATGAATCATTTCATCAATATAAAAAAAGCGCTAATAGACTATCTTCAATTGGAACTTTGTGAAAATAGTGTTTCCAATTACTTCGACCATATCTTTACAAAGTTATTCATTTAAAGTATTTTTTAAGTTTTCTTTCTTCCAACCAAAGTGAAAAACAGTTATAAAGACATAGCTTCAAAATTAATGGAAGAAATAAACGAACGTGTGTGAAGCGTTATCGGGTGTAGGAAAGATATGACATATCGATCTGGGGGAAAGAAAAAGACTTTATTGCTTTTACGTAGTTTGGCGAAAAACGATATAAAAATAGCAGCTGAAGTTCAGGTTCAAATGTAAATTTTATCACGAACAAGAGAAGCAAACTCTATCGAGAAAAAGTTCGTGAAAATACTAAGTTATCAAAAAATAGCTCTCAAAATTTACTTCCACTAAACAATAACTTAAAATAACATGTTTGCAAATTTTACCCCCTTTCCTTCTTAGACTTGCCAAAGCGCCCCCCTGATGGACTCCGACTGTATATCCTTTATGCTTGCTAGATATTCTCAACATTGCATAAAAAATGTAAAGAAAGTAATGCTGAGACGTCATGAATAAAAATGGAAAATTAAGTAGTAAAACTTTTATCCAAACAAGTTCAAAACTTTGAAAAAAGAGAATGACGTATAAATATAAAAACAGTAGTAATAATAAGATGGTGTAGTAATTTTAAAGACACTACATCATATTATTATTATTACTAGTGTTATTATATTTATAAGTCATTCTCTCTTTTCTCGTGTTCAGAAGACCAGAGTGGTCGAAAATTGATAAAGTTTGTTTGAATACAAGTTTTACTTATTTTCCTATTGCATAAAAAGATACGTGTGTAATTTTTACCTATATAGTTCTATCTTTTCTTCTTGAACAGTAATTAGAGCCCTGAGGAAAACTAGCATTCATAAAGATATATTTTTTAAAATCTTTTTATCTTTAATCCTCTTCAGCATGTAATCTCATAAAAGAATTCCGTCAAGTATTAGTGCGAAATTAAAAGCTACTGTTATCAGCAAAATCATACAAGATTCTTTAGCACAGGGGTTTTCCAACTGTGGTTCGCAAGATTAAGAAAGGCGACCCGTGCCATATAATCGGCAAACAGAGAAACATTGAATGCGGAGAAGAATGGTACATTTTTCACTCTCTTGATGCGTTAATCTTTGCTACTATCTCAAGTCTTCTTTATTTTCCTCATCACTTCACTATGTGTGGTGAGAATATGCCTGCCCACTTCTCTTATTATTGCAAATGCATGAGTCTTCTAATTGTTCTTTCTTTTCAATTTAAAACATCCATCTGTATCAATCCGAACTTGTAACTTATTTTGTGACTTCTCTACGATCTGATGTATTGTATGGAAATCATATTTTTTTTCTGTGGCCCCCTTAAAATTTCTTTTGGCCCCTGAGGGGGGGGGCACATGGTCCACGTTGAGAACTTTCAAATTTTCGAATTAAAGCCTGGTAGTTTAGAGAATCAACTGACTACTTCGTTTCATCCTATCTTCTTTATAATTAAGTGAAAAATTATTCTTTTCCATTAAGCCTTCTTTGTTTAAAATTAGCCATTATATTTTTGACTTCTATAAGTAATTTGTTATAGCATTTTGAACTAGTTTTCATAGTCGAATTACATTAAATTTTTCGGATACAATGAATATTTATTCAAAATTTCATTTGGAAAGAAAACATTTTTTCAATGTCTGGCAAATATAATCTATTAGCCATGACATTCCAATAAATAAAAAGTTTAGCAATCCCACATTTGTGATCCAGTATTGTAATTTTGATTTCTATAAATTGAAACCTACTATTGATACTTTTTAAATATGTAGAAAGGTTTGCTTCAAAAATGATGAAATGCTTCCAACCATTTGTTCTCTATCGTGATTTTCGCTGATGCCCAAAATTTAATCTTTTCATTATCAATATATTTTTTTTAATAATGATGCCTCATTAAAAAGATCATTTTTGGAAATATTACTATATGGGAAATTTTGAGTAATATAATAATCGAATGATTTTTGCACATCATTCCATTTAAGTTTTTGTTTCAATGTAACCCAATGAAAATGTTCAATATCATTGTAATGTCTAACCGCTCATGACACGGAAATTTTAAATTATTAACTTCATTTGCCACTTCGATTACAGACATTTTGACACCTTCAATAAGTTTTATAGCATTTTGAAAATGAAGCTGCTTGATTGTGTACAAACTCTAGCCAAATTTTAGAAGAATCTTTTTCAAAAAACTCTTCTAAAATTCTAGGACATTTATCCTGTGATAGAAAGTAGGATTTCAAGGGATCATATATTTTCAAAATTCTTTCCATGGCTGGCAAAAGAGCTCAACAGCGCGTTTTACTGTATCCAAGTATTTTCTGATATTCGCCTCCCGCAGTTTCACGAAATTCATTAAGCATTGCAACGCGCGCAGTGTATATATAGAAATAAGAATCTATTTTTATAACAATATATTTTTGTACTTGAAGTAAAAAAATAAAAGCAAAAAATAAAAATTTTTTTTTATCAATCTAATTTATAAATGAACATCTTTAATTTAAAAAAGAAACAGTTTACAATACGTATATTGATGAAACATTTTTAAAAAGTAATATATTTAGAAAATGAATTTTTTCACAATTTTTTTACAAACTCGAAATTTTCATTTAAAACTAAAAATTGATTGACCAGCAAAAATTAAAAAATTCGACAAAGACGGACAAAGAGAAACATAAAATTTAAATGTGTAAATAGTTCTCGATAATCAGTTTTAAACAATTGTTATTATTAAAGTTTAACAATTATAAAATTAACAAAAATAATGTGAAATTCATATCCTGACGAAGTAGTCACATGGCCACCGAAAACCGTATATTGCCTTCTCCTTATCATGCCGTTTTCTGGCTTGTGCATTCTTTTCTAAAATCGGGACTGTCCTGCCAAAAGCGGGACGTCTGGTCACTTTAGAAAGTGTTAATAATAATAGATTATTTTATTTTTTCTAAATTCCATTACTTTAAAATTTTAATTAAGTATTAAAAGATTTTACAAATTTATTTTTAATTTAAAATAAACACATCTATCTACTTTTGATTAAGGTTTTTATATTTTATATAGTAAAAAATAGAGCATTATCATATGCCATATATTTAATTGACTGCTTTAATTTACTTTTGATGATAATCTAATTTGTTTTTCAGCATTGACCGATATGATGATGCATTTTCATCACTGACCAATATGAAAAACAAATCCAGATCTAGACTTGTTGCGGAGGGTGACTTACGTGTATGTTTGTTGGTAAAAGCGCCACGAATTGACAATTTGTGCAAAGCCAAGCAAGCACATCCTTCTCACTGAGCGTGTACTAAGAAAATCCAATTCGTGTGTAATTTGACAATAAAAATTATTTGTTAAACACTATTACTGTTAAAATTTTTAATTAAAACCTTAATTTAACAAACATTTAATGAACATTCTGCAGCTTTAGTCGACGAATTCCAAATATAATATAGGACTACCGATTTTCATTCTAGATTTCTGAATTTAATTGTTTTTATTTTGGAGAGAGTAGGGAGGGGAGAACTGAGCCTCCAAGTGCCCTACTCAGCGCTGAATGTTCATATTATGTTTGCTGTTTTATGACGTAAGGCTACGTAAGTCTTAAACAAGTTTTTCCGCTTGATTGTACAGTTATGTGTTATTTTCGTCAAATATTTCTGTATAAATTTCAGAAACGTTTATAAGGGATCCTTGTCGTAAGGCCTGGATTACAAAGGAAAGAAATTTATTTACATACACCGCACAAATAAAAATGATGTTACAAAACAAAATTTTGATGAAATGGTAGTAATATATAAAAGGGTCCGCTATTCAAACACTTTGAAAGCTCCTGCTTTAGCATACATCATAACTCGTTTGTTTTCCTCTACGTTTTGGACCTTTACTAAAAAAATCACGGCTTATATTTTTTTTAAGTTTTTTTTACTTCATTTCTTTCCGTCTTACATTTGGAATTCACAATCAGCGCTTGCCTGAGCACTAATTCATTAGTCAGTAGAAATGGTTCACTACATTTGCATTTTTTTTTATAAATTAAAATTTTATGCCGTTTTGTCTTTACGTATTCCTCATATTATTCCCTACCAATCCTTATTTAAGCGCACTTGGTTTAGTCAAGTGTTTATTTTTTGTCCTTAATAATAAGATTCGTGATCCGTTTGATCCTAAACGTTGATGACTTCTTGGACCTTTTTAGACCATATGAGATACTTTTTATATGGTCATCGCCTCATTTGCCAATTGTAGTGGCCTATTTTTATCATTTGATCGCCCTTAAATTAAGAAATATGAAGAAACTCTAAACAAAATTTTGGTGTGTGTAAAGTCTATGCAAAGGAAATGATTTATCATGGAGATTATAACAACTAACAAGGTCGACCTTGGCTCGCCAGGACAAAGACCTGCTCATTAGAGCGAATGGATGATGAGGTTGATGATTATAACAACTGAGTTTTGTACGTTATATTCTAGAACCTAGCATATCAATAATTTCAGGGATGTTTCACCATTTTGAATAAAACTATTTTACTATTATACTACTAATTTTTTCATTTAAAAGTTCTACTTTGAGCAGTGGAAGATTCAAGAAATGCACAAGAATCAAATGACCTAGAATTTATCTTTTCTTATGTATGTTTTCTTCACGGTAAATTAATTATTCACAAAAAATTTCGCGTTCTTCATGAATGTTGAAAATGGATGGAGATTAGTTTGCGTTATCTGCATTCGATAGTGTGTCTTTTCACTGAAAACTGTTTTCGCAAAACCTGCTTTCTCTGAAATGTTAAATTTCACCAACTTTCACGTTATTGGTGTTTTTTATTTTATTCATAAATGACTTTTTTTATGAAAAAACATATGGGTATACCTTTGTCAAATGTTTGGCACCTTTTTATACTTATTAACCCATTAACGACGAAAGTCGACTTTATAAAAATACGATCGTCTGCTTTTATAAATGTTTCTTAATACAAATCGTCTGCTTGACACTAGATATCGTCTGATTATTTTAGTCGTTAATTTGCTTTTTATATTTGTCCTTCTATTTATTTATAAAAAAAGTAGCATCTAAAATGTTTTTTCTAATTCGGATTTTTTTATTAAGCTTATTTATAGTTTAATTCCTTTCTTTTTTAAACATTTACTGATTTACATTTACACATTGAAGGAAAAATATTTTCAAAATCGCTTTGCACTATAAATGATTCCTTTTCCAGGAGTGTCTGAAATATTTTGCCAAGGATGAAGTCCTTCTCGCGTGGTTTTGGTCTTCATTTTGGTCTTATACAGAGTTTTTCAATCTATTACGTCGTTGTTGCAATCAATTGAGTCAATTTTCATTCAATTACGTTGTTGTTGCATTCAATTACATCGTTGTTGCGATCAATTACGTCAGTTTTAAAAATAAGAAAAATTAAAAAAAAAACGTAAAATAACATTTTATTTACTAACAATCAATATGCTCATAGTTTGGAAGATTTTTTGATGTACAAAAGCATATTTCTGTAATATCCATTGCAATCTGAACTAGTGATTTCTGTGAAAGCACTGTTGATTTGGTTTTTCAGCTGAGACTTATTTAACGCACTTTTGTCTTGTCACCAAATTTTTCCATTTGCTGAAGCAATTTTCAATTAGGTTCAAAAATGGGCAGTAAGGCGGTAGAACCATCACATTAAATCCTTCAAAGCACAAGTTTGGGCAACGATGAATTAATGCATTGTCCATTATCAATCAATACTGGATTTTCAATATTTAGCTCAGAACATTTCAATTTCAAATCGTTAAGACACTCTTGAAAATTTTCTCCTGCGAGAGTATTAAAACAATAAAATGATTAATTATTAAAGTAAACTGACCTAAATGATTGCAAGAGTGATTTGATTGATTTCAACTATGACGTTATTGAATGCAACAACGGCGTAATTGAATCTAATGATAAATTGAATTGAAAACTATGAAACTATTTTTCCCATATTCAATTGTTAGAAAACATTTTTGATTGATTCAACTTTCCTATGAAAATAATTGGATAATGTTGCAAAGTGTAAATTTCTAAGACATTCGAACGCCAGACCTTTGAATGTCACGTCCATCGTTCTCAACCACATACCCATCAAGATACTTGAGTTCAAATCTCCGCCGGGGCAAATTATTTTCAGGAAATCTTTTCTAAAAAAATACACTTTGTGTCAGTGAATATTAAAGATGAGGCTTTCATTTTCTCTGTAAAAAGCAAATATTAAAATTTATCAGGAAAATTAAATTTTCTGTACTGAAAGATTCTTATAAGTTCTTCAAAATTTTCAATGTCATGTTCTAAATTTTTGGCATTTAATGATTATGCATAAAATGACAGTGCTTGCAAATTTTTTTGAACAAATTTTAACAATTATTGCACTAGGCTAGTAAAATCTTGCTCGGAACAATTATGACTGAGAAATACATGCAAATTTTATTAAACTTAGCTGGCCTCCTTTTTTCACTCATTTATGATGTTTAAAAAATGAAACAATTTGATATTTTTGGATTAAAGTGGATTAAACAATACAAACACAGGTCTATTCATGATTACCGCATCCCAGGCAGGAATAATCTTGCATAACTGGACAGATGGTACACATAACCGGGTCATCTGAATTGAGACGCTAAGGCCTAAGCCGTTTCCTCCCCTTCAGATGGAATTATCTTAAAGGTTGAATCAGTACTAGTTTCTCATACAAGTGTATACTACTTATTTATATTCTTCTTTGCCTACACCTTATTCCCAAGTTGGGGGTCGGTGGCTGAGATCCGATGTCTTCACTTCTCTCTGTCCATTGTGGCGTCTTCTTTGAGTCCAAGCTCCTGTAGTTGCTCCTTCAGCCCATCTTTCCATCTTTTTTGTTGTCTCCCTCTGCTTCTTTTTCCACTCACTTTCTTTTCCATAGCTTGGCGCACCACATCGTCTTGCTTCTTCCTTAAAATATGCACGTACCACCGCACTTTACAACGTCCTGCTACAGCCAGCAGACTTATCTCACCTCCCGTCTTTCTTCTAATTTCCTCATTTCTTTTTTTGTCTCTTAGATTTACCCCCATCATCCATCTAAGCATCTTCATTTCAGTCGCCATTAATCTTCTTTCATCTTTTTTCTTCAAGCTCCAGCATTCACAACCATATGTCAAGACCGGTAGAACAATTGTGGTGTAAATCTTCGTTTTGAGTTTCATTGGGATTCTTTTATCACTGATGATCGCTTTAACCTCTTTCCATTTTAACCAGCTGGCATTGACTCTTGCTTAGACATCCATTATCCATAATTTGGGTTCCCAAGTATTTAAAATTTTTGACCTGTTTCAGCTTATTCCCGTGTCTATCTTGTAATTGAACTTGAATATCCTCATTTTTGCTACATATCATGATCTCCGTTTTTCAGCATTTATCTTCAGCCCATATTTCTCCAAACTCTCTTGCCATTTTATAATTCTCTTTCCAAGTTGTTCTTTGTTGTCTGTCAGTATCGCTATGTCGTCACAAATAAAAGTTCCCATAAGTCTTCCTTTTTTAAATGATTCGATAGTTCATCAACAATCAACGTAAACAATAATGGGCTCAATGCCGAACCTTGATGCAGACCTATTTTTACTTCAAATTCTCTTGAAATTCCTTCTGCCGTTTTAATAGATGTCTTTGGATTTTTGTAGATTTCTTGCACCAATCTCACAAGTTTTTCGGATATTCCCTTTTTACTCAAACACCAATAGACGACTTTCCTATTAATAGTATCATATGCTTTCTCTAGATCTACAAATCTACAAAAAACTTATGCATTTCCTTCAATTTTCTTTTCTATTAATTGTCTTGTGATAACGTCTATTGCACTCTTTCCAGGCATAAATCCAAACTGTTTTGGCTTTATCTGTATCACTGAACGAATTCGCTAGTCCAAATTTTTTTCTAGTATTTACAGTCCTTGCTCCAGTAACTTCACCCCACGATAGCTACCACATTCTAGGACATCATCTTTGTTTTTCCATATGGCTACTAGTACGCTTTTCCTCCACTCTTCAGGTATTTTTTCTTCAATCCAAACTCTGTTTAGTAGGTCTACCACCCATGTTATCATTTCATGTCATTTTGCTTTAATCATATCAATGCTAATCTCACTTAGTCCAGTTGCTTTATAATTCTTCATCTTCCTGATTTGCTGCAATTCCTCATCGTCATCTATTATCTTTTCTGGTACTTCAACCTTCAAAGCTTCCTCAAAATATTCTGCCCACCTGTTCTTAACTTCTACTCTATAATATAAATAAAAGTATCCACATAACACATATGTTACTCCCTATTATCTATCATATGACGTAGATCAAAACGTTGGCTAATAATTCCCTTACCCATCATTGATTATATATCACCATTAGCTGCAAGGCAATAACACGTAAGTGTATTCCTTGCTAGTTATATAGCAATAAAGTGGTGAAATATTCAGCGGTTATGGTAGTGTTGGTAGTATGTTTGCATTATTAACGAAATCTAGACGTGCCGCATGTGGGGAACGCATCAACTTGATGATTATTCATTGTGTTTGTTAGCGTTTATTTACGAGTTAAAAATTGAAGCAATTTTTAGAAATTTCGCCAAAATAAGTATATCGCGAAATTCAATGAATCTATGATAAATTTGAATCTATCGATAAGAGATGATCAATGATTTGCTGCTGATTCTTATTACTTAAATAATTATTGTAAACTTTCGGGGTCAGTCATTTTTACAAATAAAAGGGTGTGGATCATTTAAATGAAAGCCCTTTTTACGGCAACAACTTTTGACTTTTTCATTTTTATTTCGTATTATTAAAGTTTATTTTAGGTTCTATATCAAAGTTCATACAAAATAATCTTCTAGAATCTAGAGGCTAGATTTGGGGAAGAAGTTCTTCAGTAGATAGTAGAGTTCGGGTGGTTCTAACAACCAGATTACCTGCGACAATATTTTAAACTTATCATAAGCATTGAGTTTAATGAAAAGAGTTCAAGACGTTTCGTACGCAATTTGAATGTGTTTTTATCACACTCACATCACATTTTGTGAACAGAAATCTTAATTTTGTTACGAAATGTCTTATGAACAAAACTTCATGCACTCTTCAAACATATGAAGCCAATTTGGAAGGAATTTATACATATAAACTCAGCCCGAGCTTATCTTGATCAAGAGAGGTCAAATGTTCTGAGAAGGGCGTAGGAGTTATTTACCATTCAAGCAAAAAGTCCTGAGAACTTCCTTATAAATATTTTTAACTTCTACTTTGCATATATATACTACTATGTATTATTTTTTTATTGAATAATTTAGAGATAAATTCTCTTTTTAGAAATGTGTTCATTTCAACTTGGGGAGGAGTTTTCTACTCGAAGGCCAACGCACACTCGCCCTCCCAGCGGCACTGTAAACGAAAAAGGGCGTAGCATTTAGCCTTTTTTCGTGCTCTTTCGTTTTACTACGTGAAAGATAAATTTAGATTCTACAAAGATATCCAAATCTCAAGTTGTGCATATTTTATTAGTTATCGCTATCGCACCCAAGCGAAGAATATTCTTCCTTATGTTAGGGCAGTCATGATTCAAAATGAGGCAAACACTATGCTATCTTCGGACAAGATTTGGATTAAAATAAGATTGGCTTTCAGTAAAACATTTAAATAGTAAATCTTTGTAGGTCTTAATCCCCTGCTTAATTTTTGTTAATATTATTTACTTCGATTATCATAGATCAATATTTTTTACAATGTTATTAACATTTACAAAAATTCAATACTCAATTCTTTTTTGGAATGAGTCGACGATATGAATAGTATCGATACGGTGTTATTTTTATTGTATGATAGAAATCCTTCCTTTATTGGATTAAAATTTTGCAATTTTCATTTCTTATCCTTCTTTGTGTTAATTTAGCAAAGGCTAAAAAATTCCACATCCATAACAACTAGATATGCTTATCACTGAAAGAAAGGTATTGAGCGATGCAACGCCCCCTGCACTTGAACTTTCATCACAGCAGCACTACTACTTTTCAATATAGAGATAGAATCTTGCTGAATTTCATACACTAGAATGATTTCAATAAATTTCTACCCCAGCTAAGATGTACGTTGTATTTAAATTTCCTGTCCCTGAGGTATAAAGTATGGAGATTTACTTTAAAAAATTTTATTCCAAGGCACAACACTTAGAGAAATAAACGACTGATGATGAAAATGTCGTGCTGGTTGACTAACCCTCAAGGTGATAACAGTCGTATGATGAATTGTCGTAGTGATTAAAAGATGAGTTCTTGGTTGTCAGGTAATAACTGTCGTGATTTGTATCCTAACTTAGTATACCAAACGCTATCCGAACAACCCAGACAACTGTCCGAATAGGACCACTTACCCGATGGGCAAATGACGGAATTTAAAAAGTTTGTTGAAATCTGATAATTTCATTCTCCAAAATTGATCTAACTTGGGGAAAGGTAAAGGTACGGTGGGGTGTTTTCATCTAAAAGGCACAATTGCGCCTCATATATCGAAATGTGAGGAATGGAATAAAAATAAAGAAAAATAGTAAAGTATGAAATATATCTCTAACACTCTGTCAGAATTATCATTTGATACAAAACAAATATAAAATATGTTCACGTATTCAACACAATTTGTAAGACTTAAATGCCTAATTAAAAAACATTATAATTATTGGCCAGTTGTCTGTATGAAGAAAAATCATTTGAAAATACATCTAAAATTAAAAAGTACACCTGATTTTGCTAACTCTGATACTCTACATTCTCATGATTTGATGGGATATTTTGTTGAATTCACCACAACTTTGCAAAGATGTAAGTCTCACAAATTTAGACTCAATGATCCGTAACGATTTTTAGGTTTTTTCTGAGGTTCAGAGGTTGAACAGAGAGAAATGGGAAAAAGGAATGGGAATTTCATACCTGTGTTGCTTCTTTAGCTTTGAGTGTTTGTAGGGAGAGAAAGTTTGGAGTAGTGAGTGTTGTTAGAAGTGTATAGCGAATAGGGTGATGATCATTCAATAAGGGAGCGCTCTACACATAGCAGAGTGGAGCGAATCAATTATCTTGGGATGATGACGAAATGGTGTTTGGCGAAGACGATGCTGAATAAACATCATTTACTTCTCTTTCTCTAGACGCTTTATTTTTCTGAGTGCGTGTGTTGGTTGTGGTACTCTGAAGAGAGACAAGAAGGAGAGGAAGAGAGATGATAATGAGATGGAATTGCTAATTCTAGTTCGCAAAAAAGTACAAAATAAGAAAAGAACTTTCACTGTATTTTTTAATTTTTTGAAGGTTACCTTCTCTATTTTGGTTGCCTCGTGCGTTGTGAACGACGTGCGTGTGCGTGCGCTTGCATCGACTGCGATGAACAAGTATTTCGCTACTGGTATGTATCTCTTTTATTAATTAATAACAACCTCTTCATACTTGAAAGTGCAAAAAGTTATGTACAGCAGCATACTGTGATTTTGTATTCCCAGAAAGAATTCAAGAACGAGAATTTCTTCAAAGATCTTCGCTGATGTGATAAGCAAGCGAATGCGATTCAAAATATTATCGAATTTTGTTTGCGGCAGTGGGAAAATTTGAAAATTTGCGATAAAAGGAAAATTGCCAATATGCTGATGATGAAATTCATCTTCAACAACACCACACCACGACATTCGTCATCATCGCAACATGCTTATTATGTCTTTTCACCTCGTCTAAACAAATAAGCAAAATTCTTTGATTTGATTACCAAATAAATACATTTTAAAAGTCACGTAAAATGTGCAGCAGGAAGAATATTTGAGAAAAATCGTTTTTTATTTGTGAAGTTATTTTGCTCAAATAAATATTAGACAAAAACATTTCTAAATACTTTAAATGAATAATTTGTATTCCAAGAATAAATAACAAATTGAGTAAAAAGACATTAATGGCGATGTAAAACGGTCTAAAAGTTTATGCAGGTTGTCTATGGTATTGCACATCTTTGCTTTGCGTGAAATAAGTTCGTCTAACTTGGGTTTACAAACTTAATTCATTCGTTGTAGCCAACGCGCCAATCGGTCCGACATAACCAATAAAGCATCACTTGTTATAAATTGGTGCATAAAAATTATGAAAATGCAAAATAAAAATAGTAAAAATTCTAAAGTATAATGCTTTTTTCAATAACATTTTTACATGATAATTATTTAATCTCAGTCTGAATACATAAAAATTATTGTTTTTGTATAAAAGTGCTAAAATATAGGGAGAATTGGAAATTTAAAATAACTAATTAATTATTTTGCTTGGAAAATTTGTAATATGGACAGATGTCACCTTTGTTTTATGGCATAACGCGCCAATACAGAGCATTCTCCAAATATATCAACTTAAATGCTATTCGAAAATGAAAAACAAAAATTAACATCCTTCAAATTAAACGGCATAAAAATATAATCATCAATAAATGCTTCCAAAATCCAAACATATGTATAAACAATCCCAGGTGTGCTTTTGTACCCATCAAGTGATATAGGAAATGTTCATTGAAATGTCTTGTAATTTTAACACAATGTTATTTTACACATATGAAGAATATACGCTAACTTTTGTGAAATTTCAATAACCAGAAGGTAAGTAAAGGTTCCATTTAAAAATGTCAAAAAATTAAATATCATTGCAAAGCAGAGGAGCCACCATATATAATGGAAGCTTTGCAAAGCTTTAAACATACATGGTTTTGAAAAGAATATTTGTAAATGTGGATTCAATATATACAATAATGTTATATTTTGTATGTTATTTTTGATTTATAATTCGTTTTGACCTACAATGTGAAGCTTGTAGCCAAAACAAGTACACTGAATAAAATTAGCGCGTCTTTAATACTACAAAATAATTCATGCTTTTTCAAGTATAAAAAAGTGAATCTTTGTTATTTGCATTTTTATAAAAGCAAAAATCCTCCCTAAAGAAGTTGAACATTTCAATTTGTTACTAAAATAGATCTTTCGTACAAATGCAAAAGAATATGTTCTGTAGGGCTTGTATCGAACCATGAAGAAAGGAAGGAGGCTTGATGCGGGATCGAACCCAAGACCTTGAGTTTTCGAAACCCAGTATCTAACCAACCTTACTCACGCCCCTAACTTGTAGAGAGAACTAACCTTTCAAGACATTTGTGCAGACGTTGTTTTTAAAATGAAGCTTAAAAATATTTGAAAAGTGTCGACTAGTGTAAAATCCAACTATTTGTTCGCTTTCTTTTCTCTATTACTTTGCCTTAGATTTAAAAAATGATAGAATGATTTGGTTCAAACTTTACAGCAACCTCCTTGCAAATACACAACGTATCGCCCGCGTTAGGCCTTTAATTTAAAATTCAGCATTTCTTCCAATATCAATAACTAACTTAGTTATAAAGCATCAAACTGAATTTCATTCGAACTGCCTATAAATAAGCAAATAATTAGAAACAAAAAAGATTTATGTTTACAACTTAACAACTATTCTAACTCATTGTTAACTCTCTCTACATTTTCAACTTAAGATTGATTCAAATTGGCACCGAGCAAATTTAAAATGGTATACTATGTAATTATTATTTGAAAGTATTTAAATTTTCAGGGATTAGTTGATCAAAAAATAAACTTTGTTTCTATAAATTTTTTCAATCAAGATTAGACTACAAAAACTTTATTTTTCACTGAAAAAATTGTAAAAGCAAAAACTCAACACATAAATTAAACATTTAAATGAATACTGAGTTTAATATTAAAGCCAAATTTTCAAGATTTGTTTTTCCACGTCAGATCTGCATTTTAGAAAACAAGGTTAAAGTCGGACTCTTGAAAAAGAGCAAGTATGCCGTGTTTTTAATAACCCTTTCAGGACCAAAATTTTTAAGATGCTTTTTTCTATACCTAAAAAAGACGATTTTCATTTCATGGTAGATCGCTGTGATACTGGTCCTCAATGGGTTAACCCGTTTTAAATATCAGAAGGACTTATTCAATTTCTATTGATTTCAGTTAAAAACTGGACAATGGCTGCTGTCAATTTTTTGATCATCATAAGTATAATAATTGAATGAAGATAATATCTGGATAGAGGTCGCGGGTTCAAATCCTAGTCAAGGCAAGTTATTTCTAAAAGACACTTGGTAACAGTTTTAACTTTGAAGTTTTCGATTCTGTGTTTTTCTACTGTCTACTACCGAATTATATTATATAGAGTAATAACACTCGCATATACTTCGTAATCATAGTTCGTATACAATTGGTCAATATTTCTCTTTGATAATAATTGATTAAGAAGGAAAATTTGATTTTTTGAAATCCTCTTTTCATAATAAGTCTTTATCACTTAGAAATGAAATCAAATACTTACATAAAAAAATTTTAAAAAGGATTTTGCTTTGAATCTTTTTCTGATTCTGAACAAACATGGCAAAAAATTGATGAATTGTTAAACTTATGATTTCTAAGATAACTCTGATGAAAAATAGCGAACAGATCGATTATTATTGTTTAATTCTTTCTGAAATCTTCAATGATAAAAATTCACTCAGGATTTTCATATGTTGAAGTTAATTTTAACTACCAAAATTTTCGATCAATGTGTACACTTGTATATAGATTATAAAAAAATGTTATAAAATGTCTTCAAAGATCGAACTAAAATTATGTGAAAGGATTTATGCGGTCTAACCGAAGGGTCGCCCCTTGCCCCTGGATGTGTGTGAAGTGGCGTGCGAAAAGTATTCTGCCGCGGGCACAGAATTAATTTGTATTTTAATATATCATCAATAAAAATTTTTATCGAGATGCTGTATGTGTGTGCCCATGTGATATACATATAAGGAAAAGAGGAGTTTATTGAAAAATAATATCAGAAATACACATGAATCAGACATTTTAAAACGAAACACCTACCTAGATGAGTAAAAGACGAGAAAGGAGTCAGAAGTGAGCCTGATATTTTATACAACTGAAATAAATGTAAGAAGGTTGTGTTGAATGAAGAATATGAAATCAGTAAAATTATTTGACATTTTGAACAAAGTTTGGAAGGAATGTTATTTATAGCATTGCAATACAGCTTTTTTAAAAAAGTCCAATTTGAAAATATGAGAGTACAAAATTATTGAAATTTTTTTTGCGCATGTTAGAGAGGACATTTGATTCGTGAGTACTATTCAAAAAACTTACCAAAGTAGTTTAGGTGAATATTCAAGAGAAAGAGAAGGCCTTGTTCCGTAAACACTGCATACAAATGAGACATTGAATTGAGGCAAGAAGACACAACTTCTTAACATTTATTACGCTCATCCATGTACAAAAGAATGAAGAGAATATGAAAGTCGAACACGCAATCCATCCCATCAATCACATGCGTGAGTGAGTGCATCTTCTTGACGTACACGCGAACCAGGAGAGGAAAATGGAATGTATTTAAGTTCTTCCTCCTACCATTTCTCAGAGTTAACTGGTTATCGACCACAGTCGACATATGACGCCTTTACAAAAATGTGAATCGTCTGTGTTCATTAGTGCTTTTTAATACAAATCTTCTGCTTTATACTAGATATCGTCTGATTATTCTGGTCATTAACGGCTTAAACAACACATTACAAATGCGAATCCTAACCATGTACGTGCACTATAAAATGTTTTGAAATTATATGGTAAAAAGGATGGTTAACTGGGAGTCTAATTAGCGCGAGATTTCCTCCAGATTTTTCTGTTCCTTTCATTTCTATTTTTAAAAAATGAAAGCTCTTTTGACTTTTACTAACTACAAAGACAGCTTTGAGTTAGATGTCTCGATACTATCTCCATTATCTTGATTTCAAATTTATTTTCGACTGGTGGTCTATATGTCATTTGTCCTAAACGTTATATAGTCACTTCGTAATAAAGATTAGCTGTAATACGAACATGTGAAAATTCGTTTCATCAATTCGACATCAAAAATGTGGAAATTCTTTACAGTATGAACATAAAACATTTATACACAATTACATCCCGTATAATTAATATAATAATCGACATTGATAATAATTGCCTATTTTTCCATAATCAGCATACGTAAAAATATAGCGATTCTTTATCCTACTAACAAAATTTAATTTTTGATCTATACAAAATTTATACTAAAATTATTAACTTGATTTTCCAAAAAAAAATAAGTTTTGGGACTTTAATTACCAAAATTGGGCGGATTCCGATTTTTCTTGAGTTACAAAAATCGGATTCAGTATTCATTCAACAGTATGTAAATTTATCAGGGACAAGTGCTAGAATAACTTATTTGAGATTTTCAAATTGCATTAGAAGATTTTCTAAAAGATCTCGTGAAAGTCCTGTTTGCGGTTTTCATAAACCTTTGGAACTACGCAAACTTTATGATTTCAATTGTTTTCTGTTGCTTCACTCTTTTTATTTTTACACCACAAGATGTATTCATTAATATATATATGTGAGGATGTGTACGTGTGTGTGCTTAATTTAGTCTTCTTGTTTGTTTATTTTTATTTTAATAATAAATCTTCTTCTTCTATGGTTCAGTCTTCACACAGATAGCCCAAAGTAAACTTGTTTTAGATTGTATATTTCTAATCAAATAATCTCTTAATTATGCATGATTATTTTTATTTCTTTTCAAAAGATTTAACATTTCGAGAAGAATCGAGAAGAAAAAGTGGAAAAACGCTATCGGAATCCTCAAAAATTCCAATAATATTCTTGGAGAAAAACTTCGGAAGTAAACTGCACATTTGATTGACACTTTCAGAAATTTTCACACCCTAATTGCGAGAACTAACACTAAAAATAAAATAATCTATATTTAAAATTTGAATGAATGTTTCGGTAATCAAGTAAAATTTTGATTGACATTTGCTGCAAAGCTGCCATGTTTATTGGAAAGATATGTATATATTAGTGTTATGTGCTCCAATATATATATCATAAATTTTCAAGAGTGTATCTAATATATACACTAAATAAAAATTTTGTTGAAAAAAATGTAGATTTGATTTTGATTAACAGTTTTTGACATAAGAGGTTCTTTCAACTACCGTGGAAATAGTATCAAAAGATGCAGCTAATGGATTTTAGGAAATATCACAAAGTTTGAAAATTCAGCCAATTTTGTAGAATAGAAATTTTAGTTGATGGAGGGGCTAAAATGCCACACCGTCACTGATATTGACTTTTTTTCTTTCTTCTTGATTACGTATTTCACAATGTTTTTCTTTCAGATTGATTCTTCATTTCTTCAGCAAGCTCCACTGAAGACAAATCTTTCTTTAATCTAGCCACAGCCTTCATATCGTTTTTTCCCGATAAGGATACCAGTGTGCATGTAAATTGTTATCAATAAGACTTTTAACTTTTGAGTTAATTTTAAATAATTGCATGTAACAAATGGAATAACGCATGAAAAACTTTAGGATATTGTTATAATATAACATAGCTAGAATGAACTATGATCATTTGTAGATTTTTTTATTCACTATAATAGCATTTCGTCAAGAATAATATATAAACATAACTTCAATAGACAAATATTTTTACTACTATTAATGAGACTATTGGAAATATATTTATTATAAATAAAGATTTTTTATATCTATCTTAATGACCGGCTAGGACTGGTCTTTAATTTTTAGTCTAGACAAATTATTTTTTATTTCGGTTCAAACTGACAGTCTGGTTTGGATATTATGAAAAGGCACTCAAACGTATAATCGATTTACAACAAATCAATAAACTATAGTGCGCTATACTTTTGAGCGATTAATCCGTTTATGATATAGAAGGATTTATGTATAAATTAATCACAAAATTGTCTTTTGAAATGGCATTAAAATTAATCTTATTTAAAATAAGAAAAGTTATTAAAGATATATAATTTACAACATTAACTCTATACACACAATTTTTTGGAAAGTAATGCTATCACTATTCTTTTATTTTCTAATTAATTTTTTTACTATCATGGAGATTATTGAATGATTATCTAGAAAAAGAGCACTTTCAAGCTACAAAGGCTATTTGTGCATAAAGGACAAAGAATATTTAAGAACAATAAATTGGCGTTGCACTGTTTTAAAGGGTGTAAAGTTAATAAGTGTTTTTAAAAAAATGAATAATTAATATTTTATCGCTCAAGCAATCTTTTCGCTTAAAAAATATCGCTCAATCGTTCCAGAGTGTCTGCGCCATTTTTGGACACAACTGAAAAGTTTAAAGTTAGGAAAACATACAGAAACGCTGAATAATGTAAGAGAATCTTCAAAGATTTGAAAAATAAAGAAATAGTAGAAAAGTTTTAAAGAAAGAAAAAGACGTTTATTAACAAAAGTTCGACATATGTATAGGTAACAATAAATAGAATCAATAAACGCAAGCACTTGAAATATTTGTGATATATTTCTCAATGGAGTCGTATAATTTAGTGAACTGTTCATTCGGCTGAACTAACGCTATGCAGCATGCTTTGTTTTGAGTTGAGAAAGAACGCGCCAATTCCTATATCAACAAAAAGAAGGATTTTGGATATCATTATAACAAACTATGAATCAACTCTAGAAGAGGGAGGTACATTATTGAAGAAATAATCCAAGACAAAATATTTTTTAATTGTTATGACTCTAAAAGGTTTATATCAATGTATTCATTTAATTTATAAACAGTCAGACCTCGTTTATCCCATTTTAGACATATTCTTGTCGGATTAACCAAATTTCTACGAGTATATGAAATATATAAAGAATCAATACCTCAAACAAAAATGCAATTTATTAAATCAAGTATATATAAAATTTATGTATAATACGAAAAAAATCTTTCTCAAATTACTTAAACTTATATCCTACACCAAAGAGGTTGGAAAAGTAAAGAAAATAGTGCCTCGTCAATGCATCATCTTTGCGTACATCCTCAGAATAAGCGTGAATTTTTTTTTATAATTTTCAAATTTTATTATAAAGGAATTTTTGTCCAATGAAACACCACCATCATTAGCCGACATTATAGATGCACTGCAAGCTCTCAATCCCACCATAACTGCCCTAATTTTATCAAGAAAAATTACGCTGTTTGTAATTCTGATTGCATCACTACCTTCTAGCTCAGTGGCTTCCAAACTGGAGTCCGCGATCCCGATGCTGTTCCATGAGAACCTAGAAGGGACTCAGTGAATCGTTTTGCTCAACATATTGCGTCATTTAGAATTTTTACCAATAAGTCACATTTAAAGAAATAAAAAATTGTCTTTGAATGGTGTACTATTTTTTACAATTTAAGGACACTTGAAATCAAGCACTCAAGTTAAATAAACAAAACTATTGACTATTTTAAACGTCAGCTGAAAGATTGTACAATGTGTGTGATAAATAAATGCCTCTTCCTTAATAAAAATGTTAAGACGATCACGTTGCAAATATTATTCTCAAAATGAGAAAAGAAATTAAAAAATAACAATTTTACCTTCTGAGATGGCGTAAATATAAAAGGGTATTCTTTTTCTTCACAGAGCAAAGGAAAATGAGAAACGGTATCAATTGGCGTTGTATCACCAGCTATGAAAACAAGTCTAAAAAAAAGCTTTTACGATAGTAAGAAAATATAAAAACGATCTCAAGTGACTTCATTACCCACGAATATTTTTTCGAATTGCCTTTTGCACGTTTTTAACACCAACATGAATCATCTTTTCATCATTTGCTTCAATAAAAAATAATATTAAAGTACTAATCAAAAATTTTAGCCAACGAATTTTAGTTATAAAATAGAAAAAAATATTAGAGGCTACAAATAAAATTGATAAATACAAAAAACAACCATTAGTAGAAAGTAAATAAGAAATCAACCTTTTTTCAATATTTTTATAATTTTCTTGTGAAATTTTTTATTAACTAAAGGATCAGCAATAATTGTAACTCTTTTACACAATTCATCAAAATTCTCATCTGTGTGTATTTCACATTCATCATTATCAACTTCTAGTTTAATTTTTTTAAATTCTGCCATTTAATACGTGTATGATTGGATAAAACAAACTAAATAATCTTTTTTATCATTTTTTTTATTTTGATTTTTAATGATTCAACTTGTAGATCTAAAACAGATTTAAAAGGTGGCATCATTTTATTTTTTACTATTTTTTTGTTTTCTATGTCCTAGCTTTATATACAATTCTCCTCATTTTAAGAATTAGATATATAAGAACAATATATTAGTCAGCACAAAAGTTAATTTACAATTTTATTCATTAGACATTTTTCCTTCGATAATATCGCTGATGTTACGAACACCAGGCTAAAAGAGAGAAAAATGAAACACTTTGAAAATGAGACCTTCATATTGGTATTGGAAGATATAATTAACAATTTAAAGTTTATAGGGGAGCAGGAAAACGAGATGGGAATCTATCCATCGAAATGGCTAATCTTCATTTTATGCTGTATAACTCCTCTCTACGGCCAATCTTGAATAGCAATCAACATTTCTAGTACGACCAGTTTATTCAGCCCATAACCCTCTATGTTTAAATACATTATAATATTGACGCGTATAACGGTCACTCCTGCAATCTACGGTCAGTAAATTCTACTTTGAACGAATATTAAATGTTCATTAAGGGAAGAATAATTCTACTCTTTCTGAGTTATACACGATGAAAATTGACGTTTGCAAAAGTGAGTCACAGCAACATAGAGTAGATTTGATTGATTTTTATGACTATGCTCCTCCTTCTTTAATCACCATCTGTATTTTTGTTCTCACATTGTAAAATCATCATCCAACTTTTCATCACTTTATTTGCACTATTATTAAACATTTGATTTATACACATACACATAGAAATAATAACTGAATTTCTCATGCTGATAAAAAATGCATTTAATAATCCTATAGCCTCCCATTCTTTGAAGAGTGACAATTCACATTCTGTGAGCATCAAATTTTTGTCACATCTCTTATGTTGTTATTTTGATCAATTATTATTAATGTTGATTGCCGACCTATAAAAATGAATTATTAAAAAGAAATTAAATTTTTACGACCGCACTTTATTACAATCACAAAAATAGCACATTTCATATTTGTAAAAACATAGCCCAATCCGAATTATGACAAAGAAAAGAAACAAACTTTCGCTTCAACAAAAGGTTGTTCTTTTAAATGTTACTGGTTGTAAAAGTACCCGACAATTGGCTGAAATGTTCAATATTGTGCGAACACAAGCCCAAAATATTATAAGAAGAAAGGAAATTGAGCCATATTTTAGATACATATCGAGGAAATCGATGTTCTAATAGCAAAAGGTAACATATATCAGGGGTGCACATCCGGAGGGGGTGAAAAGCCTATTCGCCCCCTCAATAATTTTGAATTTTTTTTAAACATGTGTATATGCGTTGTCTAAATTTAATAAAAATATTTTCGATGGAAGTATAGTTTTTAAATTTCATCAATTTTGCAAAAAAAAATATAAAATAGTCTTATAAATTCACCATCTCTATTAAAAGGATTGCTTGAATATTTTGTCTTCCGTGGTATTTCCAAACTAGTAAATTTGTAAATTGCAAAAAAATTCCTGCCCACCAATAATTTTGAGCATGTGTGCCCCTGAAATATATCAACATAAAACGATAGTCTAAATAAACAATTGTGTGAATGGTTTCAAAACATGAGCGCACAACATTTATCAGTGGGCCTTCAAAGCAAGGACGTTCTCTCCGCTACGCTAAAGATCTGAATCTGCCTAACTTTAAGACTTTAAATGGATGCCTATGCAGCTATAAACAAGGCTACTACGAGTGTTGTTTTTGATTTGAAGGACAAGTTTCTATCAATCATTGACAAATACAAAACAAGTGAGATCTATAATGGATGAAAAAGAAAACTTTTTCCTTGAAGTTCCTTATTAGGACCTTTTATTTTCGTTATGAAAAATGAAAAGGTAGAAAAAAATCAAAAGAACATTTGATCGTTGTTCTTTGCTGCATCATGGATGGAGAATTTGAAAGAACACTAGTCAAATACACGCAAATATACCCAAATACATCCAACCAGATAAAAACAAATTTAAATATTCAAAGAAGTTAATTATACATAGAAGAATTATTCTCAGCATAAAACTAATATAACTTATTAATTTGAAATTGAATTATAAAAAATTAAAAAAGAATTTAAAACATTAAAATAATAACTTGATTTTTAATTTGGTTGGTTCGATATCAAAGCTCTTTCTCTTTTAAGGCTATATGCTTGCATTATGCTTGAGATGGTTAATCAAGGATTTTGTAATTTTGTTTTTAAGAGTTGGGAGCATTTAGGATTGAACCCCTGAACTTCAACGGTTAAGATGAGAGGTAGACCCTAAAAATCATTGAAGCTCAGAATTTTTATTTGTTAAATAAGAATAAAATTAAATATTTACATACAAACAAAAACTTAACATAGCTATATAGAATATATAAAAAATATATAAAAAAGAAATTCAATTTTTACGACTGCTCTTTATTACAATCACAAAAATAGCACATTTCATATTTGTAAAAACATTGCACAATCTGAATTATGACAAAGAATTACCAGCCGTCGTTCAAACTTAAATATCTGTGTATCCTTTTATTTTAAGCATTTATTAAATATTATTTTTAATTTCAAGTTCTTATTTGTAAATAAAGAACATATTTGTGTCTATTTGTTAAAAAGTCCTACTGGTTAAAATATATAATAAATTGAAATTTTGTGTTCATCTATAGAATTTATAGAAATTTTTTTATGGTTAACGCTATAAAAGTTTAAGAAAAATCAAATTAAGTGTTTAATTTCTTCATATGCAGAAGCTACAGATAATTAAAGCTCAAATAGGGCATCATATTAGATTTATTTGGACGAAAGCCAAACTTATGTTTGTAGAAAGTGAATATTTCTTAACAATTAACCAATTTATTAGAGAGCAATTTTTCGAAGACCTTTGTAAAACTCGATAAAATAGAAAATGGTCTATACGAATCAAAAGATGTAGGTTGCTTATTAGGTTTTAGAAACTATAGAACTTTCGTAATTGTTAACCTATCAGGAAAAATACCCTGGTTTATTGAAGAATAAACATATAGGATATCAAGTTAGACTCGTAAACTAAAAGTCAGTAATTTGAGACCTATTTGATCTTGTCCAAAATATTTCTCATTTTAAACCTATTTGGGTTTGAAAAAAGCATTAAATTACTCAATATAAAACATTTCGATGAAAAACTAGGTACCTTTACTTTTAGGTATATAATATGAGATAGATTTTTTTCATTTTATTTAAGAGATACTAATAAATAACTTATAGGAACAAATTCTTAGTTTATATTCGACTACCATGATAAATTTTCCTATAGACTTTTTAACTTCAGATAAGTGAGGCTTAAGGGCTGTCATAATATGTTTTGTATAATATCAGCTGGGAATATAAAAGAATAATATGAGAAATCTAAAAACTACAAACATCTTTCCTTAATAATTTTTTTTGATTCAATTTAGCTCTATATTTTCAAAATGGACGTAGACTTTGGCATGCCTCCTGTTAAATCTAAGAGTGTAAATGTCTCTGGTGCGAAGAAACGTTTGGCAAATTTACTGAATATAATATTCAAAGTTTTTCAATGGGGATACGTGCCTTTTATTATATATTTAGGTATTTTAATAACTAATTTTTCTATTTTAGCTTTGATATGAAAATTGAAAATAAAATTTTCTAAAAAATTAACCTTTTCTCTTTTCAATCAATGCTTACATCATATGATAGAAATTAAATATTCTATATATTTTTTTAATATAAAACTATTATCTGTATTTTTGCCTTTAGCCACCTTTGCCAAGATAAAAAATTAGTTGTTGGGTATTTTCAATAAGTATAAAATTAAGGATAATTTGAACCTACTCTTTTTTAAGGAGTTTAGCTGAAACGTTCACATGTTCATTTTTTACAGGTAAAATAGTAATTTGATGTTAAAACATTTGCTTTATTGATTACTGTAAGTGAAAGTTAAATTAATGTAATAGAATACACAAGTAAGGGAAAATGTAGCATCTTTATTCTTAGATGTTCGTTTTTTTTGGTTGCTTATAGTTGGCAATACGTTTTAATTAACCCCTTCATATCGTTAATTTATAGACCGAAGTCCTAAATATATTTTCAATTTACTTTACTAACCGAATATATGATTAGGTAGAATATGAAGAATGATTCTTTGTTTTTCTGCATTACTGATCTAGTTTGGTAACATTTCGTTGCTAAAAATTTAAAAAGTATCTCAGTACAGAATAATCGATCCATCTAACCAATTTATTTGATATGAACCAGGCTTGTTGACAATTAATGAGATGAGTAGCTGAGGAAAATCGTTTCACCCTAAAGATTTACAAAAGAGATAATTTTTAGTCATGGTAAAAACCTTCACTTGGTAGCATATATAACGATAAAAAGGCAACTGTGACCGTCGGTTTAAATAACTAGTAAAGGGCGATAAGCAGGGATAAAGTCTTAATTAGATCCAATGAGTAGTGATCTATCATATATGAATGATTTTGTTTTCTTTGTTGATCTATAACAATGATTCACAAATTTTGAAATTTCGACATGACTATTCATTACATACAGTTATCATAGGCCTGTCAAAACCTCTGGGGTGACAAGTTGTCAGAGCTTATATATTTAAATAGAAAAATTTCTAAAATTATTTTACATACATATTGAAAGCCTCATTTCAAAATTCTACACAAAAGCTCAAAACGAAATTTTTTTTAAACATATCATTGGCACTCGTTACTTTTAAAAAAGAAAGTTAACCCTGTCTCTCTTATCATTTTTATCAAATCATGCATATAGAACTAAAAGTAACAGGAGCCAACGATATATTAAAAAAAATTCGCACAGATTGATCTTTATGGTATTCTATTAAACATAAATTTTTTATAAAAACAACATTATTTAACCTTGACCATAAACCTAAAATTTCTTATTATTTTTGCAAATTATATTATAAAAATAACCACATTTAACCCTAACCATAAGTTAAATATCTCTTATTAATAACAGAGTTAGATTAGAAATGGTACTATGATTCTTTTTTAAAACTCTAATACTTCCTTATACTACCACTATAACATAGGGATCATTAAAAATTGCTTCTCTATTCCTTTTCAAAAACACAATATTTTTTTGCTAAATTGCCTACCTATATTTGTTTTAAAGAATATTTTTGGATTCTTTGATTAATTGAGAAATGTGTTATTTAAAATGGTGCAAATTGCAAAAATATTGGTACTAATTTTTAAAACATCGTCTCCCACTTAAAGAAGTATATCAAATCTCTAGCAAAATATAAACATAAAGTTGTCCCCTTCTTTCTAATCATTTGTATCAAAACATAAATATAGCAAACTATCGAATGGAAGCCATCGTAGTATACAGGTTGGGGATGACAAGTTTTCTACCCTCTTTCAACCGTACAAGTTATCATTTGTGTACATCAAACACGGCCAATTGGAGACGTGAGTAAGTTTGTCTAGATGGCCGGCCTTGTCTCGATACCGGCATAAAATTTCCTTGCTCATACTTCGATACAAGAGGTCCAATTGTGTCTTTTCTCGATGAAAACATCATATGGTATCTATACCATCAAGAATAGAAGCAAACATAATTCCAAAGTATGCAACCGGAATGAAGCTTGTGTTTTAAATTTACGTAGGCATTCAGGGTTATTGATTTTAACTATTCATTTCCATTTTTCAACGGAGAATATGCTTTTAAATACAATTAAACCATTTCTAAGGATCAAATCTTCAAACACCACTTGTACATAATGATCCGTTTCATTTCTTTTGAATTAATCCTGAAAAGCTTTCTTCGCCCACTTGTCCACAAAGACTACTTTTGATCGTATTTTTAATCGGCGCATTCATTTAGAACTAATTTGTATTTTGTTGTTTTCAATACCATGTTCTAAAATTTGTTTTTAGGAATGAACACAATTCCTTCTCCCGAATCTGGAAGTGCTCCCATTCTTCCTTTTTTAAGGTAAGTAGGAAGTTCTTTTAGATCGCAAATATGACCTTTTCGTTTTTTCTTTAGTCTTTTCATCTAAGAAAGTTAGAAACATCGTGGCTCTCTCTTCTCTTTTTGCTCCAAATGTTAAATAAAATTTAAACTTCTTTTATTTTTAAATAATATCGTTTTAATAATTTTTTGAGATAGTTCTTCTAGTTTGTTTCACTTATCCTGTAAATCGGGCTGGGTAGTCGGAGATTCTATAGGAATCAGTAGTCGGTGTCTAAAGAAATTTGGGAGTCAGAGTCAGGCGTTTTTTATGTATTAGAAAATAGTTCAATTTTTGAACGTATACATTCCTTAGTCTAAGTCGGAAGCTTGGAAATGGAAACTTAGAATGTGAAATACACACAGATGAAAATTTTGAAAAGAGTTACAATTATTGCTGATCTTTTAGTTAATAAAAATTAACCAAGTTTTTAAGTAGTCGAAGTTGAAAATTTCCCCCCTAACTTTTTCAACCTTGCTTGTAAATGACGAATCTTTTCATATGTTTAATATGCTGCATCTGGGCGTGGCAGGATTTTTCAGGTACAAATATTATATCTTTCTGATTGTAAAGGGATTATTATATATAGTTGAGAGGCACGCTGAAAACTTTACCAAGCGCTTTCGAAACTGAGTTTCTTTATTGCGATAAAAATATAAATTCATTTTAGTCCAAGCCTTCTATCTTTGCAACTCATAGAAAAAGGCTGAAAAATTAAAGAATGTTTATAAAGGAGCAAAACTTAGTTGTAAAGAGTTTTTAAGAAAAAATTTTTAACCCACATACCCTTGGAAAAATTTTTTAGGATAAATTTAATTTATGAATCCTATTGTTTTGTCCTAGATAAAAAGGTTATAAGTAATAATTTCAAAAATTTTTTGAAGACAATGCAAGGATGACTAAACTACAAATACAAACCAATAGAACCTTTTAATAAATTATGTTGAAGAATCAAACATTTTACTTGCAACACAATGTAGAAATGTAAAATTCTGGAAATCTTCCCATGACTATTTGAAATGGACATTCACAAACGACCTTGAAATAAGGTACATGTCATCACACTTTTTGGAGATTTATAATATTTGAATCAGAAAAGTTGATGTTGCATAATTATAAATTTTTAAAGTCAAAGTCACAAAATTATATATAGGTGAAGTCATTAATGTTAAAAAATTATACAGAAATGGAGTTGTTGGTCTTCCTGACGCCACGAGCCTTGTGTTGTTTTATGTTCACAGATGTAAAGACTAGACTTTCCTGTAGCTTCCTTCCACTCTTTTTGACAATTTCACTTATTATTTTTATCTCTATAAAGAAACCTAGATTCGAAAGTGCTTGATAATTTATTTTCAGTGTGTCCTCTCAACTATTTATAATCTTTTTGCAACCCTTCTTCATAATGGGTACATTTGCCAAATTTTTACAGAATAAATATTTTTGAGTTTTGTATATATATATTTTCTTTTTTACAAATAAAAATTAATTTTCTTAGAAACTTTTTTGCATTCTTGTAACTAGGCGTAGGAGTCGGGGCTAAATAACTGAATCCGACTCCTAGTGATTACAAAAGTCGATAAATAGTCTGACATCCTTGGTTGGTTGGAGATATCAGAACACTTCAGCTGTAAGGCGATATTCTCACATTATGCTTGAGATGCTTTATCACAGTTACTTGTCATTTTTGTTTTTCAGAGCTGGGAGCCTTGGGCATCGAAAAATCAAACAATTTTAACATTGTGCGTGCACAACCATGGTTTTCTTGTATATGAAACGTAGGAATTGACAAAAAAATTGATATACCATGACTATTTTTTCTAAGGCGAATCTAAAGGATAGGATGCTCAGAAATCTACATTTTTTTCCAAACGACAATTGTAATTTCATATTGAAGCGATTTTTACGTTTAAACTAAAAACCTTAGTTTGTTAATACAGTATAGTATAGGTAAGTAGAGCGCGTTATAAATTAGCTGTGCGTTTTTAGCTTGTTTAATTTTATCCTACGTATAAGTACACACATTGAAATCGATGTCATTTTCATCTAAAATAAAATTTGGATAGTAACTAGAGCCCTGCGCGGTTTGTAAAAAGTTGTCCGCAACCGCCTCGCCCCGCATTTTTTCAATTTGAACCCGCACCCGCCATGCATTTTATCCAAATAATACAAAGCTAATTAAATGTTATTTATATCCTTAACATGCTTGGAAAAAAATCTTAGATATACTATACTACTTTTAAATATATTATTAATTTTTTTACAAATAAAGTTTTGTCTGAAAAAATTGTCTTAACATCTTTTGTTATCTGAATAAATAAATTGTTCCATCAACAATTGTAATATTTTGAATATATAATCACAAAAGATTAGCCCTTGAATTTTTCAAATTTTCATTTTTTTAATTTGCATAGTTTGTTTTCTCAAATAAAATAATTTTACAAATTTAAAGAAAGCGTTAGAGTTGTTTACCTCTTGAACTAAGTCAATGAATCCACCACAACCGATCCTTTCAAATGGTCTAAGATCTTTAACTATAAAACGGGCGCATGCCAGTGTAATGTTTTCGTTTTTAGCTTTCGAAATAACGTTAGTATTATTCAAAACTGGCTTGATAGCATCAGTCAGTAAAGTTTAATTAGGATATATTTTGCACTTGTGTCTCCTAAGAATAGAAGTAGACTAGAACCTACGTTTTACTTACGGCACGGGACCGAACGGCGGATGAAAAACGTAGGTCACACCGTGTACGACGTGAGGGACTATGGCAGCTAAAGAAGACTACTGCAGTGAAGTTGGATGATCATCTCTGAAGTTGAGCTGTTTTCATAATAAAGTCTTAAATAAAAAATATCAGTGTGTGTGTATTATTTATCAATTATACTCAACTTAGTCTGCTCTAGGAAAAGGCGCCGGTTAATAAGAAGGCGCCCATTCATTCACAAGTGATGTTTGACAATGCGCGCTCATCATACGAAAACAACAAGAATAGCATCGGAGATAGCAAGTACACTGTACAGTACGTTCAGTGTTAGAATGCATTGTTTTGCGATCTAATTAGCGTTATTTAAATTACTCATAGTGAAATAAAACTGAAAGACAATAATTTATTAACCTTTATAAACTTTTTAATACATAAAATCACAAAGAAAAAACGTATTAATAATGCATTTAATGACCAAAAAGATGACGTCATCGATCATTTGGCGAAGACGTAAAATCCAGGGAACGGAAAATCAGGGTACGTAAAACGTAGGTTCCACAATAGCGAAAGCTTGAAAGCATACTTTACAAGCGGTAAAATCCAAATCGATAAAAAAAATTGATATAAGAAGATATGTTTTATAGATTTTTTTATAAGAAGATATAGAACAACTATAAATTATAGTTTTTGAAAGAAAACAACAAAAAAATGAATTATAGAATAATATTTTATAATGGATATTTCAAAAATATGACATTGTTATTATTTGATTTTTTTTCTCCTTCTCTTGTACACGCATCAATCACGCTAATGAAACCTGCTCTATCTTTCTATTTCAATTACGATTTCACGTCATCACACACCATTTACTCAATGCAAATCTCTTTCCAATATACGTAACACATAGCAATAAAAAATAAGCTATTTCCAAAAAGGCAATTATGCACTCATAAAAACTTGCATAAAAGTGAATGCCGACAACCCACAGATAGTCCGCACTATGTTAATAAAACCCACTTATATCCTCGCAAAAATTTTGCTGTGGACAACCCACGTCCGCCCCGCGTGTGCGGGTCTCGCAAAACCCGTGCAGAGCACTAATAGCAACTATCGAAGATCTGAGATGCTTGCTTCCTTTGAAAAGCTCTTCAAATCTTGTTATACTACTTTTTGAGAATAAATTAGCAATTCAACTAAACTTGAAATCCAAAGAGAATCCATGCTTCTTTTTGCAATGGGATCTTTAATGCTATATTTGCTCTCATGCTGATAGCGTTATATCCCTATCGTAGTTACATGTATAGTCGGTTTTATTTATAAATATGTTTATAAGTTTTAGTTCAATAGCGATTTTTACCTTTGAAAAATTTTTAAATTGCGTCCATCGGGCAATTTTTGATACTGCTTTGGGAGTGACAGCTTTATACTGTCAAGTTTGGAACCTCTTTTTCTTGCTAAAAATTCATTCTTTTTTAACATTTGATGGCGGAATAATTATTACACTTTTAGGGGATTATAAGGTTCTCGAATTTTGTATTTGGATAAACAATTAATTTCATTGTATCTAAAAGGCAAAATACGATAAAGTTACAATAATTAATTATAATTCGCAATGTGGATAAATTATATATCATGAAAAAAGTTCTAATTTTTAGTTTGTGAATTCTATTTTAGTGTTTCTAACTTAAAACAAAAATATAAAATAAATTTTATATATTAAAATATCTATTTTAATTTAATATGAATACATCAAAGTAAACGAAATTAAAAATCACATTTTATTGATAAAATTCAGATGATCATTAACCCCCTTCAGGACGACAATTTTCACAAAACGCGTGGTACGATCTATTGGTAAAAAACTCCATAAGAACAATTAATGTCTTCAAATTTTTTTGCAATTGAAAAAAAATCTTTTATTATATCTATGATATTTGTTACAATTTTTTTCTATCGTGTTTTCCAACTTTTCTGTTTGTTTTATTTTACAACTCTTTTTGAGTTTTTAGAAGGCTAATTTAATGAATTTGATAATGATTGAGTCAAATTATTTCCTTCCATAATTTATTTTTATTTCAGAAGGCCTTAAGTTTTTTAGTGAACTCTAAAAGTTATCAATTCATGATTTGTTCAAATTAATGAAGATACACAGCATGTTTTCATCAAGAAAATACTTTTATGGCGCTTGTGTTGAACTATGCATAAGCATTGTTAGATCGTGATTCGAGCAGGTGAAAGTTCGAAGCTGTGATTAAACCAACTCTAGACAGCATCTTGTGGTAGTATTATCTGTGCAAAACACAATTTCTAAACGTAATATTTTAAAAACTTCAAGTTCCAGAAGTTATGCTTTATGAACTTCAACTTCTGAACCTGTGTTATATTCATCTTATACTATCAGTTTTAGTTTTTCAAAAAATGACGTCTTTCATATAAATGTATATTGAATGTAAAATTGAATACAGTGTAAATGAATTATACTTGTGATGTGATATGTAACTAAATGTAAAGAAATGGTTTCTATGAATCATAGTACAACGCATGATGTTCATTAGTATGACGTAGATGAGGAACTTCATTATATTGCTATTGGGATATCCCAATAGTGTTTTACATTTTGTTGAAGAGAAGAAATCATATTCAAGAGGATATTACTTCAGACTCTCTTATTGCTCCTGATAAAACAGTATTTCTGGACACCCAAGTGGTCTAGTTGACCTCCACGCCGTAATATCAGAGACATTATAACGCATCCTCCTTGTCGTAGAAACGGAGCGAAATTATTGACTTCTCCTTTCTTTATTTTTAAGCTTTTTTTCACTGACAGTTTGATCCAACACATATTCAAGTGTACCATGGCTCACATGAAATTCAACTTCAAGTAAGCTTTTTTCCCCAATGTTATATGCCAAATATATATTGAAATGACTTTTTGAATGATAACGTAGTATCTTTTGCAGTACATGATTGGTTTTATAATCATATGCCGTACTATACAAATGAAAATTCATGAAAAAGTTATATGCCCTAGAAAAACTTTATTTTTTGTGATTGTCTGTCATACAAACAATCACTTATGAAATAATATTGCAGAATTCTATAGTATGCTGCATTAGTATATAAGTTATATGTGTATATAAATTAAATTATATCTGTATGCACTGGCGGATCCAGAGGGGGCACCTGGAAGAATGGCTTCAGAAATTCCCCTTACTGATTTTGCTCTTTCCTAAAGCATCAAGACTTGTATGAGAATTTATTAAAGTTATACCCCCTTCATCTATGATCAATTTTTGGATTCGCCAATCTAGTGACATAAAGATGACCGAAATATCCCCATTATCTTTTATAGTTTCCGTGGGTATAATTCTGAGGGTTAAAAATATGTTCTGTGATATAATATAGATATAATATATAACTTGGAGTTCTAGAAGATTGTCACAATAAGACAAAGAGATTAGACGATACATATGTCAAGTAAAATATATTTCTTTTGTATTTATTCTTGTATCTTATATCAAGAGAAGAGGTTAGCTGTCAAAAGTACTTGATATTCTTCTTACCTTTGTGTTTCGTGACAAACTCCGACTACGTAACTTGATAATATTTATGTGACAAGTATGTAACTTTGTGTATGTGCATAATTTATAACCATATTTTCGGTTTGTACAAATTATATCTTCAAAATGTGTTGTTGTATATTTGAAAGAGTGGTCTATTGGAGAGTCATTTTAAAATATATTTGACTTTTTCTGCTTTTCATTACTTATATTATTTACTTTGTAGTGGTGAAACTTCTCAGCATAAAAATTTAAAGTATTGCTATGAAAAGTTCAGTATGCACCATCTCCTTGCATATTTAGGTTGCATGTTTTACATGGTGACAGTCAAGAAATCAACGTGTCGATGTAAAGTATCTCTTTTCTGACATGCTCGGTGAACCTTTTTGATTGCATCATTTACTCGCGATATGTTTGCTCTAATCAATACCTGTATTAGATTTGATTCAAACTGATAAAATATGCAAAGTTTTGTTTTTACAAGAACATTTTTGTGAAGTGTTTCCAAAGTATCACTGTCCGAATGAATACATTACAATTGATGAGCAACTCGTTAAATTCCGAGGTGGATGTTTACTCAAAATTTATGATGCGTCTAAACCCGGTCATTACGGGATAAAGGTATATCATTGTAACGACTCAAAATCTTTCTACGTTTTACAATCTGAAATTTATGTAACAGGACTCATCGAACCTGTGTATTTTAGCGGTAATTCTATAGTAAAGAGACTTATAAAAAGTATTATGGCACATGAATAGTAGTTGACAGGTTTTTCATGTCCTATGAACTTTGTGAATGGGCTCAAAAAATGATATTACGATATTGGGAACTGTTAGATCAAATAGAACCTTCATGCCCCTTTCGTCCTGAACATATGAAAGGTCTGAGACTGAATGAGTGTGAAAGCAGATTTCTTTATGCTTCTAACGCCTCTCTTAAAGCCTAGATTCCAGGAAAACATGCCAAAAAATTTTTAAGTTTGTTTATATTATGTCGAGTCTATTAGCACTGAATATTAGAGCTCTAAAAATGACTTTAGCTTATTTCTAAGTATAAAAAGAGGTGGAAGAAAACACTTTATTAGACATTTGTGTTTCAGTTTGAGTGATGAATCTATGCGCTTCATATCAATCAGTAGTTCACTTTTTAATGTATCACATTCAAAACAAACACGCTATATTTTGGCTGTAGCATTTTTCTCTATATAATATGTTAATGTATCATATATCATTTATTATATATCTGTTTATACATATTGTATTTATATTTTTTCCTCTCTTTAAAAGTATCTCTTGTAAATATTTATATATACTTTATTTCATTTCTGTTAATATCATTTATATAAATAAATTAATATTTCAAACATGGTTGTTTTCATATTTAATAAAAATAGTAAACTTATTAAATAAATGTTGGAATTTTGTAAAATTATTTTATGTATGAAATGGTTACACACGGTAGCGACTTTGATTAGTCTTTGTGTGGGGTTAGGATCATTATTTGCTTGTTTTATTTGCTAATATTTTAGGATCAATTATTTGCTTGTTATCAGTATGCATTGTATTTGCCTATGTTTGATTTACAGTGGATCAAACCACATTGTTTTGCAGGACTATATATTTCGTGAGGGGTTCCGTGGGAGTTTCAATATAAAAGATAAAGATAATGCAAATAAGTTTTCAATTTGAGATATAAGCAAAACAACCTAATAAAATTAATTTATTTAAAAATAAGAGGTAATCTGAAAAATCATCACATTTTAGGGAATAAGAAAAAGATGAACCAATATGAGAAAAGTTTTATAATAGGAAGGACACGAAAAAGTTTTCCAAAATTTATTTATTATTATAAGAAAAAATATATGCAATATCTGCTCGGTTAAAATAGACAAAAGGCCGATAAGTAAAAACGCAAATCAGATTAAATGTTATGAAGACATCCGCTGTTTCACAGACAATGAAGTAAAATTCAATGAATTTTGAAATGAGTGAATTAAAGTTTTTTCCATGCGAAATGTTTCATGAAAATGAGTCCTAAATAATTGAAAGAAGGGACTTAATTGTAAGATAGTTGCATTGTATAACAAGATTTATAAATCTAGAATTGATAGAAAACAGCATAAATTTTCATTTGATTATGATTTTTATTAAAGGGAAACTTTGTTGAATGTGAATGGATATTTTATGACAAGATTGGTGATCAAGTCTAGGCTACCGGCTGTGCGAAGTTTAAGAGAGTCTTTTGAGAGATTTTTGATGCTATAGGTGTTAAGTTGGGAATAGAAATTGATGTTATATGGTCGGTTACTTATCTTAATTTGTCATGTAATTTTGTTTCATTTTTTGTATTGTTGCTAGGTAGTATAAGTTGATGTTGGATTTTGTATCAAAACTATTTGAAAGAAGTTATTAGGAAGTTAAATATGAAGGTTTTCTTCAGTTCAATTTTATTTATGATGGACCATGAGTTACTTGTGTTTGAACATGTAAATGGTATGCATGATTCTTTTTCGGCAATATTGAAACAATAGCTTGATTGAGATTGGGAGAAAAATTGACAGATATAGTGCATGTTGAAGAAGGACAAGAGTATAAAGAGCAGCAAAGTAGAGATTTATTAAAAGTGTTAATGTAGAGAATGAAGTAGTCTAAATATTATATAAGTGTACTACTGGTGAGACTAAAAGGGAGGATTTGTTTATTATATATGCTGAAGAAAATTCACTGATATCATATTATAAGAAAATTGTGGATTTACAGTACTTTGGAATTTATGGTGTATGGTTCGTTTTTTAAGATAATGTGATATTGTTTAGAAAAGACGATATTGTAAAAATTGAGCTAAACGACTCGACAATATTTTAGATTAATAAGAAGGAATTTTAACATATGTTGTTTTGAATGGTGTTGTTATGAAATATTTTCACATTTTTCAATTTAGAAATATAGACTGGGCATTAGTGAGATGAAGATTTATGATTTTATTAGCAATTAAAAAATGTAAGTTTTTTTGTGATCATTTTTAATTACACATTCTGTTAATGAATGACCGTGATGTTCACATTGGTCACAATTTAGTGTTTTCTATTTGCAGTATGTGGAGCGATGTCCGTCTTTTTAAGAGTTAGAACAATGCAATAGGGTGAGTTTTGAGATTATTGTGCAAGAATAGTATGATTAACAATGTTTTTTGTTGTAAGTAGCAGGTATTTATACATTTCAGAAGTGGAAGATACTAAAAGTATAGTATAAGAATGGATGCTCGGATTCCATCTTTTTTTAAGGCGATTTGATTGGCAAGTGTTTGGGAATTTTTGTTTTCTTCAGTTATTTGTGATGAAAGTTTGTTAATATTTTTAGAATTCTATATACTATGTAAGATGAAGAGGTGTGACATCAGGGACATTTAAGCCTTTGTTTGTAAGAGGGATTAGCGAATTGAAAGTACAGGATCCGTAAATTTGAGCTGTGAGGTTTTATTAATGCAAAGTGAGTTTTTTTTAGATTATAATCTTTTTGCAAAAATTTTAAAAGCTCAAATATAAAATAAAAATTCAAATATTTTTTTTAAACTACTATTAAATTTATTAATTTATAATTAAACTTTCTGTTGAAACGTCAAAAAAACATTAATAAATTCAATATTAATATTTATAATTATTAAAAAGTTTTTAATTTGTTGAAATACTTGTTTTCCTCCAGTGTTATAATTTCGTCCGCTTCTTTGACGATGTAATTTTTTTCCTTTTTATAAAGCTATAATTATGTAGACCTTTAGGGGTTAGAGGGTATTTCCTATATCTTTTTATTTGTGTTTGTTATATTATGAATTTCTCTTTTGTAAAACGGGCAGACTCAGATATCAAGGATATTTTTTCTCGTTGGCATCTATTATGTAAATGTATAGCCACCCCCTTTGAAGATGATTGCATCTTATCTAAAAATTTCTTTCATTAAAATATGTTTTAGAATTTAGAATTTATTCTTTTATTCTATGCTGTTTCAAAGTATATTGGGGATTTTATTTTCTATGAATTTATGATTTTTCTCTAAAAAATTCTTTTTATTGATTTTGCTCTTTCCTAAAGCATCAAGGCTTGTATCATAGTATTTTACTAGTATTTTTTAAAATTGCCCCCTATGGTCAATTTCTGGATCCGCCACTGGTCCTGCGTCTTTTAGCCCATTTAAGACTAGCGTATTTTTTTGAGTACGTATCTTTTTCCTACTACTCGTCTCTTTTTTCTTTTCTATCTTTTAATAAATTTTATTTTAGACTTCTTTCTCAATGAGTTTCATATAAATTAAACACACGACCTTTGGGAAACTGGTGTCCCATTGTGCCTGGAAGGGTTAAAACATCAAGATAAAGCATTAATGCTACAAATCCTTTTTTGGGAAAGACAGATTACAAATCTACCTTGTTGCTGTAACTCAAAAACAACCTTACTTTTTATCGCACTTCAAAGACCTGCATATTTCCTTTTGAAAGCCATCGCACTTGTGCGAAATAAAAGAGGAGTGTGTTCAGCATTCACGTGCCGGCTCGTAAAAGAGGCTAGTGTTCAAGGCTAATCCTTTCACATAGTTAACAATATTTATGGTTATAGTCGAGTCCAAGTGAAGACTCTTTAAAATTGTCTTTGATGCGAGAGATTCTCTGTGTACTATATTCAGTGTGTTCCTTTCAGGCTATAAACTAGAGATATTAGAGCCACCGTCTGTGCTAATCTGTTCTAGTTTGTTCAAACTCAGTCGTGACTCTTAATAGAAATTTACAGCTTCTGCCATTACATTAACCCGCCGTGTTGTCATCTCTAATGACCGGCAAAAAGAAGCGCCTGTTCACTTCCCTAGTCAGTGATATATCCGCTGAAAACAAGCAGTTGTGCAGTGTTGTTGGCATCCGTAGACTGATCAATTTGAAGGAAAAAGGCGGGGACATTAACCTTGAAACCACATTTTTCTTAATGTTTTCAGACAATTCTCAATTCTGTTTTTGATGGTTTTTTTGGACATGAAGATCTATTTCATCTTTCTAGTGCTGCCTCTCCTAACACACGCATTTCACTCTCAACGATACATGACTTTCACCCTATACCTGATACTTTCACCAATCCTATTGGGGTTCTTTGCTTTGGCCACTTGAACGATAATCACATATGAAGCCTGTACTTTGCTGATGATGATTTGCTTTTACTTCTCCAATACATCTAACTTCATTCGCTTCAAATTGGATAGATTTACTCCAGAATAACTACGATTTTTATCTTTCAAATGTGGATTAGCATTTGCTAGATGCTGCTACACTTTGAAATGCTTCTGAGGTTTTCAAACACTCAACACATTTAGGGGTGTATGCCCCTTTTATGTAGGGGCGCACAACCGCCCCGAATGTGATTTCAAGGAGAGCAAAAAAGCCTTTCGCCCCTCCCCTAATAATTTACAATTTTCTCAATTATTATATATTTATATATATTATATCTCATAACCTGTATGGTTGAACGCGGGTAGACAACTTGAGTGTCATCTCCAACCTGTATACTACGATGGTTTCTATTCCATGTACAAATGACTAGGGAGACAATGTTCAACTTTCTGTTCATATTTTGCTAGATGTAAGATTTGATATACCTCATTCGAGGAGACGATGCTACATAAGTTATTACCTATATACCTGTATACTACGATGGTTCATCTTCCACCTTTAAACTTCGATGGTACATCTCCAACCTGTCAGTTTATATTTTGCTAGATGTAGGATTTGATATACCTCATTTGGGGAGACGATGTTACATAAGTTATTACCTATATTTTTGCAATTTTTTCACGATATTAAATAATATATTTGTCAAATAATCAAAATAAAATTCTGTAATCAAAGAATCGAAACATATTCTTTAAAAAATAAAAAAATATTAAATTTTTTGTTCAAATTTTGCTACCTCATACGATGTTACAAAAGTTATTACCTATATTTTGCAATTTACGCGATTTTAAATAATATATTTGTCAAATAATCAAAATAAAATTCTGTAATCAAAGAATAGAACAATGTTCAAATCTAAAAATATTTATTCTTTTTAAATATATCGTTGGCTCCCCTTACTTTTAATTTCGTATATGCATAATTTGATAAAAATGATCAGAGACTAGGTTTATCTTTCTATTCTAAAAGTAACGGGAGCCAATGATATATTTTTTTTAGTTCAACTGTACAGGTTATGAGAATATTTATTACATAATAAAGAAGAGTTTCCTAACACTTCATACCGAAAAATATTTCTTCAATATTTGTGTAGGGTGCGTGTGAGAACCGAAAATTAAAATTATTTTTTAAAAATCTATAAATAAATTTAGGTTTTTGTAGGAGAGAGAGTGCTTTATAATGAAAAAAAGAATATAAATTTATGAGGTTAATTATTGAGAAAAATTTAGTAAAACACATCTTTTGATCTTTTTCTCTTCTCATTTTTATCAGTGAACTTATCAAAGAACAATCCAAAATCTTTATTTTTTGGGGAATCAAAGTGTAAATTAAACCCGCACTTAAAATTTTGGCGAATAATTCAAAAGTTATAAGTAATATAAAAACGAAGATTAATTTATAAAAAACCGAAAACTAAAATTATTTTATAAAAATCTACAAATAAATTTAGGTTCTGATGGTAAAGTGGTTTAATTGTGTCTGAAAATTTCTCAAAATGTAACAAGCGTTTAAGTTCAAAAGTAGCAAATATAAAAAATATGCACCTCTTATCTGATAATTACGGAGAAAACTGAAAAATACAAAATTTTAAAAAAAAATCCAATAGAATTTAAAATCTGCTATAGCGTTGTTAATAAAATTGATTTTTGCCCACAATTTTGTTTGCATCAGCAAACTTCATCATCGCGTGCAAATATTATGAGGGTGTGCTGTTTTTCTTCCTCACTTCAAGTTCTACTCATTTTCTACACAAATTTTATCTTTACTAGAAAAGTGTATAAACTTGCTTCCTAATCCTTAAGCCGTTTCATAATGGAACAAGATATCTCCATTGACATCCACATAAATAAGTTGAACGGTATGCCTTTTTTTTATCTTCACCTAACTTGTTCACAATCACATTTTTATAGATTGGTTGATTTCTAGACGTCATTGTTCGCTTTCTACTGGAGAAGTTAGTAATCAACTCAAGTATAAATGTGGAGCTATTTTGCCCAAACTTTTACAAAAGTACACTCTTCGGGAAAGTGACGCTTTTAAAAAGACTTCCGTTGATTTCCTTGATTATGAAAAATATTTTCTAACTCCCAATTATTTTGGCGTCTCTAAATTTGCGAGATACGTGGAAGATTCAAATCTCGAGGAAAAAAACTTTCTTGGCCATTATTCATCTCCTATTGCGAAAGTAAGTTTATAAATGGCATGGGTTATCTTCGTACTCTGTAATATATAGCCAAATGAATATTTAATAAGTCTTGGTACCAATCATGTTTGGGTATTTCCTGAATAAATGTTCACAATCTAAATGAGGTGTGCAAAATCTCCCACCTACTTGTCTAAAAAATTCAATCATTTTAATCAATTCGCATATTTATTAATATACACGTGAAAAGTGAGTTACCCGGTATATCTAGTTGTCTTTTAAAATTTTAATAAAATTAAATAACCGGCTTTAATAAGTTTTATTTTTAGTATATCAAGAAATACATAAAACAATTTTTTTGAAACGATGTCTCTCCACCATATCCATTGCAGCTCGCCATCTTTTATTCTATCCTGTTTTTTATTTATATCTATATTTCGATATTATAAATAAAATGAATAGAATAGAATTTGCTGTAAAAAATTTTTAAAAACCAAATATGGTATATATTATATATGTATACAGATCCCCGTAACCAGATGGGGCGAGAGAGGGCAGTTGAGTTATATAAAATTTTCAGATTAATAATAATTGTAGCAAAATTATATTAGAATTATTTCATCCATTTAGATAAATCTTAGAAAAAATTAATTGTCTCTTTTACAAATAACTAATTTAGAGATAAAGAGAAAATAGGATGAGATTTAGGCACTCTGTGGGTTATCTCTTTTAGATTGTACCCTTCCGAAGATTTTTTTGGTTACTCGCTTGTATGTATATTAGCATTCCCCAGAGTTTATAGTTCGAAAACTTTTTCTAAATGTTAAAAAATATCTTTTCATTGTATTTTTTAACAAAAGATTTTTTGACACTTTTTAATCAAAGTCTCGATTGAACAACAGGTTTAAACGTGTCATAATTTTGTTTATTAATTATATTTTACAAAAGGCATTCCCTTTTTATTAAATGTAAATAATTTAGGAACTGGCAAAATGAAAAGAATTTTCTGATAAATTTCAACCTGAGTGACGAATAAAATATTTTCATTGATTAGTTTTTGTCATTTAAAATTTTGTTATTTAGAACTCGAAATAAAGGTAATAAATTCATTATAATTCTCTTTTGTAATCATTGAGAAAGCATTTTTAGACTGCCAGGAGTGCTATATGCCCATTTTTAATCCAAATAATAAAGCAAATGTTTGTACAGCAAAAAGGATAATGATATATGTTTTATTTTTTGTTTCTTTTTGTTTTTATGCGACTCTTGGAGCACTACTTCGTTTTACAAAGATAATAAATCAACAAAAAATAATCACCACCACAACTAAGCCATTATAATTTATAAATTTAATAGCTATTCTAATATATGGGTAAAGAATCGCAATTGTAATGGTTTTTTTGCTATTCTCCAACAGGTTCGGGAAAAATTCCGAGCCTCTGAACAATTCGGTTTCAAGGCAATGATTAATATCAATATATTCAGAAGCTAAATTGTCCTGTTTCCCTCTAATAAACTACTGTATTTATACAATTATCTTCTATTTTTTCGCTCATTTCATATAACTTTCGTTGAAAACGGTGCAGATATAATATTTTATTCTTTCAACTCTAAAATTTATTTCATTTCACCTAATTTCATCCTTACATAAAGGGAATCTTCCTTAACTGCATTTGAACCTAAGACCCTGTAGCGGAGTCGCATTCGGTGTATCTATTTAGTAAATTTAGGAGTTCAAGTCTTATTCTTTAAGTTTTGACTTGAATTAATTGAATAATTAATTAAAGAAATTGAATGAAAATAATAAATTTACTTTTTGTAAGCATATGAAGGAATACTGAAAATCATGAATCGTCATGGCAAAGAATTGAATCAATTGAGTAGTTTTAAATACCTTGAGTCATTGAATACAGAAAGTGGAAGCTGCGAAAGAGAGGTACAAGCAAGAATAAACGTTAGCTGGGGTGAAGTAAAAAGAAGTTAAGCAATCATGTACGACAAAAGATTTTCAATAAAGTTTAAGATCTGAGTTAAGATGAGAATAGATTTGCAAATAACCGAAATGAGTATCCTGACGAAAATAATAGGAGTCTGACTCAAAGATCACATGAAGAATGAAGAGGTTAGAAAAAGAGAGTAAGGTTATGGGTAGCGTGATGAGTGTGATTGAACGAAGTAGACTTCAATGGTTTGAGCATGTTCTTAGAAAAGATGCCAATTATGGGAAAAAGGAAAATAGGACGATCTTTCAAAAGATGGGATTAAAAAGAGGCTAGCCGAAATTGGATTGGAAGGATGTCATGCTCAGGACAAAAAGAAGTGGAGGTTTAGGACATAGCCGCCGACCCCAAACTTGGGGACACGGTGTGGGTAAAGAAGAAGAAGCATATGAATGGGCCCTTCTTTAATTGAAGCCGAAAAAAGAGTTGGCTTTACAAAAAGGTTTTTTTAACACCAGGAAAGAACAACTTTTTTGTACCTAAAAGCCATTGGGTTGTATACGATCCCAACATAAAAGCTAAGAAAGATAAAAATAAAATTTTCAAAAATTTGCTTTATTTTACTTTAAAAACATAAACATCAATCTTCCAGGATTTATTTTGCGCTCCCTCTGGAACTGCCTTAAATTATATAAATGCATACACTTTCTTATAGAGCGGGAGGCCCCATTAAAGACAGTTTGCCCCCCCCCCCCCCGAACTTCGAGTCTGGCGACGGGGCTGATTAACCTCAAATGAAAAGCTATTTGTTTTTTGACTTTATTTCATTGCCTCTATAAAACCCATGTGGACCATTGAGGTAAAAAATGGAATTATCTTAATTCGCTAAATTTTAAATTTTGAAAACATCGTGTCTTGAAAATATTTCTTCTTAATTAAATAAGACTTTCAAAATATAATTTATCAATTTCCCCTTTGTAAGGGTTTTATGCGACCCTATGCATTTTCTGGTGGTGAAGCGTTTGGCGTCAGAATAAAATTTTCCTTCTGATTCCGCAACTCTGCCTTCTAGTACCAAAGCAAGGCTTCTCTCAGAAAGGCGTTCCAAAAGATTTAAAAGGTAAAAATAACTTTACCCTGCAAAAATGAATCCAATAAAACACGTTAATACTTTTAGGCTTAGAAGAGTGGGATTTAATTTAAAATTTACCACTTCCTTAGTGTAAATTAAAATTATATTGTTTAAATTAAGTAAAAAATTTATTGACCAGTATTTTTAAAATTTTTAAAATAATAACTTCCCATTTTTTTTATTTTATCGACATACTTAAAATTTATGCTAAAATTTTTTTCATCAATCTATAAAATTGGGAACAAAATTTTGTTTGCTCAAAAAATTCAAACGTTTTTTTTTCAAAATTCAGCTTCTCCGTTTTTAAGGAACTTTTCGAAATTGTTGGCAGATACGGCGAAAAAAACGTTTCCCTGTACGAATTGGCGTCTCAACTTTACCGCACCGTTGTTTACGAAATTCCATATTCCCGTAAAAAAGCAAATTCTGCTCAAGATAGCATCCAAGACCTTTGTGTCAAGGAAAAAGACTTGCAAAGTAAAATTCTCTTTACATATACAGTGAAACCTTAGCTTGTGGACGCCTCAATAATAAAGACACCTTGCGTCGTCTGTGTACACTTTTTATGAAACCGTTCATTTTTACATGGTAACCTATATATAAAACCTTGGCACCCAGGATGCCTCACTACTCAGGACAGTGGACATGTGTGATCGACTTTGAAAACATAAAAACTCACTAGTGTGGACACTTTCATCTTTATGATGTTATGCCACTATATAATTCTATCACAAATGTTTACGTAAGAACTCTGCATTGAAAAAACTCACACCTTTTCTTTGCATGTTTTGTTGAAAAGGGCTCTTTAGATAGAGATCTTCTTACTTACCATACCATTATGCCTCTTCATATAGAAGCTCATCGAAAAAAGTGAAAACTCAATATGGAAGCATAAACAAATTTTTGATTAATCGCTAAAATAAAAAATGCCTTTGTTGATAGACAATACGCTTGCCATGACTAGTGATGCTCTCTTGATGTCACATATTTTATCTTATGAATCAATGCGCTCTCTTGAATAGGATAGGAAGATTTGTTTTTCATTATAGAAAAATTATCAACTTCTAAAAAATCTCTACCATAAAAGCGTAAATATTCATTATGTCTAATTCTTCCAAACCTTCAATTTGTCAAAGAGTTAAGTTTTCGCTAAAAAAAAAGGTTGAGAAGTATCCGAAACTTTAAGTCCAATCAGGTACGGGCTTTAAAAATCCACAAATCTGATTGTCCAAGACGACATGTACACAACTGAGAAAATTCCATGTATTCCATCGCAACCTCTTAGATATGCATAGTCACCAAGCCATTCGATAACATGTATAGAAAGCACGCTGTTAAAGATTCTTTTTAATTTGTCAAAAGAAATTACAAATGCTGCTCCACTTAAAAATAAGAGGCGCTCGTTTGATATTGAAGGTTTGTTTCCAAGTACTTCTCTAGATGAAATAATGAAAATTTGATGCACACAATTATACCATTAGGACCTGTTAGCCCCGGCTTTGGACAGAGATATATTTGAAAGATTGCTCCCATTTTCTATTAAAAACTTACCTTTTTCTTTCAATAATATTTTCTGGGCAAGGAGGATAGCTAGATTAACAAATTATTCTCAAAAATGAATTCTCTACACCGAAATCTTACCCTTGAGAATAATAAGATGAAAACTACAAAATGCCACTTTTGCACCCTACCGATGATTTTGTTTACTATTCAAGATAATTTTTTACATTCCTTCAATGCATACCCAAATAATTTAATCAAACTATATAAAAGTTAAAAAAGCCTAAAGATCCTTTTATTAGACCTACAAAAGCCCAGGTTGCCTTAGTTTCGCCGCATAAAGGAGAATCTTTTCCTATGCCTGTCAAAAAGAAGCTTGAATCCCCAAACAGCAAATACTACAAAGCACTAAATCTTTGTACTGTTTTCCATTCTTATGAAGTTTATCAACGTCGTTCCTATATACTGCCTATTAGTGCCTTTCATACTGTATTAATTTTGTTCTTATTGATTTAATTTAGACAAATCCAGTCATTTGAAGTCTGATTTGAAGGAAGAAATGAATTTATATGGAGTCAGGAATCTTGAAAAACTGGAATATGAATTGTATACGCATAGTAGAGACGAAGTTGATGCCTTCATCGCTCGCCTAAATTCCCTTTTAGTTGATTTGCCCGACAGTTTGAATTATTACAAAAGCTTCGTTAATGACCTCAAAGCCTCTCTTTCCATACCTCCCGAAAATAGCTTGTTACCCATCTTGACATTTTACCTTGTGGAAAAGAAGAACATGCCTTTTAAAGACTGGTCTCAAACATGTGGAAGCAGCCTTTACTCACATCTAGTAACTTTGATTTCTTTTGCTTTTATTTGCAATTTATCATAAATAGAAAGTACACTTGCACCGCGTGTGTCTAACTATGAACAAAAAAGTTTTGCTGCTGGATAACAAAAGTATCCCTTCTTACACTTAGTGGCATAACTATCTCTAAGGCACAGATGGCGGGTGGAAGGAGGGGTAATAGGTGTCCACAGTGGCGTATTCAAGGGAGGCTGGGGGCATTGGCCCATAGCCCTCACTGACCTTTCTTAAAATGAAGTATCCATCTTTTCTATTTGTTTACCTTCCAGTTTATTTAAAATTCTTATTTTTGTAAATAGATATATATTAGAAATTCACCCTCAAAATTTTAAAACCCCTTAAAATAATTTTTTACTGAGCTTGGAGATTGGGATTAAGATTTGTATTTATTATACTGATCATGGAATATGTGCTCATATTTGGATAAAAATGTTTCTTGCCACTTTCCCATCTCACTCTCCACTTATTATTTTTTGGGCTCTCTTGGCTCAGATTCCTTGCTAAACTACTCCTCACTGCATCATGTGTGTTACAGGATACTTTGTGAGTGTATTTGACAAACATAAATCTCACTCAGTGTTTCTTAACAGATACAAGTCTCTATCTGAGTTTGTATTGAGTAGATATGAATCTTTTTGCGATCCCTTCAAAATTTTTGCCATTAAATGCCTCAGCATTAAGAATTCTGTGATTAATGACAAAGTTAGAATATTTTCATTCCTCAGCTTTTGCCTCAGTATAATTAATATATCTTTGAAAAGTTTTAAATACAAAAATAGTCTTCATCCTATCAATTTGTATTCAACACTAAAAATGAGATCAATTTCTTTAATTACATTTTATATGGTGTGAGAAATGAATGATGCTGCCGTTAAAAATTTTATTCCAAATATTAAATTTTCGTTTACCAGATAAGATAAATAAAACTGATATTTTAACTGATGGTCAATCTTTTTTATCCAATCACCATTTGTCCATCTTTGCAAAAATACAGATTCTCTCTGTTAATGAATTCTTTGAGATTTTTCATTCGAAAGGTGTAAGAGGAAACTTTGTTTTGTCGGGATTGCAATTAATGTAAGAAAAGTAGGTAGAAGAGAGCATTACCCTGGGGCTTCATCAAGAGTTCTACTAGAAGTTGAAGTAAATTGCTTTAACAGTATACATTTTCGAGCCGGTACATTGTATCGAATTTATCACCTTTGCTTGAAGGAAGTGAGAAATTGTTTCAAAAAATTGAGAAGGTATCTTTCTGAATCGTTGAGTTTACAGTTTGATATTTTGACAAATGTGTTATTTGTATTCTGTTTCAGTTCTTGTTTCACGACAACCACCAAAAATTTAAGAAGCTGCCTACTAAAGAATAATATCAATTCAAATAACACATCGATACAATGCATCAGTTCGAAAATTTACAAACCTTTCCTTGACAAGGCTTATTACACTGTTTTTGTCAAATTATGTGCCTAGAAGACTCTTGACTTACTATGGATTTTATTTATCTCCACTTAGACTTAGATTTGTTCATTGATTTCGTGATATAATTATTAAAAACTGTGCAATAGAATAAAGCGTCTCTTATTTTTATTTGGATTATTTTTTTGAAATTATATTTTATTGACATAATTTAGATAGAACCTGTCGTATGATGTAAAATATTTCGTCTAAGCAATTTTAATGCCCGAAAAATTTAAGAGCAACATTCGGCTTGCCGTCATTCTTTTATCTAATATTCAAATTTTACAACCCTTCTTATTTGGTCACTTTAAAATTTTTCTATTTAGGGTTATTCTGTGAAGGATGTTGAAATTGAGGAAGCACCAAATATTACCAAATTTGAAGATGCAAAACTCCTAAGAGATCTTTACCTATCAGAAACTTCTTTCAAGCCAAAACCCAATCAAGAGTATGATGATGATAAAGATGTTTTGAAAGTAAAATTCATTAATTTATTTTTGCCTTTTGCATCTCTTTTCGGCAAATGTCTATGCTCTTACTATGAAACTTTTTTTATAAATCAGTTCCTTCTTTTATATCATGCATATCTTTTATATCTTGCGTTATTAAATTGAAAATGAGAGTTTATTATAGCAATCATTTAAGACGGTTAGGAGTTTTGAATCTAAGAATTTTGGTTACTTTTTTATAGGCCATGTTTTATTTGCTTTGGAAAAATATTGCTAAGTTGTTCTATACAATTCATTTTTGAAAAAAGTGAAATCAACAAATGAAAAAATATTTTTATTTTACATAATCAAATGATGATTTTTACCCATATTAGCTCAATCTCTAAAAATGTAGACCTTTATTTCAAACATGATTTAATAAAAAAATCAATATTTTTATCAAGTTTTGTTTATTTTATTATATTTATTATTAATAGATTTTTACTACATAAAAAAATAAACGAATATTTTAATTATTTAATTAAATAGTGAGAGCAATATTAAATTCTACGATTTTTCAAATTCCTTTAAAATTAAGACTAATCATAAAAATGTTGAAGAAACGTCAAAATATGTCAACACCAGACCGAGACTTTCTTAACCCATTAAGTCCCAATGTTCCCATTTGGGAACATAAGTAATTTCATCTTCGTCTGCTTTTTTAAATGATTTTGAATATAAATCGTCTGCGTTTTTTTAAATATCGTCTGATTTCTATGGTACTTAATTGGTTAAATATTAAATAAGACATATGAAAAAATAAAAAGATGTTTTAAAAATTTGAAAATATTGTATTCTAATATTTTTTTATTTGTTTTAAAATTAGGTCTACATATGTTCTCAACAATGGTAATATATAATAATAAAATGTTATTTTCTGTATTTTGAAATATATTTTTTTAAATATATTTAGTTTAATTATTTTTAATTTGTTTTTTTGCAATTGATATTTTCACGTTTTTAAAATGGATCCCGAGTTATTTTATGGCAAAATTAAACATTTTCGATATTTGAGAGAAGCAATAGAAGAGATTGAAAGTGAATCAACTCAAGTTACTGATATTGTTATAACTCGACCACCTGAAGGAGGTGAAGATAGTGATAGAGAAGATGTTGATAATGAAAATTATGAGGGAAATATTCCTGTAAAAGTAGCTGGTGAATTGGATGTTTTTGTAAATGAAGGTTTTGGTGAATTGGATGAAGAACAAAACTAAAAAATGTAAAAAAAAGTTACACTAAACTGGCGAAAAAACATTTGAAGGCAAATTTTTTTACTCTTCATCTGAAAAAGACCGTTAGAAAGACGTACTAAATTTGCATCCTTTTCTATTGTCTTATGCTGAATTTGGTTTATACACATATTTTTTCGATGATATAGTTAACAAATATGGAAAACGAGATAAAAATGGTCCTTCGTTTAACATAAATATAAAACTAGAAATTGTAAGTTCTCTTGTATTACCACTAACCGTTCACTCTGTAAAAGATGGCTTTCGGCTATTGAAGCTTCATCAATTCCACTTTGTGTGTACAAACTATGGTACATTCAATTCATAAGTAGATAAAGATCTAGCTAGTTCTTGATACTCACGAACAGCCAATAGACTCCAGTTCAAACCTCTTGGTTTGTACACACAAAGTGGAACTGATGAAGATTCAATAGCCCAAACCTGTCTTTTACACACTGTAAAGTTAGAGATATGGATTGAATACAAGAGAACTTACAATTTCTAGTTATACCTTGTACGCATAATTAAGTATATAAATAAAAAAGATATGTTGAAGTTCTTAGGATTAATACTTCTCTCTGGTTAAAATACTTGAAGTTCAGAAAGAGATTATTGGCTTTTCAACTTGAATGCAAACTTCTTCGATAAGCAATGTCTTGAAATAATTTTCAAAAATAAAGCGTTACCTTCACCTAGCCGATAATAATCAAAACTTGGAGAGTTCAAAAATGGTAGAGGTGAAACCTTTATACAATTTGTTAAATTTAACCCATTAAGTCCCAATGCTCCCATTTGGGAACATAAGTAATTTCATCTTCGTCTGCTTTTTTCAATGACTTTGAATATAAATCGTCTGCGTTTTTTAAATATCGTCTGATTTCTATGGTACTTAATGGGCTAAAGATGATAAAATTCGGTGTTTTGCATGAAAATTTGCGCCTCTTGGTAAAACTACAAGAAGAGTAAAAAGAAAAAATATCGTTTTAGATATTGTGCATAGAGCTATGACTGACCTTCGGCCAGGCATATTTCGCAAAAAATGGTATTGGAACTTTAGTAATGCAATTAATATTTCTGTTGTTTATACTTGAAAATGTCGAATCAAGACCTGGACCAAATTGTTTGATATAAAATCCAGTAAGAAAAGATAATGTCAATCATAGACCTATTTCTATGACGCCAAGAAAATGTGTAGTTTGCAAAAAAGTGCTCGGATTCAATGTTGCAAATGCTTAAAGACTCTTCATTTAAATGATTCTTTCCAAAAATATCATGAATGAATTTTTGATATCATTTAAACCCAATGCCTATATATGTAGACTTATAAAAAAATATTAAAAATAATTTTTTTATTCAAATTTATTTTAGAATGTTTTTTTTATCAGATAATTGAAAGGTTGTATGCTAATTTTTGACTTGTTATATATATTTTTTCATCACTTTTTATTATGTTAAATTTTATGCAATACTTTTGCACATTTTTTTCAAACATCCTTATATTAACCCGTTTGATCTCTGAAAAAGTAGATGACATTAAGTAATTTGATATTGAGGAAAATACAAAATTTTGCCTTTTTTTCTTTTTTAAAATACTTAAAAGCATACGACTCAAATTTTATTTTAAAATGTTCGACTGCAACTCAAAAACCTTGATAAAATACCTAAAATCAAGAAAGCATCTGCCTCATTTAAAATCGATGGTGCGATCAAATATCCTAATTTGACAAAACTTGATTAGTTTTAATCGTAAAACTTATTCACTTAATAATAATCCATTTTTAGTTCGCACAAAGTCAATGATTTGGAGTATTTTTTCAATTCTAAATTGTCTTTTTTAAATTCTAAACGCTCTTTCTAAAATACAAAATTTTATTAGAACTTAAAAAATTATAGCTTATTTAGAACTTAAAAAAGATAATTTACAAGTGAAAATGGTATATAATGCTTTTATGACTAAATTTTGAAAAAATTCTGAAGAATTACTAAGCAAAAGTTGTTCCAGACCGGAGAGATGCAGAATTCGTTTTTTGCGATGTACGGCAATACATCATAGCATTATAATCAGCCCGATCACCAGATTCTATCCACGGAGGGAGGCAAATCTGATTCTAAGGGGGACGGACTTATATTTATATATCTCTAAGAAGTTCCAGAACGGGCTCAGTTTGCCCCCCCCCCTCGCTTGATTGAATCTGGTGCGTATGTTTTAAATTTAGTTTCTTTAAGTCAATAGTCCTAAGCCCAAATCATCATATAAAATTGTAGAACCTTTTTCTTTTTTGGCCAATCATTGTACGTCAGTTCCTTTGATTTAAACAACTTTAAATATTTGATTTTAGATGGCAGCTACCTAAAAAAAGTCTGATAAAATGAAAAATATATAATATTATTTATTTCATTTTTCATAAATTGAGCTTATACAAATTAAAATGCGATATCTTTGCTTATTCTATTGATTTGTAGTTTTTTACGCAGTATAGTTGCTTTTTTTTATATAGAATATTTAGTAATACGTTGAAAAAATGCTTCAAGAATCAGTAAAAACATACACTATTGTAAGTAAAAATCGAAATTTAGCTTTCTATATAACTTGTATACTTAGAGAGCATTAGCATGTGGTACAAGAGTGAATTTTTTGTTATTGGATGCGCAATGCGCATATTTAAAAAGATTTTGAACCAATTCTCTCTAACTTACTCTTTTTTTTCTCTCATTTTTCCCATATTTTTTTATTGTTATTTTGCGTCGCCATTTTGTCACACCCTACAAGTTGTCAAAAATAATTAGTCTAAACATGTTTTATAATAGTTGTTTTACCCAGACAGAATATGGTGTGTTCGCCGTAGACAAAATGATTAAAAGGAATAATTCTATTAACATGGCATACACCACCGCCTTAACCCATTTAACCCATTTACGACCAATGTTCCTATTTTGGAACATAAGTAATTTCATCTTCGTCTGCTTTTTTCAATGACTTTGAATATAAATCGTCTGCGTTTTTTTAGATATCGTCTGCTTTGCTTGGTCTTAAATGGGTTAAGGCCAAGCAAAGCAGACGATATCTAAAAAAACGCAGACGATTTATATTCAAAGTCATTGAAAAAAGCAGACGAAAATGAAATTACTTATGTTCGAAAATATGGAACATTGGCCGTAAATGGGTCTCATTCTAAGCTGGCAAAAGATTTTTTCACCATTGGCTATTTCATTTTTATTTACAATCCTACCACTAACGCTTATTCTCTGAATTTGGTTGAATTTTTACATGCCGGATGCCCTTCCTAACGCAAAACCCTCTCCTTTTTCAATTTGGACTTGGAACCAGGCGTTGGTGGAGTTAATTCATAATTTAAAGCAGAGGCAAAGATTAAGGTGGTTTGGGTATGTAAACAGAAGACCAGCTGAAGAATAATTAATATAGCGTACAAACACCAAACTTTAGGTAAATCTATGGGTTGCCCAAAATTAACATGGAAATAAGTAGTTCTTAAGGATATGAAAAAAGAAATTTAAAAATAGGGGATGAACAAAATTGAGAATTTTGGAAATGTAAAATTAGGTAGTCTTTTTATATGTGTTTTCATAGTTGCAACACCGGCAGACCCTATCTTGCAGCCGTAAAACCGATATATATATTTTAGCAAAAATTTAATAATAAAACATGTATAAAAAATGATACATTGAACAAGAATTTTTCACACTTAAAAAATTGAAAAAACTAGCCCGCTTAAAATAACGGCTTATTTACTTACATATATATATATCTAGATATAATGCACAAGCATTTATATAACGTCTTTGAAGCAAAAATGCATTGAAAAAAAACACTCAAAATTTTAATACAAATGAATAGGAAACATACGTATTGATATTTCACTTTTATCACTCAAAATGGAATGATACGAATCACGGCATACAGCCACGTAGCCAGCTATGGAGCACTTGGGGCCGGGCCCTACTATCAAAAAATTGAAATGAAATAGTGAATTGATTTTTGACAATGGGCTTATAGGAACAATATAAAGCAAATAAAATCAAAATATAGAAAAATTATTGATATCATTGACGGTAACGATCAAACCGTTAACTTTGTAAGATGGGCCTTTTACCTATAATAATAAGAAAGCAGATTTAGAATAAAAAATTTCTCTTTGCTATGAGAAAGGAAGATAAGAAATATTAACCATGATAAAAGCTAAAACCTTAACAAAGAAATAGGACAGAAGTAGAGAAAGCTTATAAACACAAAGAGAAAAGTTGTTATAAGCAGCATTTGATGCTTTAATTTTAGATAAAGCGAGTAGGTAAGCATGTATTTTAGTGCCCCATTTGGCCCCACCAAATATAAATTTCTGGCTACGTTACTGACTGCATATGTCGTTGTAAAAATCAGAATCCTCGATGATTTGCAATCGTAGCAATTGATAACAAACAAATGATTTTCTGATTCAATACACAAACTTTTCTCATGTAATTTTTTCTTTAAAAAGACCAATAAAATGTGTTATTTTGTGAAATTCTTCAAACAATAACAAGAATAAATTGAATGAAAACTTTAGGTTTTACAGTATATTTTTTTTTAGAAAAATCTCATATTCCTTTGGTTATTATGACTAAATGAATTAAAATTTTCATGTTTAGTCATTATTTTATTTCATTTAAAGTTAGAATGATATAATAGTATATTATTATGGGAAAAAATTTTTGAAATACTTATCCTTATTTTATTAAGAATGATTTTAGTGTTGATTTGAAGAGCAATGATTGGCAGATCATAACGCTTAAAGAAAGTGATTCCGTACCTGCAGACGATAAAGCAGATGAAGAAGGATTAACTCTTTCTTCCGTAGAATTTGCTTCTTTCCTGGAACATCCCCTCATTCTCCATTTACTTTTGATTGACGTGGAAGAAGTATGCCTCTCCTTTTTTCATCTAAAAAGTTCTCCCATTCCAAAAACTTCGATATGTTGAACACAAAACGACAACTCTATTCTCTTTATTTTTTTATTGATTTGATATAATTTACACAGTATTGATAATAGGTAGATATTATTACAGTATTGATAATACTTAGAAGCACAAAAATCAGATTATTATCTGAGTAATTATAGCGCTCCAAGTTTCGCGGGTGTACAACAGAAGAACGAGCAGGGTTCCAGAGTACCTTCTCTTCTAGACAACACTATTAGATGCCAATCAGCATGCAAAGAAGAAACCACGGGTAGAGGAGGGATTTTTTCATTCCTATCACCAGAATTCAGGTATATCTGTGGAACTATATCGCCTGTAAATATCTACAAATATGCTTTTACTAATCAGCGTATTTATAGAATCAGAATCAGTACCAAAATCAAGATTTTAGAAATGAAAAATCAGAATCACAATCAAAATTGCAATTAAAATATTCCGAGAATTATAATTAGAATCATTATGTAGAACCGCCTCAATCCTGATTCATAATAAGCAGAAACAATTTAGTACCGCCAAGTGTAATATTTTATTTACTTTTGTCTACTTTTTATTAATACCGTAAACTTTGGCGTCTCCATTTCGCACTTTTTTACCAGAAAAGTTAATTATCTAAAAACGGGGGTGCGCGTTATTATTATCTACGTAAACAGAATTTAAGTCAAGGAAAAAAGTTGAAATGGAAAAGTGTGTAAACGAAAATAAGCAAAGGGCATATGGTATAGCACCATCATATAGATTAATCACTCAAAACTATTTCTTCATTTTTATTCCTCGTAAATAGTACATATAATTATATTTTACTTATATTATTATTATTATATACTAAATATTTTATTTAGCTCAATCTTTGTAAAGTTATGGTGCGGATTATCCACACATAATGTTCCTGAAAATAATGGCTTATAATTGGGATATAAGTAATAAGTGCAATATTTTGTTCCATTGTGTAAGAAAATATATAAAAATTGTAAGGGAATATGATACTAAAGGAACGCTTTATTTTACAAACAAACACTATATTTCAGAACGGCTACGTTCCTTTATCAAGTAGTACAAAGAAGGAATGAGGAAGTCCAGTGTATAACGGGTAGTTTGATTGACAGGTGGTGTGGTTCATTTTGCTAACAAGTTCGCATAAGAATGCATGCTGCATGTGATGAGAGTGCATGTATGAATTGTGGTGAGCAATGATGCGTTTTTGATGTGGTTGAGTGTGTGGTGGTGTTATTTGAAAGTGGAGTCCAACTCAAAAAAAGGACAGACCCCGATACCTAAATATTAGATTTTATATCTGCACTAGTTTTCTTTTATTCCATTTTCTCCTTCAGCACCGTGCGATTAGCAGAAGAGTGCCTGTCAGGTGTGCCGTGATACTTTCGTGGAATGCCACTGAGCGTATTCCTTTATTAAGCCTTTGAGAACCTGAAATTTGAACATTAATTATTATCTGCTTTCTTTTTATATATTAAAAAGTAGACAATTTTCACTTTTGGAACACGCGTGTCACACTGGCCTTTAACGCTTATCCGTGCGTATCCAATTACAACAACTTTATCTACAAACGTGACAAATATGAAGTGAAACCAAATGAATTTTTTCTCTCTTTTGATATGCACTCACTTTTCACTGCATACCATATTAAAGTTGGCGCTAAACATTCTAAAAACAAACTTTCTAATATGTCTAAAAAATTAATAAAAGCAAACTGCATCGCTTCATTCATCACTATGATGCCCTTAACAATAACTTTTTTCAATGTAATTTTTTAACAAACAAAAAAATCATTGCTATAGCAATCTCATTTTAACAACAACAACAATCATTATTGAACATAAAACAATTTAAATAAATAATGTGATGCAATAAATTTTTTGATTGTTTGATAAGCACATCTGAAAATAACTTCATTGCCTTCAAAAATTGTATTTATTTTTGGCAGGACGTATCTTTTCTACTAATTTTTTCAGGGATGAATGTCAATAAGTTAAATCAATGAACAAGATTAACAACTGATCATATGAATGATATTATGATGTTTTTTTCTGTTACGAATTTACTTTCTGATCTCAATGAAAGTGTTAAGGAGAAGAAAGTTCAAGCTTCTGGAAATTGAGGGAGGAAAAATTATAAATAAAATTTTTATTTAAACCTTTTTAGTGTTTTTTAAATAATGATTTATTCGGTTATTGTTGATTTTAATATGATCCTGTTTCTCTTCTTAATCCTTAGATTTTGGCATCAGTGTTTTGAATTCGACACCCTTCAGCTTGAGTTAGCGAAATTTCAAGTTTTAAAAAAGCTAAAATTTTGATTTCACATTTTGTGCTTATTTAATATATAAATGAATATATTTGGCTGAGATTTTGCTCTTGTGTAGCGCAAATTAGATTCTTCTCGCTCAATGTCTTTGCCGTGCACTACTCCAGTGTTTATCATCAATTGGCGAATCGTCCACTTCTAGGCGAAAATGGAATTCAGGTGGGCAATTTTATTGGGAAACAGTTTGCCATTGTATAAAAAAAATTCAAATATTTTTCCAAAGCTTTTTCTTTACATAAAAAATTAATGTAGTCAGAATTTCAACCATAGTTAAAATCTTTGCATCACAATTTCCCGCTGGAACAGCACCTATTTTTCATAATTAAGGACTTGTTTAAACTCAAAAAAAGAAGAATGTCAGATAAATCCATTTTCTTGAAATATGAATTCTCTAGAAGAATGTTTTAGGAAGATTTTACCCAACTTAAATGGCATGAAAAATTTAGATTAAAGTTTTAAATAAAACATTTAAGATTTTCGATATTTTTTAACTTTATAGTGAACAATTAAAAAAAATTTTACATTCTTAGTTATACAAAGTTATTATTTATACAAAAAGGTTGTGAAAACCTTCACTTCCCATGAAAAGTACCCTCTAAACCAGTTAATCTGTGAAGTTTGTGAGTTATGATTGATCATCCAGTTTCAGTTAAAGTGGTAAGTTATTGATTTTAGTCATTATAACTCAAGCGTTATTTTTCACGTGGTTGTTGTCCTAGATCAATGCTTCTTATAACCCGTTAACGCCCAGAGTCGACTTTACAAAAATTAAATCGTCTGCGTTTATCAAAGCTTTTTAATACAAATCTTCTGCTTTTCATTAGATATCGTCTGATTATTCTGGTCGTTAACGGGTTATAACCTGGAAATGCTTCATAAGAAGTCAATATTGTATACTAACTAATATATATATTGATTATATTTGAATAATAATATTATAATTTATATAAATAAATGTATACAATATGTTAAGCGAGTTCCAGGGGGCGGGAAAAATATATTCCAAGGAAGCTCACTAATTTTTAAGAGTCTCTTACTTAAAAAGGGTAGGAATACTAACGCATAGCAAATACGCACATTGCTTATTTATATTTGTTTTAATGATAAAAATAAATGTAATGGCTTTAAGTATTCTTTTTTTAGTTGAAAAGCTTCCTTGAGCACCGAATTCTCAATTTTAGCAACAAAGAAAACCTTGAATTCGACACTGACTTTGCAAGTGGCATCAAAAAAAGTGAATTGGAACAGTTTATGAAAAACGTTTCTGCGTGTCTACACCTTCTAGAGGATAAATCCTACTCACAAGTTTTACGTCTATTAACTAAGAAAAAGTATGTTATTCAGCCAAAGATCTTATTTATTGAAATTTTTGAACAAGAACTTGTCAGCGCTTGGCGTAGCGGTGGAATTTTGCCTTTTTAATCTAGTCTTCCTGGTTTCAATTCCCTGTTACATTCCTACCACTTGTTCAGTTTTCCAATATTGTTATTCTTGCTATATGATGCAATGCACAGTATGTTAACCGAAAATTTCTAATCACGGGTGTTAGATCGAGAAGGACTTAATTTATAAAGCAACAACTCTCTATTGCAAATCTCTAGTATAAACAAAACGCAAATAAAACATTTTATATTATTGTTTCTCACATTCAAAAGGCTTTTGAAAACTAAATTGAGAAAAAGCATTGCTAGCCTCAATTTGCAAAAGGCTGTTTGATGGCTAGTTTAACCCGTTATCGACCAGAATAATCAGACGATATCTAGTATAAAGCAGAAGATTTGTATTAAAAAGCATTAAAAAACGCAGACGATTCACATTTTTGTAAAGTCGACATATGTCGACTGGTCGATAACATAGTTAACACCCTTGTGCGGTGATACATGCTGATAATACCACATTCTTTGTTTTTCTTTTGGGACTATTCTTTCTTTTTTTGAACATCTCCATTCTTCAAGCGCTCACCCGGGGGTCAAGTAATCGAGTCTATAAAAAACAAGTAAAACATCCAAATAAAACTTTTTCATATCTCTAGGATAAAAGTTTTTCGGACAGAAATGAAAGAAAGCCAATATTCCCACTATCACTAAGTCAACTACAGAATATAGTTAGTTATAGGACGAATTCTTGTCTTAAAAATAAAACTTGAGTGAAATGTAATTGCAAACAGAAAATGTGTCGTTCATTTTCTAGAACATATGTTTCTCATTTTAAATAATTCACTGGGTTCCCGCTAAATTTCGTGAAATCTAGTGTTCGGAAAATAATTTCTCAAAATTAGGTGTCGTATCAAGGTATCCAGAAATTAAATATTTTGACTATATGTTTCGTTCTTACTATTTTCTGATCTCACTTTTGTGCATTTTCATTCAACCATTATTTTTTATCCAATCATTGATTTAAATAATTTACTAAGATACCTTTTAGTCCAGGCAAATTTGGGTATCCTCATTTATCATCATCATCCTTTATTTGTCAGTTATTTTCCTTTTAACAATTAAAGAATCTTTTCTTTAGCAGTCAATTTTGAGGCCCTTTTCCTCTTTTATCACCGATGTTAAAATTCCAGACTTGCCTAACCCGTTAACGCCCAATGTCGACTATAGTCGACTTTACAAAAATAAAATCGTCTGCGTTAATCAAAGCTCTTTAATTCAAATCTTCTGCTTTACATTAGATATCGTCTGATTATTCTGGTCGATAATGGGTTAATTGGTTTTCATCATCTATTCTCAAAGCATGTTCCTACCATCTCAGACTATTAGCCTTCTTTCAAAGATAACAATATACCATTTTTACTTTAAGTGTGTCCCTTCAAAATTATATAATAAAAAAATTAGAATCAATGAAAATTGTAAAATAAGATAAAATAACAAGATAAAAACTCTTAATTGCGAGAAAAAACTGAATAATAATTAAGAATAAAACAATAAATTAGCTTAAAAACTTACATTGTAAAATTTTTTAATAATACTCCGTTTTATGGCTACTTTCCTAGCAAGTTAAGAGATCTAGCCGGTTTTACAATTATGAATAACTATTTATTCACTTTTCCCTATTTTGCTCATCGCCTAATTTTAAATTTCTTTTTCTCATCTCTTTCTTGACCACTCATTTCCAGGTTACTTTTGGCCTCCTTTAACTTTACCCAAATTTTGTAATTCATAAACATTTTTAATAAACACTTTTTGATCTATTTACATCACCAAATCATCTTAGCATTGTAAAAAATTTTAAAAAATCACTAAAAACAAGAAGACGTGTTTAACGGTAAAAAAGAACGCACTTAACCCATTAAGTACCATAGAAATCAGACGATATTTAAAAAAATCTTTAAATATTTATTAAATTAACTTATGTTAACAAATGGGAACATTGGGACTTAATGGGTAAAGTAAAATCGGTATGTCTTCTATTCCCAATTTTCCATGAGCTCTTTAGTATTCAATTTCATCACAATTTTACTCCACATATCCTTCTTAGTATGACATAACCCCTTCATATTTTCTGTACTTGCTATTGTGCGATTTTCTATATCCATAACCATGATCTCATCTTTCTCCACACAATTTTTGCAAAAAAAATTCTCCACTTTTTTCGATTAGTGTTATCGTAAACGCGTAACAAATCCGGGACTAGTTTCGACCTTTTGGACTCATCAGTTGGATGCAGTTAGAAACTTCCATTGCCGGGAATCGAACACAGCCTGGCAGTTGATGGCACAGAACACTATCTGATATCTGATATAGATGAATCATATCTCAGTCATCCATGTTCTATGCCTTCAACTATGAGGCGGTGTTTGATTCCCAGCTATGGAAGTTTCTAACTGCATTCAACAGATGAGATCCAAAAGGTTGAACTTGTCTTGGATTTGTTAGGCGTGTATGATAACTTTAATCGAATTTGCTAACTGTTTGCAATTCAACCCACAACCTTATATCTTATATATATAACCCAATGCAAGCACCCAATGATTCAATCATGACATTTTTTCAACAACTTTTTTCACCACTACACATTGAATACATGTATCCTATACTTCCTATGTACATTCATGTAAATGAAATTTTATATACATTTTAATAGATTTTTCTCTATACTTCCTATGATGGTAACTAAATTTCTATTCTTTTAAATGAAAATTTTCATATGTACACGTGTACATTGAATACGTGAATTAATACTCTATCTTACACAACTTTTCCTATACTTTCTATGTAGATCCATGAAAGGAAAATTTTCTATATATTTTAATACATTTTTTGCTATGTACATTATACATATAAAATCAAAAAATGGTTAATTTATTTGCACCGCATGAGTGCTTGCTTGTAATAACTTAGTTTTTTTAAACTCTTTTCTTTCAATAACTTTTTTCCAAATACTAACATTTCTTCCATCTCTTGAAATGTGTTTGCCGTATTATATAAGCCATATGGGTATAAGCATTTTTGACGTTGTTTTCAATTGTTGAAATTACAACAACAACAACTACGATAGTAAATAAAATCATTGACAAAACTGATCCTTCATTAACGCCAACACTATCAGAAAAACCCTCCGAGGAAATATTTCGGAAATTATTTTGAGCAGTGTATTTCTAAGTGCTCGACTGTAATATGTTGAAAATAAAAAACAATTTCTATCCGTTATAAAAAAAACTCCATTAAAACATTATTAAAAACTTTTAGTTGGTAAATCTAGTAATCAAATTTTAGCACACATTACCGGATTTAGTTGTATTGTTGCGTCAGAAACAAATTCTTAACATTTGTTTATACTTATACATTTTTGGGTCGTGAGTAATGTTGGTTAGATACCGGGTTTCGATAACTTAAGGTCTTGGATTCGATCCCGCATCAAGCCTACTTTCTCATAGTTCGATACAAGCGGCGCAAGTGTGCCTTCTCGATGAAAACACCCCATGGTACCTTTACCCAGTGGCGGATGAAGGAATTTTCAGTTGGGGGGGGGGGGGGGTATAAAGAAAATATATATACAAAATGACAAACTAAAAAGTATTTTTTTAAAGTTGAAGTATGCCAAAAACGAACTAAAAAACGTATGATTGAAATTTAGAAGTTCAAATTAAATTTTAATACTGTTTTATTTAAAAAAAACAAATAATAAAATCCTTTCTTCTATTTTTCTTCTTGGCATATCTGTCAATTATTTTTTCAACGACATTAAAGCAAGACCGGTGAGCTTTTCGTCATTCATTCTGTTTTTGAGATAGTTTTTCAAGAATTTCATTGGGCTAAAAGCTCTTTCAGCAGTACAAGTTGTAATTGGTATTGTGGAGAAAATTGTAATTAATGATGTAACTTTTTAAAATCTATCACCAGTGGGGGGGGGGGGGGGTGTATCCCCCCTCTAGATCCGTCACTGCCTTTACCTTATATATTTTTTGAGTATTTCTGAATTTTGTTTACTTATTTTGCTTAGCAATTATTTGTGACAATTTTAATAAAATCCTTTATAATTTTATATACATTTTTAAATATGACATTTTAGCAAGATTTTTTACCCTTTTTACAATTGTATTTAAAAATTTCTGATTTATCTTCTTTTGTCTTCCGTAAACGAGAAAAAAGAAGCTTAGAGTATCTAAAAGATAAAATGTTTTGAATGTGCAAATATATCATTAAAAAAAAGATATTTTTCTTTCGGCGTTTCATATTTCTTTATTTATTCAAAATGTCTTTTAGCTACAGACGCAAAGTGGTTGAAAGTTTCTTTTCTAAAGTGAAGCAGATAATAAGACTTGATGAGCAGTTGCGGAAAGCTGAAAAAGATAAAAGTGCTTTGGAGTTCTCTCTAAAGAACACATTACGTTGCAAAGTTTGCTTGAGTAAAGTAGCTAAAGAAATTAAGGATGTGATTGAGTGCGATATTTCTTCCAAGTACAACTCACGCCGTGTTTCCCTTATTTTGGGAGATATATCATAAATTGGATTCAATTTTTTTATTTCTTCATCCTTTTTACAATGGCTGCCTAACAACAGTAATCTTATTAAACAAATAAAAATAATTTTGTGAATACTGTTATATGGTATTTTTCATTTCTATTGTTCTTTTAATAAATTTAATTTGATTACATCACATTTTTTTTATAATGAACCGTTTACTTTTTTACTAACTTTTGTATGATTAGTTTTTATACCTGAAATCATTTAGACTTGCAGAAGTATATATCATCATGTAGAAACAAACATTCTTTTATTATACTCAATTATGGAGTATTGCCATAACTTGAAGTAGCACATTACCATAGTTAGTAGTTGTTTAGTGCAACATTTCACCATCTTGCGATGTTGGCTGATTGTTTGTAGAATAGCTTATAAAAATGAAGATATACTACAAGCTAACAATTAAAATCACTTTGTCCTAGCAGTGACCGTGAATTTTAACACCCTCCCCCATGAACTAAAAGATTTATTGTATAAAATTAAATTAACTATATCCCTTCAAATTTCGTCATTTTTCCAAAAATCTTTAACTGCATTTTTTGATACTATTTTCATTGTAAATGAATGAATCTCTCATGTCAAAAACAGTTATCCTAATCAAATATACTTTTTTCCAATAAAAATTTGATATAACCTTTAGAACTTATAACTTAGTGTTTAACTTGAATACACTTTAGAAAACACATAACACGTATATATACATATTTTTCCAGTAACCATATGGCTACTTTATAGCAAATGTCAATCAAAATTTTGTTTGATGAAAAATTGCCTACAAAAATATTCATTCAATTATTTTTATATTTGTTTAAACAATAAAATAATTATTTTATAAAAATATATTACAAACTCAAAGATTGAGTGTAAAAGACGCATATACTCTGTGTATTACACTTTTGTAGTATTTCTTCAATAACAGCCCATATAAATAAGAAAGTATATGACTTAATGAAAATATATAACTATTTTTAATTTTTTAATAAATTAGTAGTGTTATACCAATTAGACCGGTATAGGCATTTTTTATTCGCGGGGTTCTTTAGTAGAACAGGTAGAGTAAAATGACACTTTTACGAAACACAGGATTAGGGTCGTGAGTGTATTCCCAAAAGTCGCCTTCATAAGATATCTAACCTTTCAAAATTAGGTATGAAAAAAAATACTGGGAATCGCTACCATTTCAATTTTGTTACAATTCTTCTTTATCTCTCGCTTTTTTCTATTTATGCCTGCCATGTTAAAAATCACGCATACTCATTATTCTAATTTATTCAAAAATCTGTATTGGTGCTTCACAACCTGTATCGCCATTTTATAAGGTAATCGGAATCGATGAAACAGTAACAATTATTGTCATATTTATGATTTATAGAACTTATAAAACGCCATCTGGAGACAATAATATTGTAAAAGATAGTATTCGCATGTTATAATCCCCATTTTAAGACTATGAAATTCGGTGCTAGGTCAAAACGCCCGAAAATAATAATTCGGGCGTTACTATTTTTTGAAGTTTATTCTATTTCGACAGTTTTCAAAACGGTCGATTCTACACGAAATGGTAGTGATCAATTTGACTTGAAAGATAAAAGTGATCATACAAAAATACATTATTTCTTTGGTTTGAAAAACAAATAAACTACCAATTTAACCGGAAAATCAGTTTGAAATGAGAAAAGATGTGACTAATTTAAACAGGAAAACAAGAATATAAATAATTTCTGATTTTGGTTCAAAATTTCAGGAGTAGTTCAAGATCGATAAATTAGGAATCTTGTATCTGTTTTTTATGCATGTGAAACAACAAAGTGTTAAATTTAACATATTCTTAGAAAAATATATAATTGGAAAAAAGCGTAGATACAAGAAAAAATCTTAAATGTTTTTTTGTAGATTCAAGTTTCAGACGTTCTTGTATCGGGTGTTTTGGTATCAGGCGTTTTGGTTTTGGGGCGTTTTGACTCTAATTCATGAAATTCAATAACTGCAACACACCAAAATAATAAATTCCATTCCAATTTACAGAATACTAAAAATAGACTTTTATGCAGTAGGAGGGTAACACTTTCAGAAGCAATTTATTACTTGATGAAAGGGACATAACGAATTTCGAAGTATAAAAATAAGAATTTGGTAACATAGTTAATAAATTTAAACAATTACGTTATCAATAGTTTAAAAGTTTTAAAAATTTGTTATGATATTACTTTTTTTTTTATAAGTTTTGCGTGGAATTGCCATTTGGTAATCATGGTATGATTGCAAATCAGAAGGCTATTTCCAGTATTAACTATATCAACCAGTGAATCAAAGTGAAAAATGAATGCATGAATAAGAAAAAAAAATAGCAAAAAACATTTTGAATGAAACTTAAAAAGTTTGGGAACTATCCAAAATTATGTGACTGTTTATTTTTGTAGTGAAGTAATTTGTAAGTACTACTTATTAAATCAGTTAATAAAAAGCTAAATTTATAAAAATTACCAACACCAATTTACCAAAATTTTAATAGGGCGCTCTTATTAGTCCTTTTTCTTCTTATTTTACAGAATGTGCTGCAATTTTTTTCATCAATTAAATCTCCTTTAGTAAATCTAAGAGCCTCTCTCCTCTTGTATTTTTTTACTTTTTTTTTCTAAACGATTATTTTTTCATCAGACTGTTATTCAAAGCTGTGTAAATTTCGATTTGAATCGATTTACTAAAAACCTGCCAACTTCATTTCTTCAGTAACTTTTCCTTTTTATACTTACTAACTTAGAATTTTTATTCAGTAGGCTTTCTAACTTTCTTTTTTTGACTTTATTTCCTTATATCATTTCAATGGAAGATGATCTCTTTTTAACCCACCTGGTAGACGAACGAAATGTGCTTCATTTATGGAGATTTTAATAAGCAAATGGATATTTTTACTTTTAAAATTTTTGACATATTTAAAACCTTACCAATTGACCGAAACAATTTCTCCCAATTTCTGAACGACGATGAAAAAAATACGGCAACCAGATTATGATTTTCCGATGCGAAATTTTGTGTAGAATACGAAATCATATTGGTTTTTTTCGTGTACCCTCCAGTTCTGCGTAAATGTCTGATTTGCAAAATACTACACTTAGATAAAAATTTCTATTTCTACACATGAAATTATTATTTTTTTATTATAATTTCTTTGATTTTTTTCATAAAATAACTTTTTTCTAACTTTTTTTTAGAATTTTGAAACATTTTTTATAATATACTGAGAAAAATGGCAAGGAATTGTAAAAATTCAGTTGATAAATTTTGTTTATTTGCGGGGAGCTAACTCTCAATAAATACCAGAGGAGAATCACTCAGAGAGTTAAAAGGCTTTATAAAAGTTATTTTGGGTGTGAAGTCGGAGATCAGGATAAAAACTGGGCTCCTCACATCTGCTGCGTTGAATGCTCGAGTGCTTTATCCTCATGGGTTTGTGGAAAAGGAAAAGGTTTAGGCTTTGGCGTACCGATGATATGGCGTGAACCCAAGGATCCTTCATCAGATTGTTACTTTTGCATCACTAATATTGATGGTTAGTTTTTATGATTTTCTAGTTTATGTTGCTTTTATTTAAAATAGAATATATTTTTTATATAGGTTTCAACAAAAAAGGAAAGAAAGGATTAGTGTACCCTAATTTGGATTCAGCCATAATACCGGTACCCCATTCTGAACATATACCAGTGGCTAATCCACCACTAACGTTCTCTTCTGAAAGCGATGATTCAATTGATGATTCCGAAATACAAGATATCACCTTCTCAGCCCCAGCTTGTTCCGAAAAAAAACCTTTATTTGTCAATCAAGCTCGCATTTGTGATCTTGTTCGGGACCTTAAACTTACCAAAGAGTCTAGTCAGCTTCTCGCTTCTAGACTTCAAGAATAGAATTTGGTTGAAAGTAATGTTCGCGTGACGGCATTCAAAAAGCGCTCTGAAAACTTAGAGAAGTTTTTTTCTTTAGAGAACAATTTAACATTTTGTAACAACATTGCGGAGCTTATTCAACCCTCTCGAAATAAAGTATGAGGCCACAGAATGGAGGTTGTTCATCGATGGCTCTCTTTATAGTATAAAGGCAGTTTTGTTACACATAGGAAACAAACTCCTTCAGTTCCTATAGCACATTCTATAATTTTAAGAGAGTCTTACGAAAATTTGTCTTTCATTTTGAAAAAAATCAATTACTCAGATCACGAATGGCTCATTTGCGCCAATCTAAAAGTAGTTGCAATTTTGAATGGCCTTCAAACAGGTTATACTAAATTCATGTGCTTCCTGTGCAAATGGGATAGCCGAGCAGAGCCGAACATTATGTTAGTACAGAATGGCCACCGAGGGATTGCATTATCCCGAGATCTTACAATGTGATAAATCAACTGCTAGTTAAAAAAGAAAATGTTATTTTACCACCTTTGCATATAAAGCTAGGGCTGACAAAAGCCCTTTATCATGAAAAGCCCGGTTTTTTGTACCTGAAAAAACTTTTGCCAAAAATAAGTAATGCGAAAATCAAAGAAGGCATATTTGTAGGCCCTCAAATACGCAAACTATTTTTTGATCAACATTTTGAATTACAAATGGATGAAAAGGAGCTGAATGCCTGGGTTTCGTTCAAAAATGTTTGCAATGGCCTTTTAGGGAAACATCAAGAATCTCATAGGGAAATCTTGGTTGAAAGCTTAATTGATTTCTACCGGAAACTAGGATGTAAAATGTCCTTGAAATTACATTTCTTGCACTCGCACCTATCGTTTTTCCTGAAAAATGCAGCAGATGTGAGTGATGAACGCGGAGAAAGGTTCCATCAGCAAATTTGCATGATGGAAACTAGATACAAAGGAAAATGGAGCCCAGATATGTTAGCTGATTTCGGCTGGAAACTAAAAAGAGAGCTCCCAGAAACTTCATATAAAAGAAAAAGAAATATCAGGGCTTAAAAAAATTACCACTTTATCTTATTTTCCATGAATGAATCAATATTTACTTCCCTGGTTTTTTCAACTTTTGAATAAAATAACAGTATATATAATATTTTTCAAATTCAAATTTACAAAAAATTATAACGTCATGGAAAGTTTTCGTTTTTATTTTCGTTATCAGTACATCAAAATTGACTAAAAATGTTATAGCCGTTTATCTATTTTTTCAAAAGTTGAAGATTTTCTTTTGAATTAATACATAAAGATTTTCGGACAGTGATAAAGAAAGCATAGGACCAGGTTGTTGATTTTCCTTCTTCTGAAACTAAATGTTTCAATCTTTCGAACACAATTAAACTCAAAATTTCAAATGAAAAACCAAATAAGTTTCAGGCAATTGATTTCAAAAAAACATTATTAATAAAATTAATCCTTTGAAGAATAAATTCTCTATTGACAATATTAAGATTAATTCTGATGGCAATGTTATCATCATCTCGAGCACTCTTCCGAGAAAAACGAAGTTTCATCTCTCTTGAAAAATTGAATATTGAGACTTATTCTGATTTCAAACCTAGATTTATAATCAAAAGTATCACTCGTGATTTGAACGACCTCAACTATTTTTGTGGCTTTAACTGTTTACCTACCTATACAGCTTTCTGTCAGGAAACAAAAGCTTTGTAAAAAGTGTACGAAAATATACGCAAACATTTTTCATCATCATCTTTTACCATTTTACCCCAGATAACTTTTCCAAAAGAACATTCTGACAGCATTAAATTTCCTTTTTTGTCTAGAGGCCAAGGATGGAGAGATGAATAGTCACTTCCTAGTAAAAGTTCAATTTCCCCAAATGGCCTATTAATTTCGTCCGTATCTACATTGAAAGATTTTGTCAAACTTGCCGTCTTTACATTTTCTAGTTCTGATTATATACTATCAACTCCATAAGCCTTGATTAACTTTAATTGATTATGTGTATCCATGAGGGGGATTTCATACAATTTACCTGTAAAATTTTTACTGTTGTTGCCAACGGTGGTAATATTTAAATGATATTTGCCTAAATCCCTAAATGTTCTTTCCTTTGCAAAATAATTTAAAATTAGTGAAATCGTTGATCCACTATCAGACAAAATTTTTATCTTTGCTGGCTTATTCGCATATAAGGTTGCTTCTAATAATGGCAAAACTCTTTACTCTACTAGAGTTATATGAAATTCATTTACTCACTCCTAGAAGATAAATCTATATTTTCTATTAAATATATTCTTCTTTCCTTGCACGATGTGGCCAAATTTACAAGCTTCAATCGGCTAATCCTCGAATTAGCTATTTTAGAGTCTATGAAATAATACTATGCCACCTAAATATCATAGAATTTCAAAGCAAAAATTAAGTTAAAACGTTATAATGATTCAATCAAATTAACGTTTTTGAATAAATCTAAAAACCCTTTTTCTAAGATGAAAAGGCATTAAAACTTATAAAATTTAAAAATTTTTAAAAAGTCTTTTGGTAAAAATTTTGGTAAACAGACATTTGATTTATTTATGAACCTCTCTAAAATGACTGCCAAATTTTTTTTAAAATTTAATAACATATGGAGTGAAAGTTTTAAATAATTTTTTACTATAATTTGTTTTATTGGATGTAAAAACTCGAGTTTAGTATATATTGAAATTATATTTTGCTATTTCAAGTAGTTTTCATTTTATGTTGCTTTTTATCCGCGGCTTACTTTAGCCTCACCAATGACATATTTCAGACAAAATTATTTTTACCTTTTCTTTCTTATTCTCCTTGCTTTAATATATTTAATTTTTATTTCTTATGTTATATACAAGCAACCTAAGATTATGCTTCTGGCTATGAAACATTTAGCTCTTTATATGAATAAAAAAACGGTATTATTTTTACAATTTGATAGTATTGAAGATCCATTTTCACCCATAAAATTTAATTTCAATAAAAATGATGTTCTTGTTTTTATGCATATTCAAAAGACAGGTGGAAGTTTTTTTGAAAAGACCGTTATCAAAGGCTTAATGTTGGAACGGTAATAATAAAAACTTTTTTTTTATTTATAAGTAAGTATTTATAGCCTATGATGTCCATATTTTTTGAGGTAACTACCTCTTCCTAAAATATTTTTACACCCCCCCCCCCCCTCACTCCCTATAATTTCATAAGTTTTGTCCCTAGCCAGATTGACGTGCTTAGGGGTCATTTAAAGAAAGGAGAGGGTGTTGATAAGTTGACAAATGAAGAATTTGTAAACTAAATAAATTGACAATAGGAGGGGGTTAAAATTAAGCAAAAAATCTTATAATAAAAGAATTCCTGTAATTTACTGCAACGATTGATATCAAAAAATTGTGCACTAAGAAAGAGAACGTATCATAGAACATAAATTTTAAGTTTTAAAATAAAATAATATAGAGGAGGTAGATATTACATAAAAGAATTTTGTACGCAGGCGCATATACCCTTAGCGAGTATCCACGGGTTCCCACATATGATATTTTCGGAAGGGCGTATGGAAACATTGTTTGCTTGTATAAAATATTTTGTATGCTCAGACAAGTAGAAGTAGATTAAGCTGTGCTTGGAATTAGGAAGTAACGTGCGATATACTCTTAAATTTAGAAGGAATTTTGCATTCTCGCTACATGTGGGTAACACGTGATTTCGTCCAATCCCCTCCCCCCCCGCCTTAACAATTTTGGATTTTTTTAAATTAGTGTATATGCGATATGCAATTTAATTAAAATATTTTCGCTGGAAGTATAGTATTCAAATTTCACCAATTTTATAAAAAAAATATAATGTAGTCTTATAGATTTTGCTATGCTCTGAATACACTCTATTTTAAAGGATTGCTTCAATATTTGGTCTCCCGTGGTATTTGCAGACCACTAATTGTGAAAATTGCAACAACAAAAAATTCGCCCCCAATAATTTTGAGGATGTGCGCCACTGAGCGAGACGGCTGATAAATATAAGCTAAAAGTTTCAAATATTTTTTGTCTATATTGAAAAGACGAAAATTATTAAAAGTAAATGGTCTTTATTCAAAAAATTTTACGAGATCACAGCAACTTATCACCCTTTTTTGCCGGTGGTTGTTGAAGATCCGGGCGAAAATTTATCTTTAAAATTTTTGAATAAAGACTGTTTACTTTTTTTTAATAATCTTATTTTTTGTGTCTATGGGCGAATAAAATTTTGTATTTCTGCCAACTAGTATATGAGTTAAAGTTATGAATATTTTATGTATATTAAATTTCTATTTTTAGTAAACTTCTTTTGAATGGCGGCAATATTGATAAAATCGGAATTTTTCTTTTGATTTTTATTTTGGTTTAAGGCCATTTTTTCCAATAAAAAATTCACTTATAGTGTAAATTAAAAAAAAAATTATTTTTATTTAGCTATCATGGATGGCTAATCCATATTACGTGCGCAAAATCTGGCGCATTGTGTAGTCCAAAATGACACATTGATGACTTTCTATTTTAAAGATTACTCGTTTCTTTTTTTAGATTCTTGATTCAGAGAAAGCTAAAGGCTGTTGAAAACAGTTTTTAACATAAATAATGAAAAAAAAGTTAATTTTTTCAAATATAAATATTAAAAATTTTCCACGCATCATCATCAGAAAACACTGATAACTAAATTTTGGCGCGTTCCCTATAAAAGATTGACCTCCTCTCATTTATTTGGTTGCTTAGTTGGTTGGCAATAGGATTGCCCTGATAAGCAAATTAGCCAATAATAATAATTGATTACCTATATATCGGATAATGTGTTTCAACCGATACAGAATATCCACCAATATATACACATGGTATATGGAAGCAATTGCATCGTATAAAATAATAAAAATTGTAAATTTACGAACCAATTAAAAGCCAGTGTTTTTTTTTTTTTTTTTTTTTTTTTTTTTTTTTTTTTTTTTTTTTTTTTTTTTTTTTTTTTTTTTTTTTTTTTTTTTGGGGGGGGGGGGGGTGGGTGGGTTGAGGGAGTGGTGGAAAACCCAAATTTTTTTTTTTCCCCCCCCCCCCCACCCACTCTCCCCTTGGGGTGAGACAAAAGGGGCGGGGGGGTGTCGAAGAAAAACCCCCATGACCCCTTCCCCGTTTCCCATACCCCCCATCAACACCCCAACACCCCAAATTCCTTCTCTTTTTTTAAAAGAAAATTAAAAAATTTTGTGTATTTTTTTTTTTTTTTCTTGTAATCCTGGTGTTTTTTTTTTTTTTTTTAAATTTTATTTTTTAAAAAATAACAAAATCCATTCTCCGAAAGGAATTTTTTTAGCATCTGATTTAGAGGAAGTTCTTATTATGCTATGCAATTTCAAGTATTATTCTGTATGGAAAAAGAATTATTAGTTCTAGAAATAACACCATTCTCTTGAATGGTACAGACCGAATGAAACTCAATATAAAAGATTGTTTAGCATTGCAAGTCCTCAGATATATGATGGAAGAAGAAATCGAATGTCAAAAGGAGTTTCTTCTATTTTTAGGTGGTAATATTAACAAATATTGTTCGAATAGTAATTTAAATCGCTTAAAATTTATATATTTGAACGGCATAAGTCTAGGCATACATTGACAACAGCAGCTTCCTTTATTTGCTTTGCTGATTGGTTAAATGTTAAATAAATTTATTCGTACTTATTGACAAAGTATTTGCAGAATTATATAAAACTATTTGAAGATTTGAATTAATTAATCCCCTGCCTTCCAATGAACTCACGTATCTTGTAGAAATGATGATTTTTACAAACTCTGAAGGATATTTACTTAATTCATGCAATTTAGAAAATGTCGTAAGAAGAAGAGAAAAAGGACAAGACTTATTTGCCTGCGTCCCCACACAACACCGCTGGAGCAGGGTCAAGGTCAGTGGATCTTCAGTAAAAGTAGTCATGGATGGAAAAAGTGTGGCTTGCATGCAGACTTCACTGAACTCGCTGCGTGTGTCCCAAAGGTGATGGCGCACGACAATCACCTGAATTCGAGTCGAGACTTGAAGTATGTTCTTTCGCAATTCCTATATGTCCTTCTTATTTTCCTATAACTTAGCTATATAACTTTTTTTAAATTTAATCCATTTGATTCCACGTTGATCCTTAAATGACGGAGACGATATCTTTATTTTAACCCCTGGAGTGCCATTGTGACAGTAATGTTCAAAGAAATAAATAAAATATATTAAATTCTATTTAAAACAGAGCAAATGATTAAAGTAGTTTATATCAATTTACTTAACCCATTTACGGCCAATGTTCCTATTTTGGAACATAAGTAATTTCATCTTCGTCTGCTTTTTTCAATGACTTTGAATATAAATCGTCTGGTTTTTTTTAGATATCGTCTGCTTTGCCTGGCCTTAAATGGATTAACCCATTTACGACCAATGTTCCTATTTTGGAACATAAGTAATTTCATCTTCGTCTGCTTTTTTTAATGACTTTGAATATAAATCGTCTGCGTTTTTTTAGATATCGTCTGCTTTGCCTGGCCTTAAATGGGTTAATGTCGTTGGGTTTTTCTAGGATCAAATAGGTTATTAAATTAAATCAGTAATTTGTAGTTTTAATTTTATTTCAATACTTCAAACTTAATCAATTAAAATTTTAATTTTTTTTAATGGGTGGGCATTTGGTCAATTGAAGCTTTTATTTATTCTAGTTTCAATTTTGAGAACACTAAATTAAGATTTTTGGTTAACCTGTTATCGCCAGAGTCGACTATAGTGTACATTATAAAAATATGATCGTCTGCGTTTATCATTGCTTTTAGTACAAATCGTCTGCTTTACATTAGATGTCGTCTGGTTATTCTCTTCGTTATTAACAGGTTAACGATTTAAATATCAGAATTTCTAAGACTAAGCGTCTGTCAATGCAATTTCATTTATTAAGCAGACGATTTTCCTTTCTTGGTACATATGGGTGTTACACCGAACCTCAAAGGGTTATTAATCGGTTAACGACCAGATTAATCAGACGATATCTCATGTAAAGCAGACGCTTTGTATTAAAAAGCATTGATAAACTCAGACGATCATATTTTTGTAAAGTCGACAATTGTCAAACCAGATCGCTAACCGATTAAAATCTTAATTCATTAAAATTGAAGTTTTAAAAAATTGAAGCTAGAAGATTTAACTGTTTTAATCCATTTGATGCCAGAAAAAGACTAATACATTTACTAATTTTACATAAAACTACATTAACCCTTTCAGGTACAATGGGACACCAATGTGGCAATAAGCATCTGCTTAATTTATATAAAAACTCATTGAGAAAGAATGCAGTCGATAGAAAGCAATGCCTGAAAGGGTTAAAATAATGTTAGTATAATATGCAATACTTACAGGTATTATTTTGTAATGATCCACATACAATTTCGAACATTTGATGCAAATTGTTTCTGGTTTATTTTTTACAAAAAACATTTTCTCTTTTCTTCTGGTGTAATATTTATTCACGCTACGGCTGATTTTAGCTATTCTAATATTTTCCTCAATTTTCTTAATAGTTGACAAGTTATTCAAAAACTGGTATACATGTCAGATATTTTTGGCCCACTTAAATGAAACAAATACTTCATTGCAAGGCAACGAAATTACTTATTTTCAGGCTCAGTAGAAGATCCTTGCACTTCAACGAAAAGTAAATCTGTGGAAAGAATGCATTCTTGATGGAAAATATGAATGCTTTGGAAATTTGTGCGAGTATCTTCTTTCCAACCAGCTTATTTTGTAAAAGAATATAACAGTTTCTATCTCTCAGCATTTAACTGCTTTAGCTGAATTAGTTGAACAGTACTTTGTTTCCGACACTGATAACTTTTTTTGGATCCAGAACGCATTTCTTGATTCCTTGAATATGCAATCTTTGTCTTTAAAAGAAAAAGTACAGCTGATTGATATTTCAGTAAACTTTGATTTGAATAATAAATTTAAAGAAAATGAACTCACAAAGTCTTGGATTATCTTGAGGGAAAAATTTCCAGAAATATCTTTTCAAGCTCTGAAAGTTTTAGTTAAATTTCCAAGGACCTATCTGTGCGAGAAAACATTTTCAATGTATGCAGCAACGAAAACTAAATCGGCTAAATGCAGAAGATGACATAATCTTAGAAGTTGCTTAAATTGAACGCGATTTTGAAACACTTATAAGTGCAAACAGCGAATGCATCCAACTCATTAAATAAATAAAAAATGACACTTTGAATTTCTTAAGAACCTAAATTGCTACATGTTAATGTTATTCTTCTCTTAATTATTAATACATTTATGGCACTGGCTCCGCGAACAATGTTTGCTATTATCAAGTGCTCCAGACAATCTAGAATTTGAGAACCCCTGATCTATACCTTCTTCAAGTTCAAATTGGTAATAATAATATTAAAAGATTCTGTTGTTACTATGTAAAATATTTTAATATTTACTTTATTTAAAGAAAAAAAATAATTTTTTTCAATTAGTTTTGATTAAGATTTTTCAAGTTCAAATAGGCACTAAACTAATAATTTAATGAAATAAGCCAAATAACTTTAAATAAAAATTTATTTAACTGAATTTAAAAAAATACATCTATATTTAAAACTTTTGGAAACAATCCTTGAATTTTTGTTATTGTTTTTTTGCAATGAACCAGGCTAATAACTTTAATAGATTCAGAAATATTTTTTTCCAATTCGCGAATTCTGATTCATATCTTGGTAATTCAGAAACTTTTTCCTCTTCTAAAAAGAAAAACATTTTTTTCAGCTAGTTTTTGTTTCACCTTATTTTTAATAATTGTACATGTGTATAATTATAATTTTATGACTCGTACCGTATAGTTCAATGTTGAATCCGATAGAAATCATATGTTCATTGCAATTAATTTATAGTAAAAATTTAAGGATTGCTTCCAAAAGTTTTAAACATAAAATATGTATTTTTTTCAATACATATTCAGATGAAGCGTTCAAAAATTTGAAAGACAATGATGGAATACAAATTGGAAGTTTCAAAATTAATCGAATAATGTATGCAGACGATACCGCCTTATTATCTGAAAGTGAAGAAGGATTGAATAAATTACTTGAAAAGATGTATGACTTGGGTAAACTCTACAGCATTACAATCAATTTGAAGAAAACAAAATGTATGAAAGTAGACAAAATGGAAACACACACGTTTTAGTGAAATTAAAAGAAGAAAAAATTGAATGTGTACAAAATTTCAAATATCTCGGAATAAACTTAACAAGTGACGGAAGAGAAAAACTTGGAATAAAAAACTTTTGAAAAACTCCTGAAAAGTAGGCTCAGCTTGACACTAAAACGAAAATTTTTGGAATTATACGTATGCTCTATCTTGAGATATGGAAGGGAAACTTGGATATTGAAAGAGAGCAGTAAAAAAAAGATTGAAGCTTTTGAAATGTGGTGTTACAGAAGAATCCTCAGAATATCTTGGACAGCCCGTGTGACGAACCTTGAAGTACTGCAAAGAATGAAAATGATGAACGCATGTCTTTTGAAATGCATTGAAAAAAGAAAAATAGCATTTATCGGGCACACACTGAGAGGTAGTGACGGAGAAGGGTTGAAAGAAATCACGAACACTTTTGGATCGACAAAAGGGAAAGGAAGTGGAAGAAAAAGAATAAATTGGTTTGACGAAGGAAGACGAATGACAGAAGGAAATTACGAAGAACTGAAGAGACGTGCAAATGATAGAGAAAAATACAGAAAGAAATGTCGAGAATATATTGAATAAAGGGTTCATGCCAACCTTCGAAAACGAAGAGGCTAAATAGAAGAGAAGTTGTATTTTTTAAAAACTATGATAATCAAAATAAGATAATAAATTTGTACTAAATCTAATGAAATCTTTTAATACTTATTAATTAAAATTTTAAAGTAATAGAATTTAGAAAAAATAAGATTTATAAACTTATTTAAAAAATTAAGATTTAAATTAAATCTATGATTAAAACTTTATCTTTTTAAAAATTTTCAATCGTAGGTATCAATTTATAGAAATTAAAAAATAATTTTAATAAAGAATTGCTTTATTAAAAAATTAAAAACATGGATTTGAAAGTAACAAACAAATTATTTAACTTTATTGAGAAATAAGCCCATCAGCCATAACTTGAATTGGATATATTGAGAATGTAAAATTATTTTAATCCAAATGAATTTAAATAAGTACATTATACACGTGTGAAATCATAATTTTGACCCTCTGAAAAGGCCTGAAAAATCAAAAATAAAAAAAAATAAAAATTAAAACCTATTCTGATAGAGTTTAATACGTTAATACCAAATATGTAATTTGTTTGAAATAAATCAAATGACTTTTTAATTTTTTTCGATGTCAAAGATGGAATTTTTGTCATTTTATTAAGTTCAAAGGCAAAAAATTATTTTAAAAAATTCAAACTTAAAATATTTATATATTTTGGTAATCAGTATAAAATTTCCTTTAAAATGCGAAATTAAAATCAAAAATTGGATAAGTTTGAAATTTTTCGAAAATTTTCTAGAGGAGCCCAAAATTAAAAAAATAAAATAATTTTTTTTCAAATATTTTCACCGTAGTTTGTTTTAGGTATATTTTATGAATGTGCAAAAAAATGAAAAAAAAATTTAATTCTTCATTTTACACGCTAAAATATAGTTAAAATGGCAAAATCGTGCATATTGTTCAAAAGCTTATAAAAAATTTCTTTTTAATTTTTTGAAAACCAAAAATAAATGAAAAATGTGGGTAAAAGAATGCTCATTAAGATAGGCATGGTTTAAAATGTTTAAAAAAAATTCTCACATTGTTTTCTTCAAAGTTAAAAATTTGAAAATTTTGACCCCAAATTTTTTAAAAAATTGTTAAAATCAAAAATAAATATTTTTCAAAATTTTAAGATAAAATGTAAGCAATTTTGAATAAGATCATGTAAAAATAGGAAAAAAATTATTTTAATGTAAAATTTTTGAATCAAAAATGTCAACTTTTTGAAAATCAATTTTTTTTATAAAAAATTGTAAAAAAAACATTGAAATTTTTTTCACAAAATCATTTATTTATAACTCAATTGAATTTTTTTTAAATTATTTAACATCTTGCGGTAATTGGAAATGTGAGAAAATTTTGAGTTCAGGTGCGGGTCAATGAACTCACTCTCAGGTCATTTCACCTAAACCACGTGATAGCGCTACCGAAATGAGTAAGAATAACATTTTATAGCTTGTAAAAATCTTTTTTGATCTAAAAGTAATTTGACTCTGAATGCAAAAAGTAAAAAAATCGGTTCACCATATCGTGAAATATATATACCTACCATATATATATATGATTCGCTTGAAATGATTACATATTAGACTAATTATGTAATTTGTTTATCAAATTTAGATTTAAATCGTATAAACGCTAAACTATTGTATCAAAGTGTTGACTTTTAGTATTTATATAGAAATTTGTTTTAAATATTTTTTATGCAAAAGTGAATTTTTCTTAAACGTTTATTTATTAAAAATAAAAACTATAATTCTATACTGGCCAGAATTATTAGAGGAAGGGGGGGGGGCAGGAGCGCGAAAATTCCATTTTAACTATTCACGTTTATTTATATTTATTGTTTCTTTTTTGCAGCTTACACTTTGTTACCATTCTTCGAGATCCTCTGTCCCGTTTCCTCAGCGAATTTCTGCACGTACAACGTGGTGCCAATTGGCTCTCCTCGCCTCATATGTGTGCCGGTCAAAGTCCTGATCTCTCCCTCATTCCGAACTGTTACAAAGAAGCTTCCAAAAGTTCGCTCCAGTCATTCCTGCGTTGTCCGCACAATCTGGCATTCAATCGTCAGACACGACACCTTGCAGATCTAACCCTCGTCAACTGCTACAATAAGTAATTTTTGGTTTTAAGAGATGGTAAAAAATTGGCCTAATTTTTCTCTTTATGCCAACTATATTCTTTGTACTGTTGAGTTCCTTTATCTATTTTTCTTTCTTTGTTACCATTAAGGTTTATATTTCTCATACCCCACTCTACGAGTAATTTTTACCATTATAAATTTACGTTCTTATTACAGGTAGAAGATCCATTTTAACAAAATTAAACAATTTGATCGCCACCGTCAATGACGTCAATTATTTCTTTTATTTGTTTCATATTGTTAGAATGAGCATATTGTCAAAAGGCAAATTCATCATTTCTCTTTAATTTGTAAATTTTTCCCATGCTTGGACCTGTATTTTTGCTTGCAATGGCTCTTTTCAACTTCTTTATTTTGGAAATATCATAATGAAATTATTCCGAGATTTTTATGTATTGTTCAACTGGCTCTAAGAATTGCCATGGTCAATTAGATAACCCAAAAGCGAGGCCCCTAATCTATTAGAGTAGGAATTTGTGTATGTTATGTTTGTATTTAGTGCAGTATTCTCGTCTTTAACCAAGAAATAAATAAGTAAGGTAACCGGACAACTGCCCCTCATGAAAAGTACCTACTTGCGTGTATTAAATATTTTCAAATTCTATTATTTCCATGTTTATAAGTTATCGTATTTTAAGAGATTCTTTTTCCATTTACTTGTACTTCAATACAAGAAGCCTACTTCCTTAATAAAAGTATATTTCAAAAACCATTTACTCATTTCTTGTATAAAAAGCGCCTACTTAACCCATTAAAGACCAAGCAAAGCAAACGATATCTAAAAAAACGCAGACGATTTATATTCAAAGTCATTGAAAAAAGCAGACGAAGATGAAATTACTTATGTTCCAAAATAGGAACATTGGTCGTAAATGGGTTAATGAAATACCTGAAAATGTCATGCTTTCGTTTTGCTTGAGCCTCGATCTCTTTTATTGGATTCCTGGTAATAATTACTTAGTCCTTCAGGGGTTAAAAATGTTCTAGGCGCTCTCTTTGTGAGATGATGAATTGTAAGATGGTCTTCATGTACAAAAAGCATGTACGCGTCTTTGGACCGTTATTTTACTTTGTTTAGAAATGAAATAAATGAATATTGTACACTTTTATTTCAGATATTTAGAGCCAAGTATGCGCCTACAAATAAACTAACTAGAGGCTTAAAAGGATGGTACACAGCTTGAGTAATAAAAAGGTTTCAGATAGAGGGGAATTATCTTTAATATTTCCATAATTTGTTCTATCCCCCTTTTTTTTAGAACGAATCAAGATGTGGAACTTCGAGGGAAAATTTTGTTGGAGAGTGCAAAGGAGAATTTATTGAAACGCTTTTCATTCTTTGCGCTCCTAGAGTTTCTGAATGAATCCTTTTTACTGATGGAAGCAACTTTAGGAGTTAGATTTCATTCCTTCCTGGAAACGAATAGGAAGGAAACGTTTTCTCAAAGCTACTCCTCCTTTTCCAACTTCGAAAAAATGAGCGTTCTTTCGAAAAATGTTTTGGACGTTGAGTTGTATGAATTTGCGAAAAAAATTTTCTTCCGGAGATACGACAAATTTGTTTTGAAGAAGGAATAAAGTATCACTTTTTCCCGATAAGATTATTTTGAATTTGATATAGTAAGAATTGAACAAAGATGTCTAGTAATTACGTAAGCAAGTGGCTAGTTTCAAATTAATACGCTTTAGTTACGATTGCGCTATACCGCTCTTCTTCGGATTGAGGTATTTCTGTGTATGGGTGTTCGATTTAGGTGCGTTACCATTAAAAATAGCTTCACTATAGTTATCCTTACTTTTAACCAAAAAGAGGCTCGTTATCTTTTAATTAGAACATTTTCTGGCCGTTTTTCGTTATCGTTACCTTAATAAAAAGTTTCGCTACTTTTCGTTTATTTTTCTTCGAAAAGAATGTGTAACTATTTTTTTACAAAATAACAAAAAAAATATTAAAATTCAAATACATAATTGTATTGAAAGTTTTGTAATTTGGAAATATCACATATAATTTGCTGAAATGGGTTCAAATTAAAGATAAAAATAACAAAAAAACTCTAAAATAGCTTATTTATTTAATATCAAAAAGTTTAACGGAAAGTCAAGATATAAATGAAAAGAAATTTGTAAAATTTTGAAAAACTTCATAAATACACTAATATAAAAGAAGTTTTTTGTTAATTAGTTTTTAAAATAATTATCTAAGTTACAACTAGATGCTGAAAATCGAATTATCAATTTAGTTTAAAACTAATAATGTGTTTGAAAATTTTGATCAAAATGTTGGACCATGCTAGTGTTTTTAATAATTCTATTTTTTGGGAAGAATTTTAATCACAAAGCTTTATTTCCAGATTGGACCCTGTTGTAGTCGATTTCAGAAGTTCCTTTCCACGGTTTCTGCCGTGGAAATAAAGAAAGGATAATAAGTTCCTAGATTTTTGTTACCTTGACTTTGAAATTATGAATCCTTGAGTCGAATTATACATTAAATTTGGATTTAAAAAAAGTTGTAGGATAAATATATAGCGCACCTTGATTTTTTACTCCTTTATAACAAAAAAACGAAATCAACACAATCGCTAACGTAAAAATGTATCGCCGTTATTTTTATCGTTATTTTTCCAACTCTAATGGGCGTCTAATGTCACTTTGTCTGTGTTCGTATGTATGTATCTATGTAGATGTTTCTTGTGTCAGAGGTGTATTAAACAAATAAATAGGAAAGTTTGTGTGAAGAATGTCAAAATATATATACAATTTTTACTTCTAGATTATCTTTTTTTAGTTCTAAATTGTCTTCAATTCTAATTTGTCTTTTTAAAATTCTAAACGTTCTTTCTAAAATAAAATTGATAAAAGACAATTTAGGACTTAAAAAAGACAAATTAGAATTGAAAAAAGATAATTTAGGACTTAAAAAAGACAAATTAGAATTGAAAAAAAGACAATTTCAAACAAAAAATAAAACAATTTAGAAGTAAAAATGGTATATATATAATTTACCATTGGTATTTTCATCGTCTAAGTCTTTGGTCGTGCACTGTTGGTTTTCAAGGTGTAATTGGCACGTCGCAAAAAACCACTTCATTGTGAAAAAATTACAGCTTACATTTACCTTTTTAAATGCGGTATTGCATATATTGATTCAAGGGTTAAAACAAGCTATTTCGCTCAAATTAAGGAGAAACATGGCGTGTGATACGTGAAAAAGTTGCAAACTTTATACTGAATTTGAATATGCAAGCTACACTACGTCTTATTCAATACTGATTTCAACATCGATCACACTTGGTTATACAAATTGAGGAGGGAGAGAAGATATTTTGCTTGAGAATAGAGAATCGTACTTTACATTTTTTGGGACACCAGCCTGAGGAGATTACTTTTCTAATCATTAACTTTTAACTAAAAATGAGGTTCATAATATATCTAGCTTGTAATCCTATAGGATTTTGAACATCTTGAAGTCAGCGCATCAATCCCATCTATACTGATTTTAGAGGGCCAAAAATATTGACCTTAAAAGGCTGAAAAATTGACCTTATAAAATTGACTTTATTAACTTAAAAAACAAAAAAATTAACCAAAAAAAGACTTTATAAAACGTTTATCTATCAAAATAAAGACTTTATTTTACGAAGGTGAGATGATATCATGTAAAATATAATTATAATTCATAAGTAGGTATTTACTAACATTATAGTCATTGCGATTTTTACCTAATATGTTGTTGTTCAGAATAGAAAAACTTCTTTCTATTTTTATTGATGTGGCTTGTCCATTTTTAAGTAAACAGTATAGGAAAGGGCGACATCAGAATTTGTTCTCTTCATAATTTTTAAACGTTGTTATCTTCTATAGTCTTTTCTGAATTTATATATTTAAACCACACGCATCATTTCGTATGTTCAGTTGTGATTAATCTTCATATGTTTAGAGATTTTATTTTATACAATTAAAAAAAATATTGAAAACAATTTGAAGAATTCAACCTGGGAGAACTATCAAAAATTTAAGCTTTAAAAATTTCTTACTGAAAATAAACGATCATAAAAATCTTTCTGGTGATTTTTGTAGTCTTGACTAGAACCTGGCTTGTATCATCAAGGTTTCTGAGCGGAATACAAGATTTTCAAAAATCATTGCACATATTTAGATATAAGAGGTGCAGGTCGTATTTTTTAGGTGAATACACTCCACTTAGTAACCATCTTCTGGTAGTGAGTTGAAGACAGTATGTATTTAAAGTTGAATTTAGTCTTGCGTATGAATCGTCCAATTTAAAATTACCAACACCATATCTTTTGGATATTACACGTCGAATCTTTGATATGAAGCGCCAAAATTGTTAGTCTTGGATAAAGTCTTGAACGTAGATATTGTGAAATATAAAACAGACGAAAATTTAAATTATGAGAATAATAAATAAAATTATAAAAATAATTTATTTTTTAAAATATAAAATAATAGTTATATATACAATGCTTTATTTAATTTTTAAAAATTTTTGGAGTAAAAATGGCGTAGTAATCTGTAATGGAGTAGAATTATGTTACCCGGTCAAGATAACGCGCTAAAATAAATAAAGAAATAATCTTTAAAACTGTGTAAATATATATTCATTATTTAAAACAATTTTTTATTATGAAATTTTTGATCTATAGATTCATTTAACTAGAATAAAGTGTAAGAAAAAGAACAGACTCTAATAATGATTTAAAAGATATGCTGTTTATTTTATGTGAAGAGTAAGACAATCTTCTTACTTTCGACAAATTTGCAATGGCGAGGAATTTTTATATCACTCTATGAATTTAAATCTTTATATAAAAAGTGTAGATCTAGCAAAAACCACTTTTGATATCTTCAGAAAATCAAAGAAAGTAAAAAAGTTGAATTCAAATGTTCGAGAATCCTATGAATTACATATAGAGGATATTTATTTTAAAATATTGAATAATTGTTTATTTATTATAAAAAAATTTTTTGTGAATAAATATTTATTACTAATAAAGAGTTTTTAAATCTTTTTTTTCATACATTAATTTTTTACTCCCCTTCATTTGTTGGTATAGCCAACAAATTTACTGGAAACGTCCATCTGATTTGCAATCTTACGATGATTACCATAGGGCAATTCTTTTAACACTTTAAACTATTGATAATATAGTTTTTTATATCTATCAAATATATTAGCAAATCATAGTTGTCAACATGTAGAGGGCAAAAATGGTAAAAATTATACACTGGAAATAAAAGATGACAGATTTATTATAAATTCAACAGTCAATGCATTCAAAATATGATGAATAGATAACTAATTTATCAGGGTAACATTTAATTTTCACCTTTTTCCGTCAAAAAACTGCCTGGTATGTGGAGATTTTTGCTTCAGGGAGCAGTTTTCTGTGGGTGCCCTAATTTCTTTCTGAATTTATATATTTAAACCACACACATCATTTGGTATGTTCAGTTGTGATTAATCTTCATATGCTTAGAGATTTTATTTTATACAAAAAATATTGAAAACAATTTGAAAAATTCAACCTGGGAGAAATGAAAGTATTAAAATGTAAAAACTATCAAAAATTTAAGCTTTAAAAATTTCTTACTGAAAATAAACGATCATAAATATCTTTCTGGTGATTTTTGTAGTCTTGACTACAACCTGGCTTGTATCATCAAGATTTCTGAGCGGAATACAAGATTTTCAAAAATCCACATATTATCCACTAATTACTAAGGTAATTGCAAACATTATTTTTTTGATTAAACTACTTTCAAAAGAGGAACATTTATGTGTCATTTAAAAATACTATTATTATTTTTGCATTTTACAAAAAAACTTCCCCCTTGCTTTATTGGAAAAAAATTTAAAAGAATTTTTTTTGAATGTAATAACTAAGTTATTTTATTTAAGAAGGTAATCATTATACTTAAACAAATTTTATTTGCAAAAAAGATATTAATGAAGATAAGTAAAAGATAATAAAAAAATTTAAAAAATATTTTTTCCTATAAATTAGGTTCAAAAATTCAAAATTTTTTGAGAAACGATGTAATTCCTCCATACGTTTTACCACACGTTCAGTATTTTGGTGGGATCTTGTAATATCAATTATCGATTTTTCAACTTTTCAGTGTCCTCAAGCAATTTATTTCCCTCTTGCACTTTGTCTTGTTTAGTGAGGTTAGCAATTCGTTAACGATCGTCTCGTTGTAGTGCTGCATATGAAACCAATTGTTAGTCCACTCATAAGAGATTCCGAGGATGCTACGCCAATAGGGCAAAAGGAAAAATGCTATAAGAGCGTATATTGCACGCGAATTCCATCTTGCCTGATGTATGTTCGGGAGTTTCTTCCGGTATATTTTGGGCTACTTTAAAGTTGTTTTGTAGTGACGATATGCCTGGCATAGTTCATGTAAAAACTTGAAGTCGTTCGGCCATCCAGGTTTGCGCCTGTGTTAACATCATCTGTTGGAAGAATCTGGTAGTTGGCTCTAAGAGAATTGTAGTTCTTCGATATTTCGTCAGTAAAAGAGTAGTGGGCTGGTGCTTTCTTTCGGAATGAGAAAATCCACTACGTGTTTTAGAAGCAGATCTAGTACGTGATGTTGACAGCCGATGTACTATGGCTTCTGAAAGCCTTTGCTTATGACATCTCCCTGGATCAATTTAATAATACCCTGCAAACAACCAGAATTTACGGCAGATGTGTCACAGATTATCATCATGCAAATATTTTCCAAGCATTGTATGCATCGATCAGATTATGTAGTTCTTTGTGAATAGTCTTAGCAGTGCCATTCGGGCATTTTAAAACACCAATTTTTATTTGAGTCATGATATTTTTTTTTTCAAAACCACTCGATATTCTTCTCCCCATAATCCTTTACCATCAAATTGATGACAATAACGATCATCGACTCGTAATTTTTAAAAATTTTTATTTTTGCCTTTTTTCATTTTTGTTTCCATATACGTGATTGACATGGAACTGGAACATTATAACCCTGTTTAAAAATTGTTTCGAGAATGACATGCGCTTTGTGTGTTGATATATTATTCTTGCGCCCCAGTAAACTTGCTGTTTAAGTTCCTGCTCTTTTGTAATTTAGTTTATCTTCAGAAGAACAGGAATGCGAGTGGTGCTTCGGTTTACCAGAGGTCGGGAACCTATGGCTCGCGAGCCAGACATGGCTCTTTTGATGACTGCATCTGGCTCTCAGATAAATCAGGTGGCATTTAGGATAAATACACTCTCTTAATTTCGTCATCATTACGAATCACGACGACACAAATAAAGCTGATGAGGAAGCAGACTTTGCTTATTAATAAATAACTTCGATAAAACAATCTTGTTTAAAATAAATTCAGAGTCTTATTATACTCTAAAATTGTTGGTCTTCTTTTTCCATTTAGTTGTAATCAGTATTTAAAAATATGTATGGCTCTCAGAGGATTCGATTTTAAAATATGTGTTTTTTGGGCTCTTTTAGTTAAAAAGGTTCCCGGCCCCTCGTTTAGACTCAATACTAGAGTTGGAGTTAAATTCACGGATAATGTCATGTGTGGATAACGACTCGAAAGAACTTGTTTTAGTTAGAACACAAATGCGTTTTCTTGGGTGCACTGATTTTAAGGAGCTTGCTTAACAGTAGAATAACCAACTTTACCTCCACTTTGAATCTGCTTCTGGTAGAGTTTTTTTTATCCTCTGTGCTTTTCCATTCCCATCTTTTATTAGTGACATCAAATAATTGAGAAGATATTGTAGTAAAATTTGATGAATTTTTTTTGTTTTTGTCATTTAACCGGTTATCGACCACAGTCGACATATGTCGCCTTTACAAAAATGTGAATCGTCTGCGTTTATTAATGCTTTTTAATACAAATCTGCTTTATTCTAGATATCGTCTGATTATTCTGGTCGTTAATGGGTTAACCCATTAAGTACCATAGAAATCAGACGATATCTAAAAAAACGCGGATGATTTATATTCAAAGTCATTGAAAAAAGCAGACGAAGATGAAATTACATGTTCCCAAAGGGGAGCATTGGGACTTAATGGGTTAAATAAATTAACAGGGTTTCTCAACCGGGGTCCACATGCGAAATATAAAGTAGGGATCCACAATGATATTTTACTGGTCCTTGAAGAAAACCAGCTCTTAACCGTTTTTATTATAAAAAGGTAAATTTTCCATATAATCCTCACAATAGTATACTTGATTGGCATTAGGTTTGCTTTCATTTCAATATGAATTCTAATTATATACTATTTTCTTTATGATAACCTCAAAAATTTTATTAGTGAAAAATATTAAAATAAAATATTTTTTGTCCAATGAAGTTGTCCACCGAGAAAAAAGAAAAGAAAGGCATTGGATTAAACGATAAAGTTTCTTTCTGATTAGTGCATTAGAAAGAAGTGGAAAATTTAAAGTTTCTTTCCAAACCATTTCTATATCATCAATAATAGTTTTTACTCGATCTTGTCGTAGCTATTTGATGTTTAACAAAAAATCAAAGTTTCCAAGAATTTGACAATTTGTCGGCATCCGTGTAAGATTTGAAATTTTTTCAACAAATGGAATGCTTGGATTCCTTTTTGGCTTGGATGAGGGAAGTAAATTTTTTTTCCAAATAGAAAGATTAGCTTTTGCGTTGTTAGAATTTTTAGAAGATATTTTTTAAGGCTTGAACGTAAAAATATTTAAAAAATTAAAGGCAATTTTATAATTTATTTTTCTTAAAACACATGTCTTTTTAAATAAAAATAGGGAGAAGTTTTTTAAAAAAATTTTAAATTTGATTTTACTAATGATATCTAGAAACAAATGTCCCATAGCAGGAAGTATAAATGTTTAACTTGGATGCCAGCAGTGGCGTAGCCAAAAACTGGAAGTTGGGGGGGGGGGGGGGGGGGGGGGAATTTAGGGGGGCAAGCATATTGGAAGGTATTTGGGGGGGGGGGGGGAGCAGAAAAGGTATTTGGGGGGGGGGGGGGCACTGCCTCCTTACCCTCCCCCCTCTGGCTACGCCCCTGGCCAGTAGTGAGCATAGGCTATTTTTCATGCCTATTACTGAATTTTTTCAATACCGAAATGAAAGCTTTTAAGTAGAAGTATCATTAATAGTAAAATAACTGATTTTAAATTAACGTTTATATTATCACTGTACGATAATAATTCGCAAAACTGTCAACCAGACCAACAAAAAACGGTACAATTTGTAACTAAAAGCCGCAAGCTTTTGAAAAACTTCAAAATCGAAACTACCGCCTAAATCTATAGTTGGGATATATTTAGTTTTTTTTATTATATTGCTTTATGAATTATAAAAATATATTTGCTGTCTTCATTTTTTTCAAAGAACCAAATTAAAAAAAATATCGAAAAATTCAAACTGGGAGAAGTTATATCAAAAATTTAAGCTTTAAAAAGTTCTTACTGAAAATAAAAGATCATAAAAACTAAACCTTTCTTGTGATTTTTGTAGTCTTGACTAGAGCCTGGCTTGTACCATGAAGGTTTGATATAAGAGGTGCAGGTCGTATCTTTTAGGTGAATAAACTCCACACCTAGTTACTTTCTTCTGGTGGTGAGTTGAAGACAATATGAATTTAAAGTTGATGAATCGTTCAATTTAAAATTACCAATACCATATCTTATATCTTTTGGATATTACACCTCGAATCTTTGATATGAAGCGCCAAAATTGTTAGTTTTGGGTAAGTCTTGAACGTAGATATAAAAGATAAAACAGACGAAAATTTTTTGAAGTAAATTTAAATTGAATGAGAATAATAAATAAAATTATATAAATAATTTATTTTTAAAAATTTTGAAAAAAAATGTTGTAGAAATCTGTAATGGAGTAGAATTATGTTACCCGGCCTTATTTTTTAATTTTATAAGTCAAGTAAGTCTAAAGTACATGTTCTTACGAAGAAAATACTACACATAAATTTACTGATAAAAAACCTTACAAATCATTGGAAGGTATTTAAACTTGTTCCAGAGCCAGAAGAGTAAGAAAGCAAGGATCAAAATTTTAGCAAAAGAATTAAGTCAACTATGCAATGAGTTGAACTTTTCAAAAATTTCTAATCAGCAAGAGGTGTTGAAAGTTGGAAAAGTTATTGATTTGTATGAAAAGTACAGGAAAAGAAAGACTGAAAAATTGGAGGAGGAGATGAAAAGTTTGTTTGATATGACTAAAGCTGACGGTTTTTGGCTCAGTTCAGAGTATAAAGCGCTTTATCACACCCAGATTGCAACAGCGGGTAGAGTATGCTATTCAACAAGATCTGAGGCAAGCATCACATTAATACATCCTTCGAAGCGCGTTAAAGTTTCGAGATTGTCTTATACTGAATCGACATCTTCGTGTGTTCTGAAAGTTATAGTCTCACTGAAATTGAAAATGATGATGAATTTGTCGCGGATAAAAAGAATGGAACAAAGAAAAAGTATAACTCAACGAAATCCGCCACAACACAGCATTGTTTGTCTACCAGAAAGGCTTCAGTTGTATTTAGTTCTCTGAAACTTGATGGAATTGATATTGAAAGTCTGAGCCAGGTTGGGGTGTGGAAAAAGGTTATTAAAGAATCTGAAAGTGTTAAAGAAAAGCTTATGGAGGTTTTGAAATCGGAAGTGTTTAGTTTACATTTTGATGGGAAAAGTATTAAAAAGAAAGAGTATCAAGTGGTGTGTCTTCAAAATAGCCAAAGGAGAATCCATTTTGCAACACTAACTTGCAGAAATGGTTCTTTTAAAGCTATTTTTGAAGAGTTGGTGGAACTTATGGATGATTTTGACGTTTGGCAGCGTATTAAAATGATTATATGCGATTCAACAGCAGTGAATACCGGTCGTGAAAATGGGATTGTTGTTAGGTTTCAGAGAATGATGAACGAGAAGGGATACGACAAGCCACAATTTATTCCATGTCAACACCAACAAGTTCCTCCTTGGTAATTTAGACACAAATTAAGTATTTTTGTAATTATATAACGATAAAATGTTATGCAGAAAACAAAAATTAACGCCCTCTATAGACTTTCATTTTAAAAAAGTCAATTTGAACAGAACAAATAGTTGACAGAAATTACATAAACGATGTACAAAAAATAAAAAATTGTTCTACATATCAGAGTGACAAGTAGGACATAACAGAAAAGAATGTTTTTTGCAGATAAATTTTTTTACAGAAAAAACACTTTCGTGTACCTCTAGTTCTAGGTTTTCACTCCGGTATCGAAGAATATCCCTTGCCAGTGGAGGTACTTTCGACTTTTCCTCCTTGTGAAAAAAGCCATAATATGATAAAATATTTTTGATGTGCCTAGAAATTTGCGAAACCTTAGAGCGAATGAGCATTGATTGTTCGCAAAGTTTGAGAGATAAATACTTCAATAAATTTTTTCTCGCACCTTCTTTAGTTGAGCGATTTTCATTGCAAATAAAATTGTAAATCACCCAAGAGTTGAAAGCTGCAATAAGTAATTAGTGAAAATGGCCATGGTCCATCTTCTACTCAGTTTATCAGAAGTGAAATCTCTTGCCATTCTATTGAAATTATCTATACCAACTTCATACTTAATATAACTTTCTCGTTTGTTTTTTATTGAAGTTATTGACACACCCTTAGTATGTTGAGATGATAAAAAATAAGCGGCTTTGAAATTTTGCCCAACATGCAAAACCTTTTCTCCCAAAAACATATGCTCAAGAATCACTTCTGTATTTGCTTGTTTGAGTTTCCTGAAAAGAATGCGCAAGTTTAAATATGGAGAAGTAACTTCGATGGAAAGTTTTTCTTTCAAAACACACATATCAATAATATATGTCTTAAAATCGAAAGATTTTTAGATTGCTTAAAAAATTTAGCGCTTTCTTACCCTTTAAAACAAAAAAACTTCTATATCATACTCATGTCTATCCACATATAATTTATGCTAACTTTCTATGGGGTTCTAGCCATCAAACACAATTGATAAAATTATCTAAAACATTAAGAAAGTTCCATAATTTCATAAACAGTAAACAAAAAGTTCAAAGTAAAATTTTGAATTTAGAACAAATAAATATTATATCAAGTCTAACTACTACAAGAATTATGTCAAATCAGGAATAATCAATAACAAATTATTGATTTATAATCAATAAATCAGAATAAGTCAATTGACTTATTAACGCGTCAACATAATAAACGATATATTCCAAGATTGGATAAGAAATCTAATTTTAGGAGAATGCTTCTACTCACTCTGAATAGAGCTAATAACTTTATTGACAAGCTTGATACTTCCAATACATTAAACTTTAAAAAAGCATTTAAAATACATCTTTTTAACCAAAGCCTAAGCGTCTTTATTCGTTTTTATAAACTGAGATAGTATTGTGCAGATTTTGAATATATGTTTTCTTTTATTTCATTTATTTTTATCTAAATATTATTTTGTTGACATTCTAAACTTCATTATTGTTTTATATATATTTTTTGTTTGAATATATATATACCATTTTTAGTTCTATAAACGGTCTTTTTTAAATTCTAAAGTGTCTTTTTCAAATTCTAAAGTGTCTTTTTTGATTTTACTTTTCTCAATAAGCTTTCAAGTCTTGTTTAATAAATGCGCGTAATATTATGTGCGATTGTCAGGTTCTGTAGACATACACTGATAATTTTCTAATTCTCCGCCTCTATTCAAATCTTTTTTGATTCGATGCAACTAACAGTTCATTTATAGACAAGTATTTAACTCTTCAATTTTTGCCTTCTGCATAGATTGTTTTTATATTATAGTAACATAGAATTAAAAATTTTTTTAGTTTGTATCGAAAGTTTCAACTAAGCAAAAAAGTGAATTTTAAAAGTTAGTTTCGAAAAACCTTTTACATCCATTTTAATATCCATTATATAATGAATGAAAGTGTTCACACAAACTTCTTTATTAGTATGCTGGTAATTTAAAGCAAAAACAATATATCACATTTTATGAAGAAATAGAAACTCCCATTTGCCCTTTTTGTATGTTACGTAGTGCATGTGCAATGTAGCTTTTGCATCCCTTGCTGTTTATTGAGGAAACAGCTTTTTTGATCACTTCATCTAGCATGAAAGAAAGGGTTGTGTCTAAAATAAAAGTTTTTAAAACATGTTTTATAAATATTGAAGCAAAGCTTACTTAATTTCTGTTTTGCAAAATTTTTGATTTTCGAGAATGCCAGCTCAATTGGATTCAGCATGTAACTATAAGGAGACAAAAACTTCAAAAGTTGTCCATCTGAAGTTATTAACTTTTCGATTGTTTGAGTTTTGTGGATCTTTGCGTTATCCAAAATTAGCCAGCAGTTTTTTAGGTTACTTATTTTAGATAACACTTCGATCAAAAATATATATATAGATAATGGTGAATAGACATCTCGATGGATGGACTCATATCTCTTTGCCTTTTCTAAATGTTTTAATTGTTCATTGTTTCCCAATGCCAATTTGAAAAGTCCCAATTTTGCAAGTTTTTCCTTATTTCTGCCTATAAATTTCTTGTTCGTGACATCAGAGGTATTTCTGAAACGACAAATGGCAAAAGAAAAAGATTGACAATTAAATTTTATGCTGATTAAAATACTTTCTTATACATACTTACCTTATTTACTATAATGATAAATTTCTTCTTCTTCTTTTTACAACGAATATAAAGTCATAGACAAACTTATCCGATTGTAAAAAATCAACAATTATTTTTAATCATGAAAAATTCAAAAAAAATTTTTGAAATAAACATTGTTGTATGCTTTAATTTTAAATTGTTTGAAATGCTATATTTTAGCTATTTTTTACACCTAGATTTTATGGTCTAAATCAATGGCGGATCCAGCAATTGATGACAGAGGAGGCCATTTCGACTAATAAATTAATTTTAAATGATTTAATAAATTGTTTTTTATTATTTAATTAATAAAGACTTTGTTCAAAAATATGTATACTCGACAGGGGGGCGAGGTACTCTACCTAGTGAGCTATCTCTAAATCAATATTTTTTTTAAAATACTTTTTCCAATTACTTTGAGCATTAAAAAATCTTTTGGTGGGTTAAGATTTGAAAAAAAAAATTTTTTTTTGCCTCAAATTAGGACCACCCTAATGTGGCAGCTTCAATTTCGTTAATAGAATTTATATCATTAGTACAGTAAAGAACCGTTATAGCGCGGATCATTATAGCGCAATATCGCTTATAACGCGGTTATGTCTTGGCTCCTATTTTTACAGGCCTATATGACATACTCAGCTTCAAAATTCAAGTGTACGTACATAGATGTTTTTTTGTTCTAATAAAAATTTTTGTAATAAAACTTAAAGCTTGTTTGTGACATTTCTTTTGCACTTTATTAATTTTCAAATTTTAGTTTTAGGAGGGTTATGCAATTTTTCCAAATATAACCAACTGAAAAAAAATCCATCTATTTAAATATTATTTAACTTTTATTCACAAATTATAGCTCAGATCAGATATAACGCGAGTAGTTATTATGGACTTCGGTTACCGTGTTATAACGCCTCCTTACTGTAATTTATAAGGAAAATAAGTAAACAAACCACAAACATCAAAATTACTTTCAATCAATCAAATTAAAAAAAATTACTCCCAATAGTTTTTTTTATTTATTTTAGTTTAGTAATGTTATATACATGAAGTATCAAAGTTTCTGTCATAAATAATTAAAAAATATCAAAACTATCCTTCAAAAGTTCAGCTCAATTTTTGCAACAAGCTGGTTCTGATTTTAAAATATTTCTGATATTTTTTGTTAATGGTCTTCCCGAGGTAGACGGCGAAGGTGTCCAAGTGTTGTCAGGAGGAACAAGACTGTGTGAAATGTCATAAGAATCATTTGAAGTTGTATCTTCACTGTGATAACTTTCTGATGAGTATGAGTACGAATTCACTCATTGTGTTTTAGACAGAGAAGCGTTCAAGAAGGAATAAACAAATATGAATGAGATTGAACAATTTTTATAACTCAAATTGTTCAGTGTGCATTTCAAATTATGGAACAGTTATTCAGACTGCTCAATTACACGCTCGCAAAAATACAAAGCCATATAAACACTAAATATTTTACAAGTCGTTGATTACCTCTTATAAATGTTTATAGACTGTCAATATATTGGAGGAGGGAGAGAGGGCGGAGGGCCCCTCCCCCTGGATTTGGGCCCCTCTTTTAAATCTCTTTTAGTCAATCATTTACTCGAGTATTTTTCAATGAAAATTAAGACCCGGGGAAAGCTGATTAATCGTCAAGTGGTGAATATTGGTCAAGCGTTTTCATTTGATTTGTGCTTTTACAATTATGGCTTGAAAGCAAAGTCATATTTCTCTCGCATTTACTGCATGCAACGATGGAGGATTCAAATGCTTCTTAAAAATTCCCATTTATTACACTGTAGAACAATTTAAAAAATATTTTTTATGCATACATTTTAAAATATATAAACTTTTTCTTAATGTCAGCTCTTCTGCATTTATCTTTCATTTTCTTTACATACTAACTCAATTATTTGGATGTAATGCAAAATTCTATTTTTAAAACATGAGCAAAGATTTTTTATTAATTGATTCTTCCCGTCTGCATATTGATCGCAAATTTAAATTGAAAAAATTTAAAGAAATTTTTCAAAATAAAGTAAAAATAATCTAAATTTTAATTGCTTTTTTAGGTGAAAATGGAAAGAAAGTTTATCTTGATGTTGGAAAGTGCTCCAAACAATGTGATAACGAGAAAGCTGAAAATTTGAAAGTAATAATTTTTTGTTTTTTTTGCATTCATCATTTATTTCTTTTATTAAAATATTTCATATGATATATCACTTGTTTAAAAATATAAAATTATCTGTAGACGACGGAATCAAAAGATATTAGGTATTTAAAATCACCGAAATCAAATTGTGCTTGACTTTCAAAAATGGCGAAAATTTTCAAATTTACAATTTGACGTTTATTTTGTTCTAGCGTGATTTTCATATTTATTTTACCATAGACATATTTGGCTTTGTTCATACTGCCCTTCGATTTTATACCCCAGTAAAGAATAATGAAATATTTAATACTTTTAACTTCAACTTCACTCAACAAAATAATTTTTACTAATACACATTTAGCTTTGTATAATACAAATTAAAAAAATTTTATTTGATGAATGCATGGAAGCATCATTTTTAGTAAAGATACAACTAAAAAGTTTAGCCTCAAAAATCTTAATTAAAAAAAACATATGGGACAATAATATTTTTGAAAAGTGTATTGCGTACTTCATGCTGGTGAAGAATTTCAAGGAAAGGTTAAGAATTAAGCGCAATAGCAAGATTCTCATTTCTCTGAAATCGGGATACCGGAAATTAATATTCAGTCTTGGATTCCTCCTTTTCGAAGAATTTATGCGAGCAAATTTATTTTAGATGTGTTTAAGTAAGAAATCCTGCATTGTTGTGAGCCGAAGTTTTGTACGCGTAACTCTTCAAAACGATTCCATTCAAGACATGCCCGTGATCAGGAAATGCGTGTGTCTTTCCTCTCTCATTTCCACGCATCGCTGTGCGCGAGTCGACAAAAAGATCTCGTACTTCAATGATACTCCGATCCAGTCCGAAGTTAATCACGGCAGATGCGTCAGTGTGAATCAAACCTGCTCTCAAAGTATTGTGAGCTGTTGATCTTCATTTTTTAATGCACTCTCAACCTCTATTCGTTCATTCCTAGATAAAAAGTGTCGCGCCATTTTGTTCAAGAAGATTGCAATTAAAGGTCTTAACGGTTAGTTTTATTTTAAGCCTCATTTCTTAATCGTTATAATGAGACTTTTACACGAAATAAATTATTTCTTCCAATTCAAATCAAAAGAATCGATTTGGTTATAAAAGATTTTTACTGTATTTAGCCGTACTTCTATGCTGAAAAAAAGTTACACGAATACTGTTAAATTCAGTTGACCGGCAACAATTGCCCTACCTGCTATATGTGCGATCATGGCTCTTTCGGGTTTTTGTGTTTTATAAGTATGCAAAATAAGGAAAACTGTTACAACTATTATTAGATTATTTATTATTATTTTATGGTTCGCTTAGAAGTACATGTAGCTAATCCCCCATGTGTGCAGAGACGATTCTAGCTCTCAAGTGTTCTGGTGCATTAAAAATTTTTTAAGAGGGGAGGGTGGGAAATATGAATTAAAAAAATTCGCTCAAAGTCTCAACAATCAATCTTGCTGAGTTTTTCAAAAAAATTGAGGGAGTCGGAATTTCTTGTGGGTCAATGCACCCCTTATCAACTTCTCTAGATGACACCTCTGGTTTAGTCTCTGCATGTATTCTATAGCTGGCATCCTGAAAAAAGAGACGCCATTAAGTTATTTGCTATAAATTGCCTTAGCATCATAAATTCATCTGCATCATTTAAAAATGGCATCTTATTTAATGTGTTAAAAAGGTTTCATATTCTCTCTAATTAAACAAATTATTAAGATCTAGAATATAGAGAGTATAAATTTTTTCAAAAGTAGACATGAGGTTTGCCAAATGAGGTGAAATCATTTCTTCGTCAAGATTCTGTTGATGGGGAAGATGCAGTCGTACGCATACTGATTCCAATATGTGCCTGGTGGACAGTCGGAAATGTACATTGAGGCTTCTTGGTTTCTGGAACACCTCACAAATTTTGTTCTCTTGATTGGATGCTCGAAGTAAGCAACTTCCTGTATCGTTGGAATATTGCGCAACTGGTCTTCACAAAAAGTTTCTTTAAAAATATTCAGTAAAAGAAAAAAAGATATTGGAATGATTTCATGAGTAAAAATTAAAAAAAATCTTAAACATGATATAACAAAATTATGTAGACCTCTAGATTTTATTTGCATAACCGTAATTTGTTATATCCGAACCAAGTTCAAAATTAAAAAATTGTGGAGAAAAAATTAATTGAATTAATTAATTACAATATACTATTTTTTCTAAAAAAAAAGCAACACTTTTTTTTAGTTTTTTAAGCTCGATATTTTATTTTCTAATTCATAAAAACAAATTAAATTAGTATCCCATAAAGTGGGCGATAACACCCCAAGGTCGTATTTTTGAATTCTTGGAGGGCGCTTTGAAGGTAAAGGTAAAGGTATCTGGGGTGTTTTCATCGAGAAGGCACAATTGCACCGCTTGTATCGAACTATGAGGAAAAAGGCTTGATGGGGGATCGAACCCAAGACCTTGAGTTATCGAAACCCAGTATCTAACCAACCCTACTCACATCCCCAAGTGAAACTTTTTCTCTTGATTCAAACAAACACTTTTGAACAATTGACTTGTAAAAAAGGGGTAACTGTTAATTTTGAATATAAAAAATTGATATTCTCCATTCCCTATTCAGAAATGTCTAAGATGCTTTTGTTCCTTTTTGCATATTGTTTGGGAGAATTGGGATTTAATGCCTTAAATGTAATTTTAAGTATTTATAGAAATCTAACAGCATTTATATGATGAACACCATTCAGTCCTAGTTTGTTCAATAATATTTAACGTTGTTGTATTGATTTATTCTATACAGGTCGACTATCACCAATCGGGCGTCATTAGAATTTAAAGAGTGTCGGATTATCCAGTTTGGCTGAGTATTCGGTTAAAATCCATCAAACATGCAAACGAATTTAACTTAAACATAATCTTCAAACAAAAAACTGTTCCAGAAAAAGGATATCGGAGTGAGGTTCTCAGAGTTTTTTGCTTCAGAAAGTTTGCATCCTTTCCTAATGTCTCATAATGCTCCTCCTTGCCCTCATAATAATAAAGATAAGCACTGCACAAATAGTCAGAAATGACCGCTTGTATGGCAGATATTTATAAGTTACAACATATACACTGATCAATAATACACTATAGAAAGAGTGTTTAGCATTTAAACACATTTTGATATGTTTAAAACCTTTTGCGTATTAAACTGGTGGTGGTCCATCAATTTCAACAATCTATCCCTTTACCAACAAATTGTTCATTTAAAAGTGGGCAAGTCTTTGGAATTGAAGTTTGCACACTCTCTTAACTTTATGATCAAAAATTATTTTAGGTATATTGGAATAAAAAATCATTAAAATGGAATGTTTGTCGATTTGGCAAAAGGTGTTGCAAGTTTCGGTTATAATGAACGTTTTCATGAAAACTATGAAGTATATATTAACCCATTTGATCCTATAGAGTAGGCAGAAAAGTATTTTCTTACAAAAATTACAGCCTTAGATAACATCTAGTAAATAAAAAACTGTTCATACGCAAAAAAGGCACTTAGCTAAAAAATCGAAGACAGAATCAAACTCGAGTTTCGCTCGAATTCGTATGCTTTTGCGATTAAAAGTCAAGTTTTGATTTTCTGAATTATTTTATGTTCCCGCTTCAACCCCATCCCCTGTCGATCCGTGTTTCAATTAATGAAAATTGTCTGCTTCAAATATACGAAATTACATTGAAAAGGAAAACCTATCCAAAAATTTAATGGCATGGAAGATGACATTCTATGGGAATCACTCTGCCATCATACACTTTCTTTAAAAAGTTGAGCTAAAAATTTTAAATGATAAATTAAGCAATTTTGAAAGCCACCCCTCAGCTTATCTTTTTTTAGTTTCGGTATCTCATCCAAGGAAAGAATAAATTCCATAGCTGGGCTAATGGTAAGGAAGGTCACAATCAGAAATCGAACCCAGAGCATCTGCATCGAGACCCCACGTTAGGATAGGACGTTAAAGATATAGGTAAAGTGCTGAAGGGTCATTTGCTTGAAACAAAAAGAGTAAAGTTTCAGACAAATTGATTAAATAAAACGAATTTTCGACTTCACGAGCTTTACTAAGATTTTTTAGACAAAAATATAACTTTACTTATTTACTAAATGTTGAAGATATAAATGATCTAAATCAGGGTTTCTGAATCAGTGGTGCATGCACCTCTTGTGGTGCGAGAACTCTTTTTGAGGGGTGCGAGAAGATATTTTCAAAAAACCAAAATTTTGATCAAAATTTTTTTAAAAAATATTTTTTTCATGAACTTCTGAAATAACAATAATTTTCATAGAACACGATAAAATGATTACTACTTATATTGATATTTGATGTGTGCAAAAAGGCGATGAGTTTTTTTTTTTTATGTGTTTAGGCCAACAGTTCACGTCATAAATGTGTATCATGATATTATTATTGTTATTGTGCAAATTGGAGTGTTAATAACCTGTCTTCTTCTCTCCTGTATTTAAAAAGTTTCTTATTCCCCATTAATAAATTTGTTTAAAAAAAGATAAAATCGAGTTTAGTCGGTTAACCACCAGAATACTCAAACGATATTGAATGTAAAGTAGATTGTTAAAAAAATCATTTTTACACGCAAATCATTTTCATTTTTGTAAAGATAACAATTTGAAGTAGCAAAGAGATATTATGGGAAAAGTAAGAAAAACTTGTATATATTTAAACTGCGTACAAAACAACAAAGCCACGCGTTCTTTAGAAAAAAAACTATAATTGTACTATCTAATGGGTAAATGTTCAAATTTTTAATGGGTTTATGAAATCAAGCAATTTTTTTAATTAAAAAATATCAGAATTTTTCCAGCTCTAAATGTGAAATTTCAAAAATTGATGATTTAGAGAACAAATTTGAACAAGTAGCAAATTTTGCGAAAAAGCGCTTGTTCTACCGTGCCACTGATCGTTACCCGGCTCTTAAGAAATGAAAAGATCAAGATGAATGCTGCTTACCTGAAACTTTTTCGGTACTGTCTTTTTTGTCTGGAGGTAGTTGTCCACTCGAAGACACAAACAAGATGTCCGATTTGTCAAGATGGAATTGGAGGTGGAGCAGAAAAAAAAGCAGACTAATGGTTCGAGGCGTCGCCATTCACAGATTCTCACAAAGACGAAGGAGAGGGAGAGAGTACTGCCAGAAGAAAGCAGGCCTCACTTCCTTCATCAAGCTAATTGAAGAAGATGTATCAACTCATCAACACTTCTTCAAACTTTGGCCTCAAACTTCTACACAGAATGGTGAATTGGACAACAAATGATTCCATCGCTCATTTGAAGTTTTGTGGTGATAAGTTTATAGTTTTTAGTTTGTAGGTTCTTTGATCATCAGCTCTTTGTGCCAACAAGGCAAGTGTGTGAACATTCTTGAGGAAAAGGAAGTTCTGTTTCTTTCTGCGTGAGCACAGAGTGCGAGAACAAAGAAAACTGAACTCATAACTGCACAGTTGCCAACATGTGGATAGCAAAAATCGCTAGAAATTGTACACTGAAAATAAAAAACGACACATTTCAAACATGATGAATAGATAACTAATTTGTCAGGGTAATCTTCATTTTTCACATTTAATACCTTACTAAAAAGTTCCTCGTATGTGGAGCAGCTTTTTGCTTTAGGGAGCAGTTTTGCTTCCTACTCTCATAGCAGAGAGTATAAATGTTTAACTTGGATGCATAGAGTGAGCATATGGGTTTCTCTTGCTTTTAACTGAACTTGTTCAAAATAGAAATTAAAGCTTTTAAGTAGAAGTATCATTAATTGTAAAGTGACCGATTTTATATTGACGTTTTTCGATCACTGTAGTTGCTAAACAACAAAAAGCGCTACAATTTGTAACTAAAAGCAGCATGCGTTGGAAACACTTCAAAATCGTTAAACTAACGTCTAAATCAGTAGAGTCGGCATACGTTAACTTAGGTTTCCTTAAAATTTAACACATGATTTCAATTTTTTGTTGAATTTTATTTGAAAAAGAGTTTTGCAGAAACCAAATTCTTCAAATGTTCTTTCTTAGCCTCCCATTTTATATATGCATTCCTTTTCTTTCATTTTTTTTGTGTTCGAAAATTCAATACAGTTCTTCCATATTTTACTGTGAAAATTACATAATTTATTGAGCAAAAAAAGGCTTGATGTACTTCAAATTTCAAGGACGATTCGGTCTCATGACAATTTGGCCTCTGAAAAATTTCTCATTTTGTCACTTTGTCATTTTTTTAATTTGCTTAGCTTGTACAAGTTCGCTCTTTGCAAAATTTTTTTCACTAGAGTCTAGAGTCCAATGATTCTCAACTCAGTGTTATAATAACATAACATAATTAATTTTATAAGCGAAAAGAATAGGCTAGAAATAACCCTGTAAAGATCGCATCCTTTAATGTGTGATATACCTACAATTAAAGTTAACTTTGTAAATGACAGGTGAAAAGTGGGAAAGTTTGACTGAGCAAAGATGAACATTTTGTCTTTCGAGAAAAATCAAGGCGCTTCTTGAATGCATGCAAAAAAGGAGAATTAATAATGAACGTACTTTGGAAAGTTATTCCACTCATTGATTTTTCTGTTTCAGAAAAACGTCGCCTTATAAAAACGTTTTCTGCACCTTGTTTTTATAAACTTTTTTCGGTGACTTCTTGAGCTCCTTAGGGAAAAAGCAGGTACAACAGTGTGATTGACATCCATGTTTTTGTTGATTATATTGTAGATTGTTATCATTAGAGCTTCTGATTTCTCGATAAAATTTAATTCTCGAGAAACGAGAAAAAAATATATGATTTTCAAGACTCGAGAAAAGTTTCGAGAAGTTAAAAAATATTAAAAATATTTTACGAAAAAAATATTTTGTTTTATTAGTAAAATAACTTTTAAAAAAAACAAGAGCTTTCGTCTGGCTGAAGAAATTCTTGAACTTCCTATACAAATTTAGTTTTTATTATCTTTTTATGGATATGAAGATGATACGAATGAAGATCAAGTTCAAAAGAGGGGCTTGCTATATATGTTTGAGTAAAAGAAATAAAACAACAAGAACTTGTTCTAAGTGTTCTCGTTTCATCTGCAAGAACCATTCAAAAACTGCCTGCTCAAGCTGTATATGAAAAGTTTTTTTATTACTCTTTTATAAAAAATAAATAAAATTTAATTCTATTTTTTTGCTTAGTTTCTAATATAAAATTTTTTCAAAGGTTTATATTTTAAAGTGCCCGTATACAATATTAGATTAACGCCATCTATAATTTTGGTGTTAATTTTGTGAATGTAATCAAAAATTTAAGTAGTAATAATAATTTTTTCCATAATTTTTTCTTTAATCGATCCACTGGTTGTTTTTGGAAATTTACGTTTACTTCATATGTTTTTCGTTCATTGAAAGTTTCCTATAAAATGCAAAAATAACTGTGTCGCGGAGAAAATGCACGGGTTATGTAGTGCGAGGGTTAAAGATTCGTTTTTCAAACTCAATCGTTTTGGAGATAAAATTCTTCCGCATTGACAAGAAGTTGGTTGGATGCAAAAAAGAGAATTTTTTAACTATTGCATCGATTCTGATAAATCAAAATTTTTGTTTTGTTTGAACATCTGTAGTTCTTCTTCTATTGTACTAACTTTTTCTACTTTTTTATCATACTTGTATTCTTTAATTTCTCTATTTAAACTTTGAGTTAAAGATTCTTCTTCAAACTCAACAGATTCGACTTGAATTTGGCTTTCTTGCATAACAGTTCCATGCTCCGAATAATGAGAAAAAATTTTATCAAAAATATTTTTTGCACATTCTAGAATTTCTTCAAAATTTTAATATTCAAAAGTTGATCGTGTATTACAAATAATTATTTATTTTTTATTAATATTTATTTAAAATTTAACATGTTTTCAGTAATAAAAAATTTCTTAAATTCCTGAGTCTCAACAAAAATTTCTCGAGAATCAAGAAGTAAAAAAATTCTAAAATTCTCGAGAATCGAGAAATCTCGAGACAGGATTTCGTTTATATCTGTACGCCAAGGAAAGCAAGGACAATAATGTACGTACTTTTTGCTTGTACTTCTCCGTTTACTTTTTCGTTATAAATCCGTGAACTTTTTCCAATTCTTTGATGTCCTTAGTACAGCTTGGATGAGAGATCTGTATATATATATGGATGGAATTATGGAATCTTTTCGAACAGATAAATTTTTTATAGATGCTTTATTTTTTATTGCTACTAATTTTATTTTTAACTCGTTTCATTTAGCATATGAGAAAAAGGAAGCCATTCTTAATCACTGACTTTTATTTGCTTACTCAATAAATTTTAATTTTTTTTAATTCTGTTTCCCTATTAAAAATGAACTTAATTTGATAAAATCAAATTTATAAATCTAAAAATAGAAAATTTGTATACGAAAAAATATGGCGTTTAGTGTGAGCCTTGATAATTAATAACTTAAATCTTCTCTATCAATAAAATTAAGTCAATTTTGACTTTTTGAATGCCAATTACGAACACGACTAAACGCTTTAAAATAAATTATACTTTATTTACTTTTAGTATCAGAACTGATTAACAAGATGGTCAGAAATTGTCAACTATAACTGAGCTTTTTGCGATAATATATTATTTTTTTCCAATTTCAGAACCTTTTCCCAACAATATTAAAATTTTATAATCAGCAAATCGTTAAACTTTTTAAAAATTTTATATTTTTAATATGGAATTTTGCAAAATTTTATGGACCTCTAATTTTAAATATCCTTATATGGACCCCTCTAAAAATAGTTTGGGCACACATGGGCTACGTTGGGAAACACTGCTAGACATTCCGGCCTATAGATAATTTCATTTTGCTTTGTGAGACAATTTGCGTGGGACACTTTGCTGTTTAAAAATATTTTTTCCATTACTTGTAAATCACCAATTAATTATAAATTTACAAGTTAATAATTTTATTAACTAAAAAACGAGCTCACTAAATAAAAGTAAAATATATTCTTTTAAAAAAGATTTTTATTATTCAATATATTTTTTATGAAATTTTAAATTAAAAAAATTTTTTTTTTATAAATTAATTTTTTAATTAAAAAAAAATAGAAAAATTTTCTTTTTAAATATATTTTTTTATAAAAATAAAAATAGTTTTTTAAGTAGAAAAAATTAAAAATATTAGTTATTTATAAAATTCCATGTTCTTAATTTTTTTGAAAAAAACTTTTTTCAAATTTTTTTACACAAATTTTGTTTTAAACAGCGAATTTAGAGCACTGAGAATGTCTCAGTATGGAAAATTTGGCTTTAATTAATTAACTTCCAAAACAATTCCTCTTTATAGGTTTTTATTTTTTTTCTGAAAAATTGATTTCACCAGATTTTGTTCTCAATACAACGTAGTTTCATTGTGTTTTCTTTCATTTTATGGACACGTAGAAGTTTGTAAACGTACCATTGGATGTTTTCATCAAAAAGGCATATTGCACCGTTTGCATCGAACTCTGAGGAAAGTAGGCTTGATGCGGGATTGAACCCAAGACCTTGAGTTGACCAACTTGAGAGACCAACCTTACTCTCGCCAATACAGAAATGCAGTCTTCTGTAATATGTGCAATGAAAACAATTTACTTTCTTGATAACTTATTTTAGTTTTTCAGATTTTTTGAAATTTAAATCTTCTTTTGATTTTTTGTCTTAATTAACATTTTGCATAATTTCATACTTTAAATAATAATAATCATTTTTATTTTAAAACAATTCCTTCTAGAGTAATTTATTCTCAAATAGTTTTTCCCAATAATCTGCTGACAAAGAGGAAATTAGGCCTAAAAAAATTAGCAATATTTTTTTCATTTTTTACACAAATAACTAAAATGAAATTGATGTCAATTAATATGGATTTTTGATGTCATCAGTACATTAGGAATTTGATAAACAAATAAAATTTGTAAAACTTATTTAAAAAGACTTTTGCTGAAGCTATAGAAAGGATTCATTTATTCTTTTTAAAATCTTGATAATTCTGAAAACTTCACCTCTTTGTCAAAATATGAAAGGAAATATGAAATTTTTATACTAAAAATGTATATAATTAATGATATAATTCAGAGGTAGATTTTTAAAATCTCTTTTTTGAAAGATTTCAGAAGAATCTAGAGAATCCCGTTAAATCTCAACATCTCACAGCCTTTACCTTATTCTAAACTTTTTTTGATAATCTTAATTTGAAAATTTTGTCGTATATAAAATTTTTTTTTATTACTTTTTTATTCAAATGACATTTTTTTATAGAAGAACTAAAGAGAATATAAAAGAAGATATATGAATTTGTTAACTCAAATATTGTTACTTTAGTATTGAAAATAGATGTTCTTTGTTTAAAATCAGACAAATTTAACTTGATGTTTATTCGCTTTACTTTTTTCATGATTGTGATATAGAAAATTTAAGTTCAACGATGTATATTTCTCCAAGTATTCTTGCTTCAGACAGTAACTTTGTTTCAAACAAAAACTTGAAACTCTTACACTTAAATATTAGAAGCCTCAACGCTAATTTTTATTTTTTATTAAATCTGCTCAGTTCACTCACTTTTAACTTCGACTTAATTATTTTGAGCAAAATTTGGAATATTCGTTCAACTAATTTTGAAATTCCTGATTACAACTTTTATTATCAAGAAAGGGGTAAAAGAGGTGGTGGAGTAGGAATTTTTTTATAAAAAATCATTCACTCTAATATATCAACCTATAATCTTTCTTGTATGGAAAATCTTTTTGCCTTTCTTCATTTACATTTTAAATTAGATTCAACATTTATTGATTTGCTTGCGGTGTATCATCCTCCTAATTCAAACATTACTTCTTTTAATACTTACCTTTACAATATAGTTTCTTCACATTCTTTCTCTAAATTTACCCTAATAAGCGGTGATTTTAATTTGAATTTCTTTGATGTTGATAAAGATGCTAATTACATGAGCTTTATCGGTATTTTGCATTCTTTCGGCTTTTTTCCTACAATAACTAAATGTACTCGCATAACCCCAACTTCAGCTACTTTAGTTGATAATATTTGTATCAATTTCAGATCCTCTTTTTCTTCTTACAATATAATTTCCGACATTTCAGACCATTTTCCAAATTGTACTATCATTAAAAAATTTTTTCATAAAAATTCCTCCAAATATCATTACCGTTGGAAAAGAAATTTCAGTTTAAAAAATCGGTGCACTTTTGTTTCAAAGATTTCTCAAACGAACTTTTATTTAGTCTTGGAATCTAGTGATCCCAATATTGCTTATAATTCATTTTCAAATCTCATTAAGCAATCTTTCGTTGCCAGTTTTCCTCGCTATAAATATAAAACCAAAGTAAAGAGTGAACCATGGTTTTCTCGTTTCTCTCAAAAAATATAAAGAAAAGTTGTACAAAATGAGTGTTCTCTTCCCAAATCAGCTAAATTTGATAAGATATAAAAACATGCTAAAGCAGTATAAAATAGAATTGAAAAAAGCTAAATCGCAATTTTATTTTAATCAATTTTCTAACTGTAAAAGTAACATGATTTGGAAAAAGCTGAACAATCTTTTCATGTGCTTTAAAAATGTTCCCATTAGTTCTTCCTTTAATTGTGATGACTTTGCTTCCTTTTTCTCACGTTCAAGTGATGTCATTCCTGATGCATCTTCTTTGAGTTATATTGATGATTCTATTTCCATGAAACATTCTTCCTTTTATTTAACTGAAATTACCCTTAATGACCTCATTGTTGCCATATCTTCTTTATCAAATAAAAAATCTGTTGACGAAGATGAATAATCTCTAGGTTATTATTCATTGACATTCTTCCATACATAAGTTCTTCACTGGTATTTATTTTTAATCTTTCTCTTTCCTGTTAAACTTAAAGTATCTAAAATAATTTTCGTTTTGAAAAATAAAAAGTCGCCTTGTTCTATGGAAAATTATAGACCTATCTCCATTTTATCTGCATTTGCTAAAATTTTTGAAAAAATTATATCCATTAAAACGATTTCCTTTCTTGATAAACATGACATTCTTAAAATCATAAACAATTTGGGTTTGTTAAGAACAGATCAACAGACGACGCTGCACTTTCACTACTTGAATTTATATCAAAGCAATTTTATGGGAGGAGTTTAAGCTTGGCCTCATTTTAGATTTCCACAAAGCTTTTGATAGTGATGATCACACTTGTCTTATTCACAAGTCGTTTAGAATCGGCTTTAGAGGACAAATTTTGACATGGGTATGTACTTTCCTCAGTAATCGAGTTTCCTATGTTTTTTTTCGTGGTGAAAATTCCAATCATTTCTATATTCATAAGGGAGTACCCCAAGGATCAATCATTGGCCCACTTTTGTTTTTGATTTTCATAAATGACATTTTTCTTGCATCAACAGTTCTGCGCCACTTACATTATATGCTGATGATATAGCTTTCTCTCAACTTTAGCGATCCTTCAGACGTTGTATCAATGACAAATACTTGTTTGCAAAATATCTCTAATTGGTGCGAGAAGAATTTACTTTCTTTGAATACCAGTAAATGTTCCTACATGATTTTTTCTAAGCAAAAAACTAAATTTGAATTAAACATAATGCTGAATGGATGTAGTTTAGGCAGAATGGACCAGTTTAATTACCTTGGTTTAATCCTTGTAGAAAACCTATCCTGGTCTTCACATATAGTTACTGTTCATACACAAGTTGCTAGGCTTTTCGGAATTTTTAGGAAAATGGAAACATTTCTTGACTTCAATTGTAAAAAACTATTGTATAATGCTTTTATTCTTCCTCATTTTTTATATTGTAACATTATATGGGGCTCTTCAAATGACACATTTTTAAATAAATTAAGATCTCTTCAGAATAAAATGTTTTCTTTCATAAACAACTCTCTATATTTGGATCAGTGGTTTGTTGGGGATAACATATATGATATTAATATATTGGCGCACCTAAAGTTTTACTTTAAATCTTGCTTCAAAAATGGGCCGTTAAATTTTTTTTTCTCAATTCATGACTTATCATTATTCCGCTCTATCATATTGAGAACATTATGCATTTCAAACTCATATCATTACAAATTAAACATATACCGCTTTCATAAATTCAAAGAGTCGTTAAAATGTATTATGCATCATTGAACTTTTCTGTTTTTACTTCAATCTCTATATTCGTCATAATTTTTTCTTTTTCTTTTAATGTTGTCTGGAATATATTTATATGCATTAGTAGAACCTACGTTTTACGTACCCTGATTTTACGTTACCTGGATTTTACGTCCTCTCCAAATGATCGATGGCGTCATCTTTTTGGTCATTAAATTCATTATTAATACGTTTTTTCTTTGTGATTTTATGTATTAAAAAGTTTATAAAGGCAAATGAAGAAAGATCCGTGCCACATCAGACAGATTCGCCGATGGAGAGATGAAGCGGCTCAGATGAGAGCAGCGATGTTCATTTTTTATGAAATCAATAAAACCTGTCAAAAAATCGATTAAACCTGTAAATCAATGTCAAATATATAAACATAAAAATAACTTCTACTTGCAGTTTTCTCTGGTAATTATTTTCTTAATTTATTTAATAAACCAACTTTAGGTGTTTAATTCACTCAAAATATTTCATTCTACAGTAACTTATGTAACTCGATAGGACCTCCATCTTTTTGGCTACAAATTCGTTATCGGCTCGTAGTCTCTACGTCATATTATAATTTACAGTATGTAATTTTGGTATTCATTCTATGATGATCCTTTCTTGGTAGCTCTTTTTTCATTAGAAATTTATATTCTTCAATGTGTGTTCGAAAATTTTTTTATAAGGATAAAATTACTTTTTTCCTCTCAGGCCTGAATATTTGTCAACCAATCTCATTTCAAATGTTTTTTTCTGATGAATCATTCGTGATGTTGATTGTTCAATTACAAAAAGTTGTCAACGTTCTTCATCTAAAAAATTACTTCTTTGACACAAAAGGAAAAAGATGGACAAATTCAATTTAAATTAAAAATATCTTGATAGTGACTAAATTCTCACATATTGGCATCTGTGCCATTTTTGATAAATCTGACCTATTCTAAATTTTCAGATTTCCTACCCATCTTGGCTAAATGTTAACTGTAGTCCTAGATGATGAGCTATAGATTTAAATATTTTTCATTTGTAAAAGAGGAACTTCTTTTTCACAGTCAAAATCTTTTTTGAAGTATATAATTAAACCACTTCCTAGTTCATTAGAACATGGTAGATCTTCCATTTAGTAAAGATACCTATTTTTTTTAATTATTTGTTTTGATCACATGTTCTTTTTTCAATTAGTTTTCAACTTGGTTCCTTCTCTCATACAAATTTTCAAAAGATTTTATAATACGTTTTATTTTTTTTAAAGCAGAAAAAGATAACCAACTTCTTTCAGTAAAAAAAATAATAAAAAAAAAATAATAATAAATCTTCAAAACAAAAGGTCCTTTTTAGGGCCAACAAATTCGAAGGAGAATGAATAAAGTAGTTTTTCCTTATTTTAAAATTATTTTCCCCTCTGCATGCTTCATTAAAATAGCGAATTAAACGGCGCCTTTTCCTAGAGCAGACTAAGTTGAGTATAATTGATAAATAATACACTGATATTTTTTATTTAAGACTTTATTATGAAAATAGTCTTCTTTAGCTGCCATAGTCCCTCACGTCGTACACGGTGTGACCATGTGTGATCCAGGCTAGGATTTTCGTCTTGTATGTCAATTTAAATGTCAACCTGGATTTTACGAATCCTACGTTTTACTTCCGCTGTTCGGTCCCGTGCCGTACATAAAACTTTAGTTAAATTTATAACTAACTTCTTTTATCTCTCATGCGTCCTCTTTTTTTGTTTTTTTAAAATTCTCGATGAAGTCTAAAGACCTCCTTTTTGGCCTCTATTGTAAAGCCTGCAAAGTTATTCTATTCATTCATTGATAATATTGTATCAATATTATCTTCTTATCTGAATTGAATGCCAAACTTATACTTACCTTGAATTTTCTTTATATTTTTGAAGAAAAGAATTTCCAATCAAAAAATAAGTGTATCAATCGAAGAAAGTTATTGACTTTTTCATTTTATATGGCCATCGGCGTTCTCCAGGGCTGGCAAAAGGTCATTTGACCCTCCTTGGCTTCTAAATATTTTTACCTTTTTTTGCAGACGTATAGATAAATATTTTCTAACATAATTTTAATTGTAGTCAAAGATATCATTGTTTACTTTATATATAGTTAACTTTATATAATGGTAGATCAGTTTTTGAACTTTCTTTCAACATATACTCTTCGTTATTTTTCTATATATTATAGCTTATTTTAGTTTAACTATGTTATCATTATTATATAACTTTATTTTATTGAATATTGTTATGATTATTTCTATTTAATCTCGTATTTCCTTTTTTTGCGTTTTTATAACAGATATATCAACTCGTTTTTTAATTTTTGCCTCACCTGGGTAAAGTTCGAACGGACGCCCGTGTATTTCTAAAATCCATGCTAAAATCTTTTTTTTTTTAAATATTTCTAAGACTTTGTTCATAAATATTTAAAATTGTATTTTTATAATAAGGGTATATTATAAATTCTTCTTTAGAAAGAATCAAAATTTCAATTATGAAAAATTGATTCTGATTGCTTGTTAATTCAAAGTACTAATTTTGAAGAACTCTAGCTCTTAACTTAAAATGAAATTTTATCAAAAAAAAGAAAAAAGTTCACTTATAAATAAAAATTAATTGAAAAGGTTAAAAAATAACCATTGTGAAATGGTAATACAAGGCAGCATCAATAGTTAGCTTAAAAAACTTTCAAAAATATTCATTTCGATTTAAAAACAATTTTAATTTGTAAAGCACCTGACTTAAAATTTATTTTCTATAATCATTTTTTCGAAGCAAGTATATCAATATTATTATTGGGAGAGAATAGGAGGCATTTTAAATGAAAAAATAGCGAGTTTGCCAGATCAAATGTTTTACTTGAAGACATTATTTGAGTAAATATAATTTTTTCAAAACATTTCATCATCATCATCATCATCACCTTTATCATCATCACTATTTTCGACCCTTAAAGCAAGTACGTAAGCGAATTTACAAAAAACTTGAATGTTTTTATTAAAATTATTACTATATTTACCTATGACTTCAAATCGTGATGTTTCTTGTATATACTATAAAAATGTTTGCCAATGATATTTTCAAACCAACTCTTTAAGGCACAAATATTTAATGTTTGCTATTTCTAGATTTCAATTTTAAGAGCTATAATAATATTATTATAATTGTAAGCTAAACAGATATTCGACGTCCACACCCCTCCCTCCTGACATTTACCGCCCAGACAAATAGTCCTTTATTCTCCCACACTTTTCGCTTGATATTATTCTCCACGAGAAATGACCACCTTTAAAAAAAGAATGGAAGAAAAAAAAATACATATTTTTTTTGTATAGAACAAAATTAGTAAAATTATAGATAAAAATGATATTGATGAGGTTAGCTTCCAAAGTTTTATATAAACTGCTTTAGGAATGTCTAACACAATTAATTAAAAAATATATAAAAAAATTAAAAAAAAACATCAATAAAAATGAATCACAAAAATTTACAGAAAAACAGTCTTTCTTAGAGCAGATAATTCCCCCCTGGATAGGCAGAGATTACTTTCTCTTTGAAGAGTTTTTTAAATTTTTTAAATGATGAAAGGCTTTCTCCATTTGTATCACAATGGACTTCATAAAATACAGGCACTTTATACATCACCGATTGATTGGCGAGTTGGAGTCGTTAAGAAGGTTTGACTAACCTTGAAGGCGTTCGAAAAGAATAAGCTATCCTTTCATTATACTTAATTATGTCTTGAAAAAGATTATCTGAGGTTTGATCTAAAATCAAAAAGACTCCAAGTTTCAAATTATAGAGGTCTTTTATTTTAAGCAATCCCAGTTCTCTGAAGATATGGCTTGAGTGTGAAAATTTATTTAAATTAACAACAATTTTGAGTGCTTTGCGATTCAATGCTTCCAGGTGCTTCATATTTGAGGGTGCAAAGTTTATGAGACTGTAGTTTAAGTGAGGTAAAAAGAGGGTTTTATAAATAATCAATTTAATATTTAAAGGAAAGAACTTTTTAATATGATGCATTATACCAATTACTCTGCTAAGTTTTAAATTCAGATAATTTAAGTGATTTTTAAAACTTAATTTAGAGTCAAAGTTTAAACCAAGTAGATTAAAACAATCAACAACGCATACACCACTCTTATTAAATAGGACAGGGTCAATCTTATTACCTGTGGATATAATCATTGCTTTAGTTTTGTTAGCATTATTCTGAAACCATTTTTTAAACTCTATGGAGATTGGTATGATGAATATCGAAGTTCAAGGCATTATAATCAAAAAGTAACGACACATCCTCAGCATACATTAAAAAAAGAAAAAAACTGGAAGACTTGTGCAAATCATTTATGTATAACACAAAAAGCAGAGGTCCACGGATGGACCCTTGTGGCTCCCCTCGTGTCAAACATCTGATATCAGAACTTGTATCATCCACAGAGACATATCGTCTTCGGTTATTCATATAAGAAGAAAAAAGAGCTATAGTTGCATGAGAAAACCCATAAATGAAAAACTTATCTAGTAAAATTTCATAAGAAATTGAATCAAACGCCTTGGTAAGATGATCTAAAAAGATTAATCCAGCTTTTTCTTTGTTTTCTAAATAGGATATAAGTTTATCAATTAAAAAACTGTGTAGTAATTCAGTAGAGAAGTTATGTCTAAAAGCAAACTGCTTGTCAATGTATATACTACTTTTCGATAAAAAAGATGAAACTTGATAATATATAATCTTTTCAAAATTTTTTGAAAAATTGCGGTTACATAAATTGGCCTAAAATTTGACAACTTATAATTGTTATCTTTTTTTGGAACAGCAATAACTTTATTTAATTTCAAAGCCGATGGGAAAACAGAATACTGAATACAAGTATTGAAGCACTTTGATAAAATAAAAGAAAAGATATTTGAAACTATAAGCATAAGCATCATTTGTCATTTTCAATTTACATTCGTTTATTGCATTTAAAACATCATTTTGATCTATAAAATCCAAACTAAAACTTTTGTCATTTTGTTTCTTCATTAATACAGATCTATCAGATTTGGAGGAGTGTGGCAAAAGAAAAGAATCGTTTAATTTGTTAGCTATTGATTTTTTATCATATATAATTTGGCCTTCATTAATCTCAAATTTATCAATTTTTTCTTTTTTTGATTTGAACAAAGAATTAAGTTGTAACCAAACTTCTTTTGAACTTCTTTTGTAACCAAAAAATGTTTTATAGTATTCTTTTTTTAAAAAGGAAATTTTATTTTTTATATGGTTTCAAAGTCTTACAAGGTCATCCTTTAGAAAAGAATAATTTTTCTTTGATTTTTTTATTTTCTTCCATAATAAGTCTCGATTTCTAATCATTTCAAGTATTTCAGTTTTCATTCATGGTTGAAACCGAACGTTATACCTTGATTTGTAGTTACGCACAACAGTTCTTTGAGATTTATGCACTAATAAAGAAAACACAGAAGTAGTTTTTTCAAAAAGGGTTTCAGGATAGCTGTTCTATAAAAGATAAACAATTAATTTTATGATATTCAAACAAAAAGTAAGACGTGTCGAAAGTTGATATAGTCTTCATTGCATATTTTACGTTTAAATCAATTGACAGACAAATAGGAAAGTGATCCGAAAAAGATGTTTCTATTGCTAACGCTTTGTATTCTGAAAATGAAGTAGGAACAAGGAAATTGTCTATGATACTATTGGAAGATGGTCGCGTTGGAGAATTGATGCAAAGTTTAAAATCATTCGTCAAAATTTGACTGAGAAAATTAACTATATCTTTGAGTTAGACTTAGAGACGTCAAAATTAAAATCTCCAGCAATAACGTTTATAGAAGAATTGGTAGACAAAGATAAAACTGATCAAGGTATTCATTAAATTTATCTGTTATTGAAGGATTAAAAGATGGTCTACGATATATATTATGTATAATTACACTTTTTCCATATAAATTCTATATTTCTTTAGAAAAGTGTTCAAAGCTATCAGGAGATACAAACTTTTTTAATGTTTTAAAAATAAGATCTTTTTTAATAAAAAAAAACATAGACGACTGTGTGAAGTAAGACCACTGAAGTAACCTATAAAATTATAACCATCAATATTGTAAACTGTATAGTCCTTTGTCCAAGTTTCTTGAAGAAATATAACTTGGATATTTTGATTATATGTATTAGAAAAACATTTAATAAATGTTACAAGTTCATCAAACTTACTCTTTAGTGATTGTATGTTAACGCTAACTATATTAAAGCTATTTAGTTCAGTGTAATCATTGATACTTACACATCTATCGTTATAACGGTCTTCATCAATATTAAAATTTTGATCAAAAAACACATTGTTGGAACTAAATCTAAACCAATCATATGACATCTGATTAGAAAAATCATTCATAATACAAAGTATTTAAATTAACCTTGTTTATTTCCCGTTGAACAACAGGACATTTAAAGTCCAGAGCAGAGTGATTAAAATCTAGGAAGCCTTTTGATGTACAGTTAGTACAAACATTATTATCAAACTTTTTTGTGTAAATATTACCACTATGTGACCCACTACAATATCTGCAAACAGGTGACCTTTTACAGTTTAAAGCTGTATGCCCTATAAAAGGCAACAGTTTGAACATTGCTTATAAAAAACTTATGGATGTACTTTGCATCTATTCAATCCAAAATAAAGTTTAAAGTTATTTTTAGAAACAAATTTAAATATATTAGTGGATACGGAGAAAACAAAAAGTTTCCTGCCAGTAGTCTTAGTGTCTTTCGAAAAAAATAATTTAAAAGTGTTACCAGCCTCATATAATTTTTTGATTTCAGGATTTTTCATAAGAACAGAGTGAGTTACAAATTCATCACTGTAGTCTCGTTTGATAAGTTTAAACTAACTTTGTGTAGAAACTTTATAACTTTTTCAACCTTAATATTTTTTTGTGAAAGTATTTCATTAGCTCTACTCATATTTTCTGTATCATTAAAATTGAAGACAAAGCTTTTCTTTAGACTTTTAAAAGAGTTAATTTGAACATCTTCAAATAATTTCAAGGAGTTTTCAATCAATTCTTTACTGGCATCATCCTTAGGAACAAAAAGAAAATTATAGTTTTTCTTTACAACATTCGCATATGTAGAACGTGTAACTTTTTTGCTTGCAACATAATCTTTAACAGTATATGGAGAAGACGCCTTTAATGTTTTTTCAAGTGAGTCAACTTTTTTAATAAGAGTATCTAGCTTCAAATTTTCTGAATCAGGAAAATTAAACATTTCAGTTTTCTTTAAATCTTTTTCTTTTTTGAAAACAACACAAGGTTTACAAACAAAAGTTAAGCCAAAAAACTATATTTACCATAAATTTTGTTAAACTCATTTTTCAATAAACAAGGGATAAAATAAACAAAGAATTAAAATCAAATATAAACAAAGTTTATCTAAAAATGGACTTAAAGATTTTACCAAATATAAGTTAAAAGGATAGAGTATAGCTTTGAGGATAAGATCACCATTGCTGATTAGAACGGATCATTTTTAGAAACTTTTATTTGTTTAAAGATATGTTATCAACAAATATATATCATCAGTGTTCCTTCATATGACCACGATCATGATTCTAATCATCACATGGGATTTAAAATTAATCACTTGCTTTGAAAGTTAAAAATCATTTAACTATGGCATAGAGTTATTATAACTATAGTTGCCAAGTTAAATAATTTGTTACTCAGTTAACTCGCTGTAACATTTGATTAATTTAATGGTTGTAGTAGATTCTAGGTAATTAAATGAGATATTCATAATGCAGTGTGGAATAACTTTTTGATTCACCATCTTAATAATAATATGAAAATTAGCTCTTTTAAAGTATATTTAAAAAAATTATTCATTAATACATACTTATCAAATTATTGTCCAGTTAATTGCTTTGCTTGTAAATATGTATTTAATTTTAATTAATTCTTTAATTTGCTTTACTTTTCTAGTTTTTCTTCCTAAGCATCATTGTACATTTAAGTTATGTTGTATATGATATTTTCATAACTTATATTTCGTTTTTTTTCTTTTACTTTTTTTTTATATCGTTTTTTTCTTTTATTTTTTTTTATATCGTTTATTTAGTTAGGATATCTCCTTAAGCGGTTATATGGCCTTGCGAAATATCCTATCACATATCGCATTCCATCTTTTGTTATATTCCATATCTATATTATTTTTTATGTGTGTATGTAAACCTTGTTATCTTCACTCTATGATAAATAAACTTCTTCTTCTTCTTCATTATTAAACTTAAAAAGCTTTTAAAAATATACAAATTTGCAAAAATCTTAGCTCCAATTTTAGATTTTTTTTTATTTGGGCTGCCATTGAACTTCTTTTATGTCGTCCTCACTCATTTTCTTAAAATTTTAATAAGTTTTTTTAATAGTATTTTTCTTAAACTTTTCAAACATCAGCCCAAAGACATGAGATTTTATCACTTTTAGTTCTTTAATTCAAAATTAGTGAAAAAAAGTTTAAAATATGCCGATAAAATTGAGAAATTTAATGATTTTATTTGTCCGCAATTTAAATATTGATCTTTTTAAAATTTTGAATAATACATATATTAAATTATTTTCTAATATTTGGCTGTCGAATTTTCATTTCGGTACTCAATTTTTCCAATACCATTTTTTGGCCAAGTTTTGTCCAATACTGGAAAAAAATGTGTCAAAGTGCAAATAGAATTACTGGTGTATGCCTGAAAACTATCTCATAAACATATTGTCATATTTCTAAAAATACTATTTTAACCACATTGAAATTTAGTATTCATTACTGGTGTGTATATGGACAAAAATAGCGTCGTGATGATAAGAAAAAGGTCGATATGCTAAATCCGAAGAAAATTATTGAAAAATCTTAAAAAAATAACTGTCCACAAATTAACCAAAGTTAAACACTAACCGCAATTTAAATCTAGAATGGCAAAAATATTTTGAGAATCAAATAGAGTATGTTCGATTTACTGTGTATGGATAAGTTTATTTTAAAATACTGAGAGAAAGTGTTTGGCGTTAGGTCACTTGTGAAAACTTAGTTACTGTCAGGTAAAACATAATTAAGGCAAAAATATGGAATTTATTATATATTTTGAAGTTAATATATTTGGCATTGATTGACAGTTTTGATTGATTTTTATGAAAAATAAATAAGAAAAGCAAAATTTGCAATCAATTATTTAGTGGGTTCACGCGTGCATTTTGTAAATATTTTCAATATTTCATGAAAAAAGAGGTCATTAGGGAAGTGAAAATAGCCCTTCCCGAATAAGAACATGGCACTTATTTTCATACATGTTGTTTTATTCATATTTAATCTTAAGCCCATTTTCGTCTAATGCTTTTCCATATGGCAATTTTATTTTCCAATTCCTTAGGAGATTCTCCAACTAAAATTAATTCATCTGCGCATAAAACTTCATGCATGTCTTCTTTGCTTACATCTTCTAGAATTTCATCGACAGTTGCATTGAACAAAAAAGGTCTTAAAAAATATCGATCCTTGATGTAATGCCACTTTTATTTTGAAAGCGTCTGAAACAAAGTCCTCAAACTTTATATTAGTGTCTTTGCTCTCGCATGACAGCATAATTGCTCTTTCTAATTTTTCATTTACACCCTTCTTCCGACCATTCAATTAAAACTCTCAACCAGAGGTACCCAAACTTCGTATCCCGTAGACCCCTTCATATATTAGTTGCTTTCTCCTCAACCCCTAGAGAAGTTTAATAAAAATATGGAATGACCTTTTGCATTTCTGATCATGAGCAATAAAATATGAAATTTACCCTTAAAATAATATTTAATTATTTGTTTATATATAAATTCATAACTTCTCTATTTTTTCCTGGCTAGAAATTTAGTTTGATTCTCCATAACATAACCGACCCCCACTTCTTTGTAATAATTGACCACTAAAAACCCTCATCGACCCCAGTAGGTCGATCCACTTTGGGGATCCCTGCTCTAGAGAAAGAATCCAAGGCCTTCTTCAAGTCTATCACCGGAAAGTTTCTTCTCTTGTATTCTTCTTCTCTTTTCTATAAGCAGTTTGCCTGGCATGAAACGAAACCTTAGTAATTTCCACCATTTCTAAAGTTTAAGAATTCTTTCCACAATTTTTACGAGTTCAATAAATGTCTAATCTAAGTGATGAGATTAACGAAAGCGTATAGATAAAGTGTGAGCTCTGAGATATCACAATTAATTTCAATAACATATGAAATCAAACATTTAAATTAGGGAGATAAGCATAAAAAATGTGCTTTATATGAGGTGTTTCTTACAAAAATGTCTTCTAAGGGGGCGATGAGTGAGAAAAGTTTGGAAAGCACGGTATTAGACAAAATGACATTCACTCGTATCATCTGTAAGACATGAAGTACAACTCTTTATAAATTAAGGGGCAGGAGAGGGATGGGGGTCTTTCTTCTCTCTCTCTCTCACTTCTAAAAATCCGCAAATGTGAAGGATACATATTGCTTAGTTTGGTAAAATATGTAAATATATTTTTTTAAAATACTTACTATTCTAATTAATTAATTAATTAATTAATTCCTACTGACGAATGCACTGAGTTTAGAAGCAAAGAATTTTAAACTTAGTCACAAGTATGCATCCGTTCTCCAAATATGGCGCATTAAGATTTTGGGTCGTGTTGGGTTTTATTGTGAAATGCAGTTGGAGACGTCAAAGCTTCCTTTAGAAGGATGACATGGCGAAAGCCATTTTGGATGACGTTTCAGTACTTTTACCCCGCAAGGAAACTTTTTTAATTTTTCTCACAAAAAATATTTAGACTGATGTTATGTTAGCCAATATTTTAAGTCGTACGTAGTTGTTCAGAGAATGACTAATGAACATGACTTCATGATAAGCCAAGCTGGCTATAAAAGGAATATCACAACCCTCTCTTCTCTCATTCTTGCTGCCAAACTGTCCTTCTTCTACACACGAAATGCTTCAAATTTGGCTTCTTTCAGCTCTCCTTTCCATCAGTTGGCAATTGGGTTTGGAATTTATATGTTTTTCATAACTTAACAACCTCAAATTTACTTTAGAAATCACGAATGCTTCCTGTTCCAATAACGCTCATCTGAAGACGATTCATGGCTATGAATTATGCCCGTGTACATTCCCCAAATTAATTACCTCTCAATGTCAAAGTACATTAATTTTGAATTTAAAATTTTTAGTCTAAAATTATTCACGATGACTTTAAATAAAATTTAGTTTCACTTCAGGAAATGATAATGCTATCTATAGCTCAGTAAAGTTAAGGGTGGATGTAGTAAAAGTGAATGCTTCAGTTTTTTCCCTATTAAAGTAGTAGTGACATTAACCCATTAACGAACAATGTTCCTATTTTGGAACATAAGTAATTTCATCTTCGTCTGCTTTTTTCAATGACTTTGAATATAAATCGTCTGCGTTTTTTTAGATATCGTCTGCTTTGCTTGGTCTTAAATGGGTTAATATTTATTTTTTTTACAGTGTAGTAAAATTAACTATACGCGTAGTAAAAGTGAATGTTACTACTTTCTTTTACTAGTCGAGTAGTGAAATCTACTTAAACTTATTTTACATCAATCAATAACACAATATAAAAAGTTGCGTGTTGTTTCCTGTAAACCAGCTTAGCTGGCTATGAATGGCTCTTCAAACCACTTAAGAAATATAAAAAAAATTTAACAGTAGGATCTGTATGATATAACAAGCTAAATAAAACAAAAATATGGTTGATGAGCGTGAAAATTGAAGTTCCCGGAAAACAGGGAATACAATTTCATTGAAAAAGTTCTTGCATTATTATACATTTTACTGTTATTCCTAAAATGGGTTCGTGAAGATTTTTCTCATTCAATCCTTCCAATTACAATATTATTTCAAAACTAAATTTTTCAATCTAAAATTTCCAAAGATAAACTCGGGAATATAAATCGAAAAGTACAGTGTACACGCATTCAGAAGTGATTGTGTTAGCGGGTTTGAAGAATTCGGATAGGAGTTGTTCATTGTGGTAGCATAGGAAAGATAAAGTTACTACCAGATTACACATGTAAAGGTTAGAAAGAGCGGGAGACAGCTTCCCGCCCATTTAGCGATCTTTAAAATCTCTATGTAAGTAGTATCATTGTGGAAAACTAAGTTTTTAGACAGAACTGAGTCTAAAGCGTGATGTAATAGGCGTACGTAGTCAGGAGTGAAGGTAAGTTCTTGTTAATGAAGTTTAAGACTAGCTCATCTTTAAAATATAATGATTTTAAGATAGATACAGCAGAAATTTGCCCTATGTTCTGTTCTAGGTTTCGCTTATACAGCACTTAATGGGTGAGTGCTTATTTTGAGGTTTTTTAGCTTTGTATTTTCATACTCCGTCTTCACATAAGTTTTGTACATTTTTTTGAATAATGTCTTTTTCCCAAACTCAAACCATCCCACTTAAATCTTAATCTATTCAAAGTCACCCATTTATAAATTTTTTTATCTAAATATTCAAAATTATTTGCGTCTAAAAATTAACCCATTTGATTTTTTAATTACTCGGCATAAAAGCAAGCAAACTACAAATAGATATTGAAGGTAGACACATTCAAATATCAATTTAACAAGAAAAGAATTTGAATTACGATGAAACTTAAATAGTATTTTTGTAGGTTTTTTTTCAGAAAAAAATAAGTTTTTTAACGCCTTCTAGAATATAAAAAAATTGCAAACAAATTTATAACATAAAACTTTTCGATGATTTTTACAGATTGCATTTTTACATTTATACATTGAATTTTAGTTTTTTTATCTTCTTTTCTTGGGCAAATTTTGCATCTTGAAACTTTTCAGAGCTTGAACTGAGGGACGATCTTGGCAAATTTTTGATTCTTTGTTTTCTTTTTATATATTCCAGGCCAAGAGTCAAAAAGAAATTTCTTCGCAAAGTTTTTGAAGAAGGGTTTTACTCAGCTTGTCTATTATATATGAGCATTTATTACATAAGCCATAGAATATACACATTGGCCATCTTCTTGTTCGCCTCGCTACGTTATAATTAGATGATAGTGGGTCCACTAAATCAACACCGTATTTTGTCTCATTATAGAAATTTGTCACTTCAGGTGTTTTCTTTTCTCTGTTTTCAATATTCGCTTCGTGATGCATCCTAGAAAGAAGTGTTACAACTCAATTTTTTTAGGATTCCAAGAGATCAGAGTTAAATCTTATGTGAATAAAAAGTTGCTTGAATAAACTTCTTTTATGCCACCTGTAAAGTGTTTAGGAATTCCATTTCTGCTTTTTCTGATTGTTTCTAGCAATGTTAGCCGGTGAATCTTTTTTAAATCATGCTAGATCAATGCACGTTTCCGACTTGTAAGTGGTTATATTTCTCCCCCTAACTGAAATTGATTCAATCAACCGTTTTACTACTTCTCTAGGAGAGCTACTCAAAAAATTTCAGTTTTGTTTACCAATACATACTTCTAAATTTAACGTGTAAAAAGAACGCGTGTCAAATAAACAATAAACCCTTATTCTTTGCTTTGGAAGATCCAAAATACATTGTAAAACTACATCTACCCTTGAAAGGAAATATTGACTTGTCGACGGTCAGATATTCATGTGGACTATATAGTGATTTATAATTTTAACATAAGCACCAAAGAACTCTCTGATTGCAGCCAATTTATCTCTCCCTCCTCTTCTACTTGTTCTAGTAGCTTTGCTGAGAAGACATACGCTCTTTATAAAAGTGCACCCCAAAACCTGTGTCATTCCAAATATGTTTGAAATTTAAATTATTTGAATGAAGCGCTCCTGTTATAAATAATAAACCCAAAAATTCTGAAAGTTTCAAAATTCTGATTCAGTTTCCTTTGAATGACTTGTTTCACTGTAGTTCATTTTTAGCGATTCTATAAAGATATTAGTGTTATTTACAATTAAGTTCATCATATCATTATAAAAAAAAAAGTTCAAATGATTCTAAAATAGTTAATTTTTTTCTCTTACTCACGCCTTTCAATCCAGAAAGATGAGTAGTAATTTTATGTTTTCTAGATCGAAAATTTTTTGGCATTGGTTTTTCTCTCCACACTAATTTCCCTTTTACTTTCATCACTATCAGAATCATCTGAGTTGAATTCTTCACTATCAGAGAGATGATCAGAAGTTTCTTCAATGTCTGATTCAGAACTATCTGAAGAATCCAAGTTTTCTAGAAAAGGAGTAATTTCTTGAAGTAAATTATTAATTTCATCAATTAGAGAGATGATATTCAAAGTTTTCACTACTTGAAAAGTGGAAAGAGACTTTTGGGTTCAAGAAAATGAAAACAAAATCCAATTATTTTGAATGACGCAGAAGTGTAAAGATAACAACAAGAAAGAATGAGATGTAGTGATGAAAACCAAGAAAGTGATGTAGTGTGAGATGTCAGTTCAACGCGTGTGCTAACAACTTTTATTTATAGGTAATAAGTAATAACGAAGTCATCTATATTTATAGATACAAATGATACATTTTACACCACATCTCTTCATCATCACCATCGATATAATATAGAGTGCAAATGTTCAGTTTCATGCATATCATGATTTATTTCTCTCTATTACATTTGGAAAAATGAAATTTACATAAATTCATGAATATATAAATGCATGCGTTTTTTTCACCCTATATCATGGACCTGAAAAAAAGACAATACATATTTTTAATATTTTTCAGCTGGTTTCCTACCTCGTTCGTACAAAATTTTTAGACTACAAATCTTCGAAATTCAGATATTCATATCTGATGAAGGTCTCTTGTGTAGTTAATTTATTTCTAATTTGAAAATATGAATTCCTAAAATGACTTCCCATCTATTTTTATGTAAATATAATCTTTCTATATAGTGTATAACTTTTCATTCATCTTTTCAAAAATGGGGACTATTTTTTTGAAGAAGCAAAAAAATTAACTAGTAATGATTTACCTCATTGAAAATGTTGTCATGAAAATTTTATTGAAGTAGATCAATTCAAAAGGTTTTTATCGGTGTCTAGTCAAAATCCCCGAAAACCAAGGTAGCAGTGACCTAAATTTTCGGGGATTTTGGTAGCATCCTTGTTATAGAAGAACCGCAGAATAACTTATCACTTCTTTTCAAAAATTTTACTGCCTTGATCTGTTCACACAGTCTCTTAGTGAGGTTGTCAACTTTTCTCCATAGTAGCGAGAGAAGCCATGTAAGCCACTTTGCTATAGATTTCCCTACTAGTGAAGACAGAGATTGATATTTATAATTGTGAATTTTGAAGGAGCGTGTGACAAAGGAAAAGACGCTTACACATTTAAATACCAGCAATGCCAATGTCGTAAAGATTTCGTTCTTCTCGCTGATGGCTCCTGCAAAGGTAGCGTCCATTCACACTTAATCCGTGATCTTACACATTGTGATCTTTGCATTCTTTTTAAGAAAGGGAAGAGAATCGGACTTCTTTTCTAAAGTCCATCCATTTTCGATCACACAAAACCCATATCGAGTGGACTAGTAACGCTACGCAGTCCACTTCACTGAAGCTAGTCAGATCGGATAGAGCGCACGTAAATGAGTCGCGAACCTTTTTAAGGAAAGAAAAGGTCACCGTGTCTCTTCTTAGGAACTTGTATTTAGAAAGAGTGAATTTGACGATTGTGCCTCTGACACCAGCATCGAAGTCTTTTTCAAGACTCATTATATTTTCTGGAAGGAGACGTAAGCACAACTTTTACTTCTTGCGACCGATGTTTGACACTCTTCTATATGCGTGCTTTTTGCTTCCTCGACAGACATCTCGATTCAAAGTGTGAACCGAACAGAATATAACACAACTGTTTCTTTCAAAGCGCCTTTCGCATTGCAAACTCTTTAAATTAATTATAGAAAAATAAAAAATTAACGCGAAATTTCACCAACTCATTTTTATCACAAAATTCAGCAATAAATTGGCATTTTTTAATTTATTTAAAAAAGTATAAACTTAAAAGATCATTTCAAAATGAAGATGAAAAAGCAAAGACTTCAAAATAAATAAACATTAGATTCATTTGTTTTTATAATCTTTGTTTGAAAAACAGCGTATAATGAATGCCATATGTGGCATAGTAAAGTTTAATTATTTGTGAGCTGATAAGTTAGTGTAATTTCTAGAGAGACTAAGGATAAAATGTAACTTCAGACTTCCGTTTTTACTTTCGGAGTTCCAAATCCAGCAGGAAACTGAGGTCAAAAAGATATTTTGAAAGCAAATTACAGAGATGACCTAGTGCAATCATAGTGTAGAAAAAAAGCTATATGTGCTTGTATACTTCATCAGTTTTCCGTATTACCCCAAAATCTTATGAAAGAGTTCATACACTTTTTCAAATTTGTATCGTGAACTAGGATCTAACGTTAAAGCAATATTGTGAATCAAATTTATTCAAAGACAATGAAAAAATACAAAGAAAGTGTTAAAGATTTCTTATTCAAACCAAAGAATCGAAAACAGTAAATTCAAGACTAACTGAATTGTAGAATTTATCGGAGCAAGATACCAAAAAATTTTCACATCTTTTATTATTATGTAACTTCGAACAGTTCCATGCCAATCTTTCACTCTCTTTAACTAGGATAAATTCTATAAAAGTAAAAAAATATGTAGAGTAAGGTGAAAAGAGGAGAAAAATAAATTTAAAAAAACTATTGATATTATCTAGAGAAGTTCTGCATGTTCCATTCTTGTTGAGGCTAAGTACAACGTAAAGTGTGCTTTTATCAGAGTACAAATCACGGATGTTTATATCTAAATCATTGAATCTCGTGATATATGTGCAAAATTGCGCGATGCCAAATCTTACGTAGTGTTTTATCCGGTTTATAGACATGTCTACTCCTATCGACTTGAAAACCAACAACTTCTTTCCCTTCATTCAAAATGGATATTTTTAGTTGATAATTTGAATTGCCTCCACTTATCTCCTGCGAATATTTGAAAACGCGTGTATCCTTCGTAATCTGAAATTCCTTACTCTCCATTTCTTTAACTTAAACAGCACATAAAGATGAAAGACTATTTAAAATTGTAAGTTATGCATTTACATTGCAAATATTTTGCTTTCACATGCACCTTCTTTACTATAATCTGTGCATTGCAACAGATGACGGTATCTTTTTTGTCTACACAAATGTGAGTACGACGCATAAGGAACTAGGTTCAAAACTGGAGCCAAACAAGGCTAAGTTTAGTGTTTGGTCCACAGTTTAATTTTTTTCCCATCCTCAGAATTTTCTAGATGTGAAATAGCTGTTCTAGATATTTCTTGAAATTTTAATACTAATGAGAAGAGGATTATACTTAAAAACTTGAAACCATATTTAAAAATTATAATTATAAAAAAATTAATTCAGAAATCGTAGAGCAACTTATTTGAGAACACAAGCAATCAATGCCCCTCACTCCATAAGCTCTTTGGACTTCTACTACGGGTTAGAGAAATATTTTTCCCATTTCCCCACGTTTTTATTGTAGCAATGTCTACAGTACAGTACTTAATAATCCGAAAAAATGAATTATACGACACTTTTTTCCAATGAGTAATAAGATTCATTGATTTTTTTTGAATATTTTTAATCCGCCATTTTTTGATCAGACCTGATTATTATTGCTGTAACCGTAGATGTAGGATTAACCAATCATCATTTTAGGTTGTTTATTTCAAGCGCGTGTAATAGTACATATTTTCCAAGTAAGGATGCCAGCTTCGAAGCAAATTTCAACCAATTTTGGAAAAATTAGAAAATGACATAATTTAATAAAAACATTGAAAGTTTATGATTCAATAAATTCCATGAAATGAAAAATAAATGCCAACTTTCTGTAGACTTAATTCAAGTTATTATTATTGTTGTTCCTATAATGATAATGATTAAAGCTCTTAAACTCGCATACTTGTATGTAGCAGTATTTGCAAATCTCCAATTTATCATGCCATACAAACGATTCTTTCCGCTTCTTGTTTTTAGCGTTGCTTTGTATTTCAAGAGCACTTTTTACCCACGCCAACTGTTTTTGTCTTTCTTGTATATTTGAAAATAAAAAATTGCCAGCTTTTTTTTTTAGAAAAAAACTACTTTAACTCAAGTGTTACATGTTTGGTGTGTAATTCATTTTACATACCAAATAAAAGTTTGCCATGTTTTATCTTTTTGCAGGGGAATTGAATGTAAAAGAAAACGAAACAATGACCTTTGTTCAACCTAATTCATATGATGTAATAATAGAGTGTACAGATCATAGGAGTTTTTTGGACAGAAAATCTACGATAAACTTCAAGGCTTACGGTAACTTTGATCTGACTTATACTAATTAGTTATTATTAACTTTGTTTTGATTGGATTTAGTTTTTAAAGGCTTCTATATCACAAGCGTTTTGTTCAATAACAACGATCGAAAACTTGAACTACAATTTTCTCAACAAAATTTAGTAAAGAAGGTGCATGTGAAAGCAAAATATTTGCAATGTAAATGCATAACTTACAATTTTAAATAGTCTTTCATCTTTATGTGCTGTTTAAGTTAAAGAAATGGAGAGTAAGGAATTTCAGATTACGAAGGATACACGCGTTTTCAAATATTCGCAGGAGATAAGTGGAGGCAATTCAAATTATCAACTAAAAATATCCATTTTGAATGAAGGGAAAGAAGTTGTTGGTTTTCAAGTCGATAGGAGTAGACATGTCTATAAACCGGATAAAACACTACGTAAGATTTGGCATCGCGCAATTTTGCACATATATCACGAGATTCAATGATTTAGATATAAACATCCGTGATTTGTACTCTGATAAAAGCACACTTTACGTTGTACTTAGCCTCAACAAGAATGGAACATGCAGAACTTCTCTAGATAATATCAATAGTTTTTTTAAATTTATTTTTCTCCTCTTTTCACCTTACTCTACATATTTTTTTACTTTTATAGAATTTATCCTAGTTAAAGAGAGTGAAAGATTGGCATGGAACTGTTCGAAGTTACATAATAATAAAAGATGTGAAAATTTTTTGGTATCTTGCTCCGATAAATTCTACAATTCAGTTAGTCTTGAATTTACTGTTTTCGATTCTTTGGTTTGAATAAGAAATCTTTAACACTTTCTTTGTATTTTTTCATTGTCTTTGAATAAATTTGATTCACAATATTGCTTTAACGTTAGATCCTAGTTCACGATACAAATTTGAAAAAGTGTATGAACTCTTTCATAAGATTTTGGGGTAATACGGAAAACTGATGAAGTATACAAGCACATATAGCTTTTTTTCTACACTATGATTGCACTAGGTCATCTCTGTAATTTGCTTTCAAAATATCTTTTTGACCTCAGTTTCCTGCTGGATTTGGAACTCCGAAAGTAAAAACGGAAGTCTGAAGTTACATTTTATCCTTAGTCTCTCTAGAAATTACACTAACTTATCAGCTCACAAATAATTAAACTTTACTATGCCACATATGGCATTCATTATACGCTGTTTTTCAAACAAAGATTATAAAAACAAATGAATCTAATGTTTATTTATTTTGAAGTCTTTGCTTTTTCATCTTCATTTTGAAATGATCTTTTAAGTTTATACTTTTTTAAATAAATTAAAAAATGCCAATTTATTGCTGAATTTTGTGATAAAAATGAGTTGGTGAAATTTCGCGTTAATTTTTTATTTTTCTATAATTAATTTAAAATAAGATATATAAAAAATATTAACGTAAAAATGTTGTAAGATAAAGAACTACTCATCTTTAAAAAACTACCTGCCCATCTATGCTCTCTTTTATTGTAGTGCCTAATTGCGCTCTCAAGTCCTGGTGGGTGTTTTCTATTCAATACTTAGGTAAACTTTAAAAGGCCGTTAAATCATTTATAACAACACTCCCCTCATTCAACAGGTTGGTCTAGCACTAAATTAACCCATTTACCACCAATGTTCCTATTTTGGAACATAAGTAATTTGATCTTCATCTGCTTTTTTCAATGACTTTGAATATAAATCGTCTGCGTTTTTTTAGATATCGTCTGCTTTGCTTGGTCTTAAATGGGTTAAAGAATTGAACGTTGCATTCTTCTTTTAAATCGTCTCTAAAGCTTGAGCATGTTTTTCATATTAAAAACATTGTCTTCCTTCTGCGTAGTCTGTGTTCCTTTTAAATTTTTAGTTTCAAATTTCTACCAACTAAAATATCATTAAAGCCTTTCTCTCTATAAATTCTTGCCATAATACCATGGCTTTCATCAATATTTTTCGTTTCAGTGTGTAGATCTTTGCCTATATGCTCTACTTTAAAAAGAAAGAAACCAAAAACTTGATTTCTTTTACCTGCAGTGCTACAGATTCAACTTCAACTTCTAATTCTATCTTGACTTTTTCTGTTTTATCTAATACTTTCAAAAGTGCATCACACACTTCTCTAACTTAATATTGAATAGCTTTCCACTTTAAAAAGCCCCTTACTTAAAAAATATATTTTTATACAGAATAAAAGGGTATATATTTGTTCATGATGTTAATTCCCGCGTTTTGAGAACCATGTGGAAAGAACATTGTTATTTATACACCCAGCAAGGCTGCTTTATTCCCATTAGCAGAGCACAAGAGATAGAAGTGACAGATGAAGAATCTTGTTAGTTGAATATATAGAAAGAAAGAAGCAAACGAGTATATAATCTTTTTAAGTGGAGAAAGGCGTCATGAATCGGTTACATAGGCAACTAACCAAACAATTAACTATTTAGCCAACATACTAGCTCATTCACTTGATCTAACTGCTTATTATTATTATTATTATCATAAGCATTCTTCGCGATGACGCTATGACATTTTCAAATGGAAGCCGGGGTTATGACTAACGCCATTTTGTCTGTTCACGGTTACTCATTTTAATAAATTACACGTTACGTAATATATGTATATATCGTCCCTACCTAATGAATGTGAAAGCGTATCCGTGAGCCCGAACCCAACACTATGGAAGCCACTGATTTAGATGATTATATGGGTACACATTTTTTTGAAAACTGGCCGGCCATCAACATATTTACTTTGAAACAAGAAAAAAATTTGTACTTCCAAAGATTCGCATTCCACAACTCTCTTCACTAAGAGTTTGCATAAACCTTCTTGGGCTGCTAATCCAGCATCCAACACAACCTGCATGTTTTCGAAACTCTTGTTTGAACTGCAGTCTAAAATAACGCTCAAGTACTACTACGCTTCCCTAAGTTTTAGTACAACTTTAGTGATGGTGTTTGAAAATTGCGTTTTGGAATTCCTTACCCAAATAGTGATTATGAATTTCGTGAGCATTCGTTTTCCGTAAGTGCGAACTAAGAACAGAGTCAAACATTTAAAGCAGTTCTACAAGACCTAAAAAGTTTCCGCTGCGCGCATTTTCTTTATTAAAATTACCTTATGTCCTCTAAAAATAAAATTTCTCCTGCAAGAAACTCTACTATTGCTACTAACCTTTTGAAGACATCGTCAATGGTTTGTCCGCTACAAAATCTTTGGTGTTACTCCATGAAACCCAATGGCTCTTCCAAATGGTTTTTTGAAAATAATGCATGGGTTGTGTTCCTACTGAGAGTTTAAATTTCAAGATTTTTCTTCGATTTGAAAAAACAATGCTTTTGTATTCTTGGGTCGAAGCTGTTCAATAGGATATATGTTTGAGGAACTTTCATCTTTAAATAATCTTTTATATTTTTATTCATATCTACAGGCGAACTGATGTGGTCATCATTTAAGTTAACCTTCAAGCCTATATGCCCCTTTAATTTGTAGTTTAACTGTCTATAATAATACTCTTCTATTGATTTATTTCTAGCATCGCAATTATAAAAGGCTGGGTCAATGCTTGATTTAATGTCCATTAGCCCAACTTGCTGGGCTAAAAAACTCCACTTTGAAACGAACGGAGGAAATAGTCGTTGCTCAGTGGTTGTTTAACATTTTATTCCCTATAAACAAAGACAACATTTTCGATTCCTTATTAGATTTTATCTTATTAAATATCGTGACAATGTCTTCTAAAACGGTGCTCAAGATTTTCATATACCCGTTGCTCAGTTAAGAAAGGAAAGTATTGATAGCTCGGATAAAAGTTGAAGAAATTGAGAACGTATGAGAATTAGAAGGGTGAATGAAACAGTAGACCTTGTTGAGACACGAAGTTTTCAATCTGAATATCGGCAAATGGGAAGAGGATGTTTCGGGGATACCGATTCGCAGGCACCAAGATGCTCTGTCTAAAGAGAGCGAAATTTAAACAAACAAAATGTTATACGTGAAAAACGAGGAGATGTAATAATAGAGCTACTCCAAATTCCCTTAATTTCGAGCGAAGGGACCAATGATCGCTATGTTTCAAACGAAGGTCCTATTTTAAAAGAGTTTCTGATTTAGATAAGGCCACTTGTAGTATAAGAAGCTGTTGAAGGAATAGAAAGGAATTTTTAGGAATCGCAAATCTTCCTCTTCAAATTAAACGTATTCGGTTTCCACTGAGATTGCCTTATGTGCTGACTATATCAATAAAATTTAAGGTCAGACTTTTGCAAAAGTAGGTATTTTTTGTTTGTCATGGACAACTTTAAATTCAATCAACTAGTCAATACATACTTCTTAATTAAAATTATTTCTTTTGATCACACGTTCAAAAGTTATTTTTACTATATAACGATTTTCTGAAATTTTTATACGGAAATGATTTTTTTTTGGAAAAAACTTATTTTCAGGCATACATTACTAACTCAATAGACACTCCCATATTTTTTTAACAGTATTAGCTAAAATGGAGTACAGAAATAAAATAAGGATAGCCGATTTGGTATATAAAAACAGATATTTTATTTGAAATTTTGAGAAAATTTTTGGAGACAGTTTTTAGACGTAATTCCGAAATCTGATTGAAGCTTTCAGATATTTTCAAATCCTAAATGCGAAAACTGTTTCCAAAAAAGAAACCAGCAGTTTCAATTTTGTATAAAAACAAATATATTATTTTAATTAAAAAAAATTTCTAAAGACATTAGACGCAAACCTGAACATTTGATTGAACCTTTCAGACATTTTAAAACCTGTAAATGCAAAAATTGGGTTCACAAATAAAACTAGCATGGTTGATTTTAGTATTAAAATATATAATTCATATAAAATTTGAAACAATATTTTTGGAGACAAATTTTAGAAGTAAACTAAGAAATTGATTAACACTTATAAGTATTTTCAAATTATAAATGCAAAAGCTGAGTTAGGAAATGCAACCAGCATCTTAGATTTAGTATAAAAACATATATTTTATGTAAAATGTGAAGGAATGCCAGAATTAGACTTAATTCTCATCAATCGAATTTTTGATTGACATTTTCTAAAGAGTAGCCATGATTATTATTGGAAAAAAAAACAAATATATAAAGCGATATGCGTTCTTCAGAACTGTATACAATTTAAAATTTTCAAGGGAGGATCTAATATAGATTTTTATTGACGGTTTTTAACGAGAGAGGCATTCAACTATCATGGAAATGGTACCAAAACATGGAGTTAACAATTTTAGGAAAAGTCAAAAAATTTGAAGGGATATAATTCAGCTTAAAAACTTTCTATTTCTTCCACATTTTTAGATAGAAATTTACGTATTAATTATTTTGCTTTTTCAGTTAGCAAATAATTATATGAATTGAAAATTTTTGAAAATTAGGTTTGAATAAACGTGTGAACACTACGTTTTTTAGTGTTCACGTAGTCGGAGCAGGATGGGAGGACTAAGAAAGAGTTAGGCTACTCTTAACTAAACGCGAAAATAAGAGCATATGTAGTCTCTCTAACGATAAAACATCTCTAATTTTGTAAGGGAAGTGAACATTCATGATTGGTTTACTTTAGGTGTTGTGGACAAGATTTGCACAGGTTCAAGAGTGAGTATTTGTATTTCTTCAGCGGATCTTGATTTTTGAAAGTTTTCGCCATTAACTCCACCAAAGTTCCGCAACTTTGATGTGGATAAACGTTTTTAAAGCTCGATTTACCATAAAAATTAAAATTTTGGTGAAATTGTTTCGTTAGGTTTAAAACTTTTGTCTTTGCTATTTTAATGAACCTTTTCACGAAAAAGTTAGCTCATTCCTGGTGTAGAATGATTTGATAGAGTATAATAATAATAATTTATTTGTTATACAAAAGAAAGACGACAGAATAAACATACAAACAAAATAATCGACAGTGGTACAAAGAGAGTGGACATGAGACGATAAAAAAGCAAAATGCTCACTGGTTTTTGTAGTTGAAGGTATTTTTGCTTAGATGAAACAGAAAAATAAACTCGGTGCGTGTTAACATTGTGAGATAATGAAATCGAAGTGACGTAGAAATAAGAAATGATTAATGGAATAATAAATTCATCAAAAGTAGGGGGAGGGGGGTATTCGGAAAAAAGTGCTGAAAGGAATTGAGTATGTTTAGTTTTTGAATGAAGCACAACACATGAGTGCAAAGTTTTTGACTTTCTTGTCTTGATTGGCGTTTGCCTTAACTCATATTAAATCCTCATCTGTGATTGACAGGTCTATCCGGCAAACGAGGAGGCAAAGATGGAGCTGTTGGAGGAGCTTGTTGAGCCGGTCTACTAAGAAATAATAGCAAACATTTATATCGGAATTTCACCACATCGGTATACACAAAGCAGCAAAGAATGTAAAATATTGTGTTAGTCTGGTTATCCAGTCTTGTTACTAAAAAAAATGATGCGCCTTTTCTTGCGAAAGAGGGCAAAACATAATAAATTATACTTCTTACAAATTAAGTGTAAGTTTAATATTGAACACACTAAATAAATGGGCGTGACTTCATTTAGTTCAAACATATTAAATACAGCAAAAACAACCAAAATCGTCACTAAAAAGTTATCATTTATGATAGCTTCGATTTAAGATGGAACTAATTAACTGGCGCAAGCCCAAGTGCATTGTGAGATGCAGAGAGTGCATGCTTTATGCAGGGCGCGCTTTTTTGTTGAGATCTGGCAATTGTTTATATCATGGTTGGAAAGTCGGAAAACCTCATAACCAACCTAAGTCGTCGAAAACATAAAAAAACGACCCCGATTCCCCAAGATTTCGTTATCTAAGATTTTTACGGTATCTGAAATTAAATAAGCAAATATGATGCATAACTAATAAACTAAAAATGCGGTATTTTTTGGAATAGTGGACTAACTTGGAATTGGGAAATTGAGGGTGTGTTAAAGCTATTGTGCACAATGAGAATGCATTTTAAATATATGAATAACATGTAAAAACATAATGATCTGTGATGAATGTTCCAATTGCTGAAAAGTTTAGAAAACCTTGAGAGATTGTCATTTTATAAGATCAAGGGATTTTGCATTCGTTAGAACGAACTAGCAAAATGGAAAAAATATATTTTATTATGGGGGGGGGGGGGGGGGGGGGGGGTATTCACCAGAACATATTGGAGTAGATATACATAAATCTATCGTATTTTTTTCTGAATAATAATGGGATTGCACTCCTTCTCCAAAAGTTGAAAATCCCAACCAAAACTCTGAAATTATTGACATAAAATAAAGAAATTTATGTAAAATGAAATCTTACTTAGAAAAATAATAATTAGTAATCTATAATTTTTTGTAAAAAAACTTTAAAGATGTTCTTTTGAAATATCAATTTTTAGTTACAATGAACATTTCGTCACACACAGCAAGAGTAGGGGTTAATTTTTCCTTTCTTCATTGCCAAAATCAAGGGTCGCGTTAGAAGAATAATTAAATTTATAAAGATAATGACAAGAACTACATATGGTATAGCAAAAATAAAGAACATGATTGAAGCGATTTACTTGACATCACCTGCACCTCCTCCACTGAATAGCAGCAGCAGCAGTAGGAAAAAATCAGAATGAAAAGGAAGAACAAAAAGCGATAAAGAAAACTCACGATGGAACTAAAGGAGCAGGAAGAATATTCGAGTTTGTTGGCTGTGATGACCAAGGCGAAGGGCGTGTCGCCAAATTGCCCACCACTCCACCCGTCCTGGCAGAGGGAGGAGCTGGAGCTTCTCGATTCGCTCGACTCGGTTTCGGAGACACGGATCGATGGTGCTGTTGATTTAGAGTGGTGAGGTGTTGAGAACTTGGCAAAAAAATCGAACGCAAAAATAAAATGTCAAACAAGAAGTAGTTTGTATACAAGAAACTACATTTTGTAGTATAGCAAGTTTAAAATACTCATTTACATGAGTGTATAATAATCACTATTGAATGTTAACGTGCAATGCTGCAGGTAAACACATTTACCTTTATTTATTGTATAAATAAAAAAAAAATTCTGATTCTGACAAAGCGCAACATTACAAGCGTAACAAATACTTCGGAAAGACTTTTTACACTACTCGCATGACTTTAAATAGTTGGTGTTCTTTCTTTTCCAGCATCTAACGGTTGTCTCGACAAAGCCTACCATCAATCCAGCTTCTACCTTCCAAACTAGTTTTCTGCATTCTTTTCGATGAAATATCCAAAAGCAAGTTTAAACGATATATTTTTAAGAAATTTTTTCTAATTTCATTATAGCCATTTTTTCACCAAGGTATTAACGATACTTCGTTAATAGCAACTACTCCATAAGTTACTCCAGTCCAACATCTACAAAATCATAATTCAAAAGTACTGGTCATCTTTTAGTTTGGGGTCCACATGAAAATTCTTCAATTAGTATTCAATCAAGTAAGTCAACACTCCATACTTTCTTTGATTGTAGTTCAGGATTATATTTGATTTTTATCCTTTCTTTTAGATTCTTCAATTAAAGAATGTGCAATTGACAACATTAATTCATTCTTGTTCTTTTCAGGAACATGCAGACATAAAGAAACTAAAAAACTTTTTGTTACTGTAATTATATTTCTGTAAAAAGTTCTTTCACCTACAAAAACCAGTGAGCATTTTTCTTTTTGAATGTATTTTACTTCCGTAAGAAGAGTTTAACATTTTGCAATTCCTGACATATGATTTTTTAAAATATTTTGCTGATTCTGATACAATTGGCGATCTTAGTAAGAAGTGATAATGACAAATTATGCTGTTATTGATTATGATGATGATAAATCGATAGATTATAATAATGCTGAATGAGTATGGATAACTTAATTTTGCCTCGTATCAACGCAAAACATTCAGCATTTTACGAAATAGAGCTAAAATGCTTCTTCCATTTTGAACTGCGTACATTATGTGAAAGTTTTCTTTCCGTTATTTTTACACGTACAAATTGGTTATTTTCACTTATTTTAAGTTTATTTTATACAAAAATGAAAAACTGTCCAAAGACCCAAGCCTACTTTTCTCATAGTTATACATTATTATTTGTTATACAAATGCCTTTACCCAATGGGAAATCATGATCATGGTATAGATTCCTTTTCAATTCTAAGTTTGTCCTTTTTATATTTTATGTTAGTATTTTATTCTTTGTTAAAAAGTAGAACAAAAAATATTGTCTAGAAAATTTAAGTTCAAATCCAATTTTTCATTACAAAATATAGCTAACAAGGTCAATTTGTTTTAAAAACAGACTTTTTGAGCTTAAATACAAATCGGAAAAGGACGAACTTAAAACGGAAAAGGACGATCTCAAATTGGAAAAGGACGAACTTTAATTGGAAAAGGACGAACTTAAATTGGAAAAGGAAGAACTTAAAGTAAAAATGTTATATTCGCAAATGATGATGATGAACAAAAAGCACGTCAATAAATCGCGGCACTGAACGTAAGTAAATTATAATTTTTTTGTCTATGACACACATAGTATCCCGCGCTTATCTTTTTAAGTTGTCCTTCAGCATGGCAATGATGAGATGAATATTCTTCTATATCTGAACAGTTGATGATTGGCTGGTCAAAAATCACAAATCGAGCGCGGGACAACAGAATCAAGAGATTACGCTTCTTCAAACACTATTCCATCTGCCAATCATTATTTCACTTTTTATGCTTTTTATGTGTCAATTTATGCTTAAGAGAAATAAGCCCTTTGCTATAATTTTTTAATGAGAACCAAAAAGAAAACATATACGGCTTCACTAATCTCTATTTAATTCTATTTAGAACGGGGGTGTGCCTGCGTTTCCTATGTGAACATTGACGGCACTAAATGGGTTACAATTTCAATTGTTTAAAAGCTAAAAAAGTCAAATCAAAGTATTTCTAAAGTATGCTAAATTTTTATATTTCTAAGCGTACAAAATATATAGTTGAGTATTGAAATAAAGCTAAATAAGGCTTTCTACATAACTTTGAATATTGTGAGCATCAGCATTGGGTATCACATAGATAATAGGGTTGCAAGATTTGTGCATCATCAAACCACGAAAAATGAAATTGAATAAAGTCGAGAAAAAGTTTGTACTATGAAGAAAAAAATACTTTGAAAATATAAGATTAATTTTCATACTAAAAAAGGGATGAAAAACATATTTGGAGCTAAATTTTTGAAACTCCTTTTTGCAATATAAGATTATTGAATGAAAAACCGGTACTTCTAAAAATCTCGGTCGACTCCGCCAAGCACCGGTAAAGCCACAACAATTGCGTAAAACCGTGACATTTCGCAACAGTATTAATTGATGATAAAGATGATGTGAAGAATGATAATGAAGATGAATGAAGAATGATATTATTGTGTAAGGAAGGAGAATGATGTTGTGCTAATGCATATGAATAAAAGGGGCCAAACTTTTTACAGAAAGAAACCGAAAAATACCACAACATATTAAAACTTATAGAAAAAAAGCTTTAAACACTATAAATTTTTAAAATCGGTACTGAAAAATAAAAAAAACTATTGAAAGATAAAAATTAAGAGGAAGAAGGCAAAATATTTAATATTTTTTGCAAAGTTTTTATTAAATTTTTTGATAAAGAATTCAAAAAAATTTTTGGTGACTCTAGAGGTTTTTAAACATTCCTTATATAAATTATTTTTTAAAGCGCCCATTTTGGGAGGCACTGCTAAAGATGGAACAAAATAAGTATGCTACACGGAGATAAGGTGTAGGAGATGATGATGAAAAAAGGAAAGTGCGAGTACTTGGTTGACGGGTAGAACTGATGCGACTGCGTCTGATGTCGCTGATGATTTTCCGTTGAAGAGATGGAGAGCGGCAGGATCCAGTCGTTGTCTACGGGCGGGGGGACTGGAGCAGCAACCGTACTCATATTCACTTCACTGATGATCTGGAGTGCTTGCTTGCACGCGTGGTACATGCGCAAGGTTTCCTCCCGCTTCGTCGTTTCTTCGGGCGACTCCTCCATCAAGGAATCCTGAAAAAACAAGGAACAGTGGTGACAATCGGAAGAATATTTTATCTCATCATCATCAATAGCATTATTGTTATCATCATCATCATCATCATATATCATAATCATTAATAAATAGAGATGTATCGGATATCCGCAAAAAATTGTACATCTTATAAACATGCTCATCCGTGGATTATTTAAGTTTCATCATCCGCATCCACAATTTTCAAACATTTTTCTCTATTTACCTTTTTTCTTTATGATAACACATACACATTGACATCTTCTCTCTAAATTTTTAAGAAGTATGAAACTTGCCTTTGCTTAGAATAGCAATTATGACAATTCTCCATATCCACTAAAAAAATTAATTCTCACGTCCGCATCCGCATTGGCTAAAAATTTCACCTCCTATACATCTCTATTAATAACATTATCTAAACACCACCCCAAACCTCCACCACCCTTCTAATCATCTTCATCTTGGTCGATGTAAATAAAAATGCATGCATCACACATGCCAATAATAATAATTAACATTTCTATAAAATGCATGAGCCAAAAAAAAACAGCGCATCCAAGAGTTCCAATCACAGACGCCGCAAAATGAATTACCTAGGTAAGCAGCGGAAGTTTTTGCACGCTTTTAGCTAGAAAAGATTATCCAAAAATTTTTCTCTTATTAGAGTTGTTCGGTGACATCATGATCCTGAATAAATAGGAGTCGATCCAGAAAATTTCCTAAAGAGTCTGAAGTCGAAACTAGGGTTGCCAGAAATTTGTGAGCAAAAGTAGCAAATAACATTCATATTTTAAACTAAATACATGCCTAAGCAGTAGAAAATGATTACATTTTATTATTTTTCCTTACTTGAAAAAAAAAATGAAAAAAGTATTTAATCCAAAAAATATTAGTCATTTTAAATGGAGTTATCAAATTAAAAATGATTAATCCAACAGAGAGTAGGTTGAAAAATATCAAAATCTTATCAATGTTAGGATAAGCGCAAAATAAAAACTTTTCTAGCACACAATTCCAAAAGTAGGTAATTTTGTGAAAATCTAAAGACACGGCAAAACTTGAGGGAAACACTAGAGCAGAGCTTCTTATTGTAATGAACGAAACATCTTTATTTACACAAACTCCTAGTAATCTGAAAGTAAACAAAATTTTTCTCAGTGTTATTTTATTAAAGGATAAAATAATCTTACTGCTTTGAAAAGTTAAATGCCCAAGTCAAAATTTCAAAAAGTAAAAATCATGTCTTTCTACAGATGCCTTTTTTACTTATAGAAATGTCATATGCGTCAAACGAATGTAGAAAGTTTTGGCAATTTGGCCAGGCGATTTTTCAGGGAGGACCTTTTGTCCAAATTTCATTTTGGAATTGTTGTTCATTGGATATTATATTATATTAGAACAATGATTGTCGTGAGTATATTGTTTGACACATTAATTAACTCAGTAGATCAATACTAACTAAAAGTTTATGTGTACAGGTCTATAACTTTTCTCATCGGAAAAGTTCATAAGTACATAGATTACAATTATCTCCATATTATGTAATATATCAGACCAAAAAGCAGGTAACAAGCTAACCCTATTCCAAAAACATATTTCCCCTAAAGGTCCTACCTTGGAAATCTCTGACCAAAGAACATGAAAACCGGTTAACAATCTTGCTTTTTAATGCAAATTTGATTGGCATTAGAAATGGACTGATTAATTAGATTCTTATTTTGTTACAGCTGCATGACTATTACATATAGTTTATACTTAGCTCCATAATATAATCTCATGGCTCAGATATCGTGATTATTCCGCCTCTGTGTTTATGTATTGAAATTTTTTACTATTTTGTGGTTCAAAAAAATTGCGTCCAATATCTAAGTACACGATTATATCATCTTTGTGACCCACTAGCGCAGATATTAAAAACAATCAAATCAACGAATCAATCAAGCACCATTCAAAGAATACACATTTGATCAGAGCGTAGTCCACCACTACTTTTTGATTCTGAAAAATAAATTTACTATCCCATACAAACAACACGATTTAGATACATGCCTAACTACTATTCACATAACAGATCACCTAATTAACTGGTTATCGACGATAGTTGACATATGTGCTTTTTAATACAAATCACTTGCTTTACATATCGTGTGATTATTCGCGTTGTTAGCGCGTTAAAATATTATTTGTACTAAAAGTTGAAAAATTTCCATGAGTTTTTATACATCTTGAGGCAGAAGGTATTCATGTTATTGGAAAATGATGTTACATTAAAATAAAAGGAATAATGCCTTAAATTTATTAAGAAAAATCGTAATACAAAGTGACAAGAGGGCTTATCTAAACAACATCAACTTCTTCACCAATCCAGACTATTTCTAGCTTTTCAAGGGCAAGCTTTTTGAAAAATAGTCATCTACTTTAATTTTTGCAATGATGACTTTTAATGTAAATTAAACACGATGATTTTTTTCATCGCACCCTCAAGTTCCATTGGGTCTGAGAAAAGGTTAAGAGATTGAGTAGGTGGTGATTTTGAAGAAAAAATAAATGAGTGTAAAAAGGGGTAGAGATTACTTGATCACAAGATTGATAAATATGGGCTAACAATTCGTTATGGATGAAAAGTTGTGTCTAAAGAGTAAAATGACAAAAGAATGAAAGAGAATAGAATAGGGAGATAGTGAGAGCTTACAGCATTGACCATGAAAAACATTAAAGTTTTTGGAACGAGATCTTTAACCTCTTTGGTCACAATACGGAGATAGGATTCAACAAGGTTGCGAATCGTCTCTACCTGCCTCTCTAGCAAAGGATCCATGCTTGATTCATCGTTTGGCTTTAAATAGATATAGAATATTCAAGAGTTTTGTTTTTGGCGTCAAGAATTTTTCGGTTAATAAATTGGTAAAAAAAACAATTTACTGCTAAACTGAATTATCTCACTACGGCAGTTAAAGTCAATAGAATCATTTTTTTGTAAAAAGTAAATATTTTTCTATTAGACCAGACTGTTTTGTTAAAACAACCGTTTCAAAATAAAGTTATATTCTTTTTGTAATTTTTATCTAGAGATTCCGATATTACAAAAACTATTAATTGTCCCATCACTATAATATATTATATATTTTTGTCCGTTTTGGCCATGTGGTTACATTAATAATAATGAGCTATTTATGAGTGATAAAAATGTGAGATTTTTGGAAAAAAATTATTAACGCCATCTAGAAACAACATAAATTTTTTTCTAATTTTCTACAAATGAATTATAAATTGTATATCACTGGGGAATTTAGAAATTTTCAATGTCATATAGAATAAATTTTTACAAGTACACTGGAACCTTTGGTTTGACAACTTAATTCCTTCGATAAACCGTTCGTTACGTGAAATATTCTTGAACCAAGAACTTTTTTTTATTTAATGTAAATCATCAAAAGTAAATTCAAAATGTGAATTATTAACTAGCTATAAAATACATTAATTTAATCAAATACTAAGGGCACATTTTTTGAGTGCATGATCGGAAGAACATTTCGCGAGCTGAGTCAAAATATGTTCGCAAACTCAAGTTGCACAGTAAAAGACGCTTACACATCATATTCAATTTTGACGAGAGTCAGATTGGTACCTACTCACATATTTTAAAATTTTCAGTAGGATATGTTCTGCCATTTACTTAGATTACACATACGAAAGTGTATTTATATGTTTTTGACCATAAATCTAAACAAGAATCTGTTTATACTACGACCTGTTTCTTTTTGTGGTTTATCAAGTTAGGTTGATAATATTGGAAATTTTGGTTTGAAATGATTATTATTCACAAATTGATTTTAAAAATGATATTTTTGGAGATCAAAGAAATTTTTAAAGGCGAAATGATCAACATGGAATCAAAAATAAAAAAAAAATAAAAAAAAATTTTATGGAAAAAATTAAAAAAAAAGTTTTTAATTTATTATTTTTTAAATAAAATTTTTTTTTTATTTTAAAAAATTTAAATTTTATTAAATATAAATTTTTAATCAAATTTAAATGGATAAAAAAAACTTACAGTTTCAACGTCGCTATCTTCGCTATACTCTCGTTCTGGATAAACTCCTGCGCGTAGAAAAGAAGCTTTCCAAGAATCTGTTTCATCAGAAGTTTCACAAGACAACTCCAATTGTTTGTGATCTTTGTAAACGTTTCTGTCAAAAGCGAAAAAGAAATGCTTAGTCGAAATACACCCAATGCCCAAACACACATGTTTGAGATATACCGCTGTTTTTGAGGTGTAGATATTTTAGTGTATGCATGTCCAATGTCAATATGCATATGTCTATGTATTTGTATTTATGTATTAGAGATGTATCGGATGTGAAATTTTTTGCATCCGCATATATCAAATTTGACATCCTAGAGAATGCGGATGCGACAATTAATTTTTTAGCTGATGCTGATTCGGATATCATAATTGCTATCGTAAGCAAAGACAAGTTTTATACTTTTTAAAAATTTAGGGAGAAGATGTCAATGCATGCGTGTTATCATAAAGAAATAATTATAAGTATTTTGGATAAAGTAAAAATTGAAAAAATGCGAAAAAAAACTTTGCGTTAAATTGAAAAAAGGAAAAATGTTTGGAAATTGCGGATATGGATGTTATTACGAATGTTGAAACTTAAATGCTCTGTGAATGAGGAAGGGTGTGTCTCAAAAATTAATTATCATTTTCTCTTTTTCTCACCTCTTAGTTTCAAGGATTTTGTAATAAAAAGTTTATGTGTGAAGTTTCGCAAAATTTAAAACAAGGTAAGAACTCCCCAGGACATTTTTTTGCTTTCATTATTTTTTGTTTCTATTAAAAATTTTTGTTTCAGATACAATTTTTAGTTTTTAATGGCATCTACAAGACAATACAATTCTCTTTATATGATTGGAGTTCCAAAAAGTGAAATCTTGGGTGCAAAGCTGCCTTCAAACAAACAAGTTTTATCAAATTTTCTTCATCATTATGTTACTGAGGAAAAAACTTTGCGCAATTCATCTAAAGCAACTTTAAATGCCGTTAAATATTTTTGGGATTAAGCAAGAATTCCATTTCGTGCTTCACAACATTGCCAGTCAAAAATTGAAAATCTTTACAAAAAGTGGTTTGATTTTAAGAAACATAGAAATCGTAAAAAGAAACTCAGAAAAATAAAACAAAAAACTTTATTTCTAAACTTGGCGATCTAATTGACATTGCACACCAGAATGCTTTGCTTAACACAAGAAAAGAAGACCAAAGGTTTCTTCTAGCACAACGAGAAGCTGAACGCAGAGGAACTATTGGATCGGGTAGAAGAAAAGCTGAAAAATTGAAAGCAAGTTCGAGAGTTGGCTGAGAATAAAAAGAAGGAAAAAGTATTTGATTATAAAACTTCTATGACTGAATCGGCATTTAGTTCATCAAAGTCCTCACCTTCCATTTCCGATATAAGTAGTACCGACACTTCAGAAGATGAATTGTACACAGGCAATGTCAATATTGATCCAAAGTTAAGCAAACAAGTTTTTCAAGCAGATAACTTAAACTTTAATTTTGTTTCACCGCCAAAACGACCTAAAATCTGCTTTCTTCGGGTCTTGGCTCTGCCTTAGATCGTACAAATACATCATCTCGAAACGCAACTTTTTCTCTTTTTCTCACCTCTTAGTTTCTTATGTGTGAAGTTTCGCAAAATTTAAAACAAGGTAAGAACTCCCCAGGACATTTTTTTGCTTTCATTATTTTTTGTTTCTATTAAAAATTTTTGTTTCAGATACAATTTTTAGTTTTTAATGGCATCTACAAGACAATACAATTCTCTTTATATGATTGGAGTTCCAAAAAGTGAAATCTTGGGTGCAAAGCTGCCTTCAAACAAACAAGTTTTATCAAATTTTCTTCATCATTATGTTACTGAGGAAAAAACTTTGCGCAATTCATCTAAAGCAACTTTAAATGCCGTTAAATATTTTTGGGATTAAGCAAGAATTCCATTTCGTGCTTCACAACATTGCCAGTCAAAAATTGAAAATCTTTACAAAAAGTGGTTTGATCTTAAGAAACATAGAAATCGTAAAAAGAAACTCAGAAAAATAAAACAAAAAACTTTATTTCTAAACTTGGCGATCTAATTGACATTGCACACCAGAATGCTTTGCTTAACACAAGAAAAGAAGACCAAAGGTTTCTTCTAGCACAACGAGAAGCTGAACGCAGAGGAACTATTGGATCGGGTAGAAGAAAAGCTGAAAAATTGAAAGCAAGTTCGAGAGTTGGCTGAGAATAAAAAGAAGGAAAAAGTATTTGATTATAAAACTTCTATGACTGAATCGGCATTTAGTTCATCAAAGTCCTCACCTTCCATTTCCGATATAAGTAGTACCGACACTTCAGAAGATGAATTGTACATAGGCAATGTCAATATTGATCCAAAGTTAAGCAAACAAGTTTTTCAAGCAAATAACTTAAACTTTAATTTTGTTTCACCGCCAAAACGACCTAAAATCTGCTTTCTTCGGGTCTTGGCTCTGCCTTAGATCGTACAAATACATCATCTCGAAACGCAACTTATATTATGGCTGAAGTGATTCGAAGCTTAGGTGGAAACTTAGAAAGCTACAATATCAATCCGAGCTCTATTCACAGGCAACGTGCTTTACAAAGATCTAAAACTGCAAAAAAAAACTAAAAGCAGCTTTTAAGACCAACTCGTCCCTTACTGTTCATTGGGACAGTAAATTAATAAATAGCTTGAATGGCCAAAAAATGGTTGAGCGTTTTCCAATCCTTGTCACAGGACAAAAAGTAGTTCAACTTCTTGGAGCACCTCAGAAATCTAAAGGAACTGGTTTGGCTAAAGCAGATGCTGTTGAAACTCGCTTAAAAGAATGGGACTTAGAAAGAAAGATTCAAGGTCTTTGTTTTGATACCACAGCTTCTAACACCGACATCAGAAGCGGTGCGTGCAGAATAATAGAAAAAAATTAAATCGACAACTTCTACACTTTGCTTGCCGTCACCATATTTACGAAGTCATTTTGGGAGGAGTCTGCAAAGCTTTATTTGGCCCTTCGTCTGGTCCAGATAACATTCTCTTCAATAACTTTATAAAAAACTGGGAGTCAATCGATAAAGAAAATTTTCAACCAGCTTCAACTGACCTGAGGCTATTATTGCTCCAATAAAAAAAAACCTTATTTCATTTTACATTAGTTATCACACTGGCACTCAATTGCGAAATGACCGTAAAGAATTCATCGAAATTGCTTTACTATTTTTAGGACATGAAGTTTCACATAAAAAACCTGTAACTTTTCGAAGACCAGGCGCCATGCATCGTGCACGTTGGATGTCTCACTTGTTGTATGCCATAAAAATCTGGCTTTTTAGAGATCAAATTTCTTTGAAAAAAATCGAACAGTAAGCAAGCGTTCAGAGATATAACTGTTTTTGGCGTTGTTTTATACATCAAGCGCTGGATTGTGGCTTCGGAGGAATCTGCTGCTCTAAGAAATGATATGGAGTTTATGAATGATCTTTTAACATATAAATGGACACTTATGGTATCTTGGCGATGAACTTATTGTTCTAGCTTTCTTTGATCCAAAAGTTTCTGCAGAAACAAAATGAGCTATGGTTTGTCGCCTTAAAAATAAATCAGGTCCTCGACAAGTTCGCCTTCAATTACAGCATGAAGATTTCAATGGTGGTTTGTTACAGAGAGAACACTTCATTTTTTTGATCTACTTCAAATTGGTAAAGAATTTTTAACTTTCGATCTAAATGAATGGCTAAATTGCAAAGATTACAAAGTTAGATTAGAGATTGTCAAAGAGCAAGCTGTAGTTAATGATTTTGCTGAGCGCGCTGTTGCGCTAATTAAGTCTTCTAATCAGAAACTCACAAAGAAAGAAAATGGACTTCAAGATCATTGTATTCAGTATCAAAATCCAAAGAAAAATAGTCTTTTAAAAGAAAAACTTTAGGTTAGCTGGGCGAGTGGTTATCATTGACATGACAGTCTAATTTTTTTGTGAATAATTATTTCTGTAAATAAAAATTTTTAGAACATGAGAAATTTTTTTTACTTTTTTTTATTTTTTTCCTATATTTGAGACACACCCTGACACATTTTTGAGGATAATTCGCATCTGCGGATTTCCCATAAATCTCTAGTATGTATGTGTGTATGCATGTCTAGATGTTTTTTGTGTCACACATGTATTAATACAAATAAGAAGAAAAGTTTGTGTCAAGAATGTCAAAAATGTATATGTAAAAATATATGTATGTACGATAGCTAGAGATGTATCGGATATCCGCAGGCGCAAAACTTTTTACATCCGCTTTACATCTTCATCAGCGCATTTTTTCGTGTTAACATCCGCTTTCGCTATTTAAAATCATTTTTTATAAATATCTATTGAAACTTTTCGTATTTTTTTCGTTTAAAACTTACAAAATTTGTTATGTCTCTAAATTCAAGTAAAAAAGGGATTAAAATAGTAAGATACTGCAAAATATAAAACATCTATTTTTTTTAAATATTTTATATCCCCATCTGCAACCTGCTAGGTTGTCAAATCTCATATTCGCATCCGTGGCTATTCACATCCGATACATCTCTAATGATTGCGCTAACACTAAATGTAACCTCAAACCTAACACTAACTCTAATACAATACGAATGCTAATTCTACACAAATCCTAAAACCCTGGCAAAACGTTTCCAAAATTTTAGACTTTAAGGCCCATTTAGAAATTGGTTGAAGAACACATGTCAATTTTAATAGTAAAAATCAGCGGTAGATGTAATGCATGGAGAATACCTTCCAGAAATGTTGAACAAGGCGTAGAGGTATCTTCGCGTGATCATGGTTTGTGGCAGATCTTTCAGCTTTAGATTATCTAGTGGTAGCCTATACTTCATATCCTTTTCCTAAACAGGCAAAAAATATATACACAATAGAATGAAAAATTAATAGGACACTTTGAAACTTTAATGGTCAAAACGTTTTTGGCACCTATGCCTTTTTCAAATATAAAATTATAAATCGAAAGAAATATGGAAGATAAGAGCACAATAATTGTTCATAATATAGTATGGCTGAATAAAGAGGAGGGGTGCAGCATATGGCATAGGGAACTTTGATTAGCATACGATAAAGCGTATGGAAAGGGAATATGCGGCCTATGTCAAAATGATAACAGAGACTGCTCGTATGTGTAATAATTATTAATTATATAAAATCCGATTTGAATTGTTTTCTCTATTCTTATTTCCGTCTGAATTACATTATAAGAACAAGTAATTCAGAAAAATACAAAATATAGGTAAAAAATAATTTATGGATGTCCAATATCTCGAAGGCCTCTCAATAAATGATAACATCTCTGCTAAATCATTTTTTAAAGTTGGGAAATCATTTAGTTTTGGTTGTGCTGTTTCGATTAAAAGAATTTTATAATAAAATATTTATCTTGGTTTTAATCTAATCACCATAATGATAATGTTAATAATTTTTAGGAGTAACTTGTACTATTGATTCAATTTTAAATCCTTATTGACGGTCTTATTTGCTAGAAAATAATAATAATTATTTGAAAAATTTATCACACTATCATACATTTTTTCAAAATGTGAGATGCCCTAATGTGGGCACGAACGATGGAACCGCTGATTCATCATCGAATTGTGGTAAATGGGATTGATTCATCAAGCTCACGCTAGATAAGAATTCTTATTTCAGAGAAATGCATGATAGGTTTGTGAAAAGCTATAAATCTTCAAATTTTTTGTCTTAAAGGATAATGAAAAGAATTCATAGGAGTACTAGCCCACAGCATTATTCCGGTTATCATCAAAGACGAAAGAGAAGAAGTTGAAAAGTAAGCAATCCTAATAGGAGCGGACAATGCAAGTTTAATTTCGGGAAGTAACGCTGGTGTTTTGTTTTCAATGGACCACAAAATTTTAGAATCAAGAACGATGAAATCAAATAATATCTAGAACAAAATTAGTGTCTAAAATAGGCATATCTTAATTATGAACAAAGTGGTACGACAAGTAAATCAAAAAGTTATACGGAAATATAGTAAACAAGTTTAAGTAAAAAATTTTATTGACGAAAACACAAATACTTAATCAGGATGTGATATTTTGCCTCCTCAAGGCTTCTTCAGACAGGTAGAGAGAGAGAGAAAGTATATAAGTAAGATTAGTGAGTATTTTTTACTTATATACTTTCTCTCTCTTTACCTGTCTGATGACGCCTTGAGAAGGCGAAATATCACATCCTGGTTAAGTATTTGCGTTTTCATCAATAAAATTGTGTACTTAAATTAGTTAATTATGACGTCAAGAAATAGGCTGTAATATTTAGATGAGATTTATTTTGGTCTTTAAATTCCTCTATAACTTCGCTAAATAAGGTTTGTAATTTTCTGTTTTGATTATGTTTACTAATATTATCCAATTACAGCATTAAAATGAAGGATAAAGATTTTAAAATATCTGCTTTTCACAAAAGTTAAATTTTCGGCTTGTAGCTAACCTTTTTTTTAATACAAATTCTGAGCAAAGGGTTCATATATTTATGAGATGAGGAAACAAAAAAGGCTTAATTTTAGGGTGTACTAGAGATGTATCAAGTGTGAATTTTTTTATCCGCGGATATCATATAGATGAGAATGCAGATGTCACAATTGCTATTCTAAGCAAAGGCAAGTTTAATACTTCTAAAAATTTAGGGAGAAGAGGATGTCAATGTATATGTGTTATCATAAAGTTATCAATGTATATGTGTTATCATAATACTTTGCGGTATATAGAAAAAATAAAAATGTTTGAAAATTGAGGATGTGGATGTTATTATGGATGTTGAAACATAAATGATTCGCTGATGAGGATGTTAAGAGGATGTACAAATTTTTTCCAGATGAATCGCATATGAGGTAGAAGATATCCGACACATCTCTAAGGAAGGAGAACAAAAAAGGGTTAAGATCAAATCAATTTTACAAAAAGAGTTTTTCTGTCTTCATTTTGATGGGAAAATGATTTTGAAGAAAGAGTATTAATTAGTTTGTCTCAAAAACGAACATCGTATTATAAACTTGGGAATTCTTCGTTGTAAAAGTGATTCTTCTAAGGAAAAGTAAAAAACTTTTCTTGGAAAAGTATAAAAATGATTTTTTCCAATACAACAGCAGTTAATACGTGTAAAGAAAATGGCGTTGTAGCTAAAATTCAAAAAGTCATGACAAATAAAGGTTTGGAGTGTCCACAATTCATTGGTTGTCAGCACCATATTCTTGACCTCGTATCAAGACATATAATGGATTTCCATTTCGGGGGCACCACCAAAAGCCCAGATCTTCACTACAGTTTCATAACTGAAATCTGCAATAATTATGAGGAATTGAAAAATGAATACAATTCTGAGTCAGAAGTATCATTTCAGGAAAATCCAGGTTGGAGAGATGTCTTTAAGTTTTTGTTTTTTTAAAAGCTCAAATTAAACTGAAAATTTTATTGAAATAAAATTATAAATGAATTTATCTAGGATAAGTTCTGACAAATTGACTAGCCAGTTTTACTGTTTAAATTTCAAATACCAATACCTGCACACACACACAAAACATAAATACAAGCACGCGTATTGCCAATTACTGTAAAGTAAAGGTGACTTTGAGAGTCTTCGCCGAGAAGGCACAATTGCACCGCTTGTATCGAACAATGAGGAAAGTAGGCATGCTGCGGAATCGAACCCAAGACCTTGAGTTTAAAATCGAATTAACCTAATTTTAATCACTCATCAACGGACACAAATTGTTCGATTATCAAAAAACATCTCGAATATATAAGTAGCTTGATAGATTTAAATATTGACTGCTGGTGTCTTATGAAAAGTCAATTGATGTTTTCAATGATTTATATAAACTTAATAACTTTTCTCGTGACTTGCTTTCTCTGAGTCACTTTTCGGGATGATCTCATTTTCAATAATTTATGTGCTTCCCATTTTTGTTTCGAAAATGAAATTTTAAATTGATATAATTTCAATATTGTAAGCCTAAATGTTCAATCCTTGAATGCAAGCTTTTCTTATCTTGAATATTTTGTATATAATTTCAATAGAAATAATAATAACCCAATACATGTGTTGTGCATTCAAGAAGCTTGGTGTTCAGAAAGTTGTCTGAATAATTTTGAAATAAAAAGATATAAACTAATTCACTCATTTACTAGTAACAATTTTTACATTTCTCATGATATCAATTATGAAATCAAACAAAAATTCTACAACAACATTTTTGAATATTTTACTGTTGAAGTTTGGTTGAATATAATCAACAATGTGTTATCATTAATAACTATTACAGAAGACCAATAAATGATTTTGACAGTGTTAACGAGTTTTTGATGATAAATCAGGCAGAGGAATAAAAAATATATATGTAGGCGATTTTAATTTTGATCTTTTGAAAATTAAAAAACTTAAAAATATAAATGACTTTGATATAGTAGTCAAATCCTTTTAGACCATTCTTTTGTTTCTTTTTCAATAATATATATCATGCTTATATTATTTACAATAGAATGTCCGATCATTTTCCAATTTTACTTTCTCTTTCAAAAAGCTGTGGCTCAAACAAGCAAAAATTCATCAAAACACTTGATAAAAATAGTTTCACCAGAAACATTTCTAATTTCGACTGGGGCAAATATCTTCTGAATAACATTGAACCAAGCCAATTTTTTTTCTCAAAAATCAACCAAAAATTAGTTTTTTCTCTTTTTTCTCTTAACCTTCGCAGGACGGAGTGGGAGTTTTACGTCAACAGAAATTTTTGAACCCTTTTTGAATCAAAAAAAGTATATGAAAGTCACTTAAAAATATAAATGTATTTTTCAATTATTTTGTCTAGATCACTATTTTACAAAAAAAAAAGTTACAAACTATTATTATTTTTTGAAAAATCATAAAGTTTCTTCGCAGGACGGAGTGGGAGTTACGTCAACAGAAATTTTTGAACCCTTTTTTCATCAAAAAAAGTATATGAAAGTTACTAAATAGAAATGTATTTATCAATCATTTTGTCTAGATCACCATTTTACAAAAAAAAAGTTACAAACTATTATTATTTTTTGAAAAATTATAAAGTAAAAAAATTCAAATTTGAAAAGTGAGCTTTATTTACATTCTAAAAGTGTTCTAAAAATATTCAAGTACACGAAATTTAATTACAAGAACCACGAAGTTACACGAAACAAAATAGATATTGCGAAAAATATATCATATAAAATGTAAGAATAAGGCATGAAGTCAATAATAATTTAGACATTCTGACATTCAGGACAAATGAGTATAGTGTGATTTTTACAAATAGATCTTGAACATTTTTGACACTTTCTGGTTCCTCTCTTTCTGGGATGACAATTAGAAACAAAACAGTATCCTCTTCGGGTTGTTGTTGGAGCAATTTCAGTCGTTCTTGTGAACCCATAAAAAGAGAGAAGATTCTTAGTAATCAAGCGAGTAGATGCGTTCTCGCACCTAATTATCATTGACTTTTCAGTTAGACTTAGCGCTAAATTTCTAATAAAATACTTTCTACCACCTCTGGAAGGGTCTCATGACATTTCATCACACGACACTTCATCACGCGACACTTCATCACACGACATTTCATCATAACGACACTTCATCACACGACATTTCATCACACGACATTTAATCATAGCGACACTTCACCACACGACACTTCATCACATAATCAGAGAAGCTTTTTATCATTTCAATTTCCTATATGTTGTAAAACATTAAAACATCAGCATAGATAAATAGTCCAGATATAAGTATTAGAGCATTATATTATCTGGAGAATTTTACCTAGGTATGATAAGCTTTTTCATGGGCATGTTGTTGATAATCTTCTAATTATATATGAGATACTTTAACAGCTAAACAGGAAGTGAAAAGTGTACAACTTGAAGTATATGATACATTTTTACAGGTTGTTGTATAGATAATCTTTTGAATATTTTCCCATTCTACTCACTAATACTTCCTTGTTAGTTTTTTCTTCTTGAGAATACCTTCAACTCTTTTACTTTTAACTTTTACTCCCTTCTATTTTTTTATGTCAAAATAAAAGTTTTTACCTTATTAACATTTAAAATGGATACAAATGATGTTGAATATTTTTGTAAGTTTGGAACAACTTCCAAGGGAAAGAAAACTGCAATATTCAATAATTGCGAATATTATAAACATCGAAAAAACAAAGATAATTCTATCCGTTGGCGATGCTCAGAATACCAAAAAAAGAAATGTAATGCGTTTATTACAACGTTGGGAGAACGTGTAATTTCCTCACCCAAATCTGAACATTCCCATTATTTGTACAGAGAAAAAATCTGCGCAAAATTAGCAGTGAACAAAATGAAAATTGCAATGAAAGAAGTTGGAGCAGCTCCAATGATTGTCTCTAGTGAATATTGTCAAGATATATCAACCTCATCCATGATGCGAATACCAAAGAAGCCAAGCCTAATTCGAACATTACAACGATCTAAAGGAAGATTTAACACATTACCACTTTTGCCAACTTCAACAAATTTTGAAATAACAGGTAAGTTTAGAGACAATTTATTGTATGATTCTGGCATTGACGATACCGAAAGAATTATTATATTTGGACATAATGAAGTTGTGTCTTGTTTGTCACGTGCCAGACTCTGGATTGCTGATGGTACTTTTAAAGTTGTACCATGTTTATTTTATCAGTTGTATACTCTTCATTTTCATTTTGGAGAAGGGCGTAATCCAGCAGGAATGTATGCTCTTCTGAAAAACAAAAGTAGAAATATTTATAGAAGAATGATTAACGCAATGAAGAATATTGTTCCTTGTGCCAATCCTGAACAAATTCTTCTAGATTTTGAAATAGCTGCAATGACTGAATTTCAGTATGCTTTTCCGAACACAGAAATCAAAGGTTGTTTTTTCCATCTTTCGCAGAATGTTTATAAAAAAGCCATTCAGTTGGGAATGAAATCCGAAATGGAAAGTGATAATGAATTAAGCACACTGATTCTTTGTTTACCTGCACTTTCTTTAGTCCCGACAAACTTTGTTGAAAATGCATTTGACACTTTAGGAACATATGCCTGAAAATGATAAAGTTACTCAGCTTCTGACATACTTTGAAAACACCTACATAAGAAGAGGATACAGAAGAAATGGAGCAGCAAGGAATCACTTTTTTCCTATTTCAAAGTGGAATCATTTTGAAAATTGTGTGGAAGGTGTGGCTCGAACTACAAATGCTGTAGAGGGATCGCATTACTCTTTGCAATATTTATTCCAATGCAGCAGCCACCCAACAATTTGGTATTTCCTAAACGGTATTTACAAAGATATTGCTTTTCAACGTTTGAATTTAACTCAAGGAATAACAGGTGCACCTCTACCGACTAATAAAAAATATCTTTCTATTAAGGAGAAGATTAAAAGCATAGCTAGTCTGTTCGCACAGACTGATATCATGACATACCTTAGAGCTATTCAGTATTCTGCGTGTAAGTAGTTTGTTTTTATAAGTATGGCAATTTTTATTGTTTTTAAATTATTTCTTATACAAATAAATCAAATTATAGTACTTTCATTTTCTAATTTTTTTCCAAACGATATATATATAGTTTTCAGACGCATTACCGTCCCTCAATTTACCGCAAACCCATACACTACCGTAAAATTATATAGAAAGGATTTGTTCTTTGGGAATCCCTCGATTTAATGCTCGTATATGACATCGACAAATAGTTTTAATAAAGCAAGCAAGCTCCATTTAATTGAAATATTTTTCTTTGAAATATATATTTTTCTTTGAAGAATTTGTAAATATTATATTTTTGACAAAATATGAACGATATTATACACAAATTAAGGAACAGTTGTAAGGCATACTTTGTATTATAGTGATCTTTTTCAAACCTAACTTGACATAACGTAGTAATTATAAATAAAAATAGATGTTATTGAATGAAGATTTAAATTTTGATTTTTGAGTTAAATATTTACCCTATATTTTTTAGTCTACAGTATTTATATTAATAAAATGAGCATAACTTCAATGGGTTAGTTATAATAATATATCTTAATACCCTGTATCAGAGTACGACAGGGAGGTTAAATTTTTGTGGCAGGGATCATAAGACCAACGATGTTGTGGTAAATGTAGGCGAATAATTATTTTATATTTGGTTGTGATGATATGTCGTGTGATGAAGTGTCGTGTGATTAAGTGTCGGTATGATGAAATGTCGCGTGATGAAGTGTCGTTATGATAAAGTGTCGTGTGATGAAGTGTCGTGTGATGAAATGTCGTGTGATGAAATGTCGTGTGATGAAATGTCGTAGCACGCTCTGGAAGTACTTGGGTACAAATCAGGCATGTTGGCTTTGACTATAATCCAACAATTACTTGCTACCATATCGAGAAAATTTGTGAAAATAGTCATAGGCCATCTTCTTGAGGCTCTGTAACAAGTAAAACTACGAACCATCCTGTTGAAAGTATCAACACCGCCTTTATAACTATTGTAGTCTACAATTGTTTCAGGCTTTTTTTTATTACCTAGTGTGTCTATCTTTGAAATATGCTGACTGGACATCATATAAACAGGCTTGAAATTTTTTTTGCATGTTTTTCTGGAATGTATATAGTCAGCGAAGCATATTCAGTATATAAAAATTTACTTTCCATTTCTACAAGGTTTAGACCTTTCAAGTGTGCAGGACGTAATAAATACGGAACAAACCTTCTATTACTTCTGACCGTTCCACAAATTGTCAACCTTTGAGATTTAGTCCTGAAAACAGAGTTCATGTGTCATAAAAAACCGATCAACATAAACTCCACAACCACTAGGTACTTTTGATTTTTCAACTTTTGACTATGTTTGCTGGTTTGAAATACTCTTTATCAGATAAACCTGTTACATACACTTCACTGGCCAAAACAAAAACTTCTTGAATCATTACAGTGATAGACCTTCATCCCGTATCTTCCTGGTTTTGAAGGATCATACACTTTTATTGGAGATCTTCCCCGATACTTGACTAACTGTTCATCAATTGTTATATAATATGTTGGGCACCAATACTTGACACAACTACTAACGATCTCATCATGTAGGTATCTAATTGGACTCAATTTGTCTAATAGATTCCTATCTTTTTTCAAGTCAAAGCGTATGAAATAGTTTATGAATATAAACATGTCTCTGCTTATGGCAGCTTTCAAAAAAGGCTCTCCATTTTTGTCAGAAAATAAATATTTTAGATCAATTTGTTGATTTTTGGACTGCCCAATGTGAAAAATACATCCAAAATAGGCAAGCATATCTTCTATCGAAAATTTGAGAGCGCAATAACGCAAACTTTCAAAAAAAGGTTGGCTCAAACTAAAAAAATTATAATTAGAGAAAACAGAGATAAAAAATTAAGTTACCTGTAATTTTCATCAATTTTAGCTTTAGTACACTCGTATATGTGATGTATCAGGCTTTGAGTAAAAAAAAGGGAGAATACATCTAATGAGTTTGTCAAATTTTTTGCATCTCCTTTGGGACCAGGTGAAAATGAGGCAATATTACGAGTATTGACACCAAGACTCCTTCCACGAGTATCTCTATAAGGCTCCCATGAGTACTTTGTCATATCGGGAGCTATAAGATCGTCTCCTTCTCTTTCACTATCACTTTCACTACTGCTTCTACAAACCGTTTCATATTCACTCAAAGAGTAAACATCGGATGCAACGCTTTCCCCAGCAAAACTTTCAGAATCACTGTTTGTAGAACTCATAAATTGAAGAGAGTAATAATCAGAACGAAGGAACAACAATAAAATTGAAAAGAGTAGTTGAAGATGAGGTGATTTAGAAAAGATAAAATAAACAACGTTCAACTCAAGAAGATGTAAAGGATAGATTATATGTGCAAAGACGGTAGTTTTTCAAAGATATGAAATGAATCCAAGAAATGATACAGATGAAAGTGTACTGCCTTATAAAGAATAAGCGCGGAATAATCTATGGTTCAAGGGTATTGATTACATTCAGTAACATGAACCTCACTCATATAAATAAAATTACAGAGTAAGAAGTACATCTATCATACACATAAACAATAAAGTATGTGGTAGATACGCACAAAATCATACACATAAACAATAAAGTATGTGAAAGATACGCACAAATTGTAAATCATTTGTTATGTGTGGATAAATACTTAGATTTCTGTGCGAAGGGATTACGAAAAAGTTTATAATATCTATCACAAGAGAATCATCATGCCACCTAAATTTTGTGTATGTGTACAGAATACGTGCTCTTCGTCATATCCATCGAACTAGATCACATTATATAGTGTGACTTGAATGGTTTTATTTTGAACCATAGATTGTGAATATAAACTTGAATGTTAGTTCATTTTTTTATATATATATTTGAAAAAAACTAAATATTAATCTATGATTAATATGCCTTTTTTGCATATGAAGTAGCGTTTGTTGAAATAATTTAACAAATAATATAATAGATGAATTTTTTTTCTTAGATATGTATATCTAATAAGTGTAAACGTTATGGAAGTTCGAATGCAATTTTTATTTTTATTATAGATGACGTTAACTAAAACAAACTCTTTTTTATTATAGATGGCGTTAATTTTAAAATAAGTTTTTTGTTTTTTTTCGTATAAAAAACATGGAAACATATCAAACTGAACAAAAACATTCTTAAAAGGACTTTGATATGCTAAAGCTTTATTAAAAAAAAGAAATATACTTTTTTTAAAAATTGGAGTAAAACTCCCATTAACCGTCCTTAGTGTTGCTCTAAAAAGTTCCGTCCTGCTAAGGTTAACATGATGCATGTTCATTAAGCGGTTTTTTCAAGCCTTCGGACATCATGTTTTCAATCACTTTGTTCATTTTATCAACTTTTTATTCAATTATTATGCTTGAATACACATGTGCTACTTTGTTATATATCATTTTTGTTTGAATCAATTTATCAACTTTTATTCAATTATTCTTGAATACACATGTGCTACTTTGTCTTATATTATTTTTGTTTGAATCAATAAAATCTTTCTTTCTTTCTTTAAGTTTTTGTATCAGCTTTGTCATGCTTTCGATATTTATAAATAGACATCCAAATGGGCAAAAAATACATTTTAGAATGCTTCCTGCTTTGCAGATGGAATTCACGGGCTTCATATGCCTTGTTAGCTTACTTTCTTTTACCAAAGTGGAGAAGTCGATTAAAAAGTATTTGCCATTTTATTACAAAAGAGTGGTCTAAGTCCTAAGTATTGGTTTCGTAATCAGCATTATGATGAAAATTCATAAAATTGTCTCTTTAATGCAATTAAATCACAGAATTGTCCTAAAGCATTATCATCATTTTTTAAGTTTTATAAAGAAGAAACTCTAAGAATTAGTATTCCAGGAACAAATATATTCTTGCTGGGAGAGGAGTTAAAAAATGCAAGAAATAGTTCAAAATAGCCGCACAAACAAGTATTTGAGCTACAAGTTTGTTGTTACCAATCATTTGTAATCTTAAACTTTTTTTAAAATATCATTTTAATGTGATATATTTCTGGAATTTGACTTTTTTTTTTGAAAAATAAACTTTTCTGAATAATTTTCGAAATTTTATTGATAAAATGAACAAATTCAAAATTTCATCAAAATTATCAATCAATCACTTAAAGTAGTTAATAGTCTTATTCAATGTATATATATATATTTAAACCTTGATTTGGACGCGTGAGGTTTTATAGGTTAATTCATGAAAAATTGATTGTTTTCGGTTTATATCCATATTATTCATCAAAAAATTACACAGGATTTCAAAGTTGAAAAAAGTTATATGCCTAATGTGCATACAAACACATAGAAACTTAAAAGTTTGGAAACAACAGTTAACTTTATGGCGAATTGCAGGCTTGAAACTAGTCTCTTTTAATAAGAAGTAAAAGTGGAGCAGAAGGATTTTAAGACTACCTCATCATCTTTGTACCAGGACAAATTTTCGGTAGTGAGGACAAACCAGTAGTCCTTTGATCCGCCTCTCAACATACTGATGTTGTGAATGGCCATGTATCCTTTGCGAATGATTTGATTTCCAAGTTTGGGGGTTGAACCAGATGTGTCCACCGCCTTTGACTCTGCACTAAACGGAATATAAATTTTTAGAATTATTCCGTTAAAAGTTAGAGTAAAATCCCATTATGTTAAGCTTGAAGGGAGAAGCTTAAAACTTCGATGCATGATTAAGTGGAACGATTTGAGATTATTTTTTGTCAATGGTTAAAACTTAATAATATAATGATAAAAGTTGATCAGCAAATTGATGAGTCTGATTTTTGAGAACGATCCTTGTGGTTGTAATAGCGAAAGAAAAAATATTATTATTAGGATGTCATCTTATGTTGTCAAAAACATCTTCAAAGATTATTTAGAATTAAAAATAAAAAAAAGATCTTTTTTTTCGAAAATATATAAACAAAATGTATAACAACTTTCTAATGATATCAATCTTTTAATCGTTGCTTAGCTTCAAAACATCAAATTCGCGAGTGATCAACTAAAGGTAATATTAGTGTGGGGTGTTTCAATCGAGAAGATACAATTGCGCCGCTTGAATCGAACTATGAAGAAAGGAGGCTTTATGCGGGATCGAAGCCAAGACAATGAGTTATCAAGCTTATATACTTTACTGAGATTTTTTCAAATATTAATTATATATAATCTTTTTTAACTTTCTGTTCAATCTTTGAACCTCAGTAAAACCTTAATTTTGCTCAGTAGATGGGCAAATATGGCGGAAGCCTTTATTATTGACCCAGTTTTACTGGGTTTGACACAAGATCGTGTCATCCTTATCTGTTCAGTTATGCGGAAGTATTCTTCGCTTGAATGAAATACCGACAAAAAGCATAAACTTAAGACAATTTTCAAGTTTTTACATTTTGTGAATAATAAACGCGAAAAATTGGGTTGAATTGTAAAAAATTGTAGTATTTTTGAATACCACGCTTAGATAGTACTCATATATTTAGAGACACCAATACAAATCTACATACGCACACAAAAGGACATTCATACACTTAGACAAACAAATACAGGTTTATACAAAAAAATGGGCTTATAAGAAAAGTTTAAATTAAGGAGATTGTTAATGTTTTATGCCAGGGGTCCTAAAATGGTTAGAGCCTAGCTTTGGTTCCGGCAAGAACATGCAATCAGAACAAAATCAGCCGTGACAAATTTAAAGTCACTCGTTTATGAAAATGTAAGCAAAAGTCACAGTAATAATTAGATTGTTTAAAAAAAAGTATGGGGATACGGGTGGAATTGGAATGAAAGAGCTTTCTAAATGTATATGAAGATTCAGTTTAATTAATTATGTAAGTTAAAAAAATATGGTCTTGACATTGTAAACAGATAAAATGGGAGATTAAGTCGCATGGGTTTGGGATACGGGTAAAAGAAAATAGCTAACAAAGGGGATTAGTGAATTAACTCAATATTACGAACATTAATTAAGCTAACTAGAACTATATATGTGCAGTATGAAATGTAAAAGAAATAAGCGACTCCACTACTATTATATTATATATATATATATGTTTAGAACTTGAGCTCTACTGCTGTTTATGTCGAGGTGGAGAATGAGATTGAGCTTTTATTCTCTTATAAAATGCCTCATATGACACATGCGTTCTGGAGGCGAAGGCGAGTAACACGCTCTTTAACCTAAGGCCCCGGGTAGAACAAACTCGATAGCCTTGGTTGGCTCTTGTTCTAGGAGAAAATAACTTCGATTCCAAATTACCACTGCCTTGTAGGTTTAGTACTTGATTGTATAAAGGCTAAAGGTTTCCAGTCTTGAATACAAATACTGGTTGGCGCCAGGAAGGGCATTCGGTCATAGAAATTACGCTCCACTATAACATTATGCAACAACAACAACTGAAAAATTTAGTTTTTTTACTTCTTCAGTACTGATTTTTAATTTTAAATATCAAAAGATTTTAAATGTTATGAAATATTTCATATAAAAAAACTTGATTAGTATTTTAATATGCAAATGACTGCACCACATTTTAGGAGGATTTTTAACAATCAAATTAATACTCTGACTTTTTGCTTACATTTTCGTTCAGGGGGAAGGGGAAGTTGTAATTGCCCCAAGGTGATGTCAGTTTATTGGTTGATAAGGCAAAATGAATAACTTTTGGAATCCGACAAAGTCTTCGTGATTGGTGTTCATGTAAGCCAATTGTATGTCTATTTCGAGGGTGAGGTGTTCCTTTGTTTTGTGCTCTTGCTCGCGAAGATGGCCAGCGATGATTTTCTCAATTTCTTCCCGCAAACGCGGATACGAAGACATCTTAAAATGAGTGAAACAGGTCAAAGAACATTTTAATAATCAATAATAATTGACTCATATAATAGCACAAATAGATATATCTATCATTATATGGCAGAGAATACACAGTAGAACGATTTAAAGCGGAATCTAATATAACGCGGGATAGGTCTTGGTTCCTGTTTTTCTCGTGTTCCAGTAGATCAGCGCTATAAATGATCTTCTGTGTACTATTTTTTTGTAAATCATCAAAAGGTCATTTCAGATTTGGAAAAGCAACAACAAAGGTTTTTAGATGAAAAAAAGTTTATAATCATATTTATTTTCAATACTCATAGTAGAACGCTCTTTTTTTTTTTAAAAAAATTTCAACTTAAGACAGTAGTGCAGATTAAAAATACTTTACATCATTGAGATGATATGGGTAAATATTGCTTGTGTAACACGAGTAACGAGTTGTTAGATCAGCATTCTAAAAACTGCCTACGTATACAGAATGTTTCATTTAACAAAAAAATATTATGTAATCGGAGAAGGCAAAATTTTCTTCCGGTCACCCCTAATTCACTCATCTCCTCCTCGGGAGTCTGCATTGAATTCGAAAGCCAAAGAAAAAGAAATAACTCTTTTCAGTTTTTCCGTACACTGATATATTTTTTACATCGTTAATTTTGGATCTCTGATTATCCCTTTTTATAATATTTCGAGTGGTTGTTGGAAATTTATAGTTCATCATCATCATCATCCATTCGCTTTAATGAGCAGGTCTTTTTCCTGGCGAGCCAAGGTCGACCTTGAATTTGCAGCGACGTCTCCATCTTCCTTTCATTTCCGCATCTTCAACCTCAGGTTCCTTTTCTTCACGTCTTCTTTAACAGGATCTTCCCATCTTTTTTCGGTCTCCCTCTCCTCGCTTGTCCAGTGATGTTTTCATCCCATAGTCTCTTCGTTAGTCTTTGTGGATCCATTCTCAACGGAGTCTATGCTCTTTCAAATACTGCTCTATATCTTCCACCACTGTCATTCTTCTAATCTCTTTGCTTCGCACTTTGTCCAGTAGAGTTTTGCCACACAACATTCGTAACATCCTCATCTCAGCAGACTGCATGCGTCTCACTTCAACCTTCTTCATTGGCCAACACTCTGCTCCATAACACATAACACTCCTTACACACGATTTGTATAGTCTTCCTTTTAACTTCAATGACAAAACTCTGCCGCACAGTACGCCAGCAATATCATTAAACTTTTTCCAACCAGCTCTAATTCTTGATATCACCGTTTTTTCAATTTTCAAAACTATTATTCTAGATAGTTAAGAATGAAAATTAGTTTTGTTCTCTTTAAAAAGGGTAATCATACTGAAACAGGTAAAAAGCTGGAATAAAGGTAATTAGCAAATAAAAACGCCTATAATTCATATAGTGATGACAAAGATAGAGATGACAAAGTGTTAGACCGGTATTGTTGTATGCCAGTGAAATCTGAGCTTTAAACAAATGTGATAAAAACAGACTAAACTGTGAAAATAGAATGCTTAGAGCTATTGTTGGTAATCGTCATACAAGTAAAATCAGAAGATTAGATGTTGAAAACTTGGAAATAGTTATTTGTAGGAATCGACTAAGAAGGAAGGGTCACTTGGAAAGGATGAATGAAGAAGGAGTAAAGTGATGTACCATGAAGTTGAAGGAAAAACTAAACGTGGGAAGCCAAGCATCACATGGAATTATGAGGCTCAAAGAGATATGAAGAAGTACACGATTAATATTGAAAAAGCTAAAGATAGAGTAACATGGAAAAAAGAATTGAAAAATAATATACGATGAAAAATCAACCTAAAATTCATATGTCAAGAGGAAAGTGTACCCTTATGGAAGGAAAAATAACCTTTGAAAAATAAATGGAAAAAAGGAGAAGAAAGATGCAATAATGAATGATATACCCTTTTGCTACAGTGTGAATTGATGTTGATGAGTTCGGATATAACGAGATCCACGGACTTCAATACGGGAGCCTTCAACTTGGATATCTGCTTCTTCACGATCGCTTCAAAAGCCATATCGGGTGTGAACAATCCCACTCTAAGGGCAAGCAAAGTATGCATAAATTGCGGTATATAATTCGGATGCAAACATTATTTACGTTAAACCCATATGGTGTTGATATATAAGCATAATAAAATGGTGTTAAATAATGAAGAACTATAAAGAATGGAAGTTAATCAAGATTGTGAAATAGTAGATAAACATGTGTGGGAAATAATAGCATATTATGGAAAAGGCTATCAATCAAAATCTGTAGGAGAGTATTCTGTAAACACGTTATGATTTATTTCTCTGTATCTCATGGAGGTAGAAGCTATATTAGCATTTAGGAAGCCAAAAACCCAGGATCTCATTTTGCCAAACGATGTCCCGTTTTTGTTAAAAAATATAGATCAGTCTACTTATGCGGTATCTCAAATCTGGATCCGTGAAAAAGGTTCCGCTATCTTATGTTGAAATGATTTGAATTTCACGTGTGAATATAAATTTTTTTTTTAAAACATTTCATTTCCCTTCTAAAAGTTTTCTTTGAATAAAAAATTAAATAGTGAATGAAGAAGTGACACGAAGGATTAATACCGAATTCCGTGAATGTTGCGAATCGCGTAACTGATCTCCTTGCGAAGTTCTTTTTCATCGTAGGTCATCTTAAAATAAAAGGGAGACGAATCAAATTTCGGAATCCTTGTTTAGATCATAAAAGCAGACAGGTTACAAATATTGAATGAAACGCAAAAAACGAAAAAGTAATGCAAATAGTTTTTTGTAGGACAAAAAAATACTGTAATAATATCAAGCAAGTCATTCTACTCTATCAATGGTACAGACCACGGTGTTTTGAGGTATAATAAGTGTAAAAATTGATGTGATATATTTGCTCAATATCAAAAATTCTTTTGATTCAAAATGAAAATGCACCCTTACATTTATATAGCGGAAGAGGGCATGAATCCTGGGGCGAGATTTCTTAGCGCGGTTAAATATAAAATATATATCGTTATAATACATAACGTATTCATATGGAGGGCATTGGGACAAAGCCCTTCTCCCCTTCCTTAAAATGAAGTGTCGATCTTTTTTATATCTATTTGCCTTCCAGTTTATTCAAAACAGTTATTTTTGTAAATAGAAATATATTAAAAATTCAATGTATTTCGAAGCACCCTTCAAAAATCCACCTTCAATAACCGCCTAACTATATGCTGTTTCATTTTGAAAGTAAAAAACATCTAAACTTTTGAAAATGACTATCAAATCTGATGATGGAGATAGACTTTTCTTGTAGTAAAACACAAAAATATTGATGTAATGAACGTAAAATTGCAAGGATATGGAATAATTCGTTGCCTTTGATTTTCTCAATTCCAGTATGTATTAAAATATACTATAAAATCTTTTTTATTGAATTTTACAAACATGCTCCAATTAAACTGGGGCAGTATAAAGCGCGTCAATTTCTTTTAATTTTCAAAACACACTACATAGTCCTGTTGTATTTGATTCAAAAATGGTAAAAGAAGAAATACTTTGCTTTGATCCATGAGGAGTACATGGGCAAAATAGTGCAAGGGCATACATTTTTTGAAAGGGCCTAATTTCTAGCTCTAGATTGTTCTCTCATTCGTGTTTTATGCAAGATGAAAGTCAAGTCACTTGAAAGTCTTCAAAAAGTTTAGCAAGAGGTGAATGGAAGAAATACTTTAACACAATACCTTGACAAGTTCGAAAGGAAATCTCTCGTGGAATATACGATTTATCTTGGCACCGCCTGTCAGTTCGTTGGTGTTGATTTCATCTGTTGAGTTTGATCCTTCAATTGATTTGTCAAAGTCGGTGGAGTACAATTGAATCATTCTTCAAATATAATATTTATAAAGTCAACCCACACCTAAACAACTTTTCTTTTAATTGACATATCGCATTATTTTTAATTTGTTTGAATTTGGAAAAGTTTTATATTTTTTAATTCCAAATAATTTAAAAGCATTGAAATTATGGCATTATTTTTAAAAAAATCTAAATTTAGGAAAGTCTTGAGAAGTATTCGGTTTATTTTGGAAGGCATTGGCTTACAGTAAAGTACTTTAACTCGCGTTAACAAAATTTCGAGAATTATTATCGTTCAATAACAAATTATTATCGAATATACAGTGCGTACCGAAAAATTAATTTTTAAACTTATTGATCACTTCTTATTGAAATTGCAGTTATTTTAATTTTATATATGAACTATTTTTAATGCTACAAAAGACTAGCCAGTCCATAACCGGCTATCGACCACAGTCGACTTTACAAAAATGTGAATCGTCTGCGTTTACTTTTTAATACAAATCTTCTGCTTTACACTAGATATCGTCTGATTATTCTGGTCGTTAACGGATTAATGTAGCTTCGCTCCTCACATTTAGAATTTTTGTTATGAAACAATCAAAAAATTTATACATGCAATGGTCATAAATTAAAAATGTATAATATTATAGTAAAAAAATATTTCCTACACTTTTTTGTAAATAGATTTTTCTTGGCAAATTTTACCTAATATAATTATTATATATTATATATTATAATAATGGATGGAAAAATACAAGCATTAAGAATGTTGTTCAAAATAATGAAAATTGTTGTATTGAATTTTGGGAATCTATCTGTTTTTAAATAAAAATATTGCCAAAAATTTGATTTGGTTTCGTAAATAATAATTAATTATTTTCTATAAAATTTCGTATAAAAAGCTTGAAACTCAGGAAATTAAGTTAATGGAATTTAACCGTTTTTTAGTTAAGACCAAGCAAAGCAGAGGATATCTAAAAAAACGCAGACGATTTATATTTAAAGTCATTGAAAAAAGCAGACGAAGATACTTATGTTCCATAATAGGAACATTGGCCGTAAATGGGTTAAAAAGAATTAATTTCAAGGAGCAAAGTTTTGAGACGTGGAATATTTTTAAATCGTTAAATTAACCCTAATATAATTTTGGGAATTAAAATACCCCAATTTTTACCTGAATGGAGTCCACATGTGTTTTATAGGAACGGTGAAATTAAGTCAAAAAACAAATAGCTTTAGATGTGTGTCACTTATAATACTCTATTTAAATTGTTTTATTTTTACCTTTCCTAACTTTTGTGTTTGGGTCGTATAAAACCCAATGGCATTGTAAAACGTCATATACCCTCCCTCCGACAATGCAAGCATGGCAATGAAAATGACAATAAGGGAAGATTTTACTGAAGCATCGTTTTGGTTCTCCGGGAAGGATCATTCGGTTTGAAATTTTTAAACTCAGAAACTTCCTTCTCCATACTGGAGAGGGTTTTTTGAATTTTGTCGCGTAACGCGGGAAGCGTGTCTTTGATGTGATTCGTGAGTTGTTGATTCAACACTTTTTGCAAGTAGCTCGTTCCAAGCTTATCTGCCATATGCCTAAATGTTAATTGATATGCATACAACTGGACATTTACAAAGATTCGGGTATGAAATTTTGGTAGCTCCATTATAGATAAGACAAAATAATAAAAATAAAAAAATATAAATTATAATATAATAGAATGTCTAGTTAAGTTTTGCAATAAATTTTCTGATATTTTAAGGAAAGGTTTTGCTTTCAACTAAAATTTTATCTTTACTTTTATCTCCAGTATATTTCTTTCAACTTTCATATTCGTTCATTAATTCAAACAAAATAAATTTTTGCGGAAAAAAGTATTTTTGCAAGGCCAGATTAGCCTTTACGCCATGGCGTAGGGCCCAAAAATTCTGGTACTTTGCAAAGTCGTGCAACACGGCCGGGTGAAAGAAAAGAAGATTACTTTTTGTAATCATATGGAGGGACCCTTCTATAGTCAAAGTGCGAAGGGAAGAGGTAACGCTGAATTTATTAAATTTTGACTATTCGGAGTCGGCGATGAATTCCTATAAGTACTAGGAGACGAAATTTAAATAAAGTGTATTTTTATGTTCTAAATTTTAAGCAAATTCAGACCTTAAAAAAGGGAAACCTAGAAGTAAAAATGGTATACTGTAAATCAAGAAATTTTCACGAAGTTAAATTTTTGCGAGTTAAGTTCGCGTATTGTTAACTTTTGACAGCATCCATATATTTTCAAAGTTATCTTCCTATCTTATACTTATTTTTCTCGCCAAGACTTTCACAACGATTCAAAATAGCTTAGCGAAATATTAGTTTTTGCGAATTTCAAGAAAATAAGAATGTCGCGAAAGTTTCAAGATCTTCAGCAACGGTTCACAACCTTTTTTCTACCATGGTCCCCTTTTTGCGCAAATATTATTGTATGGCCCCATAAAGTTTTTCTATTTTTTAGAGGTCAAAAACCAAAATTCATAACTTTTTCATGAAGTTATTCATTCAAACAACATAACATCAAAGCAAAAAAACTGTAAAGTTCCTTCAAAAATTATAGTGCTTCTAAGTCATAACTTCTTTTCATAATAGTTTAGAATTAAAGTTGCTTTCCAATTGAGTCTTTTTTACTTCATATTAACGGTCTAAGCCTAGTAGATGTGGAAACAAAACTATAAAAAAGTTCATGAAAATAGAATTTTCATATAAAGTTTCAAGATATAGTTGCTAAAATAGTTTTTGCATCATATGTATATAATATAGAAAAATCGACAAAGCTTTGGGGCAATTTTAAAAATGAAATGAGCCTTTTCGTCAACTTACCTTTTTAATTTAATCATCCGTCTATATCAATACGAACTTATAACTTGTTTTGTGACTTCTCTACGATCTGATGTATTGTATGGAAATCATATATTTTTCCGTGGCCCCCCTAAAATTTCTTTTGGCCCGGCCATATGGCCCACGTTGAGAAATCCTGATCTACAGAATATATATAAAATGGAAGACGCTCAAAAATTGTTTTTTCCTCTATCTCTATATATGATATGAACTAAGGAGAAGTTTACTTTCAAGCTGGAAATAAGAAGTTATTGAGAAAGCAATTTAATTTTAAATTAAGTCAACTTTAAGAAATTGATAAAAAGAAAAATCCGTTTTTCCATTTTCATTTTTTACTCTCGAGAAAACTTAGAGCGAACGTTGCTTCTCACTCCAACGAGAAATAAATTCTGTTTCAGGAATTTTATGCCTTGAATGGAAATCAAAATATTGACACTACAGTGTCGTCCTAAAAAAATCTATCGCGAGAACTTCAAAAACCATGAAAAAAACTTAGCTCATACTCAAGACTAGTGCAAGCAAAACTATCTAAAAATAAGTTGTAAAACATTCAGCATGGCAACATAATACACTAACGGTTAGGTAGTGCTCTGGCGACCCGATTCTACGTGGTTAGTAATCAAGCTATCACTAGACATTAAGTTTGTTTCCCTAATTGGGAGCGTTCGCGATAGGATAGTATCGATCACTCAGCTGTATTTATATATTTGTAACATAAATTCTTGTAAAATAATATATATAACAAGGTATAGCTATGCAGTAACAAGGGCCGGTAGGTGTTTAGTGGGATGGAAAGTCCAGGTAGACCTGGACTCAGCATTCCAGGCGGGCCACAATATCTGAAAGGATTGGTGCGAACGTCACAAACAACATAACTTATAATACACTAAAATAAAATTTCAGGGGAAATAAATTTCTACCCGCTAAAAATTCGCAATCCTTCAAACGGTTGAATCCATTTCAGCCAACCGTTGCGAGGAGTCCAAAAATGCACTTTAAAAATAGGTTTCAAAAAGATGTTAAGAATTTTGAAAAGACTACCTATAAGATGGATGCCCCAAAAAGAATTTTCTTTCTGAAGTCAATGCTGTTTGAATGTCCTTCTTGCCGTCGATGTCTCTCTGACTGCGATTAACAACACCAATGTATCCTGTCAAGTACAAAATATATGAGACAATTGTAAAAAGTAGAATGAAAAATTCGGCTTTTACAAAGCTGTCTTTTCCTAACAAAAAATCTTCAAAGGTCTAAATTGAAACAGTTTGAAGAGAACACAACTTTATTATTTCTTTTATAAATATTTTCTAAAAAATTTGATTTACTTTTATCGCTATCGAAAATTATTCTCAATCTGCATAATATTTCTATTGTGGAAAATAATATTTCTATTAATAGGATAATGATTTTAAAGTTAAGACGTATATATAGCCTAACTTTTCCACAACTTACAATTCTTGGCACAGCCAATTGCTTTAACCCTATTCGTGACGGGCTATTTTCATTTCCTCGGTGAAGGGGTTCTTTTAGCCCCCTTTTTTCTCTTAAAGTATTGAATATTTTTACAAAATTTCGCGCGTGTCCACTAAATAATCGATTGTGAATCCTGATGGTGTCATTTATTTTTCATGAAAATCAATCAATGCCTAATATATAAACTTGAAAATATATTATAAATTCAACATTTTTGGGTTAATATTGTCTTAACCCATTATCGGCCAGAATAAGCAGACGATATTAGAAGATAGAAGGGACACACTATATTTTGTTCTCTCCCCTTTTTAGAGTTTTCTTCTTCCCTAAAGAAATTTCCAAATAACTGTTCAATTTATTTGGAAAGTTTGAACAACAGAAACAATGCAATCATCATCTGTATCTCTGTTTTTATATTTTTAGATAGGATGAACGTTTGTTAAATTGTAAAATTTTGCACTTTCAACTCAAATAATAAAGTTGTATTTTGCAAACAGAAAATGATTTTTAGGGAAAAAAGAGTTAAAAAAAAATTATACAAATATTTGACCCTCTCCCCTGACCATTTCAAGAGACGGAGTCTCCTGGCTGAAAGACACTCACGACTCTTTATCAAACAAGTTAACTGGAATAATGAAAATAGATAGATGAAGTAGAGTGCTTAGAATATGAAATAAAGCATGTCAGCAAAACTAAACATGTCGTTATGAAAATTGTTCAGCAACATCCTTCGTACCACCGATATAAGAATTATGTTGTAGTAAAAAATCGTTAGTCTAATGGCTAGTGTGCGTTTTTGCTTATTAAATATTTAGTTAATTCATCAGGTGAGTACTGAGGCGTGGCCAGGAATTTAACTCAAAAAACATGCATAGAATTAAATTCTCGTATACATTTTAAAATATTTAAAAAAATTTATTAGGATAAAATTTAAAAATTTAAACAATGTTTATTGAAAAAAACGATATTGAAATGTTGTTGAAAGCTTGGCTGCAAATTAATTTAGATTTTACAAAGTTACTTCAAAAATTTCTAGGTTTCAATACAAATTTTCTAATGTAATATTTCTAGTCAAGCTATTCTCAAAGTGTAATAAAGTTAGCTTATATTTTATATATAGAAAAGCGGCTACTGGAAACAGCAATTTCACACATCAGACTCTTTGCAGTAAAGAAGGCTTTACCAATGTGTCATTGTGTGGACTGCGCTGATATACATTTCATATGTTTCTTTTTTGATTATTTATTATTACTCAATGCGTGTGCATAATATACAAAGTTAGATTTTAAAAAGCATAGTGATGGATGTGTCCATAACATTCGCTATATACAAAAAGCATAGGAAGTGGCGGATCAAATGAAGGGGGGGGGGGGGGAGGCTCGCGTAGGCCTCGGCCCTATGGAGTGAGGCCTCAAAAATACTTGTTTCAATTTTCCCGGACCATTCATTCATCAGGATTTCTATCATGGTATTGAAATTTCGTCTATTTGGTTCTGCAAAATTGGTTTTTGTTAAAAAATGTTGACGGAAACGATAATGACAACGTCTAGACTTTTAAAACTTTTAATAAATATTTCAAATAAGCCCCCCTCCTATAGTCGATTTCTGGGTCCGCCACTAAGCATGGGGTATCTCCACAATTCGTTTTTCATCAGAAGGTTTATAAATCGCAATTAATTTTTTTGATATTTTTTATTTAGAATACTCTTTAATATAAGGAAAAAAATGTCACTATTTGACACATTTAAGCATAATGTTTCTATAATAATTAAACACAGACGCTAGCTATTTTGATCCTAATTATTATGGATTTTGAGAATCATTTGCTTGTTGTGGAAATAAACGTTGTAATGTGTAATTCGATGGATGATTTTCACTATCTTTTGGAATTGTGTAGTCTTTGGGTTGTTTAGCACCGTTTGGGAGTATTTTTGAGCGTTTAGTATGGCACCTGGGAAACAACTAAGTAAATGAGATAACTAACAAACTATTTGGTTATGCCACATCCTTTTGTTCAAGTTTTGGGTAGGGTAGCAAATGTGGATACTCTGAGTGAATTGATATGTGCAAAAAAACCTCTTCTTAGTGGCAATAATTTGTTTTCAAGAATGTCGCGGGCATCTGTTCCTTCGTCCATCAAGTCCAGCTTTGTTATGACACCTATCGTGCGAAGGCCTGAAAATAAAATGTTGGAAGATCATGTGTATGTATGTGCCTGTCATTTGTGGATAATGTTTATAATGATGTTGATGGGTATAATAGAATGAATGTAAGTGATGATGATAGCGTAGATGGTGACGATTATGATGAAGTGAGGATAGTGACGCAGATGATGAAGATAAAGTTTATTGTTAAGAAGTTGATGACGATGTGATTTGTGATGATGATGCCGAATATTATGATAATATAAAGGATATGGTGGATAATGATGCTGATGTGGTTAAGATGATAGTAATTATAGGAAAATTGATGAATTCGGATAAAAAATGTGTTACATTGTGGATCAACTTCTTTTGAAATTTTGAGCGCATCTGAATTAGCCAAGTCAGCGTTTGCAGGACTCACCGCCAAAATTAAACAGTTGGGGTTGGTGATGAACTCGAGAATCATATTCCTAATCTGCAATTCAATGTCCATGGGTTGATCGCCAACAGGAACTTTCGTCATTCCAGGAAGATCAACTAATGTGAGATTAAGGACTAAAAAGAAGCGATGATGAATTGAAAACTACGAATTCTTACAGATATTGAGAAATTTTCCAATTTAACCCTTTGAGGAGGAGCATTACACCGGTGTCTAGGTAATTAAAATCACCTGCTTTAAATATAAAAAATTCGATTGGATAAGAAAGGAAACGATTTTCCTCAAAATTTTGTTTCGTTTATCCACCACATGATTATCTAATTATTATTAGTTTCTTATTTAAAAATAAACAATTAAACTAAAATTAAGCGCCTGCTTTTCTTTTTCAATGAGTTTTTATATACAGTAGAAAGTAGAAGGTTAAATTAAATATTAAATTAGTTTTTATACACAGTAGAAGCTAGAGAGGGTTAAAGTGCTAAACAAGTAGGATGGTAAATCAAAATCTTTTGGAATTTTTTTTTGAAAAACTGAATGATTGTTTAGATAAAATAGTGTATATATATACACAATTTTTATTCCTAAATTGTCTTTTTTAAGTTCTAAATTGTCTTTTATCAATTTTTTGTATAAAGACAATTTAGAATTGAAAAAAGATAAATTAGAATTGAAAAAAGACAAATCAGAAATGAAAAAAAATAATTTAGAACTAAAGAAGGATAATTTTATAAGTAAAAATGGAATATATTTTACATTTATTTCAGGTTTAATAAATGTTAAATAATGAATTTAACAAATAAGATAAGAGAAAATTTTTTATATTTGGATTTATATTAAGAAATTTATGAGCTAGGCAATGAGAATTCGTATCGACGTAACACGCGTGAGAGCTTCGATATCTATGGCGTTGTTATAGGGTTGGTTAGATGCTGGATTCGATAACTCAAGGTCTTGGGTTCGATCCCGCATCAAGCCTGCTTTTCTCATGGTTCGATACAAGCGGCGCAATTGTGCCTTCTCGATGAAAACACCCTATCGTACTTTATGGTACTTTGTTATCGGCTTTGAGAGCAACTCGTACAAAATTTCTTAAACACAAATCATGATTTGCCAGATAAATCATACTCGCATAATTTTAGGACGAAAATTGGTTCTATTTTAATGCAGTTTGAAGGAAAATATAAAAATAGAGATTAGCTTCATTTACAGCTTCTTTAATACGTTGGTGCTTAATTTCTTTAATACGTAAAACTAGTTAGCATGCATATGCCAACTTTTGGGATTTTAGATTTTGAAGTTCGGTATTATGGAAGACACCCACCTACAAAGCGTTAAGGCTTATGAACATTTTTTCTAATTGAATACAAAGATGCCGCCAATTGGAATAATTTCTTCTTAAAAATAGTGCATTTTTAAAATCAAATTACAAACTATTGGCATAAATTCCAAAATTATAGTAGAAGTAAAGGGTCACGTTTTCGGATATTTTTGCTTATTATGTGCATTTATAAGATAGATCAGTATCTATCGCATTAAATGGAAGGATAATCTTGCATAGATGGTGAGATAATAGCGATGATCCCGATTGGGAATGGAGCCCAGACCAACTGAATCGAAATCCTACACTCCCACCACAAGGCCATCTGTCGAGAAAAAGAAAATAGTACAAAAAAAAGATACAATAATAAATAACACAAAAAACGATAATGTAAATTAGATTTTATTGGACAGGCAAAATTATTTGTTCGCACATCGAATGACGGTTGAAGCGCTGAGTATATTGATCCAGTTCCAGGCGTGATGAGTTCGATTTAAGATACTGAGTACTCTTGAGAAAGATTATTCTCCTATTGGATCTAATTATTCAAAGTAAAAATGGCGTGGAAGTCGAAAAATAAGTAGTGGACTGATAATAAACTAATAATAATCAGTGTTGTTACGTCTATTTTTCTCCAATGCTAATGTCTAGCTTAGATTAACTAAAAGAAAATTTTCATTTCACATTTTAAAAGTAAAAATCGTTGAGAACTAAATTTTTAGAGCCGTGAAAACTTGGCAATTAAAGAAAAGCCAATGAAAGAGTCAGACGAGTAAAAATTTTTGTTATTGGCTCATATAACTAATCCAGGCTACACTGGGGAGTAGAGAGTATGGGCAGAAGAATAAACATAATCTGCAATAGACTCAGAATTTTGTTTAAAGCATCTTTTTCTATCTTCAAGAACAAGGAGAACTTCAAAAGCGTTTTAAAGGAGACACTTTAAATTCATAATTTTTTGAAACTTAAGTTTTTGAAGAGTGAAACAGGCTTGACCGTATAATGAAGAAAATTAAGAGATATCATAGGCGAAAGATTCTAACTAAGAAATGATAGCATTAGAAATAAAATTGCTAGTACTTTCAGATATTTTAAACATATTTTTTGCCATGTTTGGTTTGTTGGAAAACCCCAATTTGATAAAGTTTTTAAAAATTGATGATTAGAAATAATCTAATATATATATAATAATAATTGTAGTAGTTCACAAAAAATAATTTAAAAGTTATTTTAAGGAGAAAGGAAGTGTCATGGAGTGAAAAGAAGAGTTATTAAGCATGCAACAATCTCGTCATCATCACAAATTCAATACAACAACGGAGAATGATTGTGAAGGAAAATTGAAGTTTCGTGTAGAAGTAAAGCCTGAGTTAGCAGAAAATATACAACTATGGAAAGATGATGATTATTATTATTAAATACTACACACTGCGATTAAACTTATTATTATTGGAGAAAAATTATTTATAAGATAAGAACGAACAGAAGGAAAGAAAAGAGTGGCTGGCAGTAGGCAATTCTTCTGTCAAGAGTGGAAGTAGTTTGAGTGTTCCTACGCGAAAAAATAAGTGGAAAAGGAAGGAAGAGTAGGGGGATGGATGTAAGAGTAGTTGGATGAATTGCATTTTGCGAGGACGCGCAAAATTACAAAGATTATTAGGAATCAATGAATGAGACGACAGATCAATTTATTCATCTTCATCTTATTTCTCTTCATCATCATCATGATAAGAGTAATGATCAATATCATCATCATCATCATCATCATCATCATCATCATCATCATCACATCATCATCACATCATCATCATCATCATCATCATCATCATCATCACCATCATCATCATCATCATCATCATCATCATCATCATCATCATCATCATCATCATCATCATCATCATCATCATCATCATCATCATCATCATCATCATCATCATCATCATCATCATCATCATCATCATCATCATCATCATCATCATCATCATCATCATCATCATCATCATCATCATCATCATCATCATCATCATCATCATCATCATCATCATCATCATCATCATCATCATCATCACCATCATCATCATCATCATCATCATCATCATCACCATTATCATCATTTTCTTCTTCTTCTTCATCGCCATTATCATCATTTTCTTCTTCTTCATCGTCATTATCATCATTTTAAGTTAAACTGAAATCGATTCAAAAATAAATCACAAATTTTTTATGAATTAAAGTGTGGTATTATTTTCACACTTTTTTAGCAAAAAAATACAAACGTTTTGATTGAATTATTCATCCATCCACATATTGATTGCAGCTGACATTGAATCAAACAGCAAAGTGATTAGTATTCACGATGAAGCAAATTAAGTAGAATATGTGAGCAGAATAAATCCGAATCCTAAAGGTTAAGTGGTGTCATAGAATATTGGCACAATTTGAGTTGCTCATGCAAAAACAAGAGAGCAGATTGAAGATGTTCTGAAAAGATGAGCAACAAATCAACCAACCCACTCATCTATTATCCTACTTTTTTCTCTTCGCATAGATGATAACCAAAGAATAGTGGAGTGATCTTAAACGCTTTATAAGCTACTCGGTCCACCCCTCAAGAATTAGGTGATCAGTTCCCTAATTCGAGGTAGAAGGAGGAGGCGATGAAAAGTTAATAACATTAGCATAAATATTAGTTTTGAGATGAGGAGTACCACATAGGCGATTAAAAGTCGTTCACCCAAAAAAGTGTAGCTTTAATGATAAAAAAAACAAATATGCACATCATCAATTCAAAAATAATTTTACTCAATCAAATGAAAAGTTTATAAATCCAGAGAAATCAATTAAATTCTCAGCAGCAAAAATATCAAAATTTGACGCAGGAACTCAGGAAAGAATTGTGATTAAAATCACAGATAAAAAAGACATGCTTAATAATAATGTGTGGAAATAAGGAAGTTAAGAAGAATACCATTTGGAGAGAAAACTCTCAAGTTGATGGGAATGTTGGATATGCCTTTGTTTGAGCCGGTGAGGCGGTCGGTTTCTCTTTCGATTTCAGTGCGGACTTGATCGAAGTCAGAGAAGCGCTGATTTTTCAGATGCAGAAATTCAGCGTATTCTAGAAAAGAGAATTGCGTGAATTGATGGTTAAAAGTGACGCCAATTTATGAGAAGAAATGAGGCACTCTTTCTCATTATGAGAAAACTTGAAAAGAAAGAATATTCTTTATTAATACAAAAATTAAAAAAGGAAATAATTTTTAGTGAAGTTGATCCGTTGGGAACCAATGTGACACAGGTATCTGAAAAAATGAAAATGTTCAGCTATTAAATTCTATTGAAAAAGAAGGAAGACGATCGATCTCTCTTCAAAATTCTCGTTCTCAAAAATTTTTAAAAACAGTTGGATAGGTCTTCTCTCATTATCCCAGTTGCCCCCCCCCCCTATCTTCACTAGAGAATATGGGCAGGAGCTAAAAAGATGCTCTAACTATTGATACATAGAAAAAATAAGTATTCGCAGGCATTCAGGGTGGTCGTTAAAATATTCACTAAAAAATATAATGGACCTTCAGTTTCGAAATTCTGATACACGCCCGCTCCTTCCACTAACCGTGACAGGAAATTTGGCCCAACGGACCTTTGCTCAAATGCAAATTTCACCGAAAATGTATACACAAATTTATGTGATGAATAACTAATCTACTCGAAGCTAAATTGCAAATGTGCTCCAAATGTCCTTCGGCAAAATATCTATCAAGCAAATGTCCAGGTACGCCACTAACTAACCTATAAAAGTGGAATTTAGGAAGTAGATTATACATTCTTCTATTTTATGCCTCACTAAGACAGGTATAGAATGTTTCGAGATAAGCAAACATCCGAATTATCTGACTTCGAATTGAAGCGAAAAATCTATAATGAAAAGCAGTGTGTTAATTTGGATTTGCGATATAAAAAGATAAGGGTATATATATAATCCATAGTTTATTATTATCCTATGATATTTGTCATGTATCCTACATCAAATCGAAACATGTATGTACGTACACAGCCACGCAGCCAGCTATGGGGCATTTGCCCCCCCCCCCGCCCATCGAAGTTATGGGCCCCGCCATCAAAAAATTGAAATTTACAAATTGAAAAGAAATAATGAATTCATTTATGGTATCAGAATTTCTTTAATAACTTCTAGATTAACTCTTAGTCGTGTAATGCATATAGAGCGATTTTTAGATCTTTCAGATTGATATTCAATCTGAATAGATACTCTGTAATCCTAATAAAATTTTTATTCCTTAATCTCGTGCTTTTGAAACAAGATTAAAAAAAATGGATTCCTTGAAAACCGGCAACAAATCATTTTTCTCGTAAATTGTCGTGATGGCAAAAATTCTGGAACACTAGTCTTAGCATTTCTTCTGAAAGACGAAAATTTATCTTTGCATAGAAGTTTTTTAACAGTGAAAATAATCTTTCAAAAGACTCTGAAATGGTATGGCAGGTTTGAAAGAGAAAAAATGATGTGTGTGATATTTGAGAAAAATTTTTTAAAAAGCAATTAATATTTGACAAAATTCTAAGCCCAATCTTAAAAAATTCTAAACTCCAATTCTTTTGATTTTTCCAACAAAATATCATTGAGAAACAGAATATTTAGCAGTGATTGCGATACAAACCAAGCAACGAAATCCATTGGAAGATCAGAGTGACTTGCGATGAGCATTGTATTCTAAAACTAAGGGGTACTTGTGAGATTCATCATAGGAACAATCCTTTTACAATATTTTTTAATACAATTATAAATATAGCAACATCTTGGTATAAAAAAAATATTATTCCTCAAGCAAAAATTGAGCGTAATGTTTTTTTTATTAAAAAGGAAGTAAGGAGAAAAAAGTTTAGGAGCCATAGCTCTATAGCATTATTCAGCCTTGCATCCATTTAACCCGTTAACGCCCATGTCGACTTTACAAAAATAAAATCGTCTGCGTTTATCAAAGCTTTTTAATACAAATCTTCTGCTTTACATTAGATATCGTCTGATTATTCTGGTCGTTAACGGGTTAAAATGCTGATGAAAGCTATGGACCCCCTCGAAGGAAATTTGCTCATAAAAGTCATAAAAAAAACGTGCGTGCAATTAATATTTGTACTTGCCTAAAAATGTTTTTGAATAATTATAAATATTTTATTGAAAAAAATGTATACGAAAGTATATTTATAATTTTAAATTTAAAAATGGTCTTTTTAATCTGATCCTTACGGACCACTTGAAACCCATCCATGGGTTCCTTAGGGGACCATGGAACACAGGTTAAGAATCCCTGCTGTATAGCTAGCAGGAGTGGCCAACTAACGGCGCATGCGCCAAAAGTAGGGAATTGTATCACCCGAAATGGCGTATTGAGGACTTTCTATGTTAAAAATTAGTTCATTTTTAAGTCTTTGATACCGAGGAAAGAAAAAGAAAGTTTTTACGCAATAAATTTTTCAAAATTTCTCGATAAAAAAAGTAAAATCCTTATGTAGGAGTTATTAAATTTCCCAATACCAAGCGCAGTGCTCTTTGTCCAAATGTTTCGTATGTAACAAGTGTTGACATATCTCTTTCTCTTTCCCAATATTTTTACTCCTTTGTTCATTTTCTCTCTGAATTAAGTAGAAGAAGTTATGTATTTCATTCTTTATATCTGCAGGTACTCTTGTTTGATTATTACCTATACACATTGCATTTTATGTACATATTTCAATATGCTTCTACACTCACTATTTGTACCTTCAACTCTGCTTCTTTTAATTGTATGGCATCTTTATTTTCTCGCTATATTTGTTTGTTGACTTTTACTGGTCAGTCATGCTAGCGGCTTAATCGCCTTTTGATTATCCAAGATCATCACAATTTATCTATGATGTATTATCTTTTTTTCTATTATTATGATCTTTGCAATTCTGCGTCTACCGTATCCTGTATGGAATCTCTCTTTTATCACATATAACATCAAAAATAAATTCTTTTTCTTCTTACAAAAATAATGAAAATAAAATGAATTTATTGAAGTATAAAAATTTGAATTTTCTTAATCTATGATAATTTTATATTTAAAATTTAGTTACTTCATGAACTTTGGAAAGAAAAAATGGTAGGCATTTTTAAATGCCTGTTAATACAAACTGTTGAATTATTCTGATGGTTGAAGGCAGGGTGGAGGGAAAAAATACGACTCCGAGTACTTACAAAACTTAGAATCCGATTCCAAACACGTTAATAAATTCAACACCAACTTTTCGCTTCGACTTCCATTATTTGGCGCATATCCTATGAAAGGTTGACCAGCCCTGACCTAGAGTGTTGAATATAGATGGTTTCAGTGTATTTCAAGAATTCCCCTTTTCTAAATCTAGTATGCCTTTCCTACGCATGGTTGTTAGACCTCAGGGATTTCATTCCAATGGTCTGGGGTTCGATTCCCGATGTACGAGAAATAGAATTTCTTATTATTTAATATGATGCCATCAAGTTGACGTCAGGAAGAGCATTCGGTCAAGAAATGCACCACTGTCCAAATAAAAAATCCTACAAATTACATCTTACCCACCCTATGGATTTGGGAACAAGGGAAGTTAAACGAAGTTTTTATTTGTATTAACCCGTTAACGACCAGAATAATCAGACGATATCTAATGTAAAGCAGAAGATTTGTATTAAAGAGCTTTGATAAACGCAAACGATTTTATTTTTGTAAAGTCGACTATAGTCGACATGGGCGTTAACGGGTTAATATAGCTTGAATAAAAGCTTAATCGAGATATTTTGACTTGAAAAGTAAGAAGGTGATAATGCTTTGCTACACTTTTTATTCCAATTTTCGCTGCCTGCATTATTATTTGACGTTTTGAGGAGTAGCAAAATTAACATTGGCCGCAAGCGGCATTAATTAAGGATAGGCACGCAAGTGATTTGATTGTTTATTATTACGCAATCTCAAATAAGAGTAAAGAAGGATTAGAAGCATTACCTAGGGAGGAATTAATAAGTTGAAGAATCAAAGGCCTCCTCGTCACAATGCCAGATCCGCGAGGCAAGAAATCCCTAAATAGATGTTTATATACAGGAAATTAAAATAATAACCTTTCGAGAGTTTAGTATCTCAGCTGTCCACTGTCAATATGTATATGGAATGTATGTATGTATCAGAAGCTCATATGAAATGAAATTATAAAAACAATGTAGCAATTAAACAATGTAGTAACTTTGAATTTGAATCTTTATGATAAAGGTTAAAGGTGGTGTAGTATTTTCATCGAAAAAAGTACTAATTTGCAGCTAACATATGAATAATCTAGCAGAAGCGAGGCTTAAATCCGGTACTTCAGATCGATAGCAGCGCTTCTAACTGTTTAACCTCGCAGCGACTAAACCACTTACGTTTTGATAAAAACGGAAAAGTTTGTTTAAACTTTTAAATAACAATTTTTCACGATAGAAAATATTAGAAAAAAATTCAAAAAAGTGGCCCACCCTCCCCTTAAATTTTTGATCAGGATCCATCCCTGCTATGTATGTATGCGTTATGTATATGTACAGTAACGTAGCCAGGAATTTTTATTTGGAGGGGACAAATGGGGCACTACCATGTAGGTTTACCTATATGATGATCAAAACAAATGTAGCTTAAGCACACTTCTCATTGTGCTTACAAGCTCCTTTATCTACTCGCCCTTTTCCTTTCTTTGCTTAAACATTTCAGATCTTATGATGGAATATTCCTTATTTTCACTTTTTATACCAAAGAGAATCTTATTACACGTAGAAGGCCAGTGATAACAAAAGTAAACAATTTGATTGCATATATTGTTAGTATAAGCAAATTGACAAAAATTCATCCATTATTTAACTTTTTAATTTGTAAATTCCAATTTTTAATCGGGGGAAGGGGAGGGCTAGCCATAAGTGATCCATAGCTGGCTAAGTGTCTGTCTATGTGTATGTAAGTCTGTTCTTTGGGTCAGACGTGTATTAATACAAATAAATAGGAAAGTTTGTGTCAAGAATGTTAAAAATGTTTACGTAAATGTATGTATGTACAATTGAGCACTAAACCTAACCTCAGCCCTAATACACTAATGCTAATTCAACACCAAGGGTTCCGAAAGTCGGTTACGGGAAACCGCTGGATTGTGTGAAGCATATTCACTGATTCTGTTGGTCGTATGTTGACATTTACGTCATGAAAAGAGTGTTGCACTGCTGATTGCGCATCAGAGCTTTGACTTTGGCAAAATGAGATTTCTTAATGTTTTGTAATGATTTTACCCATCTCATTAACTTGTAGAAATATTATTAAAAGGCAGTAGAATTAAACTGGATTACAAAATTTTTCCCCAATTTTTTAGACTTCAGTTAGCACGAAGACACGTACGGTAAATAAGTACTGCTTTGCAGTATCTTCAAAGAATATATTTTTCTAGCAAAGAAAAAGCGCAAATATGATCCTTGGTGTCGGTATTTGTCATATAGCTTTACTGGAATTCGTGATGAAAAAACCGTAGTAGTCATTTGCATACTTAGTAAGACAATATTAGCTAACAATTCTTTGGCAGCAGGGAAATTGCAGAGACATACGGAATGAAAGCATAAAAGTTACAATAGATCTAAATTCTAAAAGTATCTTATTAAAAAATGCAAAACAGAAAATGAAAATGCAACTGAGGCGCCATCATATAAAGCAAGTTACTACATTTCTCTTTATGGTGAAGCACATACTATTGGCGAGTCGCTTATAAAACATATCGAAAGATGAAGTATCCTGCGTATTTATTGAAGAGTCTGTTCAAAAGGTTGAAGCTATATCTCTTTCTAACAATACGGTGACAAGGCGTATTACAGATATTATTGGTGACTGAAAATGAGCTTATTTCACGATTACATGAGTTGAGAGATTACACATTGCAGATTGATGAGTCCACAGATGTGGCAGGGCTAGCAATTTTACTTATATTTATCATATACGAGTTTGAAATAAATTGATCAAAATATCCTTTTTTTGTAAAAGTTTAGAGAGTAAAAACAGATATTTTTGATTCTTAATGATTTCATAAAAAACATGCTATTGGCTGTGAAAAATTCATTCCAGTATGCATGGATGGAGCGAAGACAATGACAGGAAAATAACCAGGTGTCATAACTAGAATAAAGAATTCTTCACAGATATGCATTAGTAGCACAAAACATTTCAGATTAGACAGTTTCGGACGAAGAAGAGCAGATTATCAATTATATTAAAACTCGACCATTACAATCCAGAATATTTAAGGCTTTATGCGAAGACATGGAAAATAATCATACGACTCTTCTTTTACATACCGAAGTTAGGTGACTTTCACGAGGAAACGTTATTGAGAGAATGGTTGAGGAAATTTAGATTGTTTGACAGATTAAGTAATAGTATGTGGTTATTAAAATAACATATTTAGCAGGTATTTTTCAAGATTGAATAAACATATCTATCCCTACAAAAGAAAGAAACAAACATTTTTCGAGCTCAAGATAACATGATATCATTTTCACGTAAATTAAAATATTAGATTTCAGAAGTAAAACATGATGATTTTGACTGTTTTCCGATTCTTACTGAAGTTCCAAAGTAGATTTAGATATCAAAAACTTCAATGATAAAAGACATCTCCACAACTTGGCAAAATCTCTTATTGAGTATTTTTCTAATTTTGAACAAAGATCATTATTGGGTACAAAACCCATTCATAGTGTACAGGATTTCCTAGCAGTGGATTATGAAAACCTGATAGAAATTACTTCAGATACTCAGTTAAAAACAAGGTTTGAAAAAGTATCATGAGGTGTTTTCTGGGTGAATCTAAGTTACGAATATCCCTAAATATAAAAATGGGCCGTAAGAATACTCCTACCATTTGTGACAATATATTTGTACGACTCAGGATTTTCAAGATATGCTAGAACGAAAGCTAAATATCGAAGCAAAGTGGATGCCACACCAGATATAAGAATTCAATTATCCAGCATTAAACCAAATTTTCAGAGTATAATGAGGTCCAAAAATCAGATGTCTTTTCCCCATTATTTTTGAAACTGGTTCAATTCCTCATAGAAACAGTGTAACTTGGAGGAGTTCTTAAGGAATATTTAAATATTTGAAAAATAAATAATGTTTTTTAGCAAATTATAAAAATTTAAATATAATCGTTATTTAATTTTTTAATACATGCTATCATTTTTTAAAAGGGGTGAGGGAGTAAGAAGAAATTAAAGTGCAAACATTTTTTATCAAGATAATCAATACAATATGAGAAGTTACTATTTTACTTTAAAAACCACTATGAAATATAATTTAATTTATTATGTAAAAATAATTAATTTAAAGAAACCAATTGATAACATTTAGATATTATTCGGAGATCTTTTTATAACTATAAAAATTTCAAACTTATAGAATTTTACTGAATGAGGGAAATCAAAGGAATTTAAATAATTAGATATATTAACTATCTTTACCCATAATCGCGTTATATCAGCCAGCCAATAACTGTGCTTGTTAGAACCCGTAAAAGAATTTTTGAAGTTGGATCTAACTCACCATCATGTAGTATAGAAGGCAGCATCTTCCAACCACACATACACAAGCAATTATTTTGACTACATTTATATCCTTTTATAGACCTATTTTATCTATTTAATGATTTAAAAAAACAATAGCAATAATTTATGCAGAAGTGTTTCATAAAAATTATTTGATAATTTAAAGAGGTAACTGCTAAAGTATTTATTTATTCAAGAAACTTATCAGAATTGATTAAAAAATAATTAAATAATTAGGCAAAAGTATTATCCTGTAAATATTATCTAATCCTAAGGCCAAAAACAGTAGTTTGCAAAAAAAACCAGAAAGGGATACAAAAATAAAAAATGAAGGGTTAAATACATAATTAAATTATAGCAAATTTGAAAAACTATTTTATTGATAATGTACATTTGTTATTCTTTCCTAAGATTTTCTTATATTTAAACAAATCAAGTATATAATTTACCTTCCTACAAAATTCTCTAACACACTACTTTTACCAGCACTTTGACCACCAACAACAGCTATTTGAGGTAAATCCAATGATAGGGGAAGCCCCATAATAGAGAATGCATTTTGTAGTTTATTAATTAAAGGAATTAATGCTTCCATAGTTAAAATTTCAAACAACAGACACTAGAATATTTTAACTGTAATTGTATGAAGCATTTAAAAAATAAAAATGACAAATTTAATTTTTAAACATAGTTTTACATCTGGATTTTATTAAGATCTTCTTTGCAATCAATGAACTCACTTTTATAATCTTTATAAGCTTTTTTATAATTAAGAAAAAAATGTATATATATTCTCTTTAAGACAAAAAAACATTTAAATTTTATAAATCATTTATCACATATCAAATTATATGAATATATAATTATTTTCTTCAGAAACGTAGCCAAAATAAATCAAGTTTGATCTCATCCTCCCCTAATTCAGCCACACAAAAGTTAAAAACTTTTCCTCATTCTGAAATTATTTTTGCCATCTCATGTTGAAATTTTTAGTTACGAAATTTGTTATCCTCTATTATTCTTTTTATTTATTTTTATCTTTATAGGAGATTTGTTCTTAATCAAATAAATAATAATATTCCTATTATAATTTCTTTTGTTTTTAGCAAGCATTTCAAATTGGCAGAAAAAATAGGCTAGAAATATTATATCAAAACTCTCAGTAATTCCCAAAATTAGTTATCTATTTATTGTAATGTACATATTTCAGATAACTTGAAAAATTTTATTACATATAATTTCGAATATTGCATTTCAGATCATATATAAATTCTAGCTTTTCTTGATTTTTCATTGTTTTGTCAAAAAAGTAGATTTGGGAGTAAATTTGATTCGGTTTCTTTCATAAATTAAGCTGTAAGTTTTGATTGGCATAATTTTCTATGAATTTTTTTTACTCTCCTAATTCAAATTTTCATAGAATATAAGATAGAAAGTAAAACTTTTATATTCATTCAATTTTTTAATCTTATTATAAAAGGCCTAACTAATGGATGAGCAAGGAAATATCTGGCTAAATCCAACTGAGAAATATTATCTATTTTAATTTGAAAAACTCCCCTATTCTTACATCGAGGAACAAGTTTGTTTATCTGAGGAAAAAAGTCAAACATAAAATCAAGGACTTGAAAAAACTGCCATTTATGACACTTTTCTAATCAACATCTAGAAATGAAAAAGCTTTGAATAAGTTAAATAAACTTATGAATAAACCATCTTAAAATAAATAGTTTCAATCTTTAGTAAATGTTTGCAAATGATGTGTCAGTTTGATAAAATTTATATAAAAGTTACACCTCTTTTCTTCACTAAAATTTAATTTCACTCAATGATTTATTCTTTATCATAAATTTAATTTTTAATTTAATAATAAAAAAAAGAATTAGAATAATAACATACAGCATGGTGGATCAAATATAAATGGTTTTGGAATTAACTTCTCCAATGATATCTTTGGTCTTTCAATATACTCTTGTTTTGAATATTCTAATATTCCATCCAATTTTAAGTTAAGCAAAGTCTGCTCGATAATTAAAAACGGCAACAGCAATGACATAACAATTTTAGACCATTTAATGGTTCTAATCGTGTCTAAAATATTTGAAAACCTGCTAATTAAGTGTGGTCAAGCTCACAATTTTTAAATTTGAATTTATTTATTTAAAGTAAACAATTTGATTTATGTTCATTGAAGATAGTACTGGAAAGATAATGCCCCTAATGGATGCAATATACAAATGATCTTTAGAGAGACATAAGTGTGGATTTCTGATTTGACACATAGTTGGTAGAATACTTGTCATAACTTTCCTACTTTAACATCTTAATGTTGAGCGTTACCAATTGGATGTAGTAGTTGACCAGGCCAAAGAGTCTTTGAAATACTTTTAAGTGGATGCTCCTTTCTGAGATCAAACACAGGGCAAGAATAATCATGACTTTTTATAGAAAGTGGGTACTTTTGTGTCTAATTCCAATTTGGTTCCTATTCGGTTGAATACGGACAGCAATGTATTGAATCTTCCTTATTGGTCATGTTTTTATTGACAGAAATACTACATTAATTCCGCAAAAATGAAGAGAATCAAGTGTAGCCTGACTACAGGGCGTTTAATGCTTCTTTAATGTCATAATATCAAGATACATTAGTATGTTGAAGTCTTTACCTTTCCATTTCCTTCGTTTGATGAAAAAGCGATAAATGTGGACATTACTTTGTGAAAGATACAAAGGTAAAAACTTTTTATTTGTATGAATCGAATGTATAATTGTTGTGCTTTTAGGGATGATAAGTTTAAATCTCCTTGAGTTGTCCAGTGTCCTAAAACTTTCATTGGCAGCGATAGTACGTTGGGCATCTTGGGAGACTTTTGACAACTAAACATAGACAGGGACTAATCCTATTAGGGTGGACGATCATTGATGATCATTTAGAATGGAGTGTGATGTTGCAATAAACGCTAAGAGTAGCGCAAACTATGGCTCGTTTATATAAAGCTGATAGTGAAACAGATATAATGACTGCAAACGGAAAACAAGATGCAGTTAAAAATCAAAGGAAGACAAGATGCATCTTTTAGTATTTTTAAGGCGCGCAACTCCTCTCCTTCCTAGCCGCACACCATCTTTACATAGTTGATACATCTAAAGACCCCACTTTTATGTAATTTACTAACAACAAAACCGCCTCCTCCGATGTTGACCTAACCATAGCCTCAAAAAACACATTATAATTCATTACAAATTGGCACATCTCAAACACACCATCTGCTTCCGACCATTTTTTTATAACTTATCAAGTTAATATAAAACCTTTCACAAGAGTATCAAATCAAAACACACCTAAAACTCACTGGACCACCTTCCTAAATCAATTAAAGTCACAACTTCCCTCAACTATTCCCCACATAAATTCTCCCGATGATCTTGACTCTGCAGCCCTTACCCTCAACAACACAATTAAACTCTCCATCACAGTACCCACCCCAGCCAAACCATATTTACGCAAAAAACACACATACTTCTGGACTCCCTTTCTCACCTCGCTTAAAAAATCGCTAAAACATTATCTTAAAACACTTCGTAAAAACCGTAGCCCCAACAACATCGAACACTACTTCAATATAAAAATAGATATATGGCAGAAATAAATTCTGCAAAAAAAGAATCTTTGAAAAAATTCTGCTCCTCCTCTCATAAAAATCCATGGAAGGTGATTAATTCCGTCCGCAAAAATCGCAAAGTTTCTCAACTCAATCCACTCCTATCGCACACAATTATCCTTTCTTTCAACTCTTTTCCCTCAGGATTCTCATACATCCGATAACAAAGTAAACCACTCTATACGCGAACATGTCTCCTCCTTCTCATCCCAGACTTTTTCTCCAGTAAATCTAGCGGAATTAGATTCAGCTATAAATAACCTAAATCCTAAATCATCCCCAAGCCTTGATCTTATAACCACAAAACATATCATAAAATCCTTCACTATATATTCACAATATCTCTTACAATTATACAACAGTTGCCTAAAATTCTCTTTTTTCCCATCTATTTGGAAAATAGGTAAGCTTATTTTACTTCCCAAACCCAACAAAGACTTAGGCCTCATAACCAACTAGCGACCAATCACCATCCTTCCTACTTTAGGAAAAATCTTAGAAAAAATTCTACGCAAAAGGTTTCTCTTTCATATCACCACATCTAACAAAAATAGTCCCTTCCAATTTGCATACCTACCACACAAAAGTCCAGAATCATCTCTATATAGACTCTCCTCCTACCTCGAAACAAAACTATCTTCTAAATTAACATCATCCGCCCTCTTTCTAGACATCAACAACGCCCTCAATTCAGCATGGCATCCTGCTATCATTTTCAATATGATCCGACAAAAATACCCCAATTATCTCATAAAATTCATTCAAAATTACCTTTCAAATCGGTGTCTTATATTCAGACACTTAACGCAACAAAATCAACTCTTATACACTTCACACGAACACATTCCCCTCACCTCCCACTATTAACATCCAGCGATATCCTCATCGAACCATCTTCCTCCATGAAATATTTAGGGCTCACCTTTCAATCAAACGTCAAATGGTCATCCCACTTCAAAAACCTATACCACAAACTATCTTCAACTCTTTTCTCTCTTAATAAAATTATATCTTATAAATGGGGTCTAAGTATTCAACACTCATCTTTTATATACAAATCAATCATCCTACCTACGCTTGAGTATGGCATTCTTTCATGGGGCCAATCAATAAACTACCCCTCATCACTCACTTATCTAAATAAAATCCACACCCTTTGCCTCATCACAATGACCAGGGCCTACAAAACCTCCCCTACTAGAATCCTAGAATTCTTCACCAACTGCCTTCCTCTAATCCTTCATCTCAAACAAACTGCTACCAAAAAATATATCATGACACGCATCGAACCAAATTCTTAACTTAAGTCCTTCTATTTCCATAACACTCAAATTACACCCTCTCAAACTTACTACAAATCTTTACTCCAACAATTTTCCTCTTCTTCAAACAACATTTTCATCCACCCCAAAATCAATCCACTACCTTTATTTCACCCTTCCTCACCATTACCTTTCTCTCTTCACAACTGTTTCATCAAACCCATCGCTAAACTTCTAATTACGACCCGCTCCAACTTTACCTCAACTTCATTAAGAATATTCCTGGATAGCTCAAAAACCGCAAACAATTCCTATGCTTTTGCACTCTTCAAAGGCCCTTCTCCCTTCCCTGTTTACTCAAAAACGTCTGCCATTGATCCCTCTCTTCCAATATATAGTGGTGAATGCTATGCCCTTCTACATGCTTGCGATTACATAAGCCAAAATAAGTTTTCCTTTAGACATTACAACACACTACACTTCTTTACAGACTCACAAAACATCATCAAAGACCTAAGCCTCAAACATAAAATCCCATTCTTAACATACACCCTTGTTTCTAAACTCATCTACTTATCAAATTACTTTGAAATACACCTCTACTGATGCGCATCTCGCTCAAACATTCTAGAAAACACTTATCTAGATAAGCTAGTTAAAAAAGTACCCCCAAATACACCTTACATCCCGATTGCCTCATTTCCCCTAGAAACCTATACCCCTCTACTTAGATCTAACACTCAATACCTTAGATAAGAACTCATTCAATCCTCACCCTCCATTTTCTTCCAACATATAAATAATCCAAACCAAATTCTTGACATTTGGTCAAAAATGAAATTCTTCCCACCACGACCGCTAATCAGATGGCTAACCGGACACTGCCCCTGCAACTCCTATCTCTACCGTATTAAAAAATCACCAAACAATCTATGTAGATTCAACTGCAATCAACAAGAAACACCTCAGCATCTTCTACTTTCCTGCTGCCACTACAACCACGCAAGAACTTCATTTGTTTCACTATCCGTCAAAACTCTCAATCGCCCACCATCTAATTTCTTCGAACTACTTTTATACCCGAATCTCCTCAATGCCCTAAACTCTCTAATTATCTTCATAGAGTCAAACTTGCAATCTCCGAATCCACAGACTTCTTATAACACATAAACTCACATTAAAAAAAATCTACAAAAATAACTACACTATTTTCTTATATTTAACACCCACCGACTACGTTTGCTCAATCAATCATCCTTCAACTACCAACTCAAAAATCCAGCATTCTACACTTCAAACTCACTCAACAACTAACCAATTTCTCCAAAGTCCCTCATTTCTAATCAATTCACAAGCCAAATCAATACATTTCTTTCGCAACTTTATACTTCAAGCAAGTCGCAAGCATATAGAGAAGTACGATAGTGCTTAGATATTTCTTCCTACCTACCTACCTACCATACTAATTGGGTGGCATGGCAGGTTGGTTGAGATGATGGACCCAGCACGGAAGCGTCTATTTTCGATACCAATATGTTCATAGTTTCATTAGTGCCTTGTTAATGAAAACACACCTGCAGTACCTTTACCTTACCTTTTACTCAAAATTTGCTTTTTTTGCAAAGTTTCCCTATTTTTTTTAATTTCAAAATTGAGTGTCACTTTCTATTAATTTCATTACGAATATAATTATGTATTTCTTGTTTTTTTCGCATCTTCATTTGACAAAATTTTGGACACAAAAATGTAGCCAATTCATAATGAAATGATAGTTTTAATTTAGTTGAGTAAATATATTTTGAATGTTCTTTCAAAATTAAAACCCAATTTGATGTGAAGTTGAATAATTTTCTGCTTCAATTTCTGAAAAACGTATTTTTTGACCCCAGCTCCGATATCCCTCATTTTTGCTAAACAAGTTAAATACTGTTTTTAGCATTTTTTCTTCATTAATGGATTTTTGAATTAATTAAAATTTTAGTATTTTTTTATCTATATAAATGTTAAACTTTATATATACTTATATGATTTTTTTTATCTATTTTATCATAGTTTTTAGTTTTTTTCATAAGGTTTTTATTTTATTGTTTTTTATGAATTTTTATTGACAAATAAAATCTTGTAACGAACTGTATATTTATAAAAGCTAAAAAGGTATTTGAGATTTACTTTAGGCTAGACACTTAGTCGCACTATTTTGTTTATAATTCTGACTTCTAGTAAAAAAACGTTTCGGCTTTAGCTGCTCTGGACTTCTAATCTGGCTCCCGCTTCGAAGCCCTGGTATTTTTGTTTTATTAGAATAGATATAAGTATTATAAAAAACTTTTAGAAGTAGTAATCCTAAATATCAGAGTTTTTTCCAATCCTATCAGAAATTTCAAATTCATGATATTTTGGCCTACTTCAGCTGCATACTTTATATCGGGCAATCAAGAAGTCAATCTATCCAGCTCAGTTATTTGTTTTCTGAAGACCACGGAGAACCTTTCATGAAAGCAGCTATTTCCAGAGATGTTTTATCTCATTCACACATTTATTCGATTTGATGTTAGAAGTGAAAGAAATAGCGAAGATAAAATTTCTCCTATTAGATATGTTCACAATCATTTTTATAATATATTTTCTTTATATTTTACACCAACAGACTATGTAACTGTAGATGAGCAGTTGGTAAAATTCAGAGGAGCCTCCCCAGTAAAAATATATGATCCTTCCAAGCCCAGTAGGTATGGTATGAAGGTACAGTAGAATCTCGCTACTATGCCCCCTCGGTACTATGCCACTCTCGCTACTATGCCACTTTCACTCGGTCCGGACAAAATTCAGTAGAAAATAAACTTACCATGCCACCACCTAATCTCGCTATTATGCCACTATTTATTTGTGTGTTGCGTTTTTTAATTATATTTCTCAACTTTTTTTACAAAATTAATGAATATATTTTTTTAGATTTATTGTTTTTATTTGCGTAAAAAATTAACATGTCCGATATAAAACGCAAGCGAACCGATTTCACTCTAAAGCAGAAAAAAAAAATTATTGATGCCGAAAAAAATGAGCCTAATCAGTCCAAGCTGGCCAGAGAAATAAGCAAGAAATGGGGTATTGAAGTGAAGAGAACTACGGTAAAAAGCATTCTCAGCAAAAAGGATGCAATCGAGGCTGCAATCAAAACTGGATTTTCATCGAAACGCGTTAAGTTGACGCAGGCTCACGATCCAAATCTCGATGAAGGGGTGCTCATGTGGCTGAAGCAAGCGAGAGGACACAATCTGCCTGTCAGTGGAAGTCTGGTCAAAGAAAAGGCAATGAAACTGGCGGCATTACTTTTAAAACAATACAAGGAGAAGCAGGAGCGGTAAATTTGCAATCTCTTTTTGAGTGGCAACAACAGGTTCTCCGACCTTTGCTTGCACAATTTTCTGCAGAAGACGTCTTCAATCTAGACGAAACTGGACTCTTCTGGCAGCTGCTACCAAACAAGACCATGGCTTTCAGAGGAGAGCGGTGCACTGGAGGTAAAAAAAGTAAGCAAAGAATCACTCTTCTGGTTGGAGCAAACATGAGCGGCAACGAAAAGCTTCCTCTTCTGGTGATTGGCAATTCAAAGAAACCGCGTGCCTTCAAAAACAAAAAAATTCCGGTGACATACAAGGCAAATTCGAAAGCGTGGATGACGGCGGAGCTCTTCGAAGAAACATTGCGTGAGTGGAACGAGCGACTCGTCAAGCAGGGACGCAAAGTGCTGCTTTGTCTCGATAACTTCTGTGGCCACCCATCTGATCTCCAGTTCGACAATATAAAGCTGCTATTTTTTCTTCCTAACACAACATCAATCTCGCAACCAATGGATCAGGGGGTTATAGAGAGTCTCAAACGCCACTACAAGAAACTTTTGCTCTCTCGCAGGCTTGAAGCCATAGACGAGGAAAGAGAGTTTAAGTTCACGTTGCTTGATGCTCTACACGTTGCCCGGTATGCTTGGGAGCAGGTTAACAAATCGGTCATCAAAAACTGTTTTGTAAAAGCTAAGTTTGTGGAAGAAGAAATTGATCAGATTGAGCCAAAAGATGAAGAGTTGCTCGAGATTTGGAATGCTTTGCCTACTGAGGAAAAGATGCACAATAACGAGGAGATTGAGCTAACTGACTTTCTCAATGCTGACGAGCGTCTCGCAACTAGTGGCTCTCTTCTGCTAGAGGAGATTGCTGAGGAAGTGCTGAAAAGCAAGGAACAAATTGAAAGCGAAGACGACAAGGAAACTATCGAAGAGGAAGTGGTTCAATTCCAAGAAGCCCAAAGAGCGTGGAGCACTGTTCGAAAATTTATGCAGCATTGTAGCGTAAAGCTCAAAGTGATGCAAGCGTGCGATTGTTTAGATCAAGAAATGCTTGAGATCCGCCATATGAAAATGCGTCAGACAACCATTTTTGAGAGCTTTGGAATAGGACACAAATATATAAAAAAATAAAACTGTTTTTTAATAAATGTGATTTTATTTGAAAAAATAAGGCTATTTTTACAAAACCCTCGCTACTATGCCACTCTCGCTACTATGCCACTTTTGGTCGGCCCCGAAGGGTGGCATAATAGCGAGATTTTACTGTATATCATTGCAATGACGCTAGAAGTTTCTATATACTTAAACCAGAATTATATGCTTCAGGTTTGGAAAATAGAGCGTATTTTAGCGGCGAAAATATAGTAAAGCGCCAAGTCAGTGATGCTAATATTCCTAAAGGCTGTGGAATTGTAATTGACCGATTCTTTACATCACATAATTTATGTGTATGGGGAACAAGTCAGGATTACACTGTCCTAGGTACAGTAAGAGCAAATAGGAGATTTATGCCCCTCATATTAAGACCACAACATCTCAAAGAATTGAGATTAGCTGCATGTGAAAGTAGATTTTTGTATACTACACATGCATCTCTAATTGCTTACATACCCCGTAAACATGCTATCAAAAATTTCAAAGTAGTTTACATACTATCCAGTCAGTATTTGGGATGTATTCAAACAGAGGGGGCAGACAATATTCCTAAAACAATTTTAACGTATAATAGTTTTAAGGGTGGTGTTGATATGGCAAATAAAATGTTAATGGCTTATACATGCTATAAGCCTAATAGAAAATGGACTTATGCCGTTTTTACCAACTATTTAGATATTGTATGCCATAATAGTTGGATAATATCGAAGTATAATTCTCCAAACATATACCCATCAACCAGAGCCGGAGGAAGAAAATATTTTTTAAGATATTTGTGTCTAAAATTGTCTGAAACATCTATGAAATTAAGATCGCAGAGTTCATTGACCCCAGGTAAAATTTTGAGTATTTTATCATTTTCAAAATATTACAGAAAGACGAGAGGTTTCTTCTACCTCTAGGGGAAATTGTTATATATCATCCTGTAAACCAAAAAAGGGGGAACCAGAAAATGTGATGCATGTCATAAATCAGGGACGCATATCCTCAAAATTATTGGGGGGGGGGGGGGGGGGCGAAATTTTTTTCTTACAATTTTCAAAATTAGTGGTCTGGAAATACCACGGGAGACCAAATATTCAAGCAACCCTTTAAAATAGAGTGTACTCAGCGCATACCTAAAGTCCTAAATTTACAAGACAACTTTATATTTTTTGTACAAAATTGGTGAATTTAAATACTATACTTCCAGGGAAAATATTTTAATTAAATTTGCATATCGAATATAGTGCGCAGAAAAAATGCCCCCAATTAAAAAGTAGGAAAAAATGCCCGAATTAAAAAGTAGGAAAAAATGCTCCCAGTAAAAATGCCCCCGAAAAAATGCCCTAATTTAAAATTATGAAAAAATGCCCCAACACAAAAAATTATTAATTAAAATTTTTAAAAAAGATATGTCAAATAAAGATTTTTTGTAAAAAAAAAGTCAACTTTTCATCTAAAACATTTAAAATTTAATTAAAGTAACCTAAAAAACTCAGCATACGACAATTTTTTAAATACAAAAATTTTTTTATAAAACAGCAAATATTTTTGGACTTTGTGTGTATCAGAACACTTTCTAAATATAATTTGTATTTTAACTAATTTTAAGAACACATTCCCACAAATCTGCACCTTTGCTATTGTTTTCAAGAACTTTATAAAGAAAAAACCCTATAGATTAAGAAATTTAGCCTCTCAAAAACGGTACCAAATAAAAATATTTATATAATTAAAAAAAATCCTGAAAATCAAAAAATAGGGGGCATTTTTTCTTACTTTTTAATTGGGGGCATTTTTTCTGGGGGCATTTTTACCTACAACCATCGAATATACATTAGTTTAAAAAAATCCAAAAATGTTAGTGGGTGGAATAGGCTTTTCATTTGAAAAATGAAGTAGTCTACCAGGCACATTACAGGAATTGATGAAAGGATATTTGATTCATAGAGAAAACAAATAACTGAAGGTTTGGTAGTTTTATATGAGTGAATGTAGTCTAAAGGCAAAGAGTCTACTAGACAACCTGTGATGTTTATATGAAAAAAATGTGATTGATTCAGGGGCAAGGGTATAAAACAAAGTTATAATTGTGCAAACAAAAATAAAACAAAAAATTAAGATCGCATTATTTCATTTTACTCAGCATCATTCAAAAATAGTTTAAAAGCTAAATTGATACAAGCTACAAAAAGTAAAATAACTGTTAACATTTTGCAATGATTTGCCTTTTATAATAACTTTTAAGGAAAAAAAGTCTATCAGAAAAAGTTATAGAGCTTCAACAAAAACTAAAAATTTTTAGAGCATAACTTAAGTTTTTTGAAAACTAATTTGATGTACCCCCGCATAGCATACTCTATGGGTGGCATGGCAGGTTGGTTGAGATGATGGACTCAGCACGGAAGCCTCTGGATTTGATTCCTCATCGATACGAATTGGTTCATAGTTTGGCATAAGCGGTACATCAGTCCCTGGTCAATGAAAATGCATCCGCTGCACCTTACCTTTTACTCAAAATTGAAAAATTTGCTACATAATTAACATAACAGAGAAAGGAAACAAAATAAACTAACTATTTTAAAATGGAAACATCTGTTCTCAGAATAATTTCAAAATAATAGGAGGCATAAATAATTAGAGTTTATTTGATATTTTCAAGTTTTTATAAGCAGCAAAAGCCAACCTTTAAGTAGCTAGCCCTTATAATTAAAAAATTATTTAAATAACGGTCGACAGACATTTCGCCCCCTGGACAAATTGTCTTATAGGCTATTAGTTTCATCCATCTTTGCTTATTATGTGTAAAATTATTAAAAAAATTTATATTCTTGTTTATTTTATCTCTATTAAATTATTTCAAATTAATCAATTTATCTCTTAATTTTTTAGAATTGTCCATGAGACAAAATGTCTTATGAAAATAACGAGGCGAATTATCCATGAAACAAAATGTCTTATGAAAATAATGGGGGGAATTGTCGATGGGACGAACTGTCTTATGAAAATAATGGGGCGAATTGTCCATGGGACGAACTGTCTTATGAAAATAATGGGGCGAATTGTCTTATGAAAATAATGGGGTGAAATGTCCGAGGACCAAACTAACATAAATAAAGTATACGAGAAAAGAAAATCATTGCGTTTTTTTTTTGAATATTTCTGTCTACAAATAAAATTCTGACAGCTGTCATAATTAGATCAAGTACATTTTTAACAACTGAAATATTTTGTTTCGATATTATATTTTTATTATAATAATAATCAACAAATTTTCTTAAAAAAAGTGATTTGATTATGTACAGTGTTACTTATAAAATTTAACAATCGAACATTATAAAAAATATCTCTGCTCAAATATTAAGCAAATAGAGTATTCTTGCTTTTAAAGTGAATAGATAATCAAAATATTCATACCCAAATAACTCTTTAAAAAAATTTGACTTGAAAATTTCAAATGTTACAAAATGTAGCAAACGTAGTGATAAAGATTAAGTAACTTTTGTTGAAAAAAAATTCTTAGCGCGAGTCTAACAATATTCATTGATATAAAATTGTAACAATTAGAAACTATTTTAATTTAACTCTAAATGCAAATTAGATAGAAGCAGTGGTGTAACCAGAAAAAAAGTTAATGGGGAGGGGGGAGGGGGGGCACAATTTAAAAACAAAAAACGTGAGCAACATTTTGTATACTTTCTTGATCCTTTCATTGGAGAAATTTTCAAAAACTGATATCGCATAAGTTGCATGGGGCACCATGCGGTACATAGGAGTGTGGGCACGGCCCCTCATGCCCCAGCCTAGCTACGTCACTGGAGAGAAGAGAGCTGAATGAGATAGGAGAGCTTAACAAGAGAAGAGGGCTTGAACGAAAGAAGAAATGATTGAGTTTTAGCAGAGAAAGCGGAAGAGAAAAACAGAGGAGAGAGAAAGAGAAACACTGTGACAAAAGATGAGAAAATCTAGTGGATCATCAACATGTGTTTGCTCAAAAATACTACGAGACACTGTGATAAACATTGCTTACTTATTGTGTGCACATTGAAGCAATGGATTATTATTATATAGCTCTCACGCATCGTCTGTAAAATATGTTCGATAGGAATTTCAGAGCAACTTGGCATGATGTTTGATTGATTCGAAAGTGGGCATACATGTTTTATAAACAAGCAGCAACTCTTACTTATAGAAAATTATTGGGGGCGAAGATCATTTTCGCCCCCCCCCCCTGAAAACACATTGGGGGGGCTATTTTTAATTCTTTTATCTTATTGTTTCGTTTAGTCTTATTGTTTTGTATATTTTTGATATCTGAATCATATAAAAAAATTTTGAGCGGATGGCGTTAATTTTTTTTTTAATTCTTTTTTTTTAATTATCATATAATGTTTTTGTTTATTTTTTACCCATATTGTGCATAAAAACAAATATAAAGTCACCTAATGTAAAAAAAATTGAAAAATTTTTATGAAAAAATTGTGCCTTTTTTTTAAGTAAAGAAATCCCCTTGAATAAAAGCTTATAAAAAACAACTTTTTGACTTAAATTTATTTTTTTATCAAAAGTAATCCTGTATCGTCTAGTTAAAAAGTACATATAATTATTTCCTATGCTTACATATTTTTTATAAGGCGAAAAACTCTATCGAAGTTACAAGATGGAGTAAAAAGCCATGGTCCGTAGTGCGAAGGTTAATAAATTATGATAATTATAATAAAAAATTTTAAAGTTTGAACAAAATATAAAATAAAAATACATCCACTCTTATTTAGTCTATATTTGTAGGTATTTGATATATTCCATTCTTCGTCTGAATACCTTCAAAAATTAGGCAAAACTTTGCCCGGATTGAGAGCAAAGAAAAAACAAGATAAATTTATGAAACAAAAAGTATTGTAAGCTTTTTTTAAACAATAAACCTTAAACACTTTTCTTTTTAACATTTCATAATTTCAGTTTATAAATATGACATTATTTCCTATGCGACTCATGAGTGCAAAAAATTTATCTGGAGAAGCACCAGTCCAAATATACTGTAAATACTCTTCCAGGTCACTTTCAGAGGATATTGAGTAAAATGATGAGTTGGGAAGAAATGAATTCACCTGAAGTATGAAAAAAGACTTGGCATACGGCGGATTTTGAGAGTCACAGAATTTGTGAAATATTAGCGCCTCTTCAAAGGACAAGCTTTCAAAGTTATTCATCACAGCAACCCTGGAGTGATGTCCTTCGAAGTAGCGAGTAATGGCTTCATCGATCACAAATTTCATGGAAGAAGGCTTGTTCACGATGAAACTGGTTATGTTCAGGGGAGCGACAGAGCCAACCTTTGAAAAAGACTGGGAAAGGAGGTGAGAAAGGTCCGTTGTTAAATTATCGGCTTTAGCAAATGAAGACGAGTCGGAAGAAATGAAGAGAAGACAAGATACGCTGGAGGGAGCAGGAGCACAGCGGAATACGGATTCGATGCTGGAATAAATCATGAGGGTGTTGAAGAGGGAGAGGAAAGAATGGGATTGCAGGAACGAAGTCCACTTCGTCTTGAATACTGACAGGAAGGATTCACAGGCAGGAATTTGGGAGGCATCAGACACGAAGCATTTGTATAGGATGAAGGCAGCCAAAATTGGAATAACAAGGATACAGGCTATGAAACTAAAGGAGAAATGCGCTTCGGGGCTCACATCTTCCAATGTGCTTTCTATATCAAAGAAAAAGAAGAATGTCGGTAAAATTGCCCGTTGGATAATAGCCAGGGGGAAAATTTCCAATCAGAAAAAATTGCCATTGATAAATTCAAAGATTGATATCCGAGAATATAATGCTTAATCTGATGAAAATAAAGACTCTTTTTAGAATTCAAAGAATATACCAAAATTCTTAGGTAATCTAATTTAAACATTTCCATTTTTTATTTAAAAAACCAAAATTTTGATTTGTAGATCATCTAATTTAAAATAACGCCTTTTTTATTTAAAATAAAAATACAAAAATTTTAATGATTGTATAATGTAATACAATATAACATTTTTCTGACTATCTCTGCTTTTATATTCTTTGAACTTTTTATTTAAAATTTGTTTAAGTTCTAAATTTCGTTTTTTATACCGATAATGGCTTACTTTATAATAAGTGAACGTAAAAAAGATATTCTTTATGATGAACTGCAAAATATATATCATCAAATGGGATAAACAAAAGTTTATTGGGAATGAACTGTCAGAAAACAAAAATCATGTCGAGCAAGAATACACACCAAATCAAATGATCATGATTATGGCATTTTAAAATGTGTAACGAACATAGTCATTGAGCATTGTTGAGCCAAAGTAGCCATTCAAGTTCTGAAAGAAAATGTTTTCACTTCAAGTCAACATAACATGCTCTTAGTGGAGCACATCCTCAAAATTTCGGTGAGCGATTTTTTAATATAATTTTAAAAATTTGTTATAAAAGAATTTTGGTCGAATTAATACACACACCACCATTATACGTGCACTGTAAGCTCTCAATACCATCACAGATTTTATGAAGTCAAATTACCTTGTTTGAAATTCTGATTGCATCAACCTTCAAGCTCAGTGGTTTTCAAACTGGAGTCCGAGTGCCGTGAAGAAGTTCCATGTGGATCAAGGCGATACTGAGTGAATCGTTTTTTTCGCAAAATATTTCACCCATATTGGATCATTTGCCATTTTGGCTAATAACTGATATTTAAAAAGAATAAATAAGTTAGTCCTTAAATTCAGTACTATATGATTCTTTTATTGCTTTTCATGCCTAATTTGTAAATGTGCATTTTTCTTAATGGCTAAAAAAAATGAAACACGACGACTCACAATTGAAATTTCGTTTTACAGCATTAACGTCTGGTGGGAAAGAAGAACATAAATGTCATCTGTTCTGAAGTGTTCGCATCCATTTTTTTAAAGCGTGTCAAGTGAAGTATGATTTTAAAAGTTTCAAAAAATATCTGTTGTCAAAAGGTCCCACAACATAGCAAAACAGTTGATATTACCTTACTGCAAAGATATATTGAATGTGCTAAGAAGTTCTGAATATCTTCCTGTTATACGATATTAGAAGGCTAATAGGAGGGATGTGTGATGACATGTTAGATGTGGTTTTATTGATTCAGAATTCGATTTCCAACTTTTTTACTCATATTGATGAAACGATGTATGCTGCAAACTTGAGGAACATTTGATCTACATGCATGTCTAAAAGAAGATAGTTTAATTTGAAGCACTGTTAGCGTCGTATAACGCGGGAGAAAAACATTGAAAAATCGATTAGTCAGAAGTGGGAGGATAAACGAAGTCTGATATTATTTATAACTTTATAAATTATTAAATAAGCAGGTCTTGTGTTAGTTAGATCATACAAATGAATTATTATTATATAAATATAATTAACAACAATTAAGAAAAATGAAATAAAGTTTATGAAAATATTTGAAAGCAGTCGTAGAACTCAAATAAAAAAATAAAGATTATAATTCTATGAATAAGGAATAGAAATTTTGAGATTTGAAAAAATATCGCTATCAAATAAATTTAATTCAAAATTACAATACCTACCTACACTCAATGACTTATGTTTGGTAAAAATGATTTTAATTACAACATTGAATTTACAAAAATATTGATATAAATAAAAGACTTGATACATAAAAAATATACTTGATTTTTGATTACTTCGAAGAATAATTTGGCGTAAAGTTTCTTCACTTTCACTTTCATCTTCAGAAAGATCTGCTATTTCCATTCAAAAAATAAACTTTGAGAAAGAAGAAGAGTGAAACGAAGTGTGTAAAAATTATTTAAAAAAAATTAAATATAATATACTATGGGTGTGAATTAAGAAACTCTCATCAGTATTTGGTTTATTAGATATTATCATACATTTTGTTTTAAGTTTAACTCAAATAATGCTTTGTCTTTTTCTTTAATAAATTTGGGGCATGTTAACATAATACACCATCTCTTTACTTCAGAAAAAAATATGAGATCAATTTTTGACTTGAAGTTCAATGCAGACACTAACTAAATAAACTAAATTAATATAAATTGTAATTACTTAATTTTGTTTTTAAATTTTTATCATGTTTTGTTAATATAAAAATAGAAAATTTATTTGCTTTACTATATAATCTGAGAAATCCTCTCAAATTGAATGTAAAAAGAGCTAATAATAAGAAATATAAATAGCGATCTTGAAAATATTGAACAAAATAAAAGATATTATATATGTTGGAAAGCTATTCTTCTTGCAATATTGTTAATTGTTATGTCTGTTCTTTGTAGTTTTTATTCTATGTATATATATATATATTGTTTTTCATTTTGATACATTGTTTGATTTATACTTTCATTTATAACTTTGAATTGTATATAAATCTTGAATTGGTATGATGAACAGCATATATTATATTTTGCTATATTTTAATACCTGTATATATTGAACAGTTTTTCCAAAAGCTACACTGTGAGCTGCTTTATTGCTTTATTTCTGCTTTATTTTTTTTATTATTGTATATTTATGTAAATGTGTATATAAAAATTAAATAAACTAAAACAATTATGTTAATTTTGGTTTGGATAAATATACATATGAGGTTGGCACTCGAGATGATTTGAGAAGTGTTAAGTTGGCACGCCGTTAGCATAAGTTTGCCGATCCCTGATTTTGTTTAAAGAAACAAAGAAAGAAGAAAGATTTATTTGCAAACAGATATGCATACACAAAAGTGAATCACATAAAATGGCATATTGAATAGGTTACAATCATTTTGTAAACAAAATCATTTTAAGCATTAGGATTTAGTTTAACTCTTTGAAATCTATTTTTTAGATATGAAGAGAAGAAAATAGTGAACTTTTACTAAGATTACAATTGAAAAGAAATAATTGAAGATAGGCTTAATTGACCAAAAGCTTAAATCTAAACTGTTAAACATTGATGTATTGGATTTAAGCTATATATTCATTAAATTGTTTATAAATAAACTTTTCAAATATTTTGACAATGTTGATATTGTAGATTTTTTTTAATAAATAGGTATAACTTTATATCGATTTAAAACTTGGGGGAACATGTAATTTTATAAAGCAAAATAGAATACGATAAAGGGACCCGTAAATAGTATTTTATAATATGTTTCATTGATATTCCATATATATATCTTGGGTATTATTATCTTTGAATTCATCAATAATTGCTAGTATTTCCTCATACATGCTAAGATTGATTTTAAAAGAACCAGGTGTATTTTTTTTAGAAGTAATATCAAATTCTGAGCTGGAATTATTTATTAAGTTTGTGAAATTTTCATTGAACTTATTAGCTGCTGTAAGCTCATAAAGTGTATTCAACCCATCTTCTATAAATATTTTAGTCTTTTCTTATTTTTTATAACTTCATTTATTTCGTACTAAACTTTTTGCATTGAGTTGCGTTGAGAAATATATTTATTTAAAGTCCGTATTTTGTATTTCTCAAAATTATAAATGAAATTCTTTTATCAAAAAACATATATTTTGAATTAAATAACTCAATAAAATTTCAGGATTACTATTTTTCTCTTCTGTATTTAAAAACCATTCACTTTCTGCAGCTAAAAATTGAAAGTTCATTAAACTTGCTATGTAAAGATTGAATATTTAAGCTCAAAATATTATTTTCATATAATTATATTACTTTTTAGTCTAGGTATATATTATGTTAGCTTTTTAGGTTATCTGTGCCAAAAAAATATTGTTATCGAAAATAAAATTTTAGCTTTGTTAATCATCAGTTATTGTTATACTTTTAACGTATTGCATCTCTCTTTGTACATAAGGACATAAACAATTTATTGCAGAGTGATTTGATATTGCTTAATTATATTTTCGGCAAATATAACATTTATGATAGAAATATTTTTGACTGGTTATTTATTTGCTTTGTGAGGAGAAGAACAATATTTACACATTTTGATTTAAGTCACTTTTAAGAATTTTGTCCAATCAAGTTTTTTTTAAATTTTTTTCTGAAAATATTACAAATTATGCTATTTTTTTAATTTAAATTTTGTATAATTTTTTAATTATATTTTTGAATCGTTTTTGTCCAAACATTTTTTTGTCCTTTTTTTTAAATGTGTGAATCTGAGTTTTATGAAATACTCAGACATTACAAAATATGCGAAACCATTGGACAGGGTAAAATTTAAGATTAAATATGAACAAATTGATTTAATTTTATGTTCTAGTTTATATTAAATTTTAATTTATTTCAAGATAATTATATATTTTTATGAAGATTTTTATGAATACTGTTAAAATTTGTTTTCAAAATTTTTTAAGTTTATGCTTTTAAATATAAGTACACTTCGATATTAAGAAATGTAAACTGAGGAATAAATGTGAAGATAGATTTATGCAAAGTTTTACATATTGAAACTAAAATAAGATAATTTTTTGTTAAATTTTATTCCTGTCTCCATCAATTTGTTTTTGAATTAATATCATGTGAGTATGAATAAAATTATCAATGTAGTTGTTATCTTTGGAAATATCCTCCAAGAGATTCGAATTTATCATTTTTCTTTTCTTATTTAAATTGAATTTTTTATTTTTAAAATAGATTTATTGCAGGCGGATGATAGGTGCATTAACCATTTGAAGCGTTGGTTTTCTAAAATTAATCGTCTACTTTTCTTTTCAATGAGTTTTTTATACTTAAAGCAGACGATTTTTATTTTATGCGGCCGTGGTGTTCAGTTGTGCACAAAATAACCTTTTAAATTTTTTGTAAAAAAATTTTAGTGAGACTCGAAAACCGAACTAGAGTGTCATGACTAATTGAAAAGAGATTACATTTTAAAATTAATTAAATACATAATCTATCTTTTTGAGTGCTTTTTTAAATTAATTTATTTTTTTGTGAAAAAATTCTCACATATGGAATATCATACTAGATTGCGAGTAAAGAAATGCTCAAATATTGATAACTAGAATGTTTAAACATAAAAGATGAAAAATGTCCTTTCAAGATTGTAGGTAGTAATATCTAATTACTATGTTTAAATAAAGTCTAGATGTCTTTTGTTCACGTCATTTGTCCGTATGTTTTTCACTGCATTTTTTTCTCCCAAGTTTTTTTTTATTTTTTTTTCAAAAAATTCAGTTGATTTTGACATTTTTATCTTTGTTTTTATACTCTTTTTTCATTTATCTTGAATAGTTTATAAAACAATTTGGAATTAAACAATTTATATTTTACTTTTTAAAGGCTATAAATTAAAATCGTTCTCGTGTATACCTCAAACTATTTTACCAAACTTTGGCTACCTGTTGAAAGCTTTATTATTCTATATTCCTATGTGTTTAATAAAATGAAACAATTTATAGATATTCACTAAAGCAATTAAAAAATGAAGTGAACATTTACACAATCCTAAGCGAAAGTTCCTATATGGACTTATTTGATTTTTAGTCATTTGCTTGCTTTTAGATCAAATTTTTCCTAAAATAATGTTTTATTTTTTTATGCGATTATCATTTATTCATTTTCGAGAATTTTTTTTACACAGAGGGATGATTTCATATCATCGACAAAACATCTCTAATTAGTTTGCTATAAAATTGTTTATGTCTTGAATTTAAACAGGTAAGGTGTCTTATTAGATTGTTCTTTTTACTTTGATGATGGTTGATATTGATTAAATCCGTGAATATATTTCGAGCATGATGTATTTTGTTTAATTTTTTTGCGAGCCTGTATTGCCGTCAAAAATTCCTATCAATTGGTGAAGGTCAAATGTCTTCGTGTTTTATAATTATTTGTAATGGTTGTTTTTTTCTTAATTTTCTTTCGCGCCAATAAGTAGCACAGTCAAACCTGTATTAACCTTTTCAGACACAATGGCACATCACTGCTTCATAAAATAAAAATATTCTGCTTTGGGTATATAAAAATTCATTGTAAAAGAAAAACAACATTTATTGTAGAAAACCAATGTCTAAAAAAGTTGAGAGGCCTTCAAAGAAACCATCAAAAGTCGTTTTTGTCAACAAGTCATTTAATGTGGGTCAAATAAACTCAATCAAGATTATTTGGAAATATTTGAAACTGTCGTTATGTTACCCTTGAGCTCTACTTATATTTACTATTTATAATAGCTTTCATACATTAAATTAGAAGGATAGGGTTATGGTTCATCAACGCATTTTTTAATAGTAAACGGAGTTTTGATTCCATATTTATTAATAAAGGTAAACCTTTTGAAATATTCAGTATATTCTTTCATTTCTTCTGACTTATAAAGATGTGTAAACTCAAAATTGCACAACAGACACGTTGCGGTATCAGCTGCAAGACTGAGGAGCAGGTTTGGCACCCAATACCCAAAAACCCAGTTACTCAAAAATCATATAAACTTTGAACAAATTGTCATTAAATGTTTTTTTAAATTATATATTTATTTTTCAAATTTATTTGAAGTGTTTATGTGTTTATAAACTCGGACAAGCATCTCTGCTTTTTTCGGATCCAAACAATTTCGGAGCTTATTCCACACTATGCCATAGGAGGAAAAATTCTTTCAATGCTGGCAGAGCTGGCCTGACAGTTGTGGAGGTTCATGAGAAAAAAAGCAAAGTTTTGAGGAAGACTCTTCCCTTTTTTCTCTCATGTGGATGATTTTCCACCATTCTGCCGGTGTCAAACTATTTAATGTTGTTTTATTGAAGAGGTAATTTGGAAATGCTTTTTCTGACCGGAGTTTGAAAGACCAGTAACCCGGCATAAATTCAGAATAAATTTCCTGAAACCACTCAGCCCTCTTTTCTTTCCAGTTGTAGATCTTTAAAGAAAAAAATTATTTTATTAACATCAATAAAAACAACAGGCATTTTTTGTATAATATACTTACTTACTATGTTTGGGTTAGTTAGAAAAGCAAGATAATGAAAATGCGTCATACCATATCTAAAGAGTCTCCAATTAAATCCAGAACTGTTTTCAGATGTTGAGCACTTCTTTAAATTGAAAGATTGTCTAACAAAGATCCTATTTCACTGTCAATTTCGTTTACATGATCATTACTGATATCAAGGAGTATATGATAATTTCTCAAGTATGTTTCGACGCAATCTAGTTGGGAATTCCACCTTGTATCATTAGGAATTTGTGGAAGAACTCCTCCTTTTTCTATCAACCATGCCTGACGAAAAATGAAAATGTTTATATATAATGTATACATAACCAATACTTTAAAAAAATTACAATAGATTTTATTCGATATAATAAATATTGAATTTACTTGGGGTCGATGGTGATTTTTGAAATACTTTTCAATCTCTATAATGCGTTTCATCACTGTTTTTGGGCTTATTTCTTTTTCCAACAAATTTAAGTAATGTGCTGAGCAGCCATATGTTATATTTTTTTTGAATTTTTCTTTGATGATTCTTCCCATTCGAATCATTTTGTTTTCACAATCGGTGCAAATTTCAAAGACCTGCACAAATATTTAAAACAAATTTTATTTCTCTGAAAACGATTAAATATAATTTCTATACCTCCTTTCCATATGTTAATCTAACTTTTTCAATCGCATCAGTGGCCAATTGATGGTCTTGGTCAGTGGCGGTTTTTTTCTCGCCTTCAGCGTCTTTAGCCAATAATAATAAGCTTTTCTTCCATCATGAATACAATGGGCAATAATAGGCTCCATCCATCTTGAATAAGTGTGAGGCTCACTTCTTCTCCCTCTAAATCTTTTTTTCATGGTGTCAATAACTTGTTCATTGACTTAACAAAATATCACTGGACAGCCTTTTTCTATTTGGCGGAGTGTATCCAGGTCTTAAAGATTGCATCATGTTTTTGAAGTATGGATTTTCTATAACTTTGAAGGGAATATTACTACTGAAAAAATTTTTGCTATAGTTTCATCAATTTCATCTTTTTGTTTGGCTAAGGTTTTTATAACAAATGATGAGAGTTGGCTGATTTGGGATGTTTTGTTTTTATTGTGGTTGAAGAGGAGGTTGGCATGATGGAACTAGGCGTGTTTTCATTGCTTAGACTGGAGTTGGTTGTTGTTGCTGAATTTTGATGTAAATTGTTGTGTTCATCAAATTCGAAAAGATTATTGTCACTAGTATTTTGGGAAATTAAGTATCTAGGACACTTTGATAAATGATGTTTCACCCGTTCAATTTTTTGGATCACTTTGGTTTCACAAAATATGCAAATGACTTTAGGTGTAATTGATTCTTTTTCAAAATATTGAACTTCTTTAAAATATTTCCACTCAGGAGCTTTATTTCTTCCTCCTCCACAATAAGGTTGATATTTTGGCATTGGTAAAAAATTTAATTTATGAGTTTTCTTAAAGAAAATATGTAGGAACTCTATGAAATTAAATAAATTTCAGATAATTTTTAAAATTAATTTTAATACACAAAAATTTTTAACCATAAAATATATTTATTTCAAATATAACATAAGTAAATTAAATATCATTTAGATATAAAACTTTTTTCATCATTGAAATGATGGGATCCACATGTGAAAAGGATGGGAGTCAAAATTGGATTTTTAGGCTTTTTAATTAATTAAAAAGTAAGCTTAATTTTTATAAGCATACGGAGCGGCCCTTCTTTAGTTGAAATGGTAAATGTACAGTTATGGTGTTTTCATCGAGAAGGCACAATTCAGCCGCTTGTATCGAACTTTGAGAAAAATTTGGCTTGATGCAGGATCGAACCCAAGACCTTGAGTTATCGAAACTCAGCATCTAACCAACCTTACTCACACGGTAAGTGAGAGTTGAGTTTAAATATTTGTAATCGAAGTCGGATTTTTTTTAAGTTTTTGGCGTCGGAATTGGAGCCATAACTCCACTTTAAACATAAACCTACGTTACTGTATAAATCACTTCAAAACACAATACTTAATTTATAATTAATTAATTATTCTAATTAATATTATTATTAATTATTTTTCTTAATTTTATTTAGGTGGATTCGGCAAAGTAAAGCTTGCGGTGCATTTGTTGACAGGTGAAAAGTGTGCAATAAAGTATATGAATAAGAAGAATCTTAGGGTATGCGCCTTCATTTCGCTTCCTACTTTCATTCTTCTTATGCCTACAACTTTCTAAATTATTGGAGTTGTTAGTTACTACAAAATACGTTAAATGAAAAATTAAAAAAAATCGAAAATTAGGAATTTAATTTATTGGCAAAAAACTATCTGCAAAAGACCTATCACTTTCCAACTTCAAATTGGCACTTCTGAGCAAATCCAAATGTGGGCTAATTAAATTCAAACTTATATCAGTTAATGCGCACAACATTTTTAAGAATTATTTTAAATCAAATATTAAAAATCCATTTTTCACTATTATTTGCCCCAACCTAGATGCTTATCTAGATGTTTTAACTAATATATCAGCTTTTAAAAATAGTTTCTCTACATTCTTCTCTTCCTTTTTGCAGGATGACTTGAAACGAGCTTACAATGAAATAAATGCCTTAAAGAACCTGCACCATCCCAACATTTGCACTTTGTATGAAGTAATTGAAACAGAAAACTTTATCTTTGTTATTCTTGAGGTAACTCTTCTGCTTCATTTTTTCTCTATTTTTATTTAAAAATGCCTTATTTATTATATATAATGTTTCCATATGTGTAACATTCGCAAAACAAACCTTAAGTAGAATGTCATTTCTTCTATAATTATTAATATATAATTCGACCGGCGTGAGTAGAGTTGGTTAGATGCTGGATCCGATAACTCAAGGTCTTCGGTTCGATCCTGCATCAAGCCTGCTTTCCTCATAGTTCGATACAAGCGGCGCAATTGTGCCTTCTCGATGAAAACACCCTATGGTACCTTTACCTCCTTTATGAATTAAGCGTTTTTCTTAATTTTCTTTGTTGGTCGATATATAGAGATTTTACATACAGTAAATCTGCCATTAGCGATGCATTTTCCGTCTCTAATGAGCCCAAGATGAGTGAGCGAACATCTTTCCATCCAAAGTGCTCTTATGGTTAATGCGTGGAAGTGTGCAGATGCATAAGTTTTGCAGCAACCAACCAACATGGCAGCGGCCTTTGCATGTTACTGCTGAATCTTATAGTGAAGGCATCTACATAATCAAGATTTTTATCCAGGGTAACGGATTCAGAGTTGGAAGTCGGTGTGGTCTTAGATTTTAAAGGCAAGTCGGTTTTTTAAATATTAAAAAAAAATTTTTTTTAAACATTTTAAATAAATAAAAAAAATAGTTTAATTTTTGTAAGTATATGGAATGGCCCTTCTTTAGTTGAAGTTCGGAGCGATGCAACATTTGTTAATGCAACAAATGTTGTTTATAACAGTTCTACTTTTTGTGCATATGAGCTCACCTATCTGTTTGGATCGTTCTATTTATTATCGCACGTTTCTGATTTTATGATGATACCTATTTATTTTTTATTTCTCATACCCTACTTTACGAATAACTTTTAGGCATACCTTTGCTTTCTTATTGCAGGTGTAGAAGCTGCATCTTAGCAAAATTAAACGTTTTGATCGTTATCTCCTTTGCTCATCTTCATTTTTCTATATTTTCATTTAATTTATCTTTTTGCTGTGCATATTCAGATTAACTCGTTATCGACCAGAATAATCAGACGATGATATCTAAACGCAGAAGAGTTGTATTAAAAAGCATTAATAAACGCAGACGATTTTATTTTTGTAAAGATAAATGGTTAAGAATAAACTTACAAGAGAGTTTCCTTATTTTATTTCTTACTTTGTAAATCTCATTTTTTTCAAAATGGTGGGATCTGTAACTACCTTCAATATTTATTCGCCATTTTGCTTTAGTATTGTCCTGGCGGTGAATTATTTGACTACATAGTTTCCAAAGACAAATTGAGTGAGAAAGAAAGTCGTATCTTCTTCCGTCAAATTCTCTCTGCCCTTGCCTACCTTCACCAAAAGGGATACGCGCATCGCGATTTGAAGCCGGTAGCCTCTTTTCGCATTTGTTACATAAAGCGTTCGCATGCCGCCTCCTCACCTTTAACTTCTTTTTCTCTTTGGAATAGGAAAATCTGTTGCTCGATGAAAATAACAACATCAAATTGATTGATTTTGGATTGTGTGCAAAACCTGATGTAAGTTCTGCTGTTTGTTATGATATCTATATTTTATGAACAATAATTTTTTTAAAAGTTAATTAAACTAATTCTCTAATCCTGAAATCACTAATTCGCATCTTCGCTAAACGGCAAATTTGATTTTTCCAGAAATCTTTAATTTATTAAAATTAATGAATGATTGATTCAATTAACAACTGAGCTTCTTGAGGCTTTTGAAAAATAAAAGTTTCATAAATGAAGAAGAACTAATGAGTCTTTATATCTCGCAAGAAAAAAGTAATTAGAGAAAGACCAAAGCACCTAATAAGTTTAAAAGAAATCTTCAAAAATTGTCTACACCCGTAGAATCAGTGCATCTGAAAATTAACTTACAATGTCAAATGTGCAACAATTTTTTGTTGTACTTTTAGTATTAAAATTACATCTGAAATTGGATTGTAATTCGAGACAGGTTGGTGAGTGAAATCGAGTAAGCAAAGTGTGATTTTTTTGTTGAAATAGGAATCACTAAACCGGGAAAACTTCGGAAAGGCCGAATCCCAATTTGTCATAATGGACAGTATTGAATTTTAAAATATTTTTTTATATTTTTAATTATAAAAATTAAAAAAAATATATATGTGCTTTAATGTTATAGTGTCTTTACTATCTTTATTTCTAAATTATTTAATTAAATTGACTGTGCATGTCGATAGTTTTTCATTGTAGATAACAAACCAAAGAAGCTCTAAATTTGTTCTTTTTTTCTTTTGAAGTCGCAAAAATTATAATGAAGTTGGAATCAGGCGAAACGGCTGAATTAGATAAACTTGATTATTTATTTTTCTCACTAATCACAAAAATAAGCTTTTTTTTCTGCAAAAGCGAGAAAGCATTTAAAAATATATAAATTTTTCTTCCAACAAATTTTAAAAATGTTCATTCTAAAGTGTAAAGAATATTAATGTTTTGGCGGGTGTATATGCGTTTCGTACTTCTACCTTGATGCATCACGATTGATTTGTTTGTTTAGGGTGGAATGGCGATGCGATTGGAAACGTGTTGTGGATCTCCTGCGTATGCCGCCCCTGAACTAATCATGGGGGAGCCGTATATCGGTTCAGAAGTAAGAAAAAATACTTTCGTTCTTACACCGTCAACGCCAATGGGCAAATCTTCACTTCCCCAAAATTGTACTACGCATTGAATCCTGCAAACGACATTTTACTGCACATAGTTTAACATTTGTGTCGTCATACTCGCCTTTCTACGCTAATTCACGAATCTATTTGTGCCTTGACGGTTTTCATTCTTTCTTGATGTTAGCATTTGCAATTGCACTCAAAACCAAAGCTATACATAGGAGATGTATCGAATATCCGCAAAAATTTTTTCATCCTATTAACATCTTCATCCACGGATCATTTAAGTTTTAATATCCGCAATAACATCCTCATTCCCAATTTTCCAACATTTTTCTTTTTTCTATATACCGCAAAGTTTTTTTTAGTAATTTTTCAATTTTTACTTTATCCAAGATTAGCCCTCGGATGTACGCCCCTGATTGACATCTTCTCTCTAAATTTTTAAGAAGTATAAAACTTACGTTTGCTTAGGAAAGCTATTGTTATGATATCCACATCCACTAAAAAATAATTCTGAGATACGCATCCGTCTTGATGTCAATCATGATATGCGCATACGCGGATACAAAAGGTTTCACCTCCGATAAATCTCTACTATACATTATTTCAGTTTATTAATTTTAAGCTTAAAAATCTTGTTAAGATTTTTGATTTTTATTTATCAATTTAAAAAATATGATTATACAATTATTCCGTATAAATTGTAAATTGGTACATGCTGATTCAAAAGTCGGCATACATATGAAAAATATTTTTTACAATAAATAAATTATGTGAACAGTATGTATTTACGTGCACCCTCTCTTTTATGGTTACCAATATATTTTTAAAAAGAAAGCAAGAAAATGAAATGGTTGCCTATGTTTCCCAAGTATACTCATTTAACGACAATTCTAATGTAAGGCAAAAGAAGATTTGTATTAAACGTATGAGATTTTATTCTTTGTTTTGTTTTTTTCCCATGTTTGGCGACTTTAGAATAACTCTGTGTGTATCCTGTCTAAACTAAAAGTTTTAACACAAGAGGCTACCCCTCATAGTTTTTTAGTCCCCATAACCTATTATTTATTACTACATTATAACTCGATTTAATGTGTATTTTATTTTTATTCTTGTTAGACAACATTATAAATTTTTGACTTCTCATAAATTGCATATAAATTTAAGATAGATGAATGGAAAGACGTCGCTAAGCATTGCTAAATTTTGCCTACATTTCAAAATTCGCTTGTTTAATTTCCATACACTAGCTAATATCTGTGCAAAAATTATTTGTTCTTTTAAGAAGTTGATATACTTTGATTTCTAATCTTTTTCGGTGCTCTTATTTCGAAATGTTAGTAGAGTAGTCAACACTATCCTATTTCACTGTCCATAATGTCAATTCTCTCTGTCAAATTAGTTTTAAAAAAAACAAGAATTTTATTTCCCTCTTTTGAAAGTAGATTAAAGAAACCTGTATTTTTGAAATTAGTGATAAGAGAAATAAAGGGGGCACTTGGAAGGAAAAGCTAATGAAAGAAATCAGAAGGCTTGGGGATGGAGGAAGCAGATTCGCTTGATGGAAAGAAATTTTGTCAACTGATTCAACAGTCAAAAACCCTTTACAAAAAAGGGAATCTAACTAGCCTTAATAAATGATGAAGGTGATGAGTTGCAGGAGACAACAATATGAAAAAGCTCCCATTTCTGAAAATATGTCATTAAAATATGTCATTTTTTCCATGTTCTTCATATTTTGTTATTCAAGAAAATAATTTCCTAAAGGTAAACAGTCTAAAATCGATTGATAATGCTAACTGTGTTACTAGTTTAAGAAACAGATTATCCTGTGAAACATAAGAGCAATCCTCTGAAGTTTTTTAAATAGTATCAGTATCGCATAAATAATAATTAATCTTTTATACGTTCAGATATTCAAGAAAGTGTGGGAAACGACTTTGTCATTTCATGAATTCTTTTAAGGTTGATGTGTGGAGTTTGGGCGTTCTTTTGTACGCACTTTTGTGCGGATTCCTGCCATTTGAAGATGACAACCTTGGTGTTTTGTACAGAAAGATAGCCGTAAGTTTTTAGCTAATTTCATTTATGCATTTGGTTAACTTCATTCACAATAAAATTTTTAAATGATTCTCAAAACGAATTTTCAGGGTGGTATTTTCAAATAAATTTTCAATCATACGAAACAAAATATGTGACTGGATATTTGGCCGAGGGACATTTGCCCGAATTAAACTTTCAACGAAAATATACATACAATTTGACCGTTTTTGTAGAAGTTACTTTACTTCCAATAAGTTTGCAAGCGTGTGCTCTATACAAATCTGCTGTGTAATTTATGTTGTCTTTTTCTATTTTTAACTTCTATGCGCGTGATAAATAATTGTAACTACTAGAAGTTACATCCATAGTTGTGACGTGGTTTATGAATTGATAAAGTGCGAACTTTGAACTCTTTACAACGGTTGAGTGATTATTATTATAGTCTTGCTACCTTTAATAATCTAATCATTTTGAAAATTTTTGACACTATACTGTTTTCGACAACTATGAAATTGAGGTGCATGAATGCGACAAGCAGAAAAATTAATACAGAACGAAATCAATGATACTTTTTTTTTATGAATTAGCAAATAAAATAGTGCAAAAAAGAGAATTTTTTTTACTTCTGAACATGGTTTGGATATCATTAACTTCCATTTTAACGAATTGAAGCTAAAGGCCTTCAGAGATTCGTTAAATCCCGTTTTCATTCAGCGGATGTTTCTTTGGGAACCATAGTTTTATGAAGTTTAAGCGTTTTGGATTCATGCTTCATTTTTTTTCGTAGAGTTTCTCGGAATAAAACGGAACTATTGTGATTCCTTATTATTTGATTTTTATTATTATTTTCGTATATTGATAAATTGAATATAATTTATGTCTGTTAAATTTAATTTGGTTAATGAGAAATGAAAAAATTAAAAGACTTTTGAGAGAAGCAAATATTAAGGTAGTTTGGCCAAGTAAATGTGAGATCAAAAGAAGAGTTTATTTAAAAAGTTGTAAGATATTTAGTATAGTTGCAATTTCAGGGATTCTCAAATGCGGGTAAATTTACCTGTTCTATGTAAAAAATTGTTTTGTAGGCGTAAAAATGTTACCTAAAAAGTATCTCAGACGTATAAAATAGTTTTTCCTATTATTGGTTCCGGTTTTCATATTTATTTGTAGTTTTTGTGATACAGTAGAATCCCGATAACTCGTACCCTCACGGGGGACATGAAATTCGTCCGACTTAGCGAATGTCCGAGATATCCGAAGTATCAGTATCTCCAACATTTTTCACAAGTACGACTTTTTAATTTTCAAAAATATAAATTATATTGAATTTAAAGATATTTTATTCATTTTAGAGCTTTTTTTTATTGATTTTTGAGATTTTTAGTAAAATCCTGTTACTTTCTGTAAATTGTGAATATGTAAAACGTGTTTCAATAGCATGTCGCACTTCTTCATTTGAAGGTTTAACAGGGACTTCATCTTTAGGCGTGCTTTCTTCTTCATCATTTTCCACATCCATCACATCACCTCGGATCTCTTCAAGTATTTCTGCATCGGTTAACGCTTGGGCTGTTACTGCAACATCATCTTTTTTCTAACTTTTTTCTACTGACAAATAATCTTTGACTTCGAAAGCTCCGGTCATAACATTCTTATCCCGTTGCTCAAGCTCATCTATCACTTAGTTTAAGTGAGAGAACGCAATATCATCCTCAGAAATAACTGTTTCTGAAAACCCTCCTTTTGTGAAACAGTTAACAACTGTACTTGAAGTAACGTCACCCCAAGGAAGGACAAGAATTTTCATTGCTTCAAGGATAGAAATGGGCGTTACTTGCTTTCCTTGATCAATTGCGGTAATGATCTTTTTGATGACTCGAGTATGATATTTAGCTTTTAAAGATCTAATCACTCCTTGATCCATTGTCTGTAAAGCTGATGTTGCATTAGGTAGCAGAGAATATAAATGAATTGATTTGAGATTCTCAATTGAAGGGTGGGCTGGACAGTAGTCGATAATAATTAACGCTACTTTTCTGCCTTCTCTTTCAAAGTTTTTGTCTTGCTCTCTTACCCATTCTTCAAAAAGCTCAGAGTTCATCCAGCTTTTATTTTGGCCACGCTAGCGACAAGGTATGCTTCGTAAGTTTTTAAAACAACGAGGCTTCTTTAATTTTCCTATCACAAACATAGGAAGTTTTTTCCAGCCGTTTGCAGCAACAAGACCAGTTAATCGAATCTTACTGTGTTTTCCTCCGCTACATTTTTCTCCTTTCAAATGCAATGTCTTTTGGGGAAGCGCTCTATAAAACAGTCCAAATTCATTTGCATTGTAGATATCACAAGGGGGGTAATTTGACAATATTGTCGACACATTCGTTTTTTCCACGATGCAGACATCTCGATAGTGACATCTTGACTTTCTGTATATTATTATATTATTAGACATATTATGTAAGCATAAGTTACCTGAAATAGCTTTAAATGAAACGCTGTATCGTTTTTTCCATCGATCAAGCCATCCATCTGATGCCTGAAATTGTTCTAAACCAAGTTCTTTTCCAAAGTATAAGACTTTGTCTTTAAGTATAGCAACATTCAGAGGCAGATTGTAGTGTCGGGTACTAATGAGCCACTGGTAACATGCTTTATCGATATCATCTGATTTTGCAGCTTTTTGGTAGGCGTTGTGTTTTTTACCACTACATCATAGATCTTTGATTTGTCTTTAATCCATCCAGAAAGAGTTTGTTTAGGTATGCTGTGTTTACGAAAAACGGTAGCACAGCTATCGCCTTTTTCGATTTCTTTCAAAATTCTATATTTTTCAATAATGGTACGAAATTGTATTTTACGTTTTTCTCTGTTGAGTGACGCCATTTTAAAATTGAATAATTAAGATAATCAAAAAACTTTATGTGATCTAATAACATAACAAATACAAATTGAATAAGGTTATCAAATCCAACAGGAACGAGAAATTTGTACGACTAAGCGAATGTCCGAGTTATCCAGGGTACGAGTTAACGAGATTCTACTGTATATATTTGCTATAACTATTTTTTTTTGTCAAATAACCCCGTTAAATCGTGTGATATAAATGTACATCACTATTATTAAGCATAACTAATAATATTTGTGTATTAAATTAGGGATAAATTTTTTTTTTACAACGGGTAAATGAGGAAAAAACTTTTGGGAACGCTTAGGCTAGACTCTATCATTGCTGAGAAAATGGCCATGAGACAGATTACTATAATTAATTTAATTTTAATTTATAGTTTTGTTCCTTTTTCTTTTTGAACAGCTTGGCAACTACAAAACTCCTTCATGGCTGTCCAAAGACACGCTGAGCTTGTTGTCCGGCATGATTGAAGTTAGTCCGCCCCGTCGCTACAACACCCGAAAACTCCTTTCTCATCCATGGCCGAATAACGGCTTTCAACAATCTCTCCTTGATGAACACCAAAAGAACTTCAATCCACAAGACGTATCTTTCCTATTTCTCTCTCTCTCTTTCTTTTTTTGCACGTGCATCGCTTTCAAGTCATAGACCTATTGGGGTCTCAACCCTTGCAGAGGTGGGGAGGGGGGTGGACATTTAACTTTTTGAAAAGACCCCTTAGTATCAAGAGCAGTTAAGTTTATTATAAAATGATTAGTTTGTAAAATTGAAGGTTATTTAATCACTGTAAATAACTTTACCACTATTAGTGCTGGGCTAAATTTGTCCGCTCAAGTGCGTGGGGAAGTCTGGGGTTTTTTATGCACATATATACCCATTTTCAAGTATGTAGAATTTAATGGTGATGTCCATTTTTTATGAAATAAATAAAACCGGCCAAAAAAAAGTTTTAAAACAAATATTTCATTCTCGAGATGATTGAAGAGAGTATTATAAGCCAAAATATCAACAAAAAAATAGTATATTTTACTATGTAACTAATATACAACGATTTTTTGAAAAAAATTTTCAGAACTGATTGTCAGGCATACATCACTAATTCAATTGCTACTTCCAGATTTTTTTAAACCGTATTAGCCAAAATGGAGTAGAGAAATAAAATAAGCATCATCGATTTGGTATAAAAACAGATATTTTATTTGAAAGTGATATTTTATTTTTTTGAAAATATTTTTGAAGACAGTATCTAGAAGTAAATCGCAAATCTGATTTAAGTTTTCAGATATTTTAAAACCATAAATGCCCCGCGTGGCTATTATTTAATCTTATCTTATCAATATCTTTATACAAATTTTTAAATGTTATTTTAGCCTCTTAAGATCGAAATCCTCCATGAAATGTCCAGAGTTTATCATATACCAGTGGAGAAATTAAAGACACAATTACAGATCGTATTAATTTATATGTCTTCTTTTTTATATTTCATTTTGACTTTTAATACTTTGTCTTTTTCGATTCAAAAAAATTAAAATATCTTTAGTTTGATATTTTAGGTGAAAATTCGAGTACTTCATTTCCAACCATATGTTAGAGCATAGGTCGCGAAACTTTGGATTCTCATGAATCGCAATCTTAAGTTTGTTATTCTTGCGAATTTACATCACCATTAAAACTAAACTATTCTTTGCCAATAGCTACAAGCCAATATCATGTATGTGTATTTCGTGCTAGTTATATAGCAATAAAGTGATGAAACATAGAACGGTTATGGTAGTGTGCTTGCATGACTTAGACTCCAGTAAGCGTGCCTCATGAGCATTCAATGGGCCAGGCATGTCCTGTGTAAAGTACAATCATAGAGTATATATACCGTCCAATTAATTCTAGTTTTTATATCGATTTTATCATGGGGTTACATAAAAGTCATATTGTTATAGTGCATTTTGTTTCATTTAAAATTAAATATATATGAGGAAGAGAAATTATATGATATTACATTATATTTTATAAGTAAGCTATTTTTTGAAACAATGAGTCCTTGTGGGCAATAGTGGCATAAGGTACGGTACGTTTCAATTTTTTTTTGCAAAAAATACTAATCAAAATTACCTAAACTATAAAAAATATCGAAGTTAGCTATTATTTCTATCTTTGGTACATTTTATTTTATCGAACTTGTGAGTATCTCAAATATATAGTTTTGTGATATATTCGTTTGCCACAAGCACATATGATATAATCTCTGAATAACATATATTATAAATATCAGAGATATTAGATCTGGTTATAAAATGATTTATTAGCAAATTAATTTATTTACTTTTAATATATAAACAAGAGAAGAGAAATTATTCAAAGTGTTTCTGCATTTTGAAATTATGAGCCTTTTTTGATCTGAAAACGTTTCAGGGCTAATTTTATCTAATTTTACATGCGTTTGTTATCCAACCAAATACATTGCATTTGGTGTTTCCTTGTTATCACCATACCAGTGGCAACCGAGCCGCTTTGGTTGGAACCAGGAAAAATGTGTGTGTATATATATAAATACGTTTTTCCAAAGATCGAGTGGTTTGAGATGTGTAGCTATGTGTGGGCAGTTGAATAGGTGTTTTGTGTTGTGTGGGTGTATTTAGCAGAGAGGGCAGTGAGGCAAGGGGTGTGTTTTGGGGCTGTTTTTGTGTAAATATTCGAAGAGAAAGGAGGATTTGTTTGATCTTAATTGGCCAAGTGTACGTCTGCTTTTGATTGGCAAAAATTCTTCAGATTTATGTTTGGTGGGTGGTGTAGAGTTAAGCTTGTGTATGGATAGTTTGGTTAGTGAGTGCAGTGGTGTATGTGTTGTCCTTGTGTTGACATGTGGGGAGTAAAATGTTGTTGTTTTTGTTGTTAACGAGTGTATTTTTAGATGTGTCTGTGAGGTTTGGGGCAGTGTAGAGGTTGTGAAGGGGGTGAAGTATGTTGGCTGCTTTGGCTCTGAGGTTAGAAATGTGTAGGTTAATGTGTTCTTGTAGAGTTAAGATAAGTATTGTGTGTTTGTGTCACATATGTGACCTGCGGCCAATTGGAGAGTTTGTTTTGTGTTGTTTGTAGTTTGAAAAGCTTTGTTTGAGAGATGAAGTGTTCCCATATTGTGGAACCGTACTCTAAGATTGGACTTGCTGTAGCTTTGTATGTATTTGTTATGGTTTCTTTGTGTTTGCCCCAGGAACTTCCTGATAGGGCTTTGAGTATATAGAGCGTTTTACTTGCAGATTCTTTGGTGTTGAGTATGTCTGTTGTATGGGAGTTTGGGGTCGAATGTGATGCCTAGGATTTTTGTGATAGTGTTGTTGATTTTTATGTTGACTTTTGTATTGTGTTCATAATTATATTGTGTAAAGTGTGTTGCTTGTGACTTTGTGTGGTTAAGTTTGAGTTTATTATCAATGAGCCACTTGTGTAAATTGTCGATGTATGTTTGGACGTTGAGAGTGGACTTTGTGATGCTTTAGTTGGTGGATGTAATGGTGATGTCATCTGCGTGGGTAAAAAGGTTAACTTGGTTGTTGGTGGGAGTAGGCATGTTGCTCATGTAAATGTTGAATAATATCGGGGAGAGGGAGCTCCCTTGGGGTACCCCTGTACGTGTATGGCGTGAGCGTGAGAGGGTAGTGTTATGCTATGTATACGTGTTTCTGCCGCGTATGTAGTTAGCTAGAAATCTGACATATTGAGTTTTAATATTTGTTTTGTGGATGATTTTGTGTATGAGAAGATGGATATCAAGTGTGTCAAAGGCGTTGCTTAGATCTAATGTTGTTGTGATGATGCGGTGGAAGGGTTTCTTTTTGTTGAAACCTTCTGCAATGATGTTGTGAATAGATTGAAGGGTTGTTGTAGTAGAATGCATTTTCTTAAATCGTGGTGTTAGGTATGTAAGGTTCCATGTTTTGGAGAATGATTTTTTCTAAAGTTTGGCTACAGGTGATAGGAGAGAAATTGGTCCGTTGGAAGAGCTAAGGTTTTTGTTTTTGTGTGGTTTAGGGATGGGTAGTATAATAGATGATTTTCATATTTGTGGAATTGTATTGTTGTTTAGAGCTGTGTTGAAGATTCGTGTAAGGAGATTAATAGTCTTGGGTCCGAGATGTTTGATGTGTATGTTAGTGATTTGATCTGGTCCTAGTGATTTGATGTTGTGGATGGCTTGTTCTGTGTCTATTGTTATGTGTATGTGTGTTTAGGAAAGGTTTTGTAGTTGTTTATTAATGATTCTGTGTGATTTGTTTGTAGCTTTCGGTGCTGTATTGGTGAACTGTTTATTGAAAGTGTTTGCGATGTCTATATCTTTCATTTTGAATGTGTTATTAAATGAAATAGTTCTATTTGTCTTTGTAGGTTTTCTTGTTTTGGAGGTTTTGATGGTGTTCCAGTATGTGTGTATGTTGTGTTTGTGGGGCCAGTTTTTGTTAATGTGTTCTTTCCAGAGTGAGAGTTTATGCCTTTTGATTTGGATTGATATTTGTTTGTTAAGTTCATCTATGCGGGGATATAATGGGTTGGGTTTTCTGATTTTGTTTATGAGGGATCTAATTTTTTGTGTTAACAGCAGGGGCGCACATCCTCAAAATTATTGGGGGCGAAATTTTTTTGCAATTTTCAAAATTTGTGGTCTGGAATTACCACGGGAGACCAAATATTCAAGCAATCCTTTAAAATAGAGTGTATTCAGCGCATACCTAAAGTCGTAAATTTATAAGAATGCTTTATATTTTTTTTACAAAATTGGTGAATTTAAATAAAAACTTCCAGCGAAAATATTTTAATTAAATTTGCATATCGAATATACACTAGTATATTCTCATTTTAAAATGAAGTAGTCTATCAGGCACATTACAGGAATTGATGAAACGATATTTGATTCATAGAGAAAACAACGGAAAACAAATAACTGAAGGTTGGATAGTTTTATATGAGTGAATGTAGTCTGAAGGCAAAGAGTCTACTAGACACCCTGCGATGTTTATATGAAAAAATGTGATTAATTCAGGGGTAAGGGTATAAAATGAAGTTATAATTGTGCAAACAAAAATAAAACAATAAATTAAGATTGCATTATTTCATTTTTGTCATCATCATTCAAAAATAGTTTAAAAGCTAAATTGGTGCAAGCTACAAAAATCTACAAAAAGTAAAATAACTTTTAACATTTTGCAATGATTTGCCTTTTATAATAACTTTTTTAAGGAAAAAAAAAGTCTATCAGATTATAGAGCTTCAACAAAAACTAAAAAAATTTACAGCATAACTTAAATTTTTTGAAAACTAATTTGTCGTATCCCATACAGCATACTCTATGACAGGTTGGTTGAGATGATTGACTCAGCACGGAAGCCTCTGGATTCGATTCCTCATCGATACGAATTTGTTCATAGTTTGATATAAGCGGTACATCAGTGCCTTGTCAATGAAAATACACCCGTTGTACCTTACCTTTTACTCAAAATTGAAAAATTTGCTACATAATTAACATAAGAGAGAAAGGAGACAAAATAAACTAATAAAGGAATTTTCACTATTTTAAAATGGAACTGTTCTCAGAATAATTTCAAAATAATAGGAGGCATAAAGAATTAGAGTTTATTTGATATTTTCATGTTTTTATAAGCAGCAAAAGCCAACGTTTAAGTAGCTGACCCTTATAGGGTGATTTGATAGGACTTGTATTTTTTACATATTGTAAAGAATCATAGTATACAAAAATGGTAGTTTAATCACTTTTAATAAAATTATTTAAGTCTAAGAACACAAAATCATTAAAAAATTAACGAGAAAAGAAAATCATTGCGTTTTTTTGAATATTTTTTTCCACAAATAAAATTCTAACAGCTGTTATAAATAGATTAAGTACATTTTTAACAACTGAAACATTTTGTTTCGATATTATATTTTTATTATAATAATCAACAAATTTTCTTAAAAAAATTAATTAATTATGTACAGTGTTACTTACAAAATTTAACAATCGAACATTATAAAAAATATCTCTGCTCAAATATTAAGCAAATAGAGTATTCTTGCTTTAAAACTGAATAGCTAGTCAAAAAATTCACTGCCAAATAGCTATTGAAAAAATTAAAGTTTTCAAATGTTACAAAATCTAACAAACGTAGTGATAAAGATTTAGTGACCTTTGTTGAAAAAAAATTCTTAGTGTGAGTCTAACAATATTCATTGATATAAAATTGTAACGATTGAAAACTATTTTAATTTAACTCTAAATGCAAATTAGACAGAAGCAGTGGTGTAGCCAAAAAAAAGTTGATAGAAGGGGCACAATTTAAAAACAAAAAACTTGAGCAACAATATTTATACTTTCTTGATCCTTTCATTGGAGAAATTTTCAAAAACTGATATCGCATAAGATGCATGGGGGCACAATGAGGTAGATATGAGAGTGGGCACGACCCTTCATGCCCCAGCCTAGCTACGTCAGTGGAGAGAAGAGAGCTGAATGAGATAGGAGAGTTAACAAGAGAAGAGAACCTGGGTGAAAGAAGAGAGCTTGAGTGAATGATTGAGTTTTAGCAGAGAAAGCGGAAGAGAAAAACAGAGGAGACAGAAAGAGAAATAGAATCATTGTGACAGAAGATGAGAAAATCTAGTGGATCATCAACATGTGTTTGCTCAAAAATACTACAAGGAGGAGACACTGTGATAAACAAGGCTTACTTATTGTGTGCATATTGAAACAATGGATTATTATTATTATTATATAGCTCTCGCATCGTCTGTAAAATATGTTTGATAGGAATTTCAGAGCAGCTTGGCATGATTGATGTTTGATTCGAAAGTCTGCATTCCTTCTTTTATTCTCTTATCCTACATTATCATGTATTCGAATGATCATTACATCATATAACGCGATCATCATGCATGCTGAGTTTCCTAAGTGGTGTCATTTAGTAGATGTGCTGGGATAGAAGATTGGCTTGTTTACATTGTGATTTTAACTATTATAGATTTTAACTATTTAGTTAATTATTATAGAGTGTGAGCTGTGTATGAGGTTTTGCATAATTTGGTCGCTGTTGTTTGTGTAAGGAGAAAATCATTCTGTTGAACTTGCATTGATGTCGCCGGTTAGAAGATTTTTGTGGTTAAAGAGGCGTTTGAAAAGCTTAGTTATGTAGGAGGCATTATCTTTTGAATGCGGATGTTTTTTGGATGGTATGTAAATATTAGCTATGTGATTGGGGTTGTTATTTAGTATGACTTGAAAGATTTGATGTTCTATGAATGTGTTTTTATGTTCAGATATGAGTTCTGTACACTTCGTTTTCTTGGATGTAAGTTATTGAGCCTTCGCTGCGACCTGTTGAATTGCTGTTTCGGTCCGTTCTCATGTGTGTGTAACGTGGAATGCAAGGGGATTTATTATTTCGTTTCTTGGATAGTGATGATGTTTGGGTTAAGTTGGGGGTGAAAAGTGTTAGCTCCGTGATTTTGTTTAAGATGCCGTTGATGTTAATTTGCAATATTTTGACTATACTTGAATGTTTTATTTGTATGCTGTGAGTAGTAGGATGAGATTGCGTGGTGATTGAAGTATGGTGGGGTTTTGTCGTGGTGAGAAGGTGACATCAACAAATCTTTTTGCTCATGTTTCTTTTTTTAATTTTGATCGTTTTTTAAATATCGCATTATTTGAAAGTATGAAATTTCTTTTCGAACTGCAACATAGGCCATCACTGCTTATGTTATATGTGTGTGTTTTTTTTTAAAAAAAAAGTCTAAGAGGCCGCTGAATAGAATAATTTTGTTATGCCTATTCTAAACCTTGTCCACCCTTTTCTTGAGTGTATAAATAAAGGTCTTATTTGTCTTTGTTTACATTTTTTAAATTTGATTAAGCTTGCATACGATAAATACACTGCCACCTATCTCATTTTGAAGATGCGCTTGCAACAGCACAAGGCAATTGAAATTAAGCAGTATAAAAAGCCTCTCACAAACAGAAACACGACGTCACATCATCAAAAAATGCACAGCCTTGATGCTTCTCCAGTATCATTTGATTTTTTTTTCAATAGTATCTCTGCCAACCCCAATTTTAAAATGGGTGAGTAGAAGTGGATTTTTTAGACATTTTATTTCTAATTTTTTGATGAATCTTTTTGAATGAAGATGAAGAATAAAAATAAGTCGGATGCTAAGAAATAGAAATAAGCTAATTTCTGAGGCTAGAGTTGCTTTCTCTATATAAAGACGAAATGGCAAATTGTCTCAAAGACCAATGCTCTTGTTTCCCTGCGATTCACTTCCTTGCAAAGAAAATACTCACTCAGCCTTAAATAAAAATTATTTTTATTTGATTGACAGATCAAATCTGGAGGCAAAAACAGAGGCAAACAATGTGCTTGTTGAAATATTCTTAATTTATTTTGTCGTTTACGCATCTATCACTAAATGCATTTATAAAAGTTTTAATAAGGTGTTTGTTTTCTTCTAATGGTAGTGCGTCTTAAAATTGCCCCAAACCATAATTTTAGGGTTAATCGATAGGAAAGTTTAGGACAACCATTAGTCCAATACTTCATTCTATTTCTATCAATAAAACCTCTCTCCCTTCTCTCTTACAGCAGTGATTTAAATCTCTTTTAAGGCTGCCGAAAAGATTCGTTCGATAGCGTGTGAACTGACTTACAATGATAGTACTACGGCCTTCTCCAAATCCACATACTCCGTCCTTCCTTCAGAGCGTGAAACCAACGAAAATGCTCCCCCTGTCCCCAACCCTACTCCCACGCGCAGACCCGTCTCCATCCAAAACGATCACTTCTCCCCCACGAAGTTGTTTGAACAGCGCGTCCTCACCCCCCTTAATCTCTCCTGTACCCCAGATCGCACGAAACGTGTATCTGCCTATCACAGCAAGTTTGATTCGCCAACAAGTAAGTCAGTTACGATTTCTGAATTCTTACTATATGCTAATAAAGTTGTTTAAAATTACCACATTCTAAAAAAAATGAAGTATTATTAACGACAGAGCAACTTTTTGCACTATTCTGTTTTGTTTTTTAATTTATATTGAGAATTTGCTAGATCAAAATTTCTACAGTAGTAAGTTTTACAAAAAAGATAAATAAATTTTTGAATAGAAAATTTTAAAGTTTATATAAAAGCAAAATGAAAAAATAAGTATACAAAGATGATGATGAAAGTTTTTTGGAAAGCAAAATTGATGAAAATTACAAAGAAAAAGAAAATATTTTAATCAAAAACTCGAAAATTAAAATTTTTCTTTGCAACTTTGAACATTCCATTTTATAAATAAAAAATAACATAACAGGAATCTGGGGTGATCCAAATTTACTTTAACTAAGGAGAGGAGTATTGTATTTTGAAAAAAGCTTTTAATCATCTGTATTTTTTATTTCTCTTTTCATATGTGTTTTTTGATTGTGAAAATTTTTTTTTAACATATGTGTTCCTCCTCCCATTAAATACGCCTCTGTGTATTTGCTTTTTTGCAATGATATTTTATCCTTTTGTAATTCTATTCCATCTTTCTGATGAAATAAGGAATTGAATTACATAAAGATGAAATAGAAGTAAAAAATCTAATTAAATCTCTGGCAATTTGGTCTGGGTGAATTTGGACAGGGGCAATTTGCTACTAAGATAATGCGATACTCGTATAATTTGGTACGCGGAAGAATTAAATGAAATGACAGTACCGAATTGTCTAGGACCAAATGGTCTGGGAATGAATTGGTTCAAGTTTTAAATTTAGATGGGTTAAAATCAAAAACCCTTTTCTACTTTTTACAATCAAATAAATATAAACAAATAATATTTAATTCTTATTTTTAATTTATTTTTAACTCTAAATATTTCTAATTAGCTCCACTTTTGCATGATGTATGAATCTTTACATAAATTGCTTCTGTGCTTAGATTTTTAAAACATTAACTAATCATTTTAATTTTTTACATTAAGTGGTTATTATAAAACGCATTTTGTTTAAAAATAAATTGAGCATAAATAATTTCCAAATTTCATAAATAATCCCAAAAGTGGTGTTGGAAAATATTTAAGCTTTTCAATAAACATTGATTCAATTTTTCTGTTTTATATAGAATTATATTATACACATAATGAATCACAGAAAGTGCATTTTTCTCTATTATAAATATTTTTTAAAATTTTTTTAGTTACTCGTTCCTGTGAAGCGAATTTAAACGACTCCAATGAGGGAACTCCTCTCTGCTACAAAAAGAAGTTTACTTTTTTTTTTATTATTATTGTGTACTGTGAAACTATTTATTTCTACATATGGGATGTATTTTTCTTAGAATACCTTGATGACATTTCTTATCTTAAAAGCCTTTTTCTTATGGTGATTGGATAAACTCAATTCTTATTAGTAACTTGCCAAATAGGTATGCAATCATTAAAATAGCTAACACACTTCTATTCATCCATCAACGTGTCACATATGATACACAGATTTTCCTCTTTTTATTCCGTCATTCTGAAAAATATATAATCTTATTACCTTAAAAAATTTTTAATAATTTTTTCTCCGTAAATTTTTTTGTTTTGAGAAGTAACCTTGAAAAATAAAATATTGCGTGTGTTGGGTGCAATGCCACTCATAATTTTGGACAAAGTATTCTTTTAGCATCACAAAAATAAATACAGTAAATCGTCTATATAATACGCTTGCGAGGGACATCAATTACCCTATTGCAAAAGGGTCTTTATTTAAGTAATTAATGATTAAAATGGATACTTCAATCTAAGATATTATTTATAATAAATTGTCCTTATTTTCGAGATGGCCGGAATTGGGAGGTGTCTTCAGGAAGAATTTTTACTATATATTATCTTTTAAAATTTAATAATTGATGTTATCGTCATTTAAAAAGCGAGAAAAGTATTGAATATTGGAAAATTACTTAAATATAATTACTCTTTTTTTGAATATCTATGGAGGACCACGGGTTAATCTTTTTATAATTTTAATGACATATCAATGAAGAATTTACGTTTAACTCTGTATATTAAACACCATAGAGACTCAATATTTTCACTATAAAGATGTTACATTCATTATTTACAAAAATACGTCTCAAAATTTAGTGCTATTTGTAAGCAGCTTGAATAAAAATTGAAATACACATTAGCATCAATTATAAATTCTTCTATTTGAAAATCTTGTTTCGGTTGTACATATCTCAAAATTCTCTTTTAAACAGAAAAATTGGCATGGGTCTTAAACTCAGCATTTTTCCAACATGGCAAACAGTGGATAGGTGAAAAAGTATAGCCCACACACTGCTATTGGCCATTGTGCATAAAAGAGTTATGATTTATGATAGGGCTTAGGAAAACTGTAAAATAGAATGCTTAGAGCTATTATTGGTAATCGTCTCACACAAGTGAAATCAGAAGAAGATTAGATGTTGAAAACTTGGAAATGGTTTTTTTTGTAGAATCGAATAAGATGTAAGGGTCACTTGGAAAGTAAGAATAAAGAAGAATGCGCAAGGAAAGTAATGTACCTTGAAGGTGAAGAAAAAACTAAATGTGGGAGGCCAAGCATCACAAGGAATTATGTAGCTGAAAGATATGAAGAAGTATACGATTAATATTAAAAAGGCTAAAGATAGAGAAATGAAATATGATGAAAAATCAACCTATAATAATTAATACCTCAAGGGGAAGGTGTATCCTTATGGAAAGAAAAATCACCTTTGAAAAATAAATGGAATGAAGAAGATGGGGTTAGGTGAAATCAATTACTTAGCCAAACAAAATCAAAATAGCATAATCCAGAGATGGACAAACGACAGCATGCAAGCTACATTCGCGCCTTGCAACGTCTTTATGCCGCCCAAATAAGATGAAGTTAGTTAGCATCTAAAGCTATTTAGTCTCATTTACAGTTAGTTTACATCATCGATGCAAAAAATGTTGATCGGTAGAAGAGTTAAAGATAATAATCACACTACACGATCATTGATAGGTTGATTCTATTTTTAGTAAAATAGCTCCTGCTTTACTTTTTCGCAGTTAAGTTGGTATTTCAATTCTTGAAGAATGGAGTGAATTATATTTATTGTTGTAAGTGTATAATAAATAAATTTTGATCTCATAATTATTTTTAAAAGATTAGTTTGCTAATTAAAAATATCGGTACTTTCCTGTTATCGCCCCACCACCCCAAAATGTTATAAAACATGTAATAAAGTACACAAATGTATTAAAAAAACAAGTGAAAAATCTTTTAATCTGTAGGTGGATAAAATTCAACCATATCAAAAAGAATCGCATCAAACATATTACCACCATATATAATCGAAGATGAATGACGCCAAAGAAACTCAGCTAAATATCCAGATAGCATCTCTCGATTAGTTCCACATTGCCTCTTCTTTCTTACCTTTGCAGAACGCCACACACGCTCAATATGTTGAGTATGGACTCTGGTTTTGGGATCCACAAAATTGCGGCTGTGATTTACTGTCTGATGTCGGTAATTTGGCACCCCTTTAACACCTTCATCATTAATTGTACGATAGGCACGCCACTCATCGGAAAATATAGTCGTTCCGGGACGTATGTATTGATTGATGAGTGGCAATAGTGTAGCTGCTGAACGATTTGGAACATTCACCATGTGGTCATCATGGTGGTGGGGCGATAACAAGAAAGTACCAAAATATCATATATAGAAATCCTTTCCCTACATCTTCACGACAAAAGACGTTCCCTTCGCATTTTGTCTGACATATCTTGAAAAAGACTCATCGAGTCGAAATGTTCTTCATATTTTTCATGCAGGGATTTTGAAAAGTGGGCTTAATTTCTGTTAATTCTTTTTTTTTTCCTTTTTGGCTTATAGAAGAGCAAAATCTCTTGATAATGACTTGGACAACCAAGAAAATCGTGAGGATATCAGTGAAACACCGACCAAATCCAGCACAACTCCCTTCTTCGACAAATTCAAACGACTCATCACACCGAAAAAAACGAGCGTCACTTCCTTCAGTGATGAGCCACGCATCGTCAAAGTAAGATGGAGATCCCTGCTATACCGTTTTTTGAGCTTCGAGTATTTCAGTGTATGCGTGTCTAATGTCAATATGCATGTATGTATTTTGTGTCAGACGTGTATTAATACAGATAAATAGGAAAGGTTTTAATGGCAAAAAATGTATATTTAATATACTTACACCAATCCTAACCCCGACAACAGGTTTCCAAAATTTACACATTAAGGCCCATTTCCTTATATCTTATCTTATTGTTATTGTTATTATCAAAATCAGCGGTAGAGTGGAAACAGCAAGCTTTCTCGAACACTCTACCTAGGACAGTTTAAATTTTTTGTAACTCCATACACGAACCCTAGTAAATTTACACTACTCTAGTGCCATTTACACGAACTCTGGTAAATAAGTACACATGCATAGAAATTTTTTTGTAAAAATATCATCCTTTTTGCTAATTTAACTCCCATTAAGCATCTTCCACGTCTAAATGCATTGTTGAAGTTATTTTGGAGAGGGGAGGGGGCTAAATTTTTTTTGAATTTGTATTTACTTTGAAAATGTTCAATCAATGTGTTCATTTTTTAAGTATTTTATATTGAAATTTGTTTTGATAACCCAATTGATCAAATGAAACACAGACTAAATTGCCAGAGTCAACAACACATGTTGCCTTTATAAAAATACGACCGTCTGCTTTTTAATACACATTGTCTGATTTACACTAGATATCGTCTGATTTATTCGCGTCGTTAATGGATTAAATTCAGGAAATCGTCTTCGTTAGTCAAAAGTCACAATGGAATGAAATGAGTTAACGTTGTTTTATATCAAATTACTTAACGCTTTAACGACGGGAAAAATCAAAAGGTTTTTATTAAGAATGTCGTTTGCATTTCCTTGGATTTAATCGCTTATACAATTTAGCAAAATTAATTTTTTTTTTAAACTTATTTTTCAGGAAAAATAAAAGTAATATATAAAAAGAGAATATAAAAATTTGATTGACATTTATTATGATTATACATAAGTAAAAATGATCCCAAGAATTAAAAAATTAGTACTAAATTAATTATTAAAATTATAATTTAAATGTAGCATAAGGTTAAAACAAAAAAACCCATTTCTGTTTAAATTATAATGATTATATGTTTGTGGTGATTTTGAATCCACATATGATTTCGTTTAATTTAAACTTACATTTATTTTAGGTGTACAACAACGTTTCCACAACAGGTTCCTCAGATCCACACTACATTTTAAACTCTTTGAAGAGTGCTCTCAATACAAAAGGAGTCATCATCAAACAAAAGAAGTAAGCATTGCAGCATATCTAACTTACAAAAACCAATTTACGCAAAACTTCTTCTTCTTTTGCATCTTCTCCTTTCCAAAGCCAGTTCGCAGTCTTTTTTCAGGTCAATCTTCTTCTTCCTGCCGTCAGCTACAACACAATCCATCCATCTCATCTTTGGTCTTCCCCTTCTTCTTTTGCCTTCTACATCTTGCTCCATCATCTTTCTCTCAATACTTTCTTCACCTTTTCTAAAGACATGGCCAAACCATCTCAAGCGCTCTTCTTCCATCTTATTCCCCATTCTTGTGACTTTGACACTTTTCCTAATTACTTCGTTCTTTATTCTATCTTTTCTGCTCACTCCACTCATCCATCTTAGCATCTTCATTTCAGCAACTTCTAATTTCTTTTCATTGCTTTTCTTTACTGCCAAGGTCTCCAGTCCATATAGCATAGCAGGTCTTATGACTGTTTTGTAAATTTTTCCTTTAAGTTTGATAGGCATTTTTCTGTCACAAAGTACTCCTGAAACATCACGCCAATTTTTCCAACCTGACTGAATTCTTCTATTTATCTCCACATCTTCTCTGCCATTTTCCTTCATAGTTGAACCAAGATATCTGAAATTTTTTACTCTTCTTATTACTTCTCCCTCTATCTTTAAACCTTTCATATTATCGTCAATATCATCATCTACAATCCTATCATTCATCACTAGATACTCTGTCTTGTTTATATTTATTTTTAAACCCCTGCTTTCTAAAACTTGAACCCACTTTTCAAGTTTTCTTTCAACTCCTTCTTTTGTTTCACTAACTAAAACTCTCTTAATTCATCAGTAATAACATCGAATACTATATTGAAAACAAAAGGGCCAAGACTTGATCCTTGGTGTAGACCAATTATTAAACTCTTCTGTTTTGCCTACAATTATTTTAACACTAGTTTTAACATTTTCGTACATTTTCATAATTAGTTTTACATATTTTTCAGGCACGAACTTTTTCCTTAAGCATCTCCATACTTCTTGTCTTGGTAATCTATCATATGCTTTCTCAAGATCAATAAATACTGCATGTAGCTCTTTTTCCTTTTCCCCAAATTTTTCCCACATCTGTCTCATTATAAAAATTGCATTTATTGTTCCCTTCTCAGGCATGAAACCAAATTGTCTCTCTGATATTCTCACCATTTTTCTTAGTCTAATTTCTATTATTTTTTCAAAAACTTTCATTGTGTGAGATAAAAGTTTTATCCCTCTGTAATTTGAACAATCTTGAACATCTCCTTTATTTTTGAAAATTGGAACGATCATACTTTTTCCCCACTCCTGTGGTATTGCCTCTTGCTGTACAATTTTTTTCAATAATCTCCATAAGATATTGACTCCTTCTTCTCCTAAAGCATTCCACACTTCAACGGGTATAGAATCGGGCCCTACCATTTTGTTGTTTTTCATCTTTTTCAGGGCAACTTCAACTTCACACCTTTTTATCTCTTCTATTGGTCCTTGACAAACAAATCCGTCTTCAAAATACTTTCGGGAGTTTTCTTCATTAAGCAACCTAGAAAAATATTCTTTCCATCTTTCAAGAATTTTAGGTTCACTTTTTAAGACTTTACCTTCTGCGTCCTTTATCTCTTTAATATGATTGAGGTCCTTGGTTTCTTTGTTTCTAAGCTTAGCCAGCCAATAGACTTTCTTTTGTCCTTGCGGTGTTTCTAAATCTTCATAAATACATTGACATGCCTTTGCTTTCGCCACAGCAACTTCCTTCTTTGCTTCCTTTTTCACCCGTTCAAACTCATCTTTATCTTCCTTTCTTCTTGATTTTTCCCACTTTTTCTTAGCATTTTTCTTTTCCTTCAGTTTTTCCTGTAAACTTGGAATCCACCACCACTGTGGCTTAAAGTTCGCATTTTTAGCAGACGACATTCCTAAGACTTCAACCGCTGTGCTAATGTCTGAATAACCGCTGAGATGGTAAGCATTGCAGCATATCTAATTTACAAAAACCAATTTACGCAAAACTAAATTGGATAAAATGTGCATGGGGCTGGAATAAGGGTGTTTAGATCCTTTGAGCTTTGGCTACTATAAGGTCTTGCGTATGAATCCAAGACGTTCTTTGTCCATAGTCTAATCAATGATTAAATTTTGCCGTAAATTACCTTTAATCACATATGCTTTGAGTGTTGTAAAACTAAATATTTCAAATAAGTTTCTGATTTGTTAACTATATTTTGTTGCAGAGGGAGAGATGGATAAGAGAAAGATTGTAAAATACAAGTATTTACGAAGTGGGAAAAATGATTTAGGAAATGTAGGGGTGAATCAATTACGATGTATAGATGCCAATGTTTGTGAGATATGAGGAAAGCTTTGGATCGCTATTAATGAATTGGCACTCCAGAAATACAATTTCAAATTTGTTCAGCGCATATAAAATTAAATTTAAGAACCAGAAGAAAAGTAAGCAAAGAGATAGTGATTAATTAAGGAAAAGACTCAGAGATTTTACTCTCGTTATTTGATTCATATGATATTTGCAAATAACGCAAGATGGACGGTACAATACGAATTTAATTGTATTTTGAAATATGCTGCAAGTGTTATATTTTAACTCAACATAACAAAGGGTAAACTTCATAAGCTTAAACTTAAAAAAATTTCAATTATTTAGTCAAATTTTATAAACTTAATGTTCTCTACTTAAATATTTTTCTCAAACAAATTATATTCTAATTTAGCGCACCAATTATATTTCCTTTATATGCGTCACTCAATACATTCAAACGTTAGATTATTTTCGTTGTGATCAATATCTTCCCATTTCTCAAATATCATTTACTCAAAAAGGCTAGTTTTATATGTAGATATTTAAAAAATTGTTGACTAAAATGAATACAGAGTTTCATGATGAAATTTCCCCTAAATCATTATAATTTTCATAGACCCCGTTAACCCTGATCCACGTAATACCTCCCCCCATACTCCCAACGCTCTTTCTTCAAACATGACCATTTTTGCGAAGCACGTCCCAAATACATCTCTGCCAGTCATGGCTATATTTTTTGCCCTAGTCCTTTCAGGCGCAATTGAAAAAGGAGAGCAGTCGGGATAATTCGCGCTTTTTGAATTTTGTTTAGTTTTGCCCTGACTGGAAAAGTGAAGAGTGCCACCGGAAAAACCTTCCTCACGTTTGAGCTTGAAGTGGTGGAGCTGCCAAAATTTGAAATGTATGGCGTTCGACGCAAACGCCTCGATGGCGACGCGTGGCACTACAAGAGGGTTTGCGAACAAGTTCTTGCGCTGGCCTGTCTATGAATGCGCTACACGGCTCCCCAACTCCTGCAATCTCTAACTCCTTCACTACATCACTCACTTCCTAACTAATTTTATACTAATTTTACCAAATAAAGTTATTCTCTTTCACACTTCTCTGGCATAGCAATAACGTAGTTAAATTGGAGTGGGTGAGTTTGCTTTTTGTATTTTTAAGTTATTCCGTTCTTTTTGAGATTTAAGTCTAGCATGTCTAGATGTTTTTTTTGTCAAACATGTATTAATATAAATAAATTCCAACTTTTGTGTCAAGAATGTCAAAAAATGTAAATGTATGCATGTACGATTGCGCTAACACTAATCCCAACTTCAACACTAACCTAACATTAATGCCGATTCTACACGAATCCTAACCCAGACAATTTATTTTCAAAATTTCATATGAAGAATAAATTTGACTAGTCAAAATCAGAGATAGAGGGATATTCTCTGAATAAAATCTATATATGTATTAAAGGTGTATAAAAAAACTGCCTGATTTTTGAGGTTTAGATTTTGAAAAAACTTTGACCCTTGAGAAGAAGGTAAATATATTATCTTCAAAAATTGCGGAGTTTTGTCAAAAATATTTTTTACTAAGCATATTACATTTAAAAAACTGTAGATTCAAAACCCCATAATAGTGGACACTGGTTACAACTCCTCAAAATTTCAAAGAAGAACGCTTGTGTCAACTCCTAATTTTAATCACTATTACCATTAAAAATTATAAAGAAATAACATCCTATAAATTATAATTTGCCTATAAAAAATTTTTCTCTGTATGGTCCAAAAAAATTCAAAAGATGTCTTTTTTGAATTTTCATATTTGTTTAAAAAAGTTTTAAATTTTTAGAACATAATTTTTAACAAAAAAATTCCTTATACACGTTAAAATAAGGCGATTACTTTATATGGGAATATAAATATAATCGAACAATTATCTTTATTTTCTTGATATAAAATACAAACACAATTTTGGAACGACTCGCGTTTCGAAGAGTAATCTTGATTGCAAAGCTTCAGAAATAAAATTAATATTTGTATAAAATCTTTTTTCATTGTTTAATTTTTGTACTCCTTATTTTGCCTCAAATATAAGGATATCAATATTGCTGCTATGAATTCTGTTATTTTATTTTCTTAGATCAAGTTTAACGCCATCTCTTCTTAATTCAAACAAGTCATTCACTCTCTTTATATGCAAGCTCTAAATATAGTCAACTCTGTATTAAGAGACGACCCGGGGGAACCATCAGAAGTTGTCTTGATCAAGATTAAATAAGCGAAATAGGGATTTATTAGAAAAAATTAATGTTGCTCTTTACAAACGTGTGGTAGTTAAAATGGTCGGCTGTATATAATATTGCGTAATGTGAAAATTTAATCGAGTTTGAAATATTGGAGTAGAAGCAAAATATATTTTATTTATTTCTGCACTGCTTCATGTTTTTTCAAGTAAAAAAATTTAAAAAAAACTTAAAAACAGTTGATAATGGGCTGGGTAGACAAAGGTACATAGGTAGGTTGCGTTGAATGTAACAATTGTTTGTGTATACAATAGCAAACATTTGTGTAGTAAAAATGTATTTTTCTACACAAGTTTCTGGTATTGTAATAATTGTTACATTCGACACATCGTACCGGTAGCAAGACACTTGGCCGAACTAAAATAAAGCTAACATATGGTGAATGGACATATAAAGGACGCGTATTTCATCGAAAAAGTAAATACAATTTGGCAATGTTAAGACATTAAAACTCAAAAAATATCACAATTATAAATATAAAAATATAGTCATATCATAACACATTTTTCATGGAACTTCTAGTAGATAAAATTATTCATCAAATAATTTGTGTATAGAAGTTATGAATAATAAAATGAAATAAAAATTACGGAGCAGTTTTATAATCAGTCATGTCATGTCATGACGGCAATCGAGCGTAATTTGTGAATAGAAGTTAGAAATGGAAAAAGAAAATAAAATTACCCGCAGATTTGTATAGAGCAAAAGCTTGCAAACTTACTGGAAGTAAAGAAACATCTACAAAAATTTTCAAATTGTAACTACATTTTCAGTGAAATGGCCATTAGGACAGATCAACATTCGTCTAAATGTTTGGTAACGATGCTACATATGTACATTCATCTAGCCAGCCCATAATCCACAGTTGTATACTTTTTATAGAGCCTTTTATGTCCATTTTTTTTAATTTGTTACTTTGAAAATAGCATGAAATCGTGACGCAACTAATTGTATTTTATTTTTTCATTTTACACCATATTTTAAGAGGCTTTTTGTTGAAATATTAAGTCAAAATATGATATACTAAAAGTTTTTAAATTGGAAGTAAAAACCTCATCATCCGTCCTTAGTGTTGCAAGAAAAGTTTCGTCTTGTCAAGGTTCAAAAATTGAAAATGAAAAAATAATTAAAGGTCCACTTTTTTGGAAAATTAATTTTAAAATAAAAAAATTTAGTTTAATTTCTGCTAAGCATGACAGATTTTAATTCAGTTAACTGAGACAAATATGAGCTTGAAAAAGTCTGAAACAAATTTCCATTTCTGGCAAAAATAATTTAAATGAAAAATACATGAAAGTAACAATTAATCATATTTTCAGCAAGGTTTTTTAAACTCCATTTTTGAAATTATATAATGTGTGGATTGGGTTATTGAGCTTCCAGTAACGCCCGAAAAAGCCTGGAAAACCTGCAGCATCTCGAAGCGCTATAGTAAACCCAGTCAGTGGCGGATCCAGAAATTTCTTATAGGTTTTTATAGGGGGGCGGGGTGAAATCTATTTAAATTTTTTGAAATTTTGCTAAAAGTCTTCAGAGAATACTGCAGCTGTATTATGTCTTTTAGAATCACTAATTACCTATGTTTTCATATTTTAACACTATTTTACCGTGAATAAATTGCAAACATTTATTTTTTATACATGTATGGGTAATTTTCGAAGTCATTTTTCATAAGAGGCGGGGGGGGGGGGGCTAGGCCCCCGAATCCCGCCCCTTGGATCCGCCACTGGACCCAGTTATAACTTTTTCTTAACTACTTCAACTATTTTTATACAAGACAATTTCTAATCGTTTTAAGAAGTTATTTTAAGGAAAAAGTTTTAAAGTTATAAAAAAATTTTTTGTTCACAGCAAAGCAAAATGGCGTTTTCCCATTGAGAATTTGAAATACCATAGTAACACATAAAAACAAACTCTGTAATGTCTTTGACTATTTCCTAAAACTTTTTTCAAAAATGGTTATCCTACTTTGTATCATGATACAGAAAATGCTTCAAACGGTGACGGCAGTTTGCCACTTCATATTATTTTATCCCAATGGATGTCAACTTTCAGATTTTCTTTTTAAACGGCCATAACTCTCTTGACCACGGAGTATCCACGTTCAACGTTGGAAGGAATTTTTATAAAATTTAAACTTATCAATATTTTATTATCCTTTGTTATAAAATTCTTAACAATCTTATCTTCTAAAAGGTAATGTTTTGCCGAAAAATAAAATTAATTAAACATTTTGAATATCTCAATTTAATCAGTTAATTAAACATTTTTCATTTCCTTTTTAAATGATGTGAATAATTTAAGTCAATGCCAGTTATAGAACTGGAAATCTTTGTGAAACAAAGCCAGATTTGAGACAGATCTACTGACGCCTTTTTTCAGTAAACGCATTCATATAGTACGATTAATGATTGTCCTACTTTTTACTCTTGAGTGAGCAAAGGTCATCGAACTCAAGGATAAAAATCTTCTCGAAGAGCACAGCTTCATTCCAATTGAAAATTCGTGCCCTAGGTAGGTAGGGAGGGGAGCGCCATTTTTAAATGCAATCAAGTGTAAATGTCGCTTCTTTCTCCTCATTAAAGTGTCTGTGAAAAACACAAGATGGCGTCATCACAAAGTTTCCATCTCTTTGCATTCCTTTGTTCAAGGGAATCTGCAATTGAAGCGAATACTGATAGTGCTTTGTGGTAAAAGTGTGTGTTCACCATGTTCGCGGAGTATATTTGTTGCAGTGAGGTGATAATCTATTTGGCAATCTCATTTTGTGAAGTAATACTCAATTGTTCCGATGCATTAGGAAGAGATCGAAATGATTGCATTAAAAAAGTGAATGTGTGTCAGTCAGTACTTTGCAAACATGCACAACACAAATCCTTATACTCTTAATTAGGTTAATTCGAAGTTTTTTTAATTCCTAAATAAAACAATTCGCTAATTAAATACAAATATATATGTATATACGTATACGTATACGTGGGCATATATAATAAAACTTGTTTGTATAACTGTATATATGTATAATATCATTTATATTATTCTTTCCTATATATAATTACTATTTTAGCGCTCGCAATAGTAAATCCCCTCTGTCTCACTTTTTGCAATCTTCTCCATTTTTATTATTCCTTCAAGGGTAAGTTTAACAGCATATAAAAAAAATTCGTTTACAGAATGCGAATGTGAAAGCAAAAATACACTCTTATTTTTTGGATTTGAGGGAAAAGTACAAAAATTTGGGCTTATTTAAATTTGAACCAGGATCTGTCCCACCAAACAAATGAAAACTACCTAAATGACAAGTTATCCACGGTTAGAATATTACCAATCTAATTAAATCGGTAATAAGATTTAAAAAAATTGCCTTGGAGGCGAGGGGGATGTAAGGGTCAAAACCAACAAAATCTTTAAATTTTTCAAAAATGGAAGGAATTGATCATTTGTTGTGAAGTTTTTGAGGCTAAAAAGTTGGACTTGTTATAAATCGATTGTTAAATATTTGCAAATACTCATCAGCTAACTTATACTGTTGAAATAAATCACAGAATTTAACACTTAGGAAAAAACATCAAGCTACTAATTTGATTAACTAAGGTTGGTTAGATGCTGGATTCGATAACTTAAGGTCTTGGGTTCGATCCCGCATCAAGCCTGCTTTCCTCATAGTTCGATACAAGCGACGCAATTGTGCCTTCTCGATGAAAACACCCTATGGTACCTTTACCTTTGATAACTTTTTTGAAATTTTTATGGTCTCTCATATATAAAGTCAATAAAATAATAGTCAAACATCAATCTATTGGATGCCAAAGAAAAATGTACAGTGTTTTTAAATAAATAAAAAAAGATTAAATAAAAATTTTTTATAATAAAACTAAATATTACAGGTATTAATAAAGTCGAATTATTATAAAATAAAATGAATCATTTTTTAGTTATGTTTTAAAATAATCAAAAAATACAAACAATAGATGATGAACAAATTAACTAAATTGTATACTTGTTTTGAGAAATGCACCCACGTTTTACTCTTTTATAAAACTAAAAATCTTATTTTTTTCTTAATAAAAAAAAGCGTATGAGTAATAGGAAAATTCATGAAAAAAATTGAGATAGAAAACTTAGCTTCTTGACCCTTTGATGACCAGGGGGATGCCGGATTTGCAATCAAGAAAAGAAAATCGTCCGCTCTAAATATAATGAAGTTCCCCGTTTAAAAAAGGAAGCAGACGATTAGGCTTCCAAATATTCAACGTCAAATGATTAACACATCCAAATTTGAAAGAATTCATGAAACAAGCTTCTAGTGATTATGGACATGGTTATGCTTGGTTTTAACTCTTTCAGACCTAGTGGGGGACGCCAGTGTAAGCAAGAAATACCACATTTATATTTTTGCTGGACGATGCAAGCATGAGTGAAAAAGTTTTGGTCATTCAATATTCGATTGCGAAGAAGATTGGAAAAATGCATATATATAGCGACGTATGGGGCAGTTCGGCCGCTCCATCTAACTTATGGGCCTACCATGAAAAAATAGAGGTGCACAAATTTAAAATGAAATAATGAATTCATTTTTTGACAAAAGGGCTTCATCTCAAATAAAATCAAAAATTATTGATATCATCAGGCCCGTAGCCAGGGTACGGCTAGAGCAAGGGTTCTCAACCTGGGGTTCGCGAACCCCCAGGGGTTCACAACAAGATTTTTAGGGGTACTTAGATGGCTGACAAAAGAAGTATTTTAAATTGAAGTAATTGCGGAATATGAAATTTAGCGCTAGCAGTGTCTGTTCCTTCAATTTGTACAATGTACCCTAATGAGTTAGACAATAAATTATCATTTTGTTCATTGTCAGATTATTAGGCGTTCGGAAAGATGGTCTTATAACTCAGGGGGTACTTAACGGGAAAAAGGTTGAGAACCCCTGAGCTAGAGGGTTTCTGGACCCCTTAAACTGTGAACATCAAATTAGAATTATTTTGTCAATTTACCCTAATCTTAGCACATGCTTTGTATAAAGATTTTAACAACCTGTTGATGATCTTTTTTGGAGCTTTCTCTTTTTTTTCTAGCTACGATCCTGGATATCATTGACAGTGGCGAAGAAATTGTTTAATTTTGTTAAGATGGCTCTTCTACGTTTAATTATTATTCTTTGATAAAATCAGAAATGTTAGCAAAGAAATAGGAAGAGACACAGGTATAGACAAAGCAGCTCATATGCGCAAAGAAAAAAGTTACAGTGTTGCTATAATTTTAGACAAAATATAAAGTAGTGCTACAACATGTGGATACTACAAATAAAAATCTCTGATTACTCTACTCTCCATAGCCATTATTGTACCATATGTTAAGCCCTTTTTATTGCGTATACAATAATTATGTTCCGCCGTTTAAAAAACAGAATGCTACCGCGACAAGAAATCGAATCAAGTAAATAAAAGCGGGACTATATTTGTGATACTCCAAGCCAAAATTTGGTGATAAAGCTTTCAGAGAAGACATGAAGAGTTAGTAGGTTCGAATTTGGAGATAACATTTACTTTGGGAGATCACATACTTTTCATCTAATTTTATTCCAAATCAAATTGTTTTTGTTTTATTTTTCAAGGAAACAAGCAATTTTGTGGAAAGAAGGAAATTAACTTGGAAAATGCATGCTGAAGGCCGTTGAAAAAAATGAAATTTACTCTCCCGCTTCACAGCAAACATTTGTTCCATGAGAAAAATATGCTTCAGAAAAAGTCTGCATGAAGTTTTTCATCTTTTTCTTCTTGGTAAAATTTCATTTTTCTTTTACATCTTAATACTCAAACGGTTGCCATATGTAGTATGTATTTATACAAAGCGTATGAAAAATTGCAGTAATACGGAAAAGAAAAGACTTTATTGAGATGTCACTTTTTAGCGAAATAAGTAGAAATGTTTGCAAAACTTTTGAAATTTCGTATTTTTTAAAAATAAAAAAAAAGAGGTAATTCTTAATGTCTTGGACTATTTAGAATGAAATATATATCCTCATTTATTTTTCATGAAAAGTTTATTAAAATTCAGACGAATAAGCTTTTTTTTTATATGAAAGCGGAATAATGAAAAAGGAATTTTATATACCTTTTAGAGGTATTAAGAAAAAAGCTAAAATGAGTGTTGAAATTCTGCTTCTGGCAATCGGAGTATTGCACATTTTCCAATTTTGGAAAAAAATCAGTACACAGAATTTGTATATAGATTCCAAGATCTATGAAGCGACAAGAAAATGAACAGAAAGACTTGATCAAAAATATTCTGCATTATTGTTAGTAAAGTCAAGAAGCACACTAAACCTTTTCAATTGTTCTATGCTCCTTTCAAAATCACAAAGCGAAAACTTTGTTGAATGTTCACGTATTTTTAAGAAGTTATCTTCAACAAACAAAGATAACGCAGTATCGTGTAAATTAATTTTGAATTCGGTCAAATAATTTTAATAAAATTTGGCATACCTTTTAATTCATTGAATTTGAGCAACATATGCGAACATTATAGCCTATTGGAATTTAGTCACAAGGAAGCGATATATATATATATATATATATAACATTACAAATTCAAACAAAATGTTTTCAAGTTTTAAGTAGTTTTATTTTTAGGTTTGACTTGAAAATTAATTTTTATTGAGTTTGAAAATATTTGATTTTTTCTTGAGAGAAGATATAAATTGAATTACACATCTTTTACAAATTTTTAGAGTTCAAAAAAAATTGAAAAATGCAAACTAAAAATTAATTTTTGTAAAAATATTTACTACCCATCTTAAAAAATTTTCAAGTGGAATCCAAAGATAAAATACTCTTAAAACTTGAAAACGTTACTTAAATTTGAAAACAATTTGAATTTGAAAACATTTCACTTGAACTTGCAATGCTATATTATACATATATATTATATACATCATCATCAACGTAGATACATATACCACTTTTTTAAGTAAGGTTTTTCTCTAAGTTTAACAAATACGTCATGTGCATAATTTCCAATTTGGTACTTCTTTCACTCAACACACACTTATTTGAGCCAAAAAATTCCGCCAACACGTAGAGATGATGCAAACACGATAATTTGCAAAATAGGCACTTAATAATTTCAACACCCCAATTCAAGTTTCACTTTTTAAATTGTTGGAGTTGAGATATTTTAAATTGAATTCTTTTTTTTTTAATCTGAAGGACCCTTGTTTCAATTTTTTAATTTGCAGTTTAGTTAATTTAATTAAGAGTTAAATAATTGTTTTGACTTGAAGGTGAAAACGTGTAGAAGTTTAACGTAAAACTTGCTGAAAAATAAGAGATAATAATTAACATATGTAGTTCTTGATGTAGAAAGCGTCGTTTGCCAATATGAGTATGAATGCGTTGTGACTTTTGTTCTTAGATATGTGAAGCGTACTGCATGAGACCATACTATTTTCAAGGGTTGGTCTCATTATGCATGCGTGCCCGACCACAAGGACAGCTTGGACAAGAGAAGATTGATGGGGGATAGGATGCTTCACGAAGGGAAATTAGCATTTTCACTAAAACAGCAGCTTTGCTGATTCAAGCGAAAAAGTGATTTAGGATGTAGATTAATAGTCGCAAGGCCGAACAGAGAAACACGCTCGCATTCGGCCTTTGTCATCTCACACCTTTCATTTGTCTTCCATGTTCACAGGTGCTTTGAGAAGCTTTCAAGGAATCATGTTAGGAAGCAGTCACCTTTTTTTACACGTCCTCGTTTTGTGTTTTGTAAGTCGTTTTAAACGTTTTGTGCTTTTTCTTTCGCCAGCCACGGTATAAGCGCTAAATAAAGACGATTTTTGGACTTTAATAAAAATCTTCCGATCAATTAAAGTATAGGCATTAAAGACACTTTCACAAATACAAGAATACGGGCATATGTTTGCAAATAAAAAAAGTTAGAGTGAATTTGTTCTAACATTTAGTAGTTAATCATTTAGTTATGTTTTTATTTTGTTAGTCAATCAGAATAGATAGTGGGAAATGAGAATGCTAAAAAATATTCATCATTATAATTCATAATCTAGAGTCTAGACTAAGAAATGAGAAAATTACACGTTTATGTCAAGTAAAGGATATCAATAGAGTATTAAAAAGCAAGGATTAAGATCGGTTGGGCATATAGTGTAGGAGACCAGCAGAATTGATTAAAAAGCTTTACAAAGAAAGAACTATAGGTTTGTGTAAGGGAAAAGAGAAAATGACATGGAGGGAAGTAGTTGAAAAAGTTGAGAATCTAACATTTCTGATAACTTTCCTTATGAATACCACACACTAGTTACCTGTTTTCTGTTCAGAATAGTATAAAATTGTTGCAAGTCATTATTATCTACCCTCGTAATACCAACAATGCCAAAATGGACAGCAAAGGATCTTCACTTTTTAACTGAAATCAACATAAATTCAATAAAGTCGTCTCCTTTGGGTCGTACATAACGTGTTAATGCTCTAAAAATACGAAAATGCTGCTTAAAAATAGTTCTTTTTGCCAACGTGTGTGCGTTAGAGTTGGCCCCGCTTTTTCACAAACATTTTTTCGTGTAAAAGTCCCTAAAATCAGTTATATTCATCCGCGTTTTTTGCACATGTAAGAATTAAGCCAAATGATACTTCATCAGAAAGATCTTTTTTGATCGATTCTCTCTTTTAAGAATTAGAACAAGATCTTCTCGGCTCTAATACTTTAAGTCTATGCAAATTTTCATTGGAAGTTGTTTTACTTCTGTTCATCAAAAAACGTCACAACTACATAATGCAAACACTACACAAACTACATAATAGGCAAACGCGCTATACTTTGTATGTTACATATTCTTTCTATATATTTCCTTATTCTTTTTCTCCTTTCCCAGATGGCCTAGCCAGACCACTGATATTCATCCGCTGATCAAACAAATATTGCCTGACTTAGATATCAATAATGTGCCATACTACAATTTATGGATATCTTTATATGTAACATCACCAAAACAAAAATGCTTCTAAAATCAAGCAAATTTTCTTAACACTTCATTCATAAAAAAAATTCAATTGTAAAAAAAGATAACAAAAAAGGAATGTATAATATCAGTTAACATTTTTCTTCGCGTTAAGTTAAAAAAAGCTTTCATGCTTAAATACACTGGCTTTATACGAATTCTTTATTTTCTAATTTTTTTGTCACACAAGAATAGTTTGAGATCATTCAACTAATTTATGTTCCGTATTGCATAAATTTGAAAAAATAGTTTTCTAAAACACCTGCTTATTTATATATAGAAAACTTAATTTCAAGTTTGCATCTTTTCAAAAAGTATTTCAAAATGTTGGGCACATATTTTTTATTTTTAAATCTAGCTCGATCTAAAGGTCCCTAGAAACCAGTTACTTTATTTAAATTTTGTCATTCATGACGTGTTTCAAATTCGGGGACAGATAAATAAATTTTGTAACTTTTCACTACAATCTAAAACTTTTATACTTCCTAACTTCGCCAACTAACTCTTTTATATTATGATTTATTTTTCCAAAAGTTAACTTATTGATCATTTTTTTCATTTTACCAAAATTTTACGTTTTTCATCGTTTTAATTTTGTGAGAAAGCATTTTACAAATCAATCATTTTTCCTCAATTTTTAATAATTATTATCTCATTTGTACACACAACCTCCAAGTTGATTAAAAAAATTGCAATTAGAGAAAATAAATTCAATTTAACATGATAACAAAAAAACGTTAACAAAAATTAGAAAAAAAGTTTATAGCTTTTTACTGAACAAAATTCGCCAAAACTCTGAAATCTTGATATTTTTAAAACAATTTCAAAATAATCGGTTGTGTATTTTAATATTTTTTTCTTTTTGCAATGAAAAATAAATAAAAATTCTTATTTTTCATTTTTTATAACAAATAGGCCAAATTCTTCCGAAAGCTTTTCAAAATCATCATATTTAACAAATTAAAAATAATGAGATGTGTTCCAATGCTTTTAACTATTAGGAATTACAAATAAAAAAATCATAAAAAATAATTTAAAAATGAAAAAAAATTATCTCTCATTCTGAATAATTCAAAACATCGAAATATTTATGATGAATTTGTTTCAAAAAATATTAAGATTTCGCTTTATTTCGATAAAAAGTCTAAATCTTGTTATAAAATATAATACTTATAAATTGTGGTAAAAAAATATATAAATAGTAAAAATATTATCCGAAGTGTTCAAAGGAGTGACAAATCAAATTAGCTAAAAATTTATAAAATAAATTGAACAATTATAAAGAAAACACTTTGAAAACTTTATTTATCCGAAATCTTTTCGAAACGAATGCCTTTTTTTATCAAGAAAAAATGGATAATATAAATCAGAATCCTGAAAGATGTAGGGGACAAAAATCTTTAAATAAAATTTCTTATACCCTGCATAAAGACTTTCGACTGCCTACCTTTCAGTATATTTTATTTTACTATCCTTAGTTATTCAGTTTGTTAGTTTTTGATTCTTCACTCTTTTCGATTTCCTTATTTTTGTCACTCACTTTTGTCATGTCACTTCTTTTAATTTGTGTTTTTTTTTTCATTTTTGTCATAACACCGCTTTGATTTGTCACTTCTTTGTTTAGTAACCTGATCAAAATAATTTAGGCAAGAATTAAGTGTTCATAAATTTTTGTCTTGATGAATTTGCCGTGAATCTCTACTCAATCCAAGATTCTATACGACAAAATATATTTGATTTGAAAATTTGGGATTTTGTGAAAAACTCTCCTTGATTTGGGATCGTATGTTATCAGTTCATGGCTGAGCAAGAATAGAAAAATGTGCGTCTTTTAAGCATCCATTTTGAAAATTGACGAATTTTAGTTTCAAAAATAGAAACCATTATTCCAATTATATCACAGTCACACACTTTTCTATACAAATAATAATAAAGAGGAAAGTAATTGCGCTTCTTTAGGAATTGCCGATTTGCAAAGCTTGTGGAAGAGGGATTCAATGCTTCACAAACAGAAAGAATGTTCGAGCTTTCAAGATTTAGGTAGAAGTATGTTGGATTGAGGTAATGCGAGGATTAAGGGGATTAAATATAGCGTATAAGAGAAACACCGGAAAATCACGTTATATATTATTCTCTTGAATAATTCAAGTATTGGATGAAGCTTTCCCTTCTACATAATTCAATAAGGAAATAAAATATGCAAACAGCTGTAACATAAATATATCTCAAGTGAGAAACTTTTTTCTTTTTTAAAATGATATCATTGATGAGGAAGGACGCACTCAGAAATTTTTGAAAGAGACAGTAAAAACTAAAAGATTTTTTGGCATTAGTGAAAGATTCAACTCAATTCAATTCTGAAGATAAATATTTTTATAAATCGTAAATAGTGTTTATAAATCAAAGTTAAAAATTTTGTTTTTTTTATTAGAAATTTAATTAAAATTTTTTTTTATTTTTTTATTAAAATTTTTTAATCCCCCTCTCTAGATCCGCCCTTGTTGATGAGTAATGAAGCAAGCTAGATAAGTTATCCTTACAAAATAGAAGCTTGTTTGATGATAAAAAATAAAAATGGTGACGTAAAAAAAGAGAAAATCCATCAAAAATAAAAGATATTCACATTTGGGAAATGAGAAAAAAAGCAGATATGGCGGATTAAGAATAAATAACTGATATATAAGCAGAATTCTCATGCAAAGAGTATAAAGTATATTGACTTCTTTATGATCTCTAAATTTTTGTGTGAAAAGTCATTTTAAATTCCTCCATCGCCTTGCCTACCCTCATTCGTTCAAAGTAGTCAAATGAAAAATCATTTATAAGTAAAAAAAGAAACAAAATTAGACAATTATGAAAATAAAAAAATCATGCAATTAAAATTGTTGTGTATGCCAGTCAGAGATATTTTGACCTGAAGTTAACAAGTAGTGCTATATATATCATTTCTACTTCTAAATTATCGTTTTTAGTTCAAATTTTTCTTTTTTCAATTGTAAGTTCTTTTTTTTTAATTCTGAATTATCTTTTAGATTCTTAACGCTCTTTCTAAAATACAAAATAAAATTGAAAAAAGACAAATTACAATTGAAAAAAGACAATTTAGAAATAAAAAAGATAATTTAGAAGTAAAAATAGTATATATAGGAAAGTCCAACGATGATTAGTCTAATAGCAATTTGTTAAATGCAAATTGGTTCGGTATTTGTGCAAGGACAGCAGGGCTGTATCATGGGATCGTGGCGCCCCATGGCAAAGGTCCTGAATGGAGCCCCTCACTCCTTGCTCTTTCTTTTCTCACTCATCCCCACCCCATTCAAGCTTAAAAAGTGATTTAGAAAAAAAGCTCAAATTATACTGACAGAGTCGAAGACAGTCTCCATTAGATGTTCATTTTTCGTGTTTTAGCAGCAGCAAAATGATCGATTACTTCGTCAAAATCAACACAATCGAGAACTTCTTTCTCAATGCTCATAAGAGCCAGACTTTGGAAGCGGGCATGCCCCATATTGCTCCTTAGGTAGGACTTAATAAGTTTTTGCTTGCTGAATGACCTTTCACAGGATGCAATGGAAGTTCCAATTGTCAGTATAATCCTCAGAGCCACTTGTAGATTCGGACAGAGTCCTGAGTGCGAGGACAGGAAACTAAGTAACTCCATAGCGTTTGCCGGTTTTTCCTTCCGAGGTTTCAAAAACATTTGAATGTCCTCAATTTCCATCTTATGGTCTGCTGCGTTGAAGTCAGTGGCAATGAAATGGCGCCAACTAGGTGTGGCGCCCGGGGCAATTGCCCCCCCCCCCCCACTGCCCTGCCCCTTGATACGGCCCTGAGGGCAGTAACTCTAAAACTAATTTTTACAATTTTTCATATATTTTCACAAATAATTTTTAGAACTTTATCACTTATGAAACAAAATCTTTTAATTTGTAGGTTATTTTTCTCAAAGTTAGAATTCTTTTTTAAATTATTATGTACAGTCTTTATAACTTGTTTTTATTATTTTGTCTTTTTTTGATATCAAAATTTTTTTTGTCTATAAATGACTTAGGATAAGGATAAAATATTTCTTATAAAGCTGTTACTATTACTAAAAAAACACTTTTTCTTTTTTTTTTTGTTACTGTTTACTGTTATCTGTTTACTGTTAAGAAAGGCCATGCTTAAGGTAGCTAACTTGAATTAATATATGTCCGGAAATTCTAGGAAGGGATCTTTTTTATTTGCGTAATCAGGATATAAACATTTATGTTGGCAAAATGAAAGAGTGTCGAGAATTAATAACACGGTATTGCGCATTTAGAATTTGTACTTGAGCAGCCAATGCAATCTAAAATCTATAATATCTATGCCTAGAAGAAATAAACGCGGAATTTGTATGAAAAATAAATACTTCCTGAAAAGGAGTATAAATAAAACGTTTTTAGGCATGAATAATAAATATAAATTTGACGTTTTCTTTGAAATACCTTTAAAATCTCACGTGTTTGAGCACCATTTTTATTTAGGTTTCAAGGCATATTGATTCAACCGCCATTATCTAAAAAATATTTATTCAATTTGGGGCTTAAAATTTTATAAGCATAGAAATGAAGTATAGTATAATATGTAGTGTCTAGTGCTTAGAAAAAACAAGCCAAAAATTTGTTCATTAGAAGACTATTCAAAAAACCATGCTCAAAAATTATTTCAAGTCCATCTTTATTCTTAAAATTTTAGGCTTTTAGAGAAGCTCTTGTTTTGCAATTTATGGATCATTATTAATGACACGAAATTTAAATTTGCGTCAACATGAGGATAAATTATTTTGAGATTGAAGTTATAAATAAAAAAAGATGATATTAATTTTATTGAAATTACATATGGTAATTTTAATGATTTCATTCCACGTCATTAGGTAATTTCATATAAAAGTTCGTTAAAAAATGCGTTTGATTCTAACATAAAAATATTTTTTACTTTTAGCAAATACTCAGTTTTCTGAATCAAGCGTCAGAAAATGCAAGGTACAAGCCTCCGAGGGTGGATCCATTTGAAATGGTTGATTTAACAAACTCTATTTCAAGTGAGCGCTTTCTTCTTTACAATAATAATGATGATGGTTAATTATTATTTATTATCGATTAAAAAATACGCACACTAAATTAAAAAAAAGGTTCAATCTAAAGGACTGTCATATTCTGTAAGTCAAAATATAGGCGGAGCGAGGAATATAATCTCCTCACACACATAATAAGATTTATTGGTTTCCTCGATTCACAAGAAATCCTTTTTCTACTCTTCACCACAAAGGCCGTGGCTTTCGCTTTCTGCTTGGCATATAAGCTGGAAAAGATTCATCCAATCGAAATATAGATTTGTCATGTTATCCAATCATATCCCGCGCTAAATAATAGGTTCGCGAATCGAAAGGATAGGTTAGAAAATCGCTTTTCTTTTAATTATTATTAGCCTTTTTATACTTATTCTCAAGTTTTCCATATTTTAAACTTTTATATTTTTTTATTAAACCAATCTTGAAAAATATATTTTAAGTAAGTTTCTTTTTTTACATACTAAGCTTTTTATATCTCTCGCTTAAATTTATGAAAAGGAATTCATAAAAATTGCACGTTTGAATAATTGAGATTATTCTTCTTAAAATGTTCAATATGAAAAATATAAATTCTCTATCTATAGAGATTTACAAATTATAATTCGTCTTTTGAATTGCAAAATTAATAATTTTCTTCTAATATATCTTTTTTAATCATCTTTCTGCAAAATATATAGTATTGCATGCCAGAAAATTTGCTCGAAAGAATCAAAATATAGAATTTTCTATTTTTTAGTTTGAATTCATGAATTATTCATCAACCATCAAGCGTTTTTTTGCTGTACAAAAACATTCTGAGACTTTTGAACAGCAAATATTTACTTTATTGCTGTTCTTTTAAGTTTATCAATAATTGCATCGTGGGTAATCTTAATGCGGTTATTTGGACTTTAAAAAATAATAATCAATCAAACTAATATCTGAAAGCTATTGGTCATTGATACCTACGTTTTCTGAATAAAGGATAGAAGCTTTTTTATTACATACGCACAGTATGCTTATTTGCGTGTGAGTACACACCATTTTTTTGATATACATTTGATTTGTACTTTAAATTTTGGCTACAATTACCCAAAAATATGTTTATTAACTTTTATCTGAAAAATATATATATTAAAAAAACTGTAAAATGTTTTACAACATTGAAAAAACCTGGACTACTTCTCATAAAAACCCTTTTTCTTTGAAAGAAAAAAATGGCGACATTAGGTATTCTGTCCTTCATGATGGAATGCATACACAATGATGCCTGTATAAAAAGTAAATTCCGTTGTAAAATGTCTTTATTCAAACAAAATTTTTGGAGATAAATTTTCGACGACTATGATCTCATCAGCTGATCTTCAACTGCCAACTGAGGGAGGGGTGTGGCGAGTTGTTGTGAATGGAACCTGTTAAGTATGTTTTTATGCTCTCATTCACCCTGGTGCTTTAGAGAAAAGATTCATACATGTATAATATATAAAAAGAATATTATAAAAATGAAGAAGGGATGTTTTAAGTAAACTGCCTAGTGTTCGCGGGGCCCTATGCAAAATGGATTGCGCGGGGCCCATTGTGGGTAGGAAAAAAAGATTAAAAGTGAGAAATAAGATTTTGAAAAAAATAAAATTACTTTTTCATTAGCACAAAATGACGATCAAAGTAACTTTACTTTGCGGACCTTGCGTTTAGCGAAATCATACAATATATCATCAAAATGAAAAATGAGAAGCGTGGGGCCCACTGCAGCCGCATAGGTTTCAGTGGCCTAAGGCCGGCCCTGCTGGCTAGGGTTAGGTTAATTGTTATAACTTTTTTTTATAAAAAAATTGTTTTTATTGCAATTTATAGACACCTTGTTGTTGTTGTTGTTGTTAGCCCCTAGATTATACTATTTCTATATGAGTAAAATCTATCAGTTCAAAACAAAGCTTTGTTTAAACTGAGAGAGTATTTCCATAAAAGCAAATACTCTCAGGGAGAAGTGGAGAATTTTGTTAAACTTTCGCAGCAGCAGCGATAAACCAGTGTAATTTCAGGCAACCCGCAAAAATGCACCATAAGGTACTGCTGGCTTTTTGCAGGAAAGATAGACATCTTCATCTATTTCACAAAAGTTAGGTAGTCAGGTGGGAAAAATAAAAGTTGTTAAATGTTACGCGCGTATATACGATGTATATTTTTTCCAGGCATTTCATTAAAATTAAGAAGAAAATCGACCTTGACCCATTTTCTACTATTTCCTCCTTTTTTAGCCAACAACTTAAAATCTGTTTTACTATGGAAGAAAAGCATTTTCACCACCTTAAAAATAACAATTAATCATATTTATTGGCATGAATCTTCTTTTTGCTTCAAGTCAACGTCTTTGATGGTGAACAAAATTGAATAATGCTGTTAGCTTGAAATTTGCAAAGAAGAGATGATGCTGGCCTTGGAAGGAGGAGTCCTATTTGTTTTATACACTATAAAATACTTGGATGTATTCAGCAATGCAGTGGAAATGAAAAGAAAGTTCAAAAATTTAGTTATGAACTTTATTTGCATTCAATTACTTCCTTGATCCACACACTATGCTTACGAATGATGTACACTGGTAAATTGGGATATTTGATTGAAGCTTTTGAAATAACTTCATCATATTTTCATTCGAGGATTCTTGTGCGAAGCTTGGTGTGATGGGATTTCACTTATACCTGTGTCCTTCAAGAACCTGTAGGACAACAGTGTACCAAGAAATGAAAATCATTTGCTTTAAATGAATGTAAAGCATTCAATTGAAAAAGAAAGCAAAGGAATATTAATCTCCAAAATTCTATTCGTCAAAGGAAAGAGGTGTGGAATGGATTTTGGGATCGCAAAATTTTGTGAATTTATAAAACTTGACTCAGAATCCTCTTTTAGTGCTTGCATCACCTTATTTTGCTCGACCATATTTTAATTGTCTTTACGTTCCATTGTGGAAGCTGCATTCTCACCTAGAGAAACCTTATTTACGCAGGCAGGCTTTAAGGAGCTAGTCTTGACTGTTTCTTCTCGGCAATTGGCAAACGGTAGATGAGAGTAATTTGGGATACCCTCAATAAGCTCTATAATTTCTACAATGGAATCGTTTTTACTTAAAGTAGGTAATTGCTTTGGCCACACCGAATTAGGGTTTAGTAATAAACACCAGGAATTTGTACTGCCGAAAAATCAGTTCATATCATGCCCAAAAAAGCGTGAATGAAATACAAAATGTCTTCCAAACATCTTCACTATGATTTGGTAAATTCTAAGCGTGTTTTTGTTACCTTTGGGTTATCTCACCCCCCTCTTAAAATTTTAATATTAAACATTTTTAATACAAATATCACTAAAAAGTTTATATTAGCAAAAGGACAAAGAAAATCAAATTGAGTTGGCGTAGTTATTTGATTCGTAAGTTAAATTAAGCATAAAATTATTTTGTTAGTTTTCTTGTAGTTTTCGATTTTCTTAGAGGTATTACTAGCTTCTGCACACTTTGGAATTTTCAATCTTATTAGAAAACTGATAAAAAGAAGGAAAGGAATGTGGCAGAGTAGATTCAATAATGCATTATTCGAGGAGAATCCAACATTTTAAACTAAAGAGAAAAAAGGTTAAACGCAAGAAAAATATTAATTGTTGCATGCTCTAAGAAAGCCCATCATGTTGAATTTTGATATTTTTCCCATTTTTAATGTATTTTTTATCAAATAAAGTACCCAGTAGATTTAATTGGATAAAAGTTATCGATTTAAGTTTTGGTGCTTTAACCCTTTCCAACACTTTTAGACAAATCGCGATTAGGTGAATATATATTTGCGTGAAGTGCTTTATTGGACCAATTGTTATTTGCACCAATCGTGATGTGGTTAGACCAATCGCACCAACATAAGCCTACACTATTTCAAATATGTAATCTACAATAATGATATATTGATTGTACAATTCGACTTTGCAGAAATCCAAGTAGCATGTGATTCCAGCAAAAATGTCGTACAAGTGCACATAAATTTTTTTGTGAGTTTTTCTGGAGAAATTTATCCCAAAAACTTCTACAGCTCTAGCGTCTGCAAGTACACTGGAAATGGGGACAACAAAGCGCTCTACACCATTCCTTTGAACGCTTGTGGAACTAAGGTAGCCATCATATGCTTACTTCAATTGAGCATTGGGTTTGCCAACTTTCAGAAACTCAAGATTATAGCCTTTTTCATGCCGCTAATAAAAATAATAATAATGAGATTTTTTTGAAAAAATTAATTATTTCATTTTTTAGCTAAAAGAAAAAGAAAAAATGTTACAATTTTTTTTTAACTCCAGTCAAAATATGAAGACGTTCCCACATGGGAACATTTATTTTAAAAAAATTTTTGTAATAATTTTTGAAAATAAATTATTTCTTTTTAACATTTCGTAAAAATGTGTTCCCACATGGGAACGTTGGCATGATAAAGGATCGAGTTTTAAAGATAGTAGTTTTGCAAAGGGTCCATCAGTAAATCTTGAGAAGTTTTGTTTACAGATCATCTTTAAAAACTCTAAAAAGCTCAAATTAATTGAATAAATTTTTTTGTTTATAAAATAACCTAAAGATATGGTTGATAGGAAAAAGGACAAACCCATTTTTTCAAACATAAATCATCATCATCATTCTCTATAACAGTGCTTCCCAACTTCCCTTTGACGAAAAATAGTTTTCACCGCCCACCAATGTTTAGCGATTTCAAAAAAGTTTTCTACAATCTTGAAAATTGTTGAACCCTTTGTATCACTAAACAGAGACTTCGCAAATAAGAATTCCTCTGTAAATTCTGAATTGTCATCAATATATCTATCATGCGCAAGCAAAAGCGACTGATTGTTGATCATTGTGGATTCATCTATATGTAAAACAAGTTGTTTGAATCTTAACTTATCACATAACGTAGTTTCTCGCTTTTTGACATTTCATTAATTCTTGCCAATACTGCATTTTTACTGAACGGAACAAATGAAAGTAAATTATTATCACCTGAACCAATAATTGTGCAACAAATTCTTGGATACAGGGCAGTACCAAATTTTCTCCAATATTATGTGCTTTACCTGATTTCGCAATTCGTAGAGAAATTTTGTATGATGTTAAAAGACCCTTTTCAAGATTATTTGGACTTTCGGAAATATTAATACTTAAACATTGTTTTTCTTTCAAGTTTTTGAAATATAGTTAACCCTTTGAGGCCTGAAAATTTTTTATCATAATTTTAGGTCCAATATTAATTTTTTTTCCTTATAATTGTACAAACTTTTAATTTTTAGAAAAAACTTTGAAAAAAAAATTAAGCATCATGAAAAAACCCATGGGACATATGTGTCCCTATCGTCCATATGTATAAAATAGTACAAAATTCAAATTTTATTTAAAAATCAAATATTTTCACAAAAAAAGACTTAGCTTTTTTTTTGGTGATAAACGTTGAAACAATATTCTTTCAAATAACTATGACCCTTAAACGTTATCATGTGTTCATCTATTGATGTTGTTGTGTTGCACTCATAGATGAACAAAATGCTTTGTTGAAATGAAGAAATAAAGGTGCTACTTTGAACGAAGGATCATATTTGGCGTTATCTTTAGATAAGCCAATGGAATTATCATTAAAATGCAAAATAGAGCGTAAAAAAGGAATCTGTCACGAGGCATCGATAAATGGAACCCTCATTGTTTCAGATGTTGACCAATAATCTCTAATTCTAGGCAATCTGTGGTATGTATACCTAACATACAAATAAATTCTTTTTTATACTTCCTACTATTCCTTTTTGTTGCATGCATATTTCTGACTGATTAATCATATAATCAATTAAACTGTCAAAATTACTCACTTCACTGAAAATTTGATAAGGAGTTGGAAAGTCTTTTTCCCGATTTAACTTAGGCAAATTTATCTTACCCAATTTTTGAAAAGTACATGGATATCTAGGAATGTCTTCTTCCTTGTTCCAACTGAGAAGCGAACAAAAAGGGACTTTCAATTTCAATGGCGAAAAATAGAATGTGGACTGCTAATTTGAGCATCAAGTATTTGAATTTCTGAATTTCTTCTATTTCATTTTCTAAATCCATTTCAATGAATTGCTCGTCTTCATAATGCAATAAAAAGTCTTTCCCATCACAACTTTCTATATCACTGGAGTCAGCTAACAAACATTCCAATCTTCTTTAGCGAAAAAATTTCTGATACGAGGCATTATAAAATTAATACGATTCCAGAAGATCTAAAAAGGCGATTAAAAAGACGCTTGGACAAAACAAAACCAATTGTTTGATTTATCAGTTACACATCCACACTATCACTTGACAAGTAATGTTTGAGAGTCACAGCCAGGGGCGCACATCTCTCATTCAAGCTCTCCTATCTCATTCAGCTCTCTTCTCTTTAATTAAATTAAAAATAATTAGCGGAATATAAGTTCGATATTTTCAGAACCTTTTTTAATGATACCAAAGTTCAGCTATTCAAAGTAATCACCAGGGCGAGGAAAAATTGACCCAAAAAATTGGAAAAAATTGACTTTATTGACTTTTTAAAGTTTCATTGAATTGAACAACTATGAACACTTTAGAGAAAGTATTGAAAATTATTTCAAAGAATCCATGACTTTGTAATACAACAATATATAATTAATGACATTTTCTGATTTAAAATTCGATCATTTTCTAGCAGTTTTTCCAGTTTAGAAAAAGATCTTTCTACTTCTAAAGTTAAAACTTGACAATTTTGTAATTTGGGATAAGTACTGTGAGAGATTTGAGAGTTTTCCATATTCATGATTTTATTGATTTCATTTTATTTGAATCTATTTTCAAGATAACTTTTAACGCCACATTCGTCTTAAATGAAATAATGTTGAAACAAGTGAAGGCATCTTCGACTGAAAAAGTTTCTATGTTGACCGTATCCTACTAAATCAATGAATCGTTAATATTCTCTAATTATTATTGTTAGCAAGTTTTGACACATATTTTCTTTTTTTAACAATTTTTTGATATTTAACAATAAAATTCCATCATCTTTATCATTAATTTCTTTACTGCTGGAAGATTTTAATGAAAATATTTTGCTGCTTGCAACCAATTTATCAATTTCGTTACAATTGGAACTGAAGTGTTGCCGATAGGTTTGAAAAGAGAACTTCTTTTTCTATTACTAATTTTGAATGATTTAATGCCGGTAATCTACAATTTTGCAGGATAAATTAACTTTTAATGTAAACTTGTGTAAAAGATGTGAAAAACATGCAATGATAAAAAAGTTTGGGAATAAAATTCCATAACTTCTGAAGCGGGTATATCATATGTAACCGCGTTTGTCAACAAAAAAATTTGTCTTACAAAAAACTTCTTCATGTTTAACCTCAGTCAGGCAAACTTTACAGTAAAACCTTATATTAGATGAATAAAAGCCCAACTATTGTGGAAGTGTTGATATAAAAAAGAAATCTTGTATGTATCGCTTATAACAATTTTAGGCACATTGAATCAAAAAGTGTTAAATATAAAAATTGACTTTATTGACCTAAACTCGAAAAATTGACTTTAATTGACTTAAAAATTTGAAATTAGTTCAAAAATTTTTAGACTAAACAAGTAAAGATCTTCTTCAAAGTGTTTTTGCTAAACGGAAATAAAAGTTAACTTTATTGACTTTTACTCGCCCTGGTAATCACAGAGATTTTTTAGTTAAAATTTAGTTCCATCAATACATCAAACATTTTGCAAAAATGAAAATTTGTTTATGTTTTTAAATGAGAGAAAAGTAGTTTTCAATCGTTACAATTTTATATCAGTGAATATTGTCAGACTCGTGTTAAAAAATTTACAAAGGTAACTTTTAATCTTTATCAGTACGTTTGTTACATTTGAAAGCTATAATTTTTTCAAGTCATGAAATTTTTTTTCAATAGCTATTTGGGAATTAATATTTTGACTAGCTATTCAGTTTAAAAGCAAAAATACTCTATTTGTTTAATATTTGAGCAGAGATATTTTTTATAATGTTACAAAAATTTTCAGTTGTTAAAAATGTATTTGATCTATTTATGACAGCTGTCAGAATTTTATTTGTAACCAGAGAAATAATAAAAAAAAACAATGATTTTCTTGTTCTCGTATACTATGATTTTTATGATTTCTGTTAGTTTAAATTGTTTTTTAGGATTTTATGTTCTTAGACTTAGATAATTTTATAAAAAGTGATTAAACTAGCGTTTTTGTATACTATGATTCCTTACAAAATGTAAAAAATACAAGCGTTACTAAATCACCCTATATAAGGGTTAGCTACTTCAACGTTGCCTTTTGCTGCTTATAAAAAGAGGTAGTCAAACTTTTCAGAGAATGAGTGAACATCGAACGTTGCTCACAACTTCAAAAGGTCCAAGTAGTGACACACGCATTTAAACTCCCGATAGATAGATTTTTCATTTGCTATATATAACTTTGATGAAAGAAAAAAGTTACTCTTAATTTTTGCCATCGCTTTTGTCAATGAGAAATACTGTTATAGAGACGTGATATCTTATTTATGTAGATATCATTTTTATAAAATAAATATTTATACAATGTTTTTTGGCAGAGAAAAATGGATTATTATGAAAACACCATCATCATCAAAATGGAGAAACGTCTTCCCGTTTTGGCATCATTTGACAAAGCGATTCACATCAAGTGCTTTCATGAGAGCGGTGAAAAAACAGTGGAATCCTTTGAAAAAAGTTGGAAAGTTTCTGTACCGTAAGAAAATATTTTATAAGCAAAGCTTCTAACATCATCTAAATTTTTTAGTTCATCTGTTTGTGTAAATTAGAGATGATATGCAAAATTTTTTACATCCTCTAAACCAGGGGCGCACATCCTCACAATTTTTGGGGGCGGTTTTTGGGATTTTAAAAATATGAGTCTTATTTTTAAGAATAAAAATAGTTTGATTTATTGATGATATTTTTCCTAACAAATGTTAAGCCGGTTAAAAGAAACGAAGATCAAAACAAATAAAGTGAAAATGAGTGACACATCTTTGAAAGTCGTTCAAGGAAAGAATTTGTTCGTTAGTGGAACCAAGAAGTTGATTCTGGGCGAAACAGCTACTCTCATAGTCCAGCTGAATAAACTCAGCAAAAGTGATTTTTTGATTTTTTTCTCATTTTAACCAATGAAAATCTTTAAAGAGCATCACCATTCACAACGCAACAAATTTATTCTAATTTTCAAGGTCATCAAGATGTTCACGTCACAAATTGCAAAGCCAAAGACCCAGACAATCTCTTTAAGCTGAAGCTGATAGATCATGATGGGTATGTAAAATACTTATTTTTCACGTATACTATTCTTTTTTTTAATAAGATAATTCATTTATGCTGATTCATGATATGAAGTTAGTTTTGTTCGATTGGCTTAACTCTTATAGCTTTGGCGTCTAATCGATATAATGATTAGGACAAATTATTTTGATGCTCCTGAATTGGAAGACTTGTTTAAAATGCTCAAAGTGATGTGAAATTAACATAAGGAACGAAGAAAAATAATTCAGAGACACTTTGCTATACTTTTGTGATTGAAATTTTTATGCACTCTTACATGATTATTTTATCTAGACGTTTCCAATTTTGTTCCAACTCAATCAATCAACTTGTTTCTTAATACTTTGTTATCATTCTTTTTGTTTTAATTTTTTTCTAGTTTGTAGATATGGATGAGTTCTTCAAAAAAAGGTTGTGCAAATCATTCTGATTCATTTTGTTATATTTGCGGTGGGCATGCTTTGTCTGTTCAAAGAATGAACATTACTCGTTTTGTTCCACATTTGAAAAAGCAAGAAAATTTACTTTTATTAGGAGCTTACTGCATAATAAAAATATATTTGCCTCCATACCAATTGCACACTCCACGAAAATGAAGGAAGATTGTGAGAGTATAAAGATGCTTTTAAAATGCATTTGTTATGATAAGCATCAATGGTCTCTTTGCATCGACTTCAAAATGTTTAATTTTTTACTTGGTCAGCAAAGTGGATATACTAAAGTTCTTTTTTTTTGTGTTTATGGTAAGGAGAGCCAAGAAAATCATTGGATAAAAAGTCTGGCCAGAGAAATCTTAACTGTACGGAATAATAACATCATAAACGAACCTCTTATTGACAAAAAGAAGATTATTCTCCCAAATGAAGGAGTTCGTTAGAACTTTGGATAAAGAAGGAGAATACTTCAAATATATTTGTGAATCTCATTCTCGTCTTTGTATCGAAAAACTTGGAGAGCTGGAATATTTGATGCTCATCAAATCAGAAAACTCACTGTCGTGGAATGAAGAAGAAACTGGAAAACAGGAGCTTTTAATCAAGACATACTTGCTTGAAAAAGTGATTATTCTACAAAAGCTTGATATATATATATATACTACAAAATCAGTGATTAATCAATGATGTAAATTGAAAATAATCCATTGAAAAAGATAGGAAAAAAGATGCTAAAATGAGTTACTCAAATTATGCACAAAGAGAAAGAAAACTTCAAGCAGCAAAGGTGAAAGGTAAGTTGCTGAACGAAATTGAAGCTGCCGCATGGTGCAGCTACGTAAAATTTATCAAATTTTTTTTGGAATCACAAGGCAGAAAATTATGTAGAAGTTCAAAATATGCTAGAAAATTTAAAAAAATTGGCTGAAAGTATCAGTCCAAAACTACCCTATCTTCATAGTCATCTAGATAAATTCGGAGACATGAGTGAAGAAGTCATGGAGAAAAGGTACCAGGCAAGATGGGGCAGTCACATGATGGCTGATTAGTGATTACTACTGGTGTCTTCAGCGTGACTACACAAAAAAGGTGCACAAAAAAGAAAATTTAGGAAAGCGTATTTTGGAACGTAACAATCTTTCGGTTCTTTCATGCCAATTTTTTAAGGAATTTTTGATGTAGTAAGAATCATTGCCATTTTCGGAACAAGCATGATTTAACTATCCTAAGAACTTGAAAAATTTTGTTGCCTTGTGAATTTTGCTAATGCCATTGTCCCTCTCAATGTACTTATTGTTGCCTGTTTTTGCACGATGGCTCCAGGGCGAACAAAAGTCAATAAAGTCACTCTTTTTTTTAATAATTTTGAAAATGACGACTAAAGATTCTTTTGAAACTTGACAAAAACTTTCATGTTTCTGACGAGAAGTTTCAAAAATTTAGGATATAGGATCAATTGTAGAGATCTAGGATTATTTTGAAAAAAAACTCTTCTTTTTGAAAGCACTACAATCAGAAAAGTCCCTCCTATATTCATCTAAGTTAGAATAATTTTTTTTATTTGTGCAAAAGCATCATCACATGTTAATAAAGAGTGCAAGGTTATTAATATTGGAATATTCTGATGCATGTGAGCATTTAAAGGACTTTTACATAAATAAATAATTCTAGGTTAGAATCATGTTCAATTATACACGTAAAAGAGTATTGTGGGTAAAAATTGTTGTGTTAACAAACGAGAAAACCTTGTATAAATCCTTGACACAACATGCCCAGTCACCATATTTAAATTGCGAAGTTCCAATAAAATTTCAGAAGCGCTATTTTTATTGTGGACTCTTCAATAATTGCATAGTTTATCTTTTCAAAATGATGCCTTTATCTTTTCTGTTTTTATCATTTTATTGGTTGAATTGTTCATTTAGCTTTCATAAAATTTTAAATCACTTCCTTTTAAGGGTCTTAGGAATGAATCCACTCTTTTATAACGAAAACATCAACCTTTAAAATACAAATTCAATCGAAAGTTTTCTTCGTTATTAGTATATAATGAATAAATGATTTAGGAAATGGCGTGGCGTAGAGAATCCACAAAACACACAATTGCGTAACATCATATATCATTATTATACAGTTACAACAGGATATAACGAAATAAAGCCACTACAAATATTTATTTAGAAATGATAGCACAACGTAAAAGGAGTAGAGTCCTATTTACACAACAAATGAGAAACGCCCTAGCAAATATTATTTATTGATCAGTATGTATTACTAACTTAAATACAGATTCGTTTTTTCGCTTATTCCAACTTCTTCCAGCAAAAGAGAATCCCCTATCTTAGACTTAACCGAGACATAGAGTGCCCCATCCAAAGGTGATTGGTCGCACCTCTATGTAAGACATGCGTCAACTTTCATTCTCTTCAGGGAATCTGTTGCATTAGAACTATATTAGACATAGCTCATTGTATTTCACTTGCCTTCTCGTGGCATTAGTTTATGTATGTATGTAGACAGGCATGTTATTTACTTTCTCCCTAACATCTTACATTACAAGTCTAACTTGTTTAAGCATGCCAGTCTCACGACCAAGTCAACCCATTAAGTCCCAATGCTCCCATTTGGGAACATAAGTAATTTCATCTTCTTCTGCTTTTTTCAATGACTTTGAATATAAATCGTCTGTGTTTTTTTAGATATCGTCTGATTTCTATGGTACTTAATGGGTTAACCCTTTGAAGACCAAAATTTTAAAGACTTATCGTCTGCTTTATTTTTCAATGCAATTTTATATATCTAAAGCAGAGATTTTCATTTCCTGGGACACATGTGACACATCGGTCCTCAAAGGGTTAACGTGGCTTTATTAGGTAACTCGCTTGACCAGGCAGCAATTAACATTATTTGTCCAAATTTAAAAAATAAAAAAGAGGAAAATTATTTTTTATACATACCGTGTTTGTTTTTTTAGTTAATTAAATATTATTTTGTAATAAATAAAAAAAGATATACACTTTGAGTTTATTATTTAGATGTAAAAATAGACTTTCATTTTTTTCACACCCATTGTAGCTGTCATATTTTCTAAGCCTATAACTTTGCTCAAGTAAGAAGCGTTACCATGATATGAAGTTAAAATATATAAGTTGAATAATGAAAAGCACCGTACTTATTCGGTTATTATTTCAAATAAATAGTTTGCAATTTTGAAAGGTTTATTTTATTTCACTAGCAAATGTTATATGTAATATAAAATACTTGATGGAAAAAAGTTTAGATAACAACAAGTAACTAATTTTCGAGAAATAAAAAACATACTTTACTTATTTTATTTTTTCTAAAACGCTTTCAACATTACATAATTTTTCTAAACAAAATGATTTATTAAAACTGAAGAAAAGTATAAATTTCATTGCTAAATATTACTTTAATAAGATAAAAATTGTTATTTATTAAAGTGTAAACAAAATTGATAAGAAAGAAGAATCATAGACAAGAAGAACCTTACTACAAATGAGTGAATAACAAAGCTATATCAAAACAATATAAGTAAACAGGTGATGAACTAACATAGTTGACCTTATCAACACGAAGGCGTATTATGCTTAGATTTCCTCTGTGACTATGATTTATATATAACCACGTGCAAGTTTGCTCACCTTCTCTTAAAACTACTTTTCATGTTTTTAAAGCATGTGAATAATAAATTATAAGTTATTTTCATATGTTAACTGGGGCTGCCCTTAAACTGGAAGTAGCTGGCGCTTAACTGCGTTGGCAAGGTGAGCTCTTATACAATCAAGGTCAATGGTGGGCATATACAAAATTCATTTGGCGATTACAAAAATCACCGCTCTGTTATAAAGGTAGCGGTGCTTTCAACAGATCAAACTGTGTAACTCATCATATATGCATGGATTCTATGCTTGCCTCAGCTCTTTTACTAAGATCATTTCTAAAATACATTACTTCCAAGTATCTGAAGATACTTGAAAACAAAGCAAATTCAAATTTTATTCTTCTCAGTGTTATGAACGATTTTATTGCAATAATATAGTAAGATTTTTAAAAATAAAATTTCTTCCATTTTTACTAGCCCTTTTTTCCAATTATAACAAAGAAAACTGCTTCAAAGTTTGTTAAAAAAATTTGGGTCTAGGAAACTTTTTTAAATATATTGTTTAAATTAAGAGTTTTTTAATTACTTTTTAATAAAAGTATTTCGATTAATAAGATAGGTGCTCACATAGTGCAATAAAAAAGTCATTACGCATTGCATTTTCCTTAAAAAATCAGTAACTTAAATTTGTTTTTTGTTTTTTTGGATCAATAAAATATTTTTAATGATAGAATGCAAATTGAATTTTCCTTTGTGAATCAAAGCGTCTAATAATCGGGAAAAGAAAAATAAGCAAAAGTATAGGCAAAAATATTTAATATAAAAAATAAAGAAATTACACGAATAGCTGTCTAAAAATTTAGCTTTGAGTAAAAATTAATAAAATTAAAATGGTATGCAAAATTTTATATCATTTTGAGGATTTCTAAAATTGACTTTTGTGGGTAAACTTTAGATGTCCAGTGATTTCAAAGTATGTTGGCTACGTTAGAAAGAAAAGTACGACTCAATCCGTGTTTTCCTTCTTCCATTTCAAGGCTTTCAAATTCGCTGATGAAACAGATGTCATCTTTACCTGCACCGTTCACATTTGCAAATTTAAATGTACAAGGGTATGTGCTTTGACACTGTTTATGTTCACTTGATCTCTTTCTAAATAATGATAGAACTTTGTTAAGATTCGCCAAGCTATCGATAAAGTTCGATTGAAAAAGAAAGCGGGGGATTGGCTTAACAGGAATTAACTGTACGTCAATCAACTAAAATGATATTTTTAAAGTGTCAAAGAAGGATCGGGATAAATTGTGGGAAACCTGATTTCAAATAATTATGTTAGTAGTCAGCGCTAAATTGTATAGTTGAATCGCTTGACAGTAAATTTTCCCAAAGATAAACATAACTTTTTTACTCACAAAGGAGTAAATTCAGAATTTACTTTTCAAATTTATGTAAGTTAAATTTGTTATGTACCTGAACTTTTTACAAATTTAAAACTTAACAAATTATTTTATAAATTCTGATTTTAAAAATACCAAGAAAAATGACATTTACAAAATTGTATACATTTTACACAGCTTAAAATTCTCGAATATGGCAAAATCTCAATTTTGAACTTCAAAGAAAAAAAATAATCATAATTTGAAGAAAGTTACATTATTTAGATTTAGATGCGATGCTTATTTATATCTAATAAGGAATCATGAGGAGTGGAAGCAAAAAGTTTGCAAACCCCCACTGCTTTAAACGAATAGTATAAAAAAAATAAAAATTATAAAATATAATATTAATATTAATATGCAAAGATTGCGCTAACGAATACTTGAGGTTTTTATTCAAAAGCTTAATAAATATAATTTAAGCATTTAAAATACTTTCAACAAAACGTTTTGATCCATGTTCGATTAGGATCTAAACGTTTTTAAATATCGCAATTTTTATTCTCATATAATTTTAGGGTACGAAAAAATGTGAAGTTAAAAATACGCAATTTGTTTTGGAAGCGTAAGCCAGAAGAAGTAACCAATCGTTTGCTTGAGAGCAAGCAGCTTCTTTAGATAGCGGCTTCTTGTGTATTTTTTGTGGTATGATGAGTTAGGTATACGCTTTGTGTTTATTTTTTGTGGTATGATGAGTTGGTTTAATTTTGGGCTAGGGATTTCGCTATGATTTAAGCCGTATATGTTTTGTGTCTATTTTTGTGGTGTGATGAGTTATGCAGACAAAATATATGCATGCAGACGTTATAATGTTCAACGCGCGTTTTGATTGGTTGTTAGCAAATAGTTCGTTGAGAAAAAACAAGCCAATCAAATTACAGAGATAATATTATATTGCCATGTATGCTATTTTTATTCATTTTTTTAAATTGAATCATAGAAAATGTATAGAAATCTCATCAGGTTTATAATTTTCTGCTTTGCAGTTTTTGCTTTCCCAAATACTGCAAGTGTTATCAATAATAAAAATAAAAGAGGTTTTCAGAAACGATTCGACATTTTAAGCCAAGGTTGTAGTTCATTAGAAAATCAGCTTACCAGAAATTATAAAATAAAAAAATATCAACTAAAGGCTTGTAAAAATTTGAGATGCGACCCGAAAATTTACAAGTTAGAAGAATTTAATTATTTTTTAAAGATTACAATGTTATTAAAAGGATTAAATTGGTTAGGAAATGATGTGGGAAAATTATACAGGTGTAAATTAAGGGGCGGTAAAACATGTAAAGGAAAGGAGCAGTGCTACAATAATCTCTGTAAGCTAAGATGTTCATGTGGAATTGGGGATGTAGGTGAGGAGGAATGCGCAAACTATGACAAAATGGCGTGCACCTCCAAAAAAGATTGTGAATACATGCCCAATGGAGGCGTGTGTAAGAAAAAAAAGTGTAAATGTCTGCCTTCCCGGTATTTCAAGAATGGTGAGTGCAGAGAGAGAGTGAAGTTGGGTTCAAAATGTGGAGAGGATAAGGAATGCAACAGCAATAAATGCAGCAAAGGCAGGTGTACCTGTCAGAAACACGAATATGAAGAAAGTGGCGTTTGTCTAGAATTAAAAATCTACGCTATGCCATGTGAGAAAAGTAAAGAATGTGAGTCCAAAAAGTGCGGAGGGGGAATGTGTAGGTGTCAAAAAGACGAGTATAATAATAGAAATAATAAATGTTTGAAAAAGAAAAAATTAAATGAAAGTTGCATCAACAACAAAGAATGCTCCTCTAATATCTGTTATGACGAGCAATGTTCGTGCAATAAAGAAAAGTACTACCAGAGAGGCGATTTATGCTTAAAGAAGAGAAAACTAAGGGATATTTGCAGTATAGATTATATGTGTTTTTCGGGGCATTGCCGAAGTGGTTTGTGCGAGTGCAAAAAAGGGGAATACCAAGTAGAGAGTCAAGAAGACGGCAATAATAAATGTTTGAAAAAGAAAAAATTAAATGAAAGTTGCATCAACAACAAAGAATGCTCCTCTAATATCTGTTATGACGAGCAATGTTCGTGCAATAAAGAAAAGTACTACCAGAGCCACGATTTATGCTTAAAGAAGAGAAAACTAAGGGATATTTGCAGTAAAAATTATATGTGTTTTTCGGGGCATTGCCGAAGTGGTTTGTGCGAGTGCAAAGAAGGCGAATACCAAGTAGAGAATCAAGAAGACGGCAATAATAAATGTTTGGAAAAGAAAAAATTAAATGAAAGTTGCATCAACAACAAAGAATGCTCTTCTAATATCTGTTATGACGAGCAATGTTCGTGCAATAAAGAAAAGTACTACCAGAGCCACGATTTATGCTTAAAGAAGAGAAAACTAAGGGATATTTGCAGTATAAATTATATGTGTTTTTCGGGGCATTGCCGAAGTGGTTTGTGCGAGTGCAAAAAAGGGGAATACCAAGTAGAGAGTCAAGAAGACGGCAATAATAAATGTTTGAAAAAGAAAAAATTAAATGAAAGTTGCATCAACAACAAAGAATGCTCCTCTAATATCTGTTATGACGAGCAATGTTCGTGCAATAAAGAAAAGTACTACCAGAGCCACGATCTATGCTTAAAGAAGAGAAAACTAAGGGATATTTGCAGTAAAAATTATATGTGTTTTTCGGGGCATTGCCGAAGTGGTTTGTGCGAGTGCAAAGAAGGGGAATACCAAGTAGAGAGTAAAGAAGACGGCAATAATAAATGTTTGGAAAAGAAAAAATTAAATGAAAGTTGCATCAACAACAAAGAATGCTCCTCTAATATCTGTTATGACGAGCAATGTTCGTGCAATAAAGAAAAGTACTACCAGAGCCACGATTTATGCTTAAAGAAGAGAAAACTAAGGGATATTTGCAGTAAAAATTATATGTGTTTTTCGGGGCATTGCCGAAGTGGTTTGTGCGAGTGCAAAGAAGGGGAATACCAAGTAGAGAATCAAGAAGACGGCAATAATAAATGTTTGCAAAAGAAAAAATTAAATGAAAGTTGCATCAACAACAAAGAATGCTCCTCTAATATCTGTTATGACGAGCAATGTTCGTGCAATAAAGAAAAGTACTACCAGAGCCACGATCTATGCTTAAAGAAGAGAAAACTAAGGGATATTTGCAGTAAAAATTATATGTGTTTTTCGGGGCATTGCCGAAGTGGTTTGTGCGAGTGCAAAGAAGGGGAATACCAAGTAGAGAGTAAAGAAGACGGCAATAATAAATGTTTGGAAAAGAAAAAATTAAATGAAAGTTGCATCAACAACAACGAATGCTCGTCTAACATCTGTTACAACGAGCAATGTTCGTGCAATAAAGAAAAGTACTACCAGGACGACGATTTATGCTTAAAGAAGAGAAAACTAAGGGATATTTGCAGTATAAATTATATGTGTTTTTCGGGGCATTGCCGAAGTGGTTTGTGCGAGTGCAAAGAAGGGGAATACCAAGTAGAGAGTAAAGAAGACGGCAATAATAAATGTTTGGAAAAGAAAAAATTAAATGAAAGTTGCATCAACAACAACGAATGCTCGTCTAACATCTGTTACAACGAGCAATGTTCGTGCAATAAAGAAAAGTACTACCAAAGAGGCGATTTAAGTTACGTGAAGAGAAAACTAAACAAAAATTGCATTTTAAATGATATGTGTTTTTCGGGGCATTGCCGAAGTGGTTTGTGCGAGTGCAAAGTAGGGGAATACAGTGTTGAGAGGGAAGGTAACGCACCTTGCAGAAGAAAGAAGGAGGTCAAGGAACCGTGTTCGCAAGATAAGCAATGTATGAGTGGGTATTGCAAGCAAGAGTACTCGACTGAGAGCACAGGGGCTTCTGTTTGTGCGTGTCTAGATGGTTTTTACAAGGGTAAAAAGTGCCAAAGATTTGTGCCGTTCAATCTTCGGTGCAAGAAGAGTAAGAAATGTGGTAAGAAGCTCGTGTGTAAGAAGGGAAGGTGTGTGTGCAAATCAGGTTACCAGTTCAAAGAAAAAGAATGTCAGCCTGGTAAAAAAAAAGCTTGCTACTCTGTTTTATTGTCGGTGATCTCGAAGTCTAAAAATGGGGATATGTACATTTTCGAAGAAAACAACAAAAAACTAGAGATTGGGATGCAAGAAAGTATAGATAGAATGTCAAAGAGAGTATTTCAAAGTTACGTAGACAATCGAGTTGTAATAAAAAACGGGGGCATTATTATCGAAGTGTTCATGAAAGAATTGAACAAAAAAGTAAAGGAAAGAATTGTAAAGATGTTAACTTTTAAAATAGGATTTAAGAAAATGAACAGCAAAGGAATCAAGCCAATTTCAAAGTACAAAAATATGATTGTTAAGATAGAAGAAAAAAAAAGGTGTTGGAGTATGAAATATGTTATCTCTTTAGTTGTGATTCTATTCTTTTTGATTCTGCTATTTATTATATTTATGTGGAAAAAAAAGAATAACCGCCTCCCTATTAGAGAGTTAAACAATTAATTTCTAGAAAAAAACAATTGGATCCTAAAGCCATATGGTTGGAGTGGGCGGGACGGCGATTCAAGCTAAAACAAGGAAGATGATTTCAAAATGACGAAAGAACTAAAAAGAGTAATATACTACACAACTCGAAGCCAAATGAAGAATTGGAGAAATCTAAAAAGAAAGTTAGAAAACAGGCAAAAAGATATGTGACAATCGAAAAACAAAGCGAGGAGATGTAGCCAAACAGGCAACAATGAGTGTGGGATTTCTGGCTCACATGAGACCCCCGCCTTAGAGCGGATAATACCGGTATGGGGGGACCTGTATTCCAGATAAAGTAACTTAAAATGCATTTATACGTCACGTACCTGCTGCAGGTAAGCCACGAAATAATAAACAGAAAAGCACATCCTTTGAAATACACATGTAAAATGCGGGGATAAAAACCGCTGTTTAGCGTATGCAGTTTACCTTAGCTTTATGATATACTCACTTCAAAATTCATTTCATATCAACTACCTTTATTCCATCTCAAATTAATAACCCTCTACCAATATGTATATCGAACGAAGCGATAAACAAACACTCTACCATTGATCATATGTTTCGACCGCGGCGAGAAACAAACACTCTCCAAATGATCGTATGTTTTGAGGGCGGCGAGAAACGACCACGGCATCGATTAGTAATGATATATTATGCTATTTATAACATTGTTAATAATATCACAAACGAACTAGACCTGGCCGGTAAACATATTTCAAAATACAAATTGTAGAAGTAAAGATCGCTAGATAACCACCACTTTTAGAACAGTTTGAAAGGTAGGGAATCGGGAAGGAAGAGTGCTACAGAATTGTTTCAAAAGCAAGATACCTTAATAAAGAAGGAATGCTTGGGTAAGGACATTTTATGAACAAGTCGCGGTGAAGTTCTGTCTTTTTCAAAGTTAAAAGAGATGAATTCGTTAAATATAGGTGAAAGCAGCAAGTATACTTGTGTAACAGCGACATTGAAATGGTATATATCCTTGAGTTTCGAGATGGAGTTGTTAGGAAAGGTTATTTGTGTGGGAGGTGGGGTTGCAGTTAAAGATAACTCTCAAAATCTTTTTTTGAACCAAAAGTAGAGTTGTGTCCTTTGTGTGATCCAATTAAAGATACTGTACTTTATATGAGGCAGAAAAAGGCTTTTGTAATGTGTAATCATTGTTTTTATGGGCAAAAACCGTTTTGCCTATTTCAGTGTACCACAGATGTATGCTAGCTTGTTAGAAATGTGCGAGATATGATTATTATTAATCATTAAACCCAAGAAATTAAATTTTAAAACTTTTGGAAAACCAATTTTAGTTAAAGAATCATCAAATACAGAATTATTAAGACTATACGAAAAAGGCACATCTTTATTTTTTTAGAGTTTATAGACAACCCATTATTACAATTTTTGATCAGCTTTAAAAAGGATTCATTCAGAGAACCTTTAGAAAATAACACTGTTACGTCATCAGCATACATTAAAATTTTAACATTTGGTATTGGAGCCAAAATTAAACCTTGGATGGAGTACACCAGAAGAGACTTTCTTCTTATTGGAAAGACAATTGTTTATAGAAACTGTTTGATATCTATTTTTGAAATAGAATTGAAAGAATTTTATAATAACATTAGAGAATCAATATAATTTTAGTTTAGACTTAGAGTTATTTAGTTTAGAGAGTAACAAGGCGCAATAAAATCGAATGCATGACTCAGGTTCAAAAACAGAGCAGACATCATTTTTATTTTCTATAATAAATCTATGACGATATTGTTGAAGTCTAAAACCAAACTAAAAAGGAGAAAAAAAGTCATTAGATGTGAAATAATTATTTATTTGTACATGAAATTTTTTATTAAAAATCTAAGAGATAAAACTCACAATGGATATGGATCTATATCCTTGGCATCCATTTTTTATCTTCTTTCTTACAGGATAATTTTACTTTCTTTTAATGCATCAGAAAAAACATTCTTTGAAATGTACGAATTGGAAGCTACCATAAGGGTGAAAGAATTGTAAATGTGAACTTTTTTTAAATGATAGCCGACAATCGAAAAACATCTTCACTACGACCACCTTTACAGATAACATCATTTAGAGACACTTCTCTCAAGGAAAATGAGGAAGGCTTTTGTTCAAAAATGTTAGCCTTTGCATTGAAGACATGATTTGGATTTAAATTATTCATAGAATGGTCATTAAACAAATTGCAAACTACAAGGTACTCCGTCATCATGGTTGCATTAACGTTTATAAAAAAGAATTACGTTTGTGTTTGACTTTTACAAAGGAATTAATAACTCCAAGTAAATTTGCTATTCCTGTTATCATTTAATGATTTTTCAAAGTAGGTACTGTTTTTAAAATGCTTAGTCAAATACTTCACTTCATTTCTCAATAACAGAAATATGAGTAATCATCAATTTTTGATTTCTTCCACTTGCGATATATTTTATTCCTCTTTCTAATCAATTCCAGGAGTGTAACATTAGCCGATGCTTCTTTTTCTTTTTAGAGTAACATTTGGGTGAATCAATAACATTAATTGAAAGATTTTTGTAATTTGAGAGTTTATAATTTCAATAAGAATAGATGGTTTTTTTCAAGTAAGATATAATATTTTTCAATCATAACACTGTCCAACAAATTTTTGTTACAAGCTAAAATATATCATTTTCTAATAGTCCTAAACTGTTATTTTCTAAAAAGTAATCTCTTTATATTCAAAATGCCTCCTATTTTTTGTTATTTGCGTTTTCGTAAATATATGTACCTATTATCTGTATATATAAAATCACAATACATGTACAAATAAAAGTATGAAAAAACAAATTTATTTTTTATATTTATGTTTTTTTCTGTGAATATTTTCTTTTTCTTCTCTATACAATGTTCAACAATAGTCAGCCAGCATATTCCGGCTCGATTTTGCTTTGTAGCGGTTTTCAATTTTTGAAATATCTTTGTGAAAACTTTCTCCATGTTCATCGCTTACATCTGATAGATTTTCAGAAAAAAACGACAAGTGGGAATCCAAAAAATGGACCTTTAGAGACATGCGACAATCAAGCATTTCATAGGCTTTAATTAATTGAGAGACAATTAATTCGTTGTCTTCAGATTTATGGCGTCCTAAAAAATATTTGCAAACATTTTTGAGACTTTTCTAAGCATTAGCTTCCAACTCATTAAGGGTCTCGTCAAAGTTTTCATCCTCCATCAATTGCCGTATTTGGGAACCAACTAAAATGCCCTCTTTCAATTTTGCATTACTTATTTTTGAAAATTTGGCTTTCAAGTATAAAAAACTGGAGCCATCATGCTTGAGCGTTTTAAGAAATTCTTTAATCAACCCGAGTTTAATGTGAAAAGACGGCAATATAATTTGTTCTTTATTTACTAAAGGCTTTTTTACTATATTTCAAAGCCTATTTCAGATCTCGATCTTTCTGGCCAAAGTTTTTGTTTGTAATGTTTGTTAGAATCTCGAGAATTCCATAGGCACAGAAAACAGATAAATTTAGTGTAACCTGTTTGCAAACCGTTTAAAATTGCCACTACTTTTAAATCTGCACAGAGAAGCCAATTGTGCTCTTTGTATTTTACTTTTTCTAGTATAAATTTCAGATTTTCATAGTTTTCTTTTAAAGAGGCTGAATAAGCGATTGGTATTGATGGCAAAGCATTTCCTATATGTAAGAGTACAGCTTTGGTACTATTAGCTGATCAATAAAAAGTCTCCATTGTGAAGCTTCATAAAATAAATTTAATTTTTCAAAAAGAGTATAAATATTGCTACAGTAGCACAAATTGTTTTCAAACAAAAAAAATTCTTTCAAAACTTCAGACCTTGAACGATATTTTGTTATTCTAGTTTCTCTGGTTAAAAGATTCTTTTCTTTCAACCGAGAAACTAAAAGTTCACTCTGGTGTTTAGTCAAATTCAAATCTTTAACTAAATCCTTTAATTCACTTTGATTAAACACCGTTGGCTCAATAAATTATGTGTTAGAAAAACGAAATGTTTCATCGCTTCTTTCACTATCAAACTCGGTCTCAGAGCTTTCTGAAGAAAATTTTGATGAAACTGAAGGTGCAATTGGTATAGGAATCTCTTCAGAATGAGTTACTGGACGAATAGCGGAATTTAAATTTGGATAACTTACTTTATAGGCGCTTTTTGATGTTATACCTACAAAGTATATGTAAATACTAATACAAAAAACATTTATAAGCGAAAAAATTACCTCGTAATTCAGTCAATGCAAAAATAGCAATCTGTATAATGATCTGTGCTCTCTCTAAATCATTGGTATTCCAAATTGTAACTTTTGACTTTTATTTTTAGACCATTTTGACAAAGAATTTAAACAAGTAGTACTGCATATATGTGGAGCCCAAGTTTTATCTTGGTCTCCCAATTTAATTCCAAAGTATAATTTATAAAGTTTTTTAACATAAGGTGTAATTTTTCTTTTATTTTTTTTAAATGTAACACAGCCACAAATGTAGCAAAAACTATCGTGGTTAGCTTTGCATAAATTTCTAGGCATTTTAATATTGACTAATTTTAACCTGCAAAAATTAAAAAAAACCAAATTACTAAAAATTTAAGTCATTTTTTAAAAAAAAATTTTTAATTTCAAATTTGTCATAAAAAAATACATGAATAAAAGTTAGTTTCATATTTGTAGTTTAAAAAAAAATTTTTTTGTGCTGGACAAGGTTAACAAATTTAGTCTCATCAAAAAGGATATATTCTTGATTTTATGGGAAGATGTAAGATTCAGAGATACTCAGATTGGAAAATGCTCAGAGATAGCAGTCTTCAATACATAAGATAAATAATTTTTAACATTTAAGACAAAAGTCTCCAAGCAAAATATTTGTTGAATTTATTAGACAGCTTGCTTAAATAATATTCAAGGTGTTGATTAGAAGATTCTATTTTATCGGTAACAGTAGAAGTAGTGAAAGATTATATGTTGAACGTTCATAAAGATTTCAATACTGAACTCCTCGAAAGTATTTTCAAAAGACCCTGAACTATGTGTAAAGAAAGAAGATACAAATAATCATTTTAATAAAAAAATAAATAAAATTATTTTAATTATCAATAAAATAATTTGATAATAATGATTATCAAATTTAGTCAAAAATGATTCTTCTAAGCAAATTGCCTAAATACGATTTTTAATGCGCGAATTTAAATTCTCGATAAGGCATTTTAATTTGAAAAAAAATATAGCCTGTAAAGACTGAACATTTAGACTAATTATATTTACTTCATTTGTTTCGTTAATAAAGCTAGAACATGAGAAAGTAACTACAGATTTTAAATTAATATATTATGGTCAAATAAATCGAACGAAAACAAATCGGATAAATTATATCTTTGAAAACGATCATTCCTTATCATAAACTGTTGATTCTTAACAAAATTAAGCTCTTCCGAAACATACTTACATTTTCTACTCCTGGCAGAGTGAGATAATATCAGTGCATTTAGCTTTAACCCAATTAACACATTTAAATTCACTTTTATCAACATGGCAATAGGATTTCCATTGGGGTCTTCGCAACAGCATCTACAAACACTACTCGCATTCTAACAATTTAATGCAGGGTGCCCGATTAAGCAAGAATTGGAGCAATGCTTATACGGAAAATAGGGTAACACCCTACAGTCATGCAAGTTAAAAAATAAACTAAAATTACACAAGCTAATATACTTAAAAACAGAAACGGATACTTTTAGGATATCCATTTTCAGTTCACGATTTTAAAAGGTTTTGAGAGGAGAAATTGTATTGTTCCGGCATTATCAAAGGTATTTTGAAGTCCTTCATTTTTAATGTAGTTGAGGAAACTAGTGAGTCGTTATTAAATGAAGTAGGTACTTACATTAGGGAAAATTTAACTTCTTTCATGATTTTCATTTTATAATTACTTATCACGATTGTTTAAAGCGATGGAATCTTTCAGATTTATAATTTTTTTAATTTGGATGAGTTTTAGTTCTTGTTCTTGTTAAAATTCTTTAATATATCTTCACAATTTTCATCATTAGTATGAAACAATTATTTGGATTTTACATTTTTTGATAATACTCCTGAGTACGAAGGTTTTTTATCTTCCAAAGTTTGCATTTCTTCGTAAGAACATCTACCTTGGGCTTAAGGTTTCAGAGATCTTTGAGAATCGTTTTTCAGCATTTGTCGAGTGGTTACAGACGGGTGCCGAGTTAGAGATACAGATCTTACAGATGCATCTAATTCAAAGGGCATAAAAGTGATCTATTACTTCGTTAAAACTTTCATTCAAATCCAAAGATCACTTAAATAAAAATGTGCCATATCTTTACGGTATGAGTTTTCACATGAAGAACAAGACCATGAGCTATTAGAAGTATTTATTGGCAAGTGGCCGATTAAAAAAAGTAATAAAGTATATAAATCTCCATTTTTAAAACAATGCCAAATTTTATATAGAATATGAATATCAATTCTTAGTTAGAGAAAGCTTAAAGTTAAGAGTTTAGTTATAGGGTTGACCTAAAGTAGAACAGACTAAAAATTTATTTCAAAATACAATATTAAATTGAATAAAATTAAAAATTGAAGAGAATACAAGAAATGATGTTAGCCGTAAGGAAAGTAGTCTATTTTTGAGTATAAACAATTTTCACCACCTGTAGTCTAAAAACACTTTTCTTTTTACTAAAATTTGGCGTCTTATTTTAAAGAATATATATTGACCCCCAAGCACTCTTAAAATGTAGAAGTATTTTAAAAAATGTTAGGTAGTCTTTTTCTATTAACAAATTATGGGAAAACTTTTTCAAAGTAATGATATTTGAAGGAACATAAAGTTTCACAGAATAGTCAACAATTTTAATGTTTTCATTGAAAAGTTGTGCTTTGATTCTGAAAGTGTTCAAAACAAGATTTTAATATATAGTCGATGTTGACGTTATCTAAAACCAGTTTAATATATGATGAATATTGACATTAAAGTTAAAAACAAAGTTATAATCAATATTGAAATTAGTTTAATAGTGAGAACTTGGTTTTCAAAATATTTTAATGAATAAATATTTAAAAATATATTTCAATTTCAGTGTAAAACGTGCAATATTTTGATGTTACACGTCATGATGTACTTAACATGAGGAAATAGTTCATTTCAACCTTTGGATCGTTGTTTACTTTACACCACATTAATAATAAACAGTAAAAATTAGATAAAAGCAATTTCTAGTTTTTATCATATTGAGTGCTTTTATCAAGGTACCGATTACAGATAGAATGTCCATAAGGCATTGATTAACTAAAAGTAGTGCATCTACAATTAAAAAGTAATCTTTTGATTTTTAAATTTTGAAAACCAAAGTTTGTTTAATAACACTATGTAACAAAAAAATGTTCCAGTCTATTTTTGCTTAAATCGAGGCAACTGAATACGTTGATATAGTATTTCTTTTTTGTAACATCGATCTTTTTATAATTTTTGATTAATCTAATTTATGAGAAAACATTGTATTTTTTGGGTTGTTCACCTAGATTTCCATCTTTTATGATTGTGAAATTTTTTTATGTGTTCCAGTAATGAATTAAGTATTGGAAATGGCTAAAAGACACTATAAGCTATAACCTAATAATTTTTGTATGCAATATATTACTTAAAGCAAGCAAAATGCATTTTAAGTGCTACAAAATATTGAATCACATATGGAGAATGTTTTTAGATCAGGATAAGATGTTGGTTGTTCATGCAATCTGTGGATCTTATACAAGGATAAGTAAGCACAAAATGAATAAGAATTGGCGATGAGTTGCCAATTCCATATGTTCAGCATAGAAATCGACATACAATATTCATATTTCCCATTACGATGATAACTGAAACAGAAAAAAAATGTTAGCTTACAACAGAAGCTTCATTTTCCAGACTAATAAGAGCTTGGTCACGCAGTGAATGTTATGAAACCTAGGAGTTTGGGAAAGTGAAAAAATGAAATTAAGCACTCATTTTATTATTAGCTTAAAAAATATATCAAACACCTCATTTTTAGGCAAAAGTTAATGACTAGAAAAGCAATCTACTCAGGCTGGTGTCCCAAAAAATGTAAAGTACGATTCTCTATTCTCAAGCTTGCATATTTAAATTCAGTATAAAGTTTGCAACTTTTTCACGTATCACACGCCATGTTTCGCCTTAAATTGAGCGAAGTAGCTTGTATTAACCCTTGAATCAATATATGCTATACCGAATAATAGTAACTCGGTTAAAAAGGGGAACGCAAATTGTAATCTTTTTTCATAATGAAGTGGTTTTAGGGAGATGCCAATTACACCTTGAATTCCAACGATGCACCAGCAATGATTTATTAGATGGTGATTATACCAATGCTAAATTAACACATTTACGGCCAATGTTCCTATTTTGGAACATAAGTAATTTCATCTTCGTCTGCTTTTTTCAATGAATTTGAATATAAATCGTCTGCGTTTTTTTTAGATATCGTCTGCTTTGCTTGGCCTTAAATGGGATATATCAATTATAAGTGATCACTTCCTCACCATTGATCTTATATCTATTACAAATATAGCGAGTTACAACGTGGTAGTTTGATGTGGATTAGAAAACGAAGAATTTTTTAACAAATGCAGAACACATAAAAACATATGGATTCAAATGATGTATACGTACGTGTATTGTATAAAATATCCACAACAAAACAATAATAATAATTGTGAAAAAAATACAGTGAATTTACAAAATATAAAAAAAATTTAGACTAATTTAAAAGCGTTATATTTTTGAAATTTAATTTCACAATCCCTTTGTGAAAACTTAATTTTTTTAAATATAAAATTCTCCTTTCTTTTTATTGAAATGAAAACATTAGATCGGGATGCTGTAGAATTACGATCTATTTTTGAAACTTAAACTATTTTAGAGAAGTTGTTCACAAGACAAAAAAGCTTATACAAGGCGCCATAAAAGAGCTTTGTCAAATTTGAACAACGAAACGCTCAAAATCATCGAAGAGAAAATCGAAATTGTGGACAACTACTTTTTTTGGCCAAGTCAAAATAATAATTCATGTAAGTGGGACTAAACTTTCAAAAATCAATATTTTGTTTTTGAGATTTTTAATCAAGTTCCCTTCAAACGAACACCAAAAGCCTATTGCTAAGTTCTAAGGTTCATTTAAAAGTTATTTTATTGGCCATATGCAAAGTTATCAAATTTTTCCGCTGTTTAAAAATTTTGGACCACATGTTTTTAATCTAGGATCCAAGAACTCATAAGCTAGGCCATCTTTGATAATTTTCCCGAATCATAACCGAGTTTAAGTGATAATTTTGTCTTGATGAATTTTCAAGTTTAAATTCCCTTCATGTTAGATCAACTTTTCCTAATTTTTATTTTTGTTTAAACTATCCTTGCATCTCATTATATTTTAAATTGACAGTTCTTTTTTTTCATTTTCTCGTCTCATATTTTTGCATTTGATAAATTATGAGTGCTAACAGACAAAATGTCGACGGAATGTGCTTAAAGAGAATCTTCTATCGAGGGCGTAAAAAGGTAACGATAATAATCTAATAATAATATACTTTCTATATTGGTAGTGATTTAGATTATTATTATTACCGTTGTTAGGTATGTTCGTCATTTTATGTCCATGCGTTTTTTGTTCACGTCAACAGAATATTCATGTGAAATATATTTTTATCCAAAATCTTTTCATATTTATAATGAACTATTTTGGGAATAAATGTCGACAAAATAATCCCTCATAAATTGTGAAGTGTGATAAACATATGGGAACGAAAAAAATGATAAAAAATTATAGAAAAATTACGACGACACTTTTAACTCACCTAACGAACATAATAAATTTACTAAATAACATTTATCCTATTTTTTCATCCAAATTTTATCCAGCCCTAGGAGTGATCCGATATTTAAATGATTCAGATTCCCAAAAAATATATTGAGTAGGAGTAATCAAAAGATTAGTTCCTTGAATTCTTTATATGTAGACATTATTATAAGATGAAGAATTTTTGCGCGAATAATTCACAGCTATTGTATTTTACATACCAGCTGTGCTCACATTTTATTAAAACATAAGACATTTTTTTTGTAAAAAGATATCAAAAGACACGAAAATTTTAAATGTCTAAATTAAGATTATCACTAGAAAAAGATTTATTTTGCAAGTTTGTTACCTGAATTTTCAAAATTAGGTTTGCAATTACTTAGTGCCTTTCTTAAGCAACTGTCTAGATGTAAATCTGTATATTTATTTTTCGAGAATACTGATTCACATAAATATGTTGAAGAAAAAAGATGTTAAAAATAAGACACCGTTTTCGAGAAGTTGAAATTTTTGTTGCAAAAAAAAACCAAGAAATTGAGTCAAAAAAATTTGCTTCCTTCGGTATTTTTACACAAAACATTACCAGTAATTCTAGTGTTAAACATTTTTGAAATTCCATCCAAAAAAACTTAAATCGTAAAATATATTGTGGTAATATTGGAATAGTAAAACGGGATGTTCTTAAGTATTTAAGGAATGTGGGCAATTTAGTATCCCCCTTTACTCTCGGCCAAAAGTTGTTCCGCAATATGTTCTCAGAATCAGAAATTAAGAATAATTCAAAATTCGACTGAATAGAAAATTCTTAATTTGGACCAGTTTCTATGGCCCACTTTATTGACATTTCGAAATATGAGACCTGATCTTTTCTACTAACATATGTGATGATTTAGACGAAAATGCAAACACCTTAACTACGCTACGCACGTTCAATCATAATGGCTGGTCTGGATGTCGAAGAAAAAATACCTACTTCAAATTGATCATTGTCTTCCTCACACTTCTATTGATCATATCTCTCGTATTTCATGTTAAGCGCCTGTCTTTATCCTGAAACTTCCAAAGAGATCCCCCCCCCCCCTAGTTAGAATGTCAATAAAATTTTAACCAAATACAAGTGGTTGATATCTTTATTCAAGATGACAATGACAACGCCAATCAAATTTATTCGTTTCTTTGTTATTTCAATTTTTCATATTCAATGGTATAAATCCAAATCCTATATGATGATGATGATGGCAAATAAATAACCCATATTTACAGCATTATTTAATTTATAAGAAATAAATTTTTAAAAATTATATCCAAAAATTTTTCTTGAAGTTTTTCCTTTTTCTTTTGACCTTTGATTGAATGCCTGAAGGATAAAAAGGTCAATATTTGTAGTAAAATATTTAAGTTGAATTGGTAATATTTCGGTATTATTTTAACTCTGTAAAATTTGACACCAAAATCGCCCTTACCCACGTAAATATCATTGGTACCCCTGATAATAATCATTGATATCGCATATTATCGCTATCAAATTGATGACCGTAATTGAACTCAAAATTTCACCCAAAATTTTTTTTTCAACGAGAAGTTAAAATAATTTTTTAAAATTTTTCCATTGAATTAAATAACACTTATAAATAAAATATTTTCTGAAAAAAATTGGAAAAATGTCATTCAATTTTTTTAAAAATGTTTTTGTCCCAACAAAGTTAACATTTTAAACGCGATTTTTTCTTTAATTTTTTTTACATTTATTATTCAAAATTGCTTACATTTTATTTTTAAATTTCGAAAATTTTTGATATATAATTTTGATTTTAACAATTTTTAAAAAGATTTTGTTAAAATTTACAAATTTTAATTTTGAAAAAAAATTTTATGCGAGAATTTTTAAAATTTTTTAAACCATGCCTATCTTAACGAGCGTCCTTTTACCCGCATTTTGCATCTCATTACGTTTTTGAAAAAATTTCTAATTTTTTTTTATAAACCTTGGACAATATGGACAATTTTGCTATTTTAAATATATTTTAGCGTGTAAAATGAATAATTACATAATTTTTGCATATTCATGAAATATACCTAATATTTAAACATAATACGTTGAAAATTTTTTTATTTTTTTTTAATTTTTTTAATAAAATTGTAAGGGATCCCTCTACAAAATTAAAAAAAAATTTTAAATTGATCAAATGTTCGATGTTAATATCTCATTTTAAAGGTAATGTTATAGTGATTACGAACATATATAAATATCTTATCTGAAATATAATTTCATTTCCAGACAGTGCAAATCTTTTCCAAGGAACAGATTTGCATCCGTGTGCTTTGTCACCAAAGTTTTGGGGCTGAGATAAAAGTATTTTCTCTTGAGCAGCAAATAGTGAAATGCGTAGCTTTGTGTGGATACTAGCCAAGTAGCATTCACGTTTCGGCTTATACAAATTAAACAAAAGAATGTTGAAAAAAATGTTCCGAAATTTCCAAGGACACAAATAGCCCATTTCACATCATTGATATACATTCCGAACATTATGCTCCGCCCTCCCCTTCCTTAAAATTAAGCATTGATCTTTTATATTTGTTTGCCTTCGAGTTTATTCGAAATAGTTATTTTTTGTAAATAGAAATACAGTAAAATCTCGCTATTATGCCACCCTTCGGGGCCGACCAAAAGTGGCATAGTAGCGAGGGTTTTGTAAAAATAGCCTTATTTTTTCAAATAAAATCACATTTATTAAAAAACAGTTTTATTTTTTTATATATTTGTGTCCTATTCCAAAGCTCTCAAAAATGGTTGTCTGACGCATTTTCATATGGCGGATCTCAAGCATTTCTTGATCTAAACAATCGCACGCTTGCATCACTTTGAGCTTTACGCTACAATGCTGCATAAATTTTCGAACAGTGCTCCACGCTCTTTGGGCTTCTTGGAATTGAACCACTTCCTCTTCGATAGTTTCCTTGTCGTCTTCGCTTTCAATTTGTTCCTTGCTTTTCAGCACTTCCTCAGCAATCTCCTCTAGCAGAAGAGAGCCACTAGTTGCGAGACGCTCGTCAGCATTGAGAAAGTCAGTTAGCTCAATCTCCTCGTTATTGTGCATCTTTTCCTCAGTAGGCAAAGCATTCCAAATCTCGAGCAACTCTTCATCTTTTGGCTCAATCTGATCAATTTCTTCTTCCACAAACTTAGCTTTTACAAAACAGTTTTTGATGACCGATTTGTTAACCTGCTCCCAAGCATACCGGGCAACGTGTAGAGCATCAAGCAACGTGAACTTAAACTCTCTTTCCTCGTCTATGGCTTCAAGCCTGCGAGAGAGCAAAAGTTTCTTGTAGTGGCGTTTGAGACTCTCTATAACCCCCTGATCCATTGGTTGCGAGATTGATGTTGTGTTAGGAGGAAAAAATAGCAGCTTTATATTGTCGAACTGGAGATCAGATGGGTGGCCACAGAAGTTATCGAGACAAAGCAGCACTTTGCGTCCCTGCTTGACGAGTCGCTCGTTCCACTCACGCAATGTTTCTTCGAAGAGCTCCGCCGTCATCCACGCTTTCGAATTTGCCTTGTATGTCACCGGAATTTTTTTGTTTTTGAAGGCACGCGGTTTCTTTGAATTGCCAATCACCAGAAGAGGAAGCTTTTCGTTGCCGCTCATGTTTGCTCCAACCAGAAGAGTGATTCTTTGCTTACTTTTTTTACCTCCAGTGCACCGCTCTCCTCTGAAAGCCATGGTCTTGTTTGGTAGCAGCTGCCAGAAGAGTCCAGTTTCGTCTAGATTGAAGACGTCTTAATTGTGCAAGCAAAGGTCGGAGAACCTGTTGTTGCCACTCAAAAAGAGATTGCAAATTTACCGCTCCTGCTTCTCCTTGTATTGTTTTAAAAGTAATGCCGTGACGCTTTTTGAAATTGTCCAGCCAACCGTCGCTTGCCATGAATCCCGGAATGTGCATTATCTCGGCCAGTTTCATTGCCTTTTCTTTGACCAGACTTCCACTGACAGGCAGATTGTGTCCTCTCGCTTGCTTCAGCCACATGAGCACCCCTTCATCGAGATTTGGATCGTGAGCCTGCGTCAACTTAACGCGTTTCGATGAAAATCCAGTTTTGATTGCAGCCTCGATTGCATCCTTTTTGCTGAGAATGCTTTTTACCGTAGTTCTCTTCACTTCAATACCCCATTTCTTGCTTATTTCTCTGGCCAGCTTGGACTGATTAGGCTCATTTTTTTCGGCATCAATAATTTCTTTTTTCTGCTTTAGAGTGAAATCGGTTCGCTTGCGTTTTATATCTGACATGTTAATTTTTTACGCAAATAAAAACAATAAATCTAAAAAAATATATTCATTAATTTTGTAAAAAAAGTTGAGAAATATAATTAAAAAACGCAACACACAAATAAATAGTGGCATAATAGCGAGATTAGGTGGTGGCATAGTAAGTTTATTTTCTACTGAATTTTGTCCGGACCGAGTGAAAGTGGCATAGTAGCGAGAGTGGCATAGTACCGAGGGGGCATAGTAGCGAGATTCTACTGTATATTAAAAATTCAATCTAATACGAATCACCCTTTAAAAGTCCTAGTCATGATGCTTCATTTTATTAAAAGACGCCTTCCACCAAAAATAATTTTGTGAATACGCCACTGTGCATCTGTCGTTAAATTTACGTTTTCTATAGACAAGACATTTCGCATCGAGTTGTTTGGAACGTTTTTGACGCAATTTTTTTTTCAAATTTTTGTGTAGGAAAGGACTTTGGTAAGAAATTTCTTGGTTACCGCAATAGGCCAATGCGGTTGCTGACAAATTCGGTCTCTGAATATATTGGTGATGCTGCTGAATTGTCTGTCTTGAGGCTACTTGAAACATCATCAAAATTATTGTCATGTAAATGAGAACTGAAAATGGCATATATGCGAATATCAATAAAAAAAAGGGATGAGGAGAAAAAAGCTTTATTGCTAGCATTTCCATCAATCAGAAATAGACATGCTCGGTGGGATTAAAGGTGGTGATGAGTGAAGACTGCTTTTTTCATAGACACGAACACTTGTCAATCTTGTGGATCAAACGTTGCCGGCCACTTCTATCGATGTATTGGTATGGAGTGAAGGAAATCGCCTGGCACACATATGGCATTGTTGACAAGGACATCAAGCAGGTTTTGTTGAAGGATCTGGACAAAGGAGTTAATGAAAAGGGAGGGGAGATAAGAAATGTAATTGCATAAAAGATACTTTCTTACCTAAACACGCACTTCTGGGAAACTCTTCTGCGACAAGTACCAATACATTTTCCGACATTGACGTTCTTCATCATTAAAATATATCGAAATAAAGCACTGACAAAATATGGAAGTTTAATACAAAGCTTTCATGCATTCATACCCAAAAATTTAGCGTTTGCTTTCTTTAAATAAATTTTCGTGCAAACATATGAAGCAGATTTTCCGATTGGTCCTAAAGTTGCAATAAAGAAATAGACTTTACACGGTCTTTAGCGCATTTCAATTTTTTAGATACTTTGTATTTTTTCGAAATGATAGATAATAGTAATTTTCTATTAACACGTTTACTAGTATTTATATTTTTTACTAAAGAATTTTAGAAACACTTTTTTGAGCATAGACGTGTTGATCTATCTGTGATGGCTTTAAAAATATATTTTATATTTACCATTTTTAGAATTTGTCTTAACTTTAAATGGTCTATTGTCATAATAATATTTCATTTTATTTAGCCTTTTTGATAATAGTGTTAGATAAATAGGTAAAACATGTTATATGTTTAGAAAATTTCAATAAGCTTAAACGTGCAACTCAATCCTTGATAGAAAAATTCTTTTGAATCAAAATTCGCTTTGAGCTGTCAATCAAAAATTTAAAAGAAAAATAACTCATCGATATTTTTCGATTAAAAAAATTTCTTGCAATTTTTAATCTGTTCTTTGTTTTGCATTTCTTATATACTAGTTAAAAAATTAAACAAAATAAATTAGTAATGCATGAGATTAAATTACAATATTTTCTAAATCGAAAAAAATTTACGAGACTTTTGATTGATTGCTCAAATCGAATTTTTAATCAAAAGAATTTTTCCATCAAACTTTGAGTGGTACGTTCAAACGTATTTCAAAAATGGTTGAAATTTTTCATATAAAAGTTTTGTTAATGAAGAAACGTTCTGAATATTTAGTCATGTTTTATAAAATCCAAAGATGTCAAATTATATCATTCCTAGAGAGCGTATTTTTATATCGAGTTATTGATTTATTTCATTCAAGATGTGAGCAAATTCAAATGAATGTCGTTAATAATACTTTGCAATTACAGTCAAAACTTTCTAAACCAAAGTTGATAGCGACAAAAAATTTTGTCCGGTTTAGAAAATATCTTGGTTTTTTCAAAATACCCTGAATATGGGGTTATTTCGCCGGCGCACACCCATAAAATTTTGGTGGCTAAACTTTTTTGTATAATTTTCAAAATTCATTACAAAGAAATTTTTGTTCGTTGAACACACCATCATTATTACCCAATTGTGAGTTCCTTGTCTGTAATTGTCATCGCATCACAACCTTCTAGATCAACTAGAGGAAAAATCATTGATAAGAGTCAGAGCGAAAATAATTTGGTAATTCTTCATGTCCGCCATTGTTTTTAAACTCATTTATTACGATTGAGTTCATTCCCAAGTATTCAATTTCGTCTCTAATCAGCTGAATAACGCTTTGGGCTGGAATGATTTCTTCGCATAATCGTGAAGACAAATGAACATGATAAACTCAACGTTTTATACCATGCCTTTAAAAATGATCAGTAGTTCGTGTTCGAAGGTCAAACATGTCTCTGTTTTCTGAAGATCGTATAGAAAGGCTGGCATTAGAAAAGGGGTTTGTTTCTCGTTTATCCGACAAGCTCGCTATCCGATACAATATTTACTCTAGGTAATTTTCCTAATGTTTTTCTCCCACTTTATTTTGTCATTCACACTCCGACACCGAGACTGTTTTCAGCAAACGAATGCTTTTACGCCTGCCTGTTTAATTTGTTAATCAGAGAGATCAATCACGGAATCGTATTTTTTAGAATTAATTGTAACTTTTCTACAAAAAGCATTGCGTTAGATACCACTCAAACAAATAAGTTAAGAATGGCAAAAATAAAACAATTTAAAAGGTCTCCTATAAATTAGAAGCAAAACTTTATTTTACGCTTAAAAGATAAAGAATATATCATAAGTAACACAAATCTAAAGCTATATGTTTTTCAGGCTTTATCTTGGGCGTTTTCAAATACCTGTGTCGATCATGGAGATAAAAAAAATAGAATTCTCTTAATTCAAAAATTTTTATTATACTGAACTTAAATATGCTCAAAAATATTTAATGTCTGAAAAAATTTTGCTTTGAAAATAATTCTTATAGCTAAGCTTTTAGAGAAAGGTATGGATATTATTTGACCTCATGTCTCTTCTAGTGTTAATTGATATTGAACAGTAATTGAAGGAATTATGTCAACAACAGACTGTCCAAATATCAACACAGGTATTGGGAGAAGAACAAAGCTTATATAGGGAAAAATCACCTTTTTCAGAGCACCATTCACAACATAAATATTTTCGTCACAACAGCATTAGCCTTGCTAATGGACATATTGCAGACATTATTAAAAAAACTAGCAACAAAGTTTTAAATATGGCATAAATATTGCGAATTTTCATATGATAGAAATTGTGACTGACATTTGGCCAAAGTAACATTTTACCGAATCGGTATTTCACAAAAATCTACATACAATTTAACAATTTTTATAGACGTTGCTTACTTCCAATAAGTTTGCAAGACAAATGTGAAGCGTAATTTTTCATTTCTTTTTTATTCATAACCTTTATACACAAATTATGTGACGAAAAATTTCATCTACTAGAAGTTACATAACAAATACTCTTTCTCTCAAGCTTTTAAAATTTATAAATGTAAAAATTTTTAGCACCAAAATGTTGCGCAATAATAATACTAAGATAGAAAAGTAATCCATTAATTTATTCCTGAGTAATAAATAACTATTTATAATAATACATAAACTAACCACACACGAACACATACCGTGTTTATACAACTATTATTTTTCAAACACATAGAAAAGGTACTTCTATCTACATGAAAAGCAAGAGTTAAGTTCATAAGGAATAATTGAATAAGAATAATGACTTTTGATGGTGTATATATGGTTGAGCACGCTGGGTGAGACATACAGACGTCATACGGGCATCAAATCTACACTAGTATATTTAATAGAACATAGTCTTAATTCTGCATATCTTTTACACTTTATGTACAAAAATAAAAATATTAGTCTTAATAAATTTTGAACTTGCGTATATGATGGATTCCATAAAATTAGGTTGGAAAATTAACATCTTGGATGATACGCCACTACATATGGCAAAATAATATGCGCTGCATAAGCATAAATCATTCGCAAAATTTTGAGAGAGCACTTACAAATGGCTGAAAAATGTAGGAAGTGTTGAGAGCGTTTGAAGTAGCAGAATGAGGACGGGAAGAAAGAGCAGAAGATTTGATGAACACAGGCTTGAAAGATACCGATTTAAAGCATGAAGACTTGCACGCGCACTTTTTCACAATTTTCACAATTTTAGGTCCTGCAAGAATAAAAAAAATATATAAAAAAAATGAGTTGAAGTTTTCCATCTGCATAAAATCATTTGGAATGAATAGGATACGTTAAAAAAACAAGAGCATCTGTTAATCAATGATTTTTGCAGCGTTGTTATTATATCAAATGAAACACGGAGCCAACTTTATTATAAAAAAGTAGCACAACTTTATCATTTTGAGATTTTTGAAGATAGTGACTAAAAATGATCAGCTGTTGTCTACCGTGTCCAACTTCTTGAGGTTTTCAGAATATATACACACAGACATATATATATATATAGTAAAAATTAGTAAGCATTAATATATTTATATAAGTTAACTTAAAATTACTAACTTTTGTAAATAACTTTATTAATCAGTAACAAATAAGCTATACTTGATGTGTCCTTTAATTTAAAGACCAAAAACTCGGCAAGAGCCTTGGTATTTGTGTAACTTTTTTTTCAACATAGAAATAGGGCTAAATACAGTAAAAATCTTTTATAACCAAATCGATTCGTTTGATTTGAATTGGAAGAAATAATTTATTTCGTGTAAAAGTCTCATTATAACGATTAAGAAATGAGGCTTAAAATAAAACTAACCGTTAAGACCTTTAATTGCAATCTTCTTGAACAAAATGGCGCGACACTTTTTATCTAGGAATATACGAATAGAGGTTGAGAGTGCATTAAAAAATGAAGATCAACAGCTCACAATACTTTGAGAGCAGGTTTGATTCACACTGACGCATCTGCCGTGATTAACTTCGGACTGGATCGGAGTATCATTGAAGTACGAGATCTTTTTGTCGACTCGCGCACAGCGATGCGTGGAAATGAGAGAGGAAAGACACAAGCATTTCCTGATCACGGGCATGTCTTGAATGGAATCGTTTTGAAGAGTTACGCGTACAAAACTTCGGCTCACAACAATGCAGGATTTCTTACTTAAACACATCTAAAATAAATTTGCTCGCATAAATTCTTCGAAAAGGAGGAATCCAAGACTGAATATTAATTTCCGGTATCCCGATTTCAGAGAAATGAGAATCTTGCTATTGCGCTTAATTCTTAACCTTTCCTTGAAATTCTTCACCAGCATGAAGTACGCAATACACTTTAAAAAAAAATATTATTGTCCCATATGTTTTTTTTAATTAAGATTTTTGAGGCTAAAATTTTTAGTTGTATCTAATCTAAAAAAGATGCTTCCATGCATTCATCAAATAAAAAAGCTAATTGTGTATCAGTGAAAATTATTTTGTTGAGTTAAGTAGAAGTTAAAAGTATTAAATATTTCATTATTCTTTACTGAGATATAAAATCGAATGGCAGTATGAATAGACATAGACTATTTTTTAAACTTTTTTTCCCATAGTGTGAAAAGATGAGTTTTTACGTAGAAGTACCAAAAATGTTATTAAATTTGAAAATTTTGAAACTTAGTTCCCTCACCCAACGTTAACTAATTTTAATTATATGAGAAATATAAACCAGTTTATTCAAACTAATTAGCAATTTCATTAGTCAATAAAAATCGTTTGTTTAAATTTTCTGCACTTTTACATTTAGAATATAGTTCTTCGCAAATCTTAACAGCACGCTCAACAGGTTAATTATTAATAGGAATGTCAATCTTTGGTTCTTCTGTACCCCTTCTGAATACTTTGTAGAGCTTTAGGGTAATTTTCTAGATAAAACTTTAGCTTGGTCAAGGCTTGGTTATCATTTTTCCATTTTTGGTCATCGAACCAACAGTCAGCCCATTCATTTGAAATAAATTGACAAATACTTTCGAATTTCTTTCTTTCCCCATGAATTAATATAAATGCAAGCAAAGCATATATTGATCTCGAATTCCACCGAGCATTACTTCTATTAGGTAAATTTGTGGGCATACAAACGAAGACAAAATCCTATTAGATTGAAAATTGTTAAAAACTTTTGTTAAAATGTATAGCTGTTTCATGTCTCTTCTCCAAATTATTGGGTAGTCAACTGTCAATGCAGGTAAATTAGCTGAGAGGTAATTTTTTTAAGCATCTCATAATTTTTTGTTAAATTTTCGATGAAGTCATATTCAAAATTAGGAGATGAAGACTTTGAATTAAAATGATTGTCCATGACCAGTCGTAATACACGATCTAGAATATGATGTTGGCATCCATAGTATTGGATGCATTCTTTTCAAAAACTCGTTTTGTAAACGAAAAATAACTCCACTTTTTTTACCAGTATTGACACTTGTTGTGTCTGTTATGATCATTTTAATACAATGCCATAAATTAAATTCATCTAAAAGAAGTATTAAACCATTTGCTATTTCAATTGCTTTACCATTCATCAGTTCTAAAACACCTAGTTTGGTTTCTTCCTTGCTATTTTTGAGTAAAACAACATGGTATTCTATCTTATTAATAATTATTCCGTCAAATTGCAAGCACCAATTTGTTTTTATTTCGTTCATTTTTAAGTTAGCAACAACTCTATCAGCTTCTCTATATGCAGCTCGATTAATTGCAGATTGAGAGGACTTCGGTAATATTACTCCATCACAAGAAAGTTGTTTGCAAACTATCTCGGCTTTTCTTGAAGATAAACCTTTTTTGAGTAAAGAAACAGCGCTTTTTGTGTTTTGTTTTTTGAACGTTTATCATTTGATCGTGTTGAAGATTCAGGAAACCAATCAACGCTTTTTTCATTTACAAAATCAGAATAACTTTCTGATATCAAAAATTTTTCATGTTCTTCAGCTTTTTCTACATCATCTTTTTTGATAAGGTATCGTTTTCATGGATGGAGAGATAATAAAGTTTGACTTACACAACCCCTTTTCCCATTCGAAGAAACTTGAAGCTGATATATTTTTTTTTCTTCACTTGATGGCCAAATACCATCAAACTTAGTGATATCAAACAATTTATCAAAGTCATATTTTCCTTTTCTTTTTAAATTATTTTCTCTTTCGATAAACAAAGTTTTAACTTTCTTTCTATTGTTTGTAAAGATAAAATAGGAAAATTCAGCCAATTAGTCCAAAGTTTTATTAATTCTGTCGAAATTATGGTAATTGTAGATTTTTTTCCTTTATTTCAGCTGAAAGGGCAAGATAGCGCCCGATTATTGTTTTGCATGTCGGCATTTTATTCAAACATATAAGTTCTTTTTCCACAATGGGAAAATCAGGACGTCTTTTGAAAGTACATTTATCAAAATTAATCATGTTTTTTCTCCACTTTTCTTTGTTTTTTATTATACTAGTTGCTGATTTTTTTGAAAAGTTTGGAGCCATTTTAAATTTATATTTAATTAAAGATTTTTCTATGAAAAAAATAAAATTATTTTTTCAAATATTTAAAATATATAATATTTTACAATATACATACGAGATATAATTATTTTTATTTTTTAACTAGTTTTAAAATACATTATGTTATAAAACCATATTTTTTGAAATAGTTTTATCTTTAAGTGTGGTAGTATGGTATTTTGGGATAAATTTTTTTATTAAAGATTAAAGACCCCTTTTATCAAATTATGATTAAACTAAACTGAACTCCACAAAGATCTTAATTTCTTCCTCGATAGACTCTCCTTTCTTTCTAAATTAATTTTCTCATTTTAAAATTTTATTTTTATTTGTGTGGAGTTTTTTGTATAGATCAAAAAAAGTGAGTGTTTTTTCATGATATGTATATAATTTCTCATGTTTTGCTATATTGGGAATGAGAAATTTAAAAAAAATATTTTTTAGAATATGTCTAGAACAAAGCCAAATATGTCTATGATAAAATAAATATGAAAATCGTTCTTGAACAAAATAAACGTCAAATTGTAAATTTGAAAATTTTCAAACAATTTGATTTCGGTGATTTTAAATACCTAATATCTTTTGATTCCGTCGTCTACAGATAATTTTATATTTTTAAACAAGTTATATATCATATGAAATATTTTAATAAAAGAAATAAATGATGAATGCAAAAAAATCAAAAAATTATTACTTTCAAATTTTCAGCTTTCTCGTTATCACATTGTTTGGAGCACTTTCCAACATCAAGATAAACTTTCTTTCCATTTTCACCTAAAAAAGCAATTAAAATTTAGATTATTTTTACTTTATTTTGAAAAATTTCTTTAAATTTTTTCAATTTAAATTTGCGATCAATATGCAGACGGTAAGAATCAATTAATAAAAAATCTTTGCTCATGTTTTAAAAATAGAACTTTGCATTACATCCAAATAATTGAGTTAGTATGTAAAGAAAATGAAAGATAAATGCAGAAGAGCTAACATTAAGAAAAAGTTTATATATTTTTAAATGTATGCATAAAAAATATTTTTTAAATTGTTCTACAGTGTAATGGGAATTTTTAAGAAGAAGCATTTCAATCCTCCATCGTTGCATGCAGTAAATGCGAGAGAAATATGACTTTGCTTTCAAGCCATAATTGTAAAAGCACAAATCAAATGAAAACGCTTGACCAATATTCACCACTTGACGATTCAGCTTTCCCCGGGTCTTAATTTTCATTGAAAAATACTCGAGTAAATGATTGACTAAAAGAGATTTAAAAGAGGGGCCCAAATACAGGGGGAGGGGCCCTCCGCCCTCTCTCCCTCTTCCAATATATTGAAAATCTATAAACATTTATAAGAGGTAATCAACGACTTGTGAAATATTTAGTGTTTATATGGCTTTGTATTTTTGCGAGCGTGTAATTGAGCAGTCTGAATAACTGTTCCATAATTTGAAATGAACACTGAACAATTTGAGTTATAAAAATTGTTCAATCTCATTCATATTTGTTTATTCCTTCTTGAACGCTTCTCTGTCTAAAACACAATGAGTGAATTCGTACTCATACTCATCAGAAAGTTATCACAGTGAAGATACAACTTCAAATGATTCTTATGACATTTCAGACAGTCTTATTCCTCCTGACAGCACTTGGACACCTTCGCCGTCTACCTTGGGAAGACCATTAACAAAAAATATCAGAAATATTTTAAAATCAGAACCAGCTTGTTGCAAAAATTGAGCTGAACTTTTGAAGGATAGTCTTGATATTTTTTAATTATTTATGACAGAAACTTTGATACTTCATATATATATAACATTACTAAACTAAAATAAATAAAAAACAATTAGGAGTAATTTTTTTTTAAATTTGATTGATTGAAAGTAATTCCTCAATTATTTAGAAATTCTAAACAAAAACATGAATTTATTATCCACATATCGAAAGTTTGATGTTAGTGATTTTTGTTTACTTATTTTCTTATAAATTTGAAACATTTTTTTCAGAAAAAATAAGAATCTTTTTTGAAAGCAGCAACTTCAAGAGATATGTTTCATATTTTTACATTTATTTACATGTTTTGATAAGTTGGAGAAGCAATGAGTATAAAATATATCCAGTTAAGTAGTATAGGCTCTGACGACCCGATTCTAACCTTGTTAGTAATCAAGCTACCATTAGAGATTAAGATTGTTTCCCACTTTGCAAGCGTTCTCCTTTGGATTATATCTCTCACTCAGCTGTGTTTATATGTTTGAATCATACACTCTTGTAAAATAATATATATCAAGGTTTATGTTTTGCAGTATCGAGGGACGGTATTAGGCCTTTAGTGGGATGGATAAACTCAGAATTTCGCGCGGGACCACGATATCCTAAAGTATGGATCACAAGCAATACTTAACTTAACTTAACAAAGATTAGATGACAATTTTTCATACTTTTTATTTTCTGTAAGATAAGGGTAGAGTAAAAAGACAGGGTGCTTACTGTGCGAGGGTATATACTATTTAAAGGATGCAAAAAAGACATTGAAAGCAACAAAAAGTGATGATTACCGATGCCAACAAATTTAAGTGAGCTTTTTCTCTTGCAACACGAATCTTTATCCTTTGAGAGCATGACATCTAGGTAGAGAAGGCATTTAAAAAGTAGATTCAGATATTAGTGTGTTGCTTGTACAAAAATGAAGAACTCTTTAAATTTTGTTAACTTTGTTGGTATTCGGTCTCGATCAGAAACATTTGCATTTTATACGATATTTATAAGACAGTCGTAACAGAAGTATTTGAGTTTACATATCGTGGAATTTTTTAACTTGTGAAAAATTCCATTCTTGATCGTGAAAAAATTGGGTAAATTTGAGAAAGAGTAAATTGTTAGTATTAAAAAATAGAGAAAGTTTTAAAGTTTCGTTGGGTTTCTGTTACTTAAAATTTTAAATTCTGAGAATTCCTTGCTCAAGTTACTTTATAAGGGAAATATCACGGATATGACGGTATAGTCAATGCTTATAATAACAGTATGTTAATTATTCATTTGTGATAAAAGATAAACCTTAAGGTATTTTCGTTTATACGGCCCCACCAAATAATCACCATTTCGTCTGCCTTTTATAGTTAATTATATTTATTTATCAAGTTATTAATTATATAATTAATTATAGTTATTAACATTATAGCAACCAGGACATAACTATAAAAGGCAGGCGAAAGGTGATTACTTGTTGTGGTCGTCTAAGCGAAAAGACCCTTGATTTTTTTTTATCTATACATAAACTTACTTGAGTAGGGTGGAGAAAATTTTTTATGAATAGAGTCCATCTTGCAATTTACCATCCCTCGTAAGAGAAGTTATAGAGCATTTTTAATCGCATAAGACTAAGAAAGGGCGCATTATTTTAAGAAAAATGTATCAATAACCTAATCGAAGAGAGGAAAGTTTATGTAATTGTGAATCGAAAGGAAGAAAGAATTTGTAAACTTTATTTGAGTAGTGATAAGTAAATCACGGGTTGACGACCTTTTTTAGTTGTGAACCCACAGGGGTCGGGAAATCCTTGCAATACGGCTAAATTTCACCCTCTACTAGGGTTTTTAAACCCCCCCCCCCCTCCCCACACTGATATACTTGTTTGTAAAAAGTCTAGTAAATTTCCTCCTTTAAAATTGTATTATCACATAGTTAGAAAAAGGCATATCTATTTATTTATACATTTATGGATATAGATTTATGCATTTTTTTTCTATAATAGATAGAAAGGCAAGTGAAGCTTAACTTAGAGTTGGACCGCTTTTAACTTAGGATAGGCACTGAGGTAACGCAAGGAACGAATGAAATTTTGCGATGCGATGCCGATTCCTATACTTTAAAAACACGGCTCTTAAGATTCGCGATTCGAACGAATCCTCCCATGTGTACTTTAGGTGTTATATACAAGAATTACACAGGTTCAAGTGTTAGTATTTGTGATGCGCCTGAGGACCTTAATTTTTGAAATTTTTCGCCATTATGCTAAAAGTTTGCGAAATTCTGCGGACTAAAATAATTCCTAAACTTCTTTTTTGAAACTCATGAATTCGAAACTACAAAAACTTAGGATTTTATATGTTTAATCTTTTTCAAAAGTAGATATGTGTTCCCAATAAGTCAAATTACACGAAACAGTAATTAGTTTATTCAGAAATTTAAATAGTTCCAGCGTCTTTATTCATAAAATTTATTACAATCTTATTTTGGCGAGAACAAAAAGAAAACCTGAACTTATTTTTTATGAACAGAAATTGATTTTGACTGTTGTGTAGATGAATGAGGCGTAAGATAATTTTTAGGTTATTTAATTAAGATAGTAGTTTCTTTCGCTTGTATCGAACTATGAGAAAAGCAGGCTTGATGCGGGATCGAACCCAAGACCTTGAGTTATCGAATCTAGCATCTAATCAACCCTTCACAATAGGTTGTTAAGTTAATTACCAATAATCCATCAAGGTATAAGTAATCTTTGTTAGAAATTGAAAACATGAATTAAACAATATAATGGGAAAATAAAGGATGCTCAAAGTAAAAAGGCTCTTTTTGCAAACAAAGACGTAGCCAAATGAGGAAAGAACAATTACAAGGAATTTTCCAATGTTTTAAGGCACTGACTTTCCAAAATTAGTCACCTGTTTTCTTTTTGGTTGAACTGGTATATTTTACTTTACGGTTCTGTCAATCAAAATTTTTTTCAAGCAATTATTTATTGTTGTGATGTCAATCAAACTATAAATTTTCCAACGTAGTGTATTTCGTTGATATTATATTACTAAAGATTCTAGATTTGTTACATAAACTAACTTAATAATTTTAAAAAAATTAGAACAAATAAAAAAATATTAAAATTTTTGATTGAAGGAACCGTAAAGTAAAACATAACCTTGAACTTTTATATAACAATACATTGTGGTTGAAAAGGAACGCAACTTCCACTAAACTAGACCTAATAATTTCCATGTAAGAGAATTGGATTGAGGGTAGAATTGCCAGATGTCCCTGTTTTCCGTGATTGTCCGAGTTTCGCCGTTGCTTAACAACGAAACCCCAGACGATTTATATAAATTCGGGTATTTCATTCACAAATTGAATGTCAAAAAAAGGGATTTTGGAATGGGAAAAGGAACACAGCCGTAACGAAGATAGAATTATACTTTTAAAGTATTATTATATTAATTATTTTGGTAAGAAAAACAAAATGGAGTTATTGACCTGTTTCAATACAATTTTTATGCCCATTTGATCATGTAAAAATCTGGCAATTCTAGTTATTCGCTTTCAAGACAATTCCACCTCAAGACAGCATTAACAATCAAATATATATTTGGATAGCGAATTGTCGAAAGTACGAATTATCAGGAATTGCCTATTGTAATTAATATTAAGTTGACGTTGAATTAACCAGAGATCGAATTATCTTGAAGCAGAATTGGCCTTATTCCCTGTTCAGAATTCAATAAAAACAGTAAATATTTGGATAAAAAATAGGAAAAATACTTGAAGAGGTGGAAGGAAGGAGATGGGGTGGAAAAATGTGGACAACTAATACGAAAATAAGAAGAAAATGCTTTGTCGTCGACATGACGAAGAACTTTGACAACAACATTCTATACTCTTTGCTGCCACGCGTACAGACATTTTGTTGCAGTCCTGTGATGAGTTTTTCTTTTCCTTCCCTTTGTTCGAACACTCTGCAAATCAATCAGTCATTGAACATCTTGTCAAGGGGATTAGATTTAACGTCCAACACATCGCATTCATCATCATCTTGAAGAGCTTGCAAACATATCGCAGCTCTGAAATGCATTCATTAATTAGGATGAGATATATATATAAATATTGTTTATAAGTTATGGACCTGGAGAGACGACAGACAAACCTCATTGACACGTTTTTCCAAATGTGCTTCCTTTGTATGGGCATTTAAGATTATGACTTTTTGTAGGCGCATCTTTTTGTCTCATAAATCAATGAACTTTGTTCAAAAGTGATAAAAATCGCAATAAATTCAAGAATATATAGAAAAAGGACATCACAAAATGGGAAATCTTACCGAACAATATAATCTAAACATAAAATATTTTTAAAAAATTATTATAAAATTAAAAAATACTAATTATTTATTAATAAAAAAACAGAAAATAACAAATATATATAGTAAAGTGTATTAAACATGCCTATAACATAATATGCACTATTTCTGCTTTAAATCGATCTTATCTGAATATTCTCGTTCTATTTACAGAAGAGATAACAAAGATCCCAGGTCTTTTCTGCTGGAATCAGGTCAATACCATCTCTATATAAAATTGGATTAGAGGCAAATTGTCTTAAGGCCGAATTGCTCTGAAAGTTTTCTGTACACAGATTTTATTCCAATTATTATTTTCAGATTTTATCTTTCCATAATTTCTTCACAGAGCTTAGAAAATGTTAAAATTTATTTCATATTTGACTTTCGTAAAAATTATAAAAGCTATTAGAAAAATAGTAATGTCTTGTGCAATTACATCATGTTTTTTTAAAACGGCCTTGCATAACTTTATTTCATTATCTGGTACTTGTAATTTTGTTCTAATAAAATTTTATTTGATTTTTTTTCGTTTCCTTTACAAACGAAGAAGTTCCCAGAATTTAATCTATTAAAGGTTTTTTCATTTTTCAGAGGTCTATTTCAAAAAAACTTGCAAATTTCAGATATATCAACAAATATTTTTCTTTATATTCAGAGATAGAAGTAATAAAACTTCAGCATAATGTTGACACAAAGTCAATTTTTCCTGAATCTTTACGCAAAGATACAGGTATAAATTTTCCATTATTAACAAATATAGAGCAAGAATTCGTATGCTTCAGTACATGGATCTAGGCTTTAGCAGCATGACTATTATAAAAAAAAAAATCAAATTTGGAGTCTTCCTCTAGTTACTTCGTTTATAAACGGATTTTGAGAGTAATGAAAAACCTAAACAATGTTAATCATCAAATTATTTTTATAAATAGTTTTCTTCTGAAGTATTTTGATTAACACTATTCGCGGCGCGCTATCTGGTTTATGTCATTTATTTTTTTTTTTAAATAAATCAAACCTGTCAAAAATCAATGAAACATGTCAATCAATGCCAAATATATAAATTCTCAAATATATTATAATACATTTTTTGGCTTAATATTGCGTCCAAATTTATTTAATAAACAAACTTTTGATGATTAATTTCACCAAAAATATTTTACCTATCAGTAAATTAGCTTAGTATCTAGCCAAAATCTCCGCTACCAAAATCCGCGAAAACTAAAATCGCCTGTACCAAAATCCCCGAAAACTAAAGTATTAATGTTCGGGGATTTTGGTAGTGGGATTAGAACTATATATTCCAATAGGACCTCAATTGTTTTGCTTACAAATTCGCTATCAGCTTGAAGTCTGTTCTTCATTTCTCCTATCCTTTATATTGTATCTAATTTGCTATTCATTCTAAACTAATCTTACATTTGTAGCTCTATTATCTTCGGAAATTCATTTTATGCAATCCATGCTCTAGAAAACTTTTTTCAGAGATTTAATTAGCTCAGAATTTAAGCGATTTCAGAGCTTTTATATTGAAGAGATGTTTTAGAATCAGGTGATATGAACAGATATCATTCAATCGAAAACCAATCCGTTTTCAAATTTTGTCTTCTTCATGAAATCATTCATTAGACTCTTTTTTCAATTACAACCATTTAATGCTATTATAGTTACAATAAAAAAAAGTTGATCTTATGACAAAAAAAAATTTTCTTCTAATTTTTATGAAACTCTACATGATGATGAGTTTAGAGACTAGAAGTAATATAACTGTATGATACTTCATAAAGCAGTTTACGTGAACACGCACTTCATATTTGGAGCTCTTCGTTGGAGTTAGTTTATCGCACATTCTGCATTTAACCCTTTTTTTTGTTTTCGATGGGACAAACCAAATGACAAATTTGGTCATACCTATTGCAAAGTGAAGGGTCTATAGCTGAAAGTGCTCTACTTAGCTCAGGAATGCTTCTAAACTGCTTTATAATAAAATCAACAAGATATCTTCTAAAAATTAGATAAGTAGAAATTATCTGTTACTAAATGATAATTATTTAGAAAGGCTTTGTTCACACTTTCTGCAAAATTCAGAAGAACTGAAGGTTAAAGTCCATATTCTGGGTAAGCATTACTTTTTCCCTGATACAGTTCAAAGTTTATGATCCAGGAGAAACGCAGTGAGACCACTGCTTGTAACCGAATCTAATCGGTTTACCTTTCATGAATTGTTTAGTACAATGATTGCCGAAGTATGGAATCATCGTTTCATCAATAGAATGAAATTCTTTCATGGGCATGTACACGCTATATTTTAAAATTTATCTGATAAATCAAGCTTTGTATTGTCGCAAAGGTGTAAAAACCTTTTTATTTCTTCGAACCTTTTTCTTCTCATCGCTTCTGATATTAATGTATTCAAACAATCTGGGGTTTTCCCAATACATCCTTGTTCTTGAAAGAGTTGAATAGCCCGATATTATTAATATTCCAATAAAGCATGGAATTTCTTATATCGTGACATTCAATGAGCTATTTCTTTGAGCAGCATACATATTGGAATATTCAACAATTGAAGTAATCAACAGCATTTTAAAGAATAACGAGAATATTGTGAATGGAGTCATTGGTTGGTTTTAGAATACTGGCCGTAGACAGGAAGATATTCTTCATTCAGGGTAGTTTGATTTATTAACACTGCTCCAAGATTCATTTGAGCATTGCCTTTTTCTTTTTCGAGACTCTACAGTGTGATTATCTCTATCATTATCATCCAAAAACTCGAGATGCAACAAGTTGATCATAGCTTAGGTTATCTAAATTGAAGTTTTCTTGGTAGCCAGATGAATTTATTGGAGGCTCAATAAATACATCAGCATCGGTAATACTTTCTCCAGCAATGAGATCAAGGATATCAATAATTTTAAAACTCTGAAAATAAATATTGTCAAACTTTTGATAAATAAATACTCTTTAGTTTTTTATACTGCTTGTGTTAGTTTTTTTTATTAATCTATAAGAGAAAATGTTCATTCGAATACTTGATTTTTTTCGCATAAAAAATGTTTCAATTGTTTTACACCGTAAGATTATTTTGCCACCATCTGTAAAGAGCAGGGGCTCCCAAAAGCTGGGTCGCGATCCCGAAAAATGTTGCTAAACTTTGGAAAAGAGGAATCAAGACTCCGGCTGTATTCTACAAGTGTCTAAAAGGTGTATGACTCTACAGACATGTGTTTGTGTGTCCATTTGCTTAGATATACACTTCTGGATATAAATGAAATAGATTTGATATTGGAAAAGATATGAGTCTATATTTAAAGAGTGTTTGCTCATTAATCCCAAAACTTACTGTTAAAACCCAACATCGAAGAGTACTGTAACTATCTCAATGTTGTTTGGTCATCGTTTTATATTTATTAATTATAATCGAATTATAGCCTAACAAAATTGAAAGCCATTTTCAAAATTCAAACTATTAAACATTGTATATTGATTAACAACAAACGAGGCAAAACTAACGTGAATTTTCTTTTAATGTTAGCCCCCAAAGTATTATATTATTTTTTACCTACCTGAATGAAATGCTAATTTAAAAAAAAATACAAAGTTCACATGACTATTCAGACACTGAACAACCGGAACTAATTTCATAGGAATTAGAAACATTTAATGGTTTCAATACTACAGAGCACTTTTTCTAGTAATAACATTTCATTAGTAGTATTATTTGGCTATTTTAACTATCTGATGCTGTCCAGTCAAAATGACTGAAAACCAAAATGCCTACACTGTAAAAAGTGCGTTTAGAATTTAAACACAGTATTAGGTGTTTGGTTATTTTTGTGTTTAAATAATGTTTAAAACCTAAACACTTTACAACTAAAAATACATTAAATGGAAAATATTTAGCATTTAAACATATTATATTACATTTAGACATTTTTATGTTGAAAAATTATTTATAACATTAAACACCATATAAAATTTCCAACTATTCCGTTTTGTGTTTAGAGTTTAAACAAAAAAATTAAACTGTATCGAATTAAATTTTCTATATAGGACAGATAGATGTCATCAAAATACAGAATTATTTTTTATAGCATTAGAGCTTATCTCATGTACATCTCAAAAGTGTATGCAGGATGTTTTTAAAATATAAATACTTTATGTGTTGACAGCAGCATTTCAATTAAAAAATTTTTATATGTGCCGAACCAGAGGAGTAGCTGGGCCCGCGTCTGAAGAGGCCGTGACCCACCCCTCCTTTCCTATATACCTTATTGTTCGCCCCCCCCCCTCCCTTACTCCAGTACATTTGTGTGCTTTCCTGACATAACTTAATTGAGTTACCATTTTAATAGTTGTTACTTACAGAAATGTTATTCAAAATATCAACCCTGTACAAAGTTTTTGGTATACAGGAAATTAATTTGAAAACTTGCCTAAAACATATCTATAAATATAAAACTTATAAAAAAAAATAACTATCAATTAAGTATCTAAAATCTAAAAAGATATTTTGTTTAGTGTTTTTTATCAATCAAAAAATTGTCAATTTTGGACCCTATTTTTAGCCCTTGAACTTGATAAAATGACAAAAATTTCAAATTTGACCTAAAAAAATTAAAAAATCATTCGATTTATTTCAAACGAATTACATATTTGGAATCAGCGTATCAAACTCTATCAGAATACGTTTTAAAATTTTTGAATTTTCCATTTTTTAAATTTCCAATTTTTCAGGCCATTTCAAACGGCCTCAAAATTATGACTTCACATATAATTCAACAAAAAATTAAGTTTTATATATTTTTAGAATCCTCTTACCATTCTGAATAACAATATTAACTTTATTTTACATTAAATCTTTTTATTAAAAAATTTTCATATATAGTATATGATGTACTTATTTTAGCCAATCAAAAAGATTCATTTGCATTAAAAAAATTTTACATTTTCAATATATCCAATTAAATTAATGGCTGATGGGTTTATTTATTCTTCTCAGGAAAAATAATAAATTTGTATGTTACTGTTTCAAATCTCTATTTTTAATAAAACATGATTCTTTATTAAAGTTGTTTTTTTAATTTATAAATTTTGTATTAGATTTCTAAAAATTGATACCTACTATTGATCATTTTTAAATAACTAAAGTTTTATTAAGATTTCTTTAAAATCTAAATTATTTTTATAAATTTTATTTTTCAGTAATAGATTTATATTCTAAATTATTTAGTTTATAAATTTTATTTTTCTAAAACCTGTTACTTTTAATTTTTAAGTATTAAGAGATTTCAATAGATTTAAATCTATTTTTTGATTTAAATAAATAGATCTTTCTACTTTTGATAAGGTTTTTTAAATTTTATATAGATTACATATAATTTATTTATATTGTCTGCTTTAATTTATTTTTAATGGTAATCTAATTTGCTAATTCTATAGATTTAGTACGAATCTATTTTTAATTTAAATAAATAGATCTTTCTATGTTTTTTAGATTTTATCTACTAAATTGTCGGGTATTAATGATCTTTACGTGTACTAAGGATGATATTCGGCGATATAAACGATTATTAGAGGTACTAATGATGTTTACAGGGGTACACATGATCTATATGAGTAATAATGATCTTTACAAGTTCCTTAAGTGGATCTATAATCACGGTACCGATGATCTTTGAGAACACCTAGAATCATGGGGGTACCAATTATATTTAATAGGACCAAGGATCTTTCACAGGACCTAGAATCACGGTGGTACCAATGATTTTTAACAGAGGACCTAGAATCACGGGGGTACCGATGATCTTTAACAGGATCTAGAATCACGGGAGTACCAATGATCTTTAACAGGACATAGATTAAAGGTACCAATGATCTTTAAGTGGACCTAGAAAAACAGGCTTATATTAGTTATAGATAATAAATGTTTTGCTTTTGTTTTAAATTCCAAGGTACAGTAAAACGATGCAGAACCTACTAGATAAAGGAGAAATTTACAAAGAATTCGACAAATTTGTTGAGGAAACGGCTTATTATCTTCTTTCATTGAATAATATAAATAATAAAACTTATTACTATGAATTTTTTTATAAATATCTCGTGGTTTTTTTGGAAATTTTAATGATTTCAATTTTTTGTTAGTATGGCTGAACTGCTTAATGGCACTCAAGATTAGTTCGATGGAATGAATTATAAAATTATTCACAAACTTAATATTTCATGATCCTTTTTTATGTTATTCAAAACTTGTTATGAATAAACAAAATTTTTTATAGGCAACGGCGATACAATCCTATATGAAAAATGAAGAAATATGAAGAGTAGTATAGCAAAGCAGCCATACTACCAAAAAAGATCCCATAACTTTTGTAAAGTTTCTAAGAAATGAAGTTCAAAATATTCAATTATAACACAAAATACTTAATTGATATGTGCTTAGAACCTCATCACAACATTTTAGAACACTTTTTATCAAAACGGAATATTTTGGAACACGTAAAATTTAAACATTTTTTTCTGAACGCATAAAATTTGAACGCGTTTAGATAAAAAGTGTTTCTAAAAACGGACACTTTTTGTGTTTAAAAATGTGTTTATAATCTAAACAGATTTTTTACAGTGTAAAAAAAAGGTCCAAGACCAAATTTTTTTAAATATTAAATGACTTAATTCGGTCTACAACAATGTTGGTTTTGGAAATTTTTTTTTGGATGTTTTGACTAGACACTTATCTGATCACACTTATACACAAATTCGTATCAAAACAAAATTTTTTTTCTTAACATTATAAGTGAGAGCTTAAAAGTTAAAACAGTGAAAGAAAGGTTTCGCGTAGTGAACCTTGTATAAAAATGAGTGAGCAATCAAAAAAACCATAAGATGATAAAAAAAATTTTTGAAAATAAAGAGAAAGAATTCACTATATTTATGGCACTTGTATTGATGTGCATCTATTGTTTAGATGTAACATATGTATTAGTTGTGATTAATCACTATGGAAAGTTTTGTGGACAAGCTCAACGTATCATATTTCATACCCTGTTCAATACAATTGATATTCACACACACACATACACATGAAATAATAATAAAAAAAACAATAGCTATAAAAAATGTAAATTTGGGGTAATTTGATAGATTACACTGAACAACAACATAATTGCTTCCTCGATCAAACTAGCTAAAACTTGTTTGAAATGTATTTTTAAGTTAAAACTTATTAAACTTTTGAGTTGATTAGCTCTAGTTTAAAAAATACATGATGATTACTAAATCGGTATATATATATATATAACATATAATATATCTCCTCCGTCTTTGATCATTAATCATGTCATTAAGCAGTGTAAAATCAGTTTTTATATTTTCATTATATTTTATTTTATTCTATTTCAGTGCTAATATAATTTAACCCTTTAAGGGCGATAGGACATATATGTCCCAAATTTTTGTTTCAAAAATAATGTCATACAAACCAAATTATAAACTAGGTTTTTCAGTTTGTTCTATTCATAACGATGTTTTAAACATTTAATTATTGTGTATTATTTAAAAAGCATAAGTTTTATATATTAAAACCTTAATCAAAACTTCGATTTTTATTGGTTAATCTTTGTTAACCGAAAAAAAGTTCAAAAACAATTTTTTTTTGTAAAACTGTTTGTAATATGTGTTACGAACAAACCTTCACAAGAGTAATTCAGTTCATGAAGAAAAAAAAATGAGATGTTATCTTGCAAATTCATTTCAAATATTGTGGGACATATATGTCCCTATCGGACTAAAAGGTTTTTTTCACAAAACATAAAGTTTCTCGTTCTCTTAACGTTTTTATTTGAAAAAGAGAACTTATTAATAATATAAGACGTATACATATATATTTTTAAATGGCATTTATATGTAAGCATTACTTTTCGCATGCGCATGTAATAGTGTTTATGTCACACCAATTGTTATATATATTATGCAACATATTAACGAGCAAACTTACACTTAAATGATTGATCTCCTTTCATATAACATATATCGACTCATTATTTGTCTTTCTATTTCCGTTTTTCATCTGAAATTCACTTTATATTGTACAAGTGATTTGTCTCATTTATTGTTTTGTTCAATCTCGCTATTATGCCTCGTGTTAGAAACTTTATTGCTAAAGAAGACTATATTGAAGAATGCTTGATGCCTGATACAAGTGAAACCGAGAGTTACGACGAAAATGATCTTCATTTAGATTATGAAGACCAAGAGTTCATCAAAAATGATCTGGAGAATGGGATAGAAGAAATTCAAATAGTTGATGCTCAGGCAAATGTTTTTGTACCTGTAGTTTCACCCTTGAAACTAAAAGTTCCTTTTTCATCTTTTATTTTTGATTGGCAAAAAGACATCGACGTGCCCATGTATCCTTTTGCTTTTAAAGAATGGGGTAAGATTAATTTACCTAGTTTAAATTGGGAGGAGAACTTTCCGAATCCTTTTCAAGTTTTTTGCGAAGTCAGTAATTTTGGTTTTTTGATTGAATATATGAAAAATCAATCTGAAATATACATGCAGCAAAAAGGGATAGTTGGATGCATTGAAAAAGAAGAAATAGTTTGCATGATAGGTATTCATATTTGCATGGGATACCATAAGCTACCGAAAATTAAAGACTACTGGTCAACAACGGAGACCTTAAGGGTGCCATTTATTGCAAACTCCATGCCCCGTGATAGATTCATTTTTTTAAGATCAATTTTACATTTTAACGATAACTCTAAATGTTTATCTAGAGATAGCTCTGACTATGATCCATCTTTCAAAGTAGCACCTTTGTTTCTTCACTTTAATAACGCTTTTTCCTCAGCTATGAGTCCAACTAAGCAACAATCTATAGATGAACACATGATAAAGTTCAAAGGACACAATTATTTAAAGCAATACATAAAGAACAAGCCTGTAAAATGGGGTTTCAAACTATGGGCAAGATGTGATAGCAAAACTGGATATTTGTTTCAATCTTATTTATACACTGGCAAAAATAAAGAAAATGATTCCAGTTTTTTAGGTGAACAAGTAGTTCAAACTCTTACGAAAAGCTTAATTGGCAGTAGTGTTGAAATATATATGGACAACTTCTTTTCATCTCCTGCACTGTTCTATCACTTGAAAAAAAAATAAAATATATTCATGTGGAACAGCTAGAAGAAACAGAAAGCACATGCCCCAAACTTTCATTTCAGATAAAGATCTGAAAAGAGGAGAATCTGACTTTTTTGTTAGTAATGGTATCGGTGTAGTGAAATGGAAAGACAACAACTCAGTATACATGTTATCGAATTTTATCGACCCAAAAGCAAGTAAATTCGTTGAGAGAAAAAAGAAAGGATGCAAAAACAAAGAAATGATCAAGTGCCCACTGATAGTTTCCGAATATAATAAATATATGGGCGGCGTAGACATAATGGGTCAAAGAATTTCATATTATTCTTTAGATAGAAAGTCAAGGCACAAATACTATTTGAGAATTTTTTTTGAATTGATTGAAATCGCTCTTAATAACTCTTATATCATATATAAAAAAAAGTTCACTGAGTCTAGAGGAGCTAACTCGAAAACCATTCTATCCAGTTTCGAATTCAGAGATGAAGTTGTGAAATCCATGGTCACAAACTTTAGTTGCAGAAAAAGAAGCTGCACAGAACAGTCTATTTCGAAAAAAACTGAATTGGTAACGACTAAACAAGCTGAACATCTTATAGAAACAAGTTCTAGAAGAGGTCGCTGTAAAGAATGCAGTAAAAGAAAAAAAGACAATAGAACATTCAACAAGTGTTCAAGTTGTGGAATTTTTTTGTGCAATACCAGAACAAGAAATTGTTTCAAAGTTTATCATCAGAAAGAATAAAATAAAAGATTTTTGAAAAATTGATACTTTTTTAATAAATGTTGTTTTTCAATTATTTTTTGTTTAGGGCCGACAGGGACATATATGTCCCATGCGTTTTCTCTATGAAAAAACTTTTTTTTTAATTTTCTTTTTTGAAATTTGAAGACCCTGATATGAGGTAATTGAGGACAAATAGATTTTTATTCGTATTTAATCAAAAAAAAAGTCAGGCCTCTAAGGGTTAATGGCGCGTTCTTGTTTAAATAAAGCAGATAATTTTTGCTATATTTGCGGTGAAGTCACTTTTGAATCTCAAAAAAGATCGATCACTAAAAACGTTAAAAAAGCATATTTTTTGTACTTTGGTTGTCAGATTGGCGATCAAGATAAAAGTTGGGCTCCACACATTTGTTGTAACACCTGTGCTACAAATTTAAGACAGTGGTTAAATAAAAAAAGAAAAAAAATGCCCTTTGCTTTACCTATGATATGGAGAGTGCAAAAAAATCATGTTGATGATTGTTATTTTTGTTTAATTCAGCCTATAAAAAAATGGAATTTCGAAAAAAAAGAAAAAAACAATCGCGTATCCAAATTTACAATCTGCCATCAGACCTGTTAAACATAGTGAATGTTTACCAATTCCTCTTGCTCCTGATCAAGTTGATTTAGATTCTAGTAACAATGAGTTACTTAGCGATAAAGAAGATTTAGATCCATCTTTTTCAGAAAAAAACTTCAAAACACCTCAACTGTTAACACAGTCAAGATTAAACAATTTAGTAAGAGATCTTCAACTTACTAAAACCAAGGCTGAAATTTTGGGCTCTAGATTACAAGAGTGGTGTTTATTGCAACCAGATGTAAAAGTTTCTGTATTCAGAAATCGCCACAAAATTTATGAAAAATATTTTGTACAAAAAGATTCTTTTATCTTCTGTAATGATATTTGTGGCTTGATGCAAGAAATGAAGATCAATTACATCTCATCGGAATGGAGGTTGTTCATTGACTCTTCTAAAACAAGTCTAAAAGGTGTATTGCTAAAAAATGGTAATAACATAAAATCAATTCCAATTGCATACTCACAACAAATGAAAGAGACATATGAAAATATCAAAAACCTGCTTCTTAATGTTAAATACGCTATCCACAACTGGGAAATATGTGCAGATTTAAAAGTTGTAGCACTGGTAATGGGCTTGCAGAGCGGGTATACAAAGTATTGTTGTTTTTTATGTGAATGGAATAGTCGAGCTAGAAATTTACACTATTCAGAAAAAGAGTGGCCTTCAAGAAATATGACACCTGGTGAGAAAAATGTGTTACGTCCAAATTTAGTGTGTAAAGAAAAGATAATTTTACCCCCGTTACACATTAAACTTGGAATAATGAAGAATTTTGTAAAAGCAATGAATACAGAAGGTTTCGGCTTTCAATATTTAAAGCAAAAATTCAAATCTTTAAGCGAGGCAAAAATTAAAGAAGGTGTCTTTGTTGGCCCACAAATTCGCAAACTTTTTAAAGACAATTTCTTTCCATCAGTGCTTTCAAATGCCGAGAGAAAAGTGTGGGAAGCATTTAAGATGGTTTGTGCAGGTTTTTTAGGCAGAAAGAAAGCAGAAAATTATCCCGAGTTGATCGTAACTTTATTGACGGCGATGCATGAACTAAACTGCAACATGTCATTGAAGATGCACTTTTTACATTCCCATTAAAATTTTTTCCCTGAAAATTGCGGAGCTGTAAGTGATGAACATGGAGAGCGTTTCCATCAAACTATACCTGTTTTTTAAAAAAGAAAACAGGGCAAAAGGGGGGTGAAGCAATTTGGGAGATTACTGCTGGACCATAGCCAAGGAAAAATTAGATGAAACTTACCAAAGGATTTTAAAAAATTAATATTTCATTAAACAATCTTTTTAATAATTTTTTTTGTTCGTTTAATATTCTTCAGTATACATCACTGTTGCTATTTTTATTTTAAAATTTAAAAATAAAACATTTTTTTAGTATAAACAACTAAATTATACATATGATTAATGGTTAACGAATAGTTTTCTAGGACAAGCTCAAAGTATCATATGTGGTAGCCTATTCAATACAATTGATATTCACATATTCAAATTCACATGGAAAGTAATATATAAAAATGTTTTTGGTTTAAAAGAAGCAAAAAAAAATTTTTGATTTGTTGAACAGTGTTATGTATATGTAAACATTAAGTTTTTTCATCTTTCAAATTTTACATTTACAGTCAATACCTTCGATTCTTATTTAAAAATTCCGCAAAGAAAAAAAATCTCAAAAACATATTTTTCAAAGAAAAACATATCTTTTTATTGAGCGTAGCCAATATTATACTTTGAGCGTAAACGAGAGTCTAAGTCTAAGTTTGGATAGGTTAGACGTCAAGATTTTTTTTGAAAAACGCATTACTAGGTATTTACACCGTCTCTTAGTTCATTGGAAAAAGGTATATCTTCCGTGTAGACAAGTTGCATACTTGTTTCCTAAAAGTAGATACCTCCTCAAAGGACTACTACATTGACAATATAAAAGCACTTTATTGAACGAGTTACTATTTCATTTTGATCACACGTTTTCATTTCAATGTGCCTTCAGTTCTCTTACTTCTCTCATACTCAAATATGTGTGTTATAATAAATTACGATTGTGAGAAAAACTTGACAAATGATTTTTTTGGAAAAAAACAGTTTTTAACCAATTCCATAGTCACTTTCACACCATTTTTAAACTGTAATTGCTAAAAAGGAGTAGAGAAATGAAAATTTTACCCTCAATAAAAATTTCAAATGAGAATTTTCAATCATAAAAGAGTTTTTTTCAGAATTAGATTATTTTCGAAATGTCAAACTTGTTTGATAATTACACAAATTCTTGCACCCTAATTGCGAAGTCCTGAAATGAACTTTACAGTGTTTAAAAATACTCTAATTGTATTAAAAAATGATACACTAAAGTTCAGTCTTCTAAGTCGTTTCTTTTGTCATGGATCTCTCAAACCCTGATTTGATTTCTGTAAGTTTAACTGCAAATTTTACTGATGAACGGGTACACCTTACCAAAAACGAAACTTTCAAGGATACCTAAACATGCCCTCTATCGAGATTTCAACACTATTTACTTTTAACTTCAATTCCTTATTAATCAGAGTACTTTCTCTTCAGAATGTAAGAAAAGATCTTAATTAGTTGTATCCTCAGACTATTGCAATTCTTTCTAAAGGAAAAATCCAATTTGATCATATTGGCTCTATTGAATAAATTCATATGCACTACAATAGAATCTCTCAAGAAGTTCACTTTGATCACTGATCAAAGATCTTTATATTTCATGTTTAGTAAGAAGTATCGTAATCAAATTAATAATAGTAAGATAGAAAGATGGCGTTTAGAGATATCATGTTTTTCTTTTGACATTGTTTATCGCGAAGATAAGTCAAACTTTGTAGCAGATACATAGACTACTTAAGGACTAGTAACTCAATTCTCCGCGTTTCTAACTTTCTCTAATTATTTTTATTAAAAGAAACTTTTTTTGTTAATTTTATAATTTTTTTTTATTTCACAAAATAAAATTAAACAATTTTTCAAATAAATTTTTGAGACATATTTTATAAAAAAAAATTAACGCCATCTACTTTATAATAAATTTTATTTTTTAAATATTTTTTATTTAGAAGTTTATACAGTTTAAAATAGTTCAATTATAAAATGCTTAAAAAATGCAATGTTTTTGGTTGCAGAAGTAACTACAATAACGAGCCATATACTAAAGTAGTTTCTTTTCGAGATGATGAAACAGAAAGAAAGCGTTGGATTGAGGCTATGTCTTACAAAGCCTCAAGTTTAATGAAACTCAAACAAATATATGCTTGTCTCAATCATTTTGATTGTGAATGGATTTCTGCTAGAGGAGGAAAAAGAACATCTCAACCTCCCTTAATTTTTGATGGAGTAGCTAATTCATGTTTAAAACAAAGTCAATCCAAAGTTTGTAATATGCAAGCATCATCTTCAAGTCGGGCCAGAAGGCAGCAATTGCAAATCGAATCTTCTGATAAAATAATAGACTTTTCTTCTTTTTGTGAAAATGTTCAAAAAAATATTCTAAGTTTTATAATATTTTAATTAAAGAAAATGATGTTTATTTCTTTAAAACAGATGATGTTGGACGTTCGGTTATCAATTTTCTTCATCTGCAACATGTTAAATCAAGTTTTGGCTTTTTATTTTTTCATTCTGCTGAAAAAATAGTAACGTTGTACAAAAATCGTATTTTTCTAAGTTTGAATGCTTACAAAAAAAACAGTATCATAAGTAAGTGGTCTCAATTCGAAGATCATTTGAAGGCTGCGTTGCATGAATTGGAAAAAATAAGTTGTCTCACTATCGATTTTTGTTTACACAACTACAACTTTTATGGCCTGATCCACAAGGTCGTCGTTATGATAAAAATATGTACGTCTTTGCCTCTTAACTTTTTACTATATCAGCAGCAGCTTATAAAATGATATGGAAAAGTGGATCAGTAATTTTACCTAGAATAGAACTGATCAAAAAACTGCTTTCTTCAAGACTTCAAGATGACAATTTGAACAAGCTTGTTCAAAAATTATCACCTCAACAACGCTTAGTTAACGTTCTTTTTGATGAAGTTAAACTTACTGAAACTTTAAGGTATTCAGGAGGTTGCGTAGTCGGCTATGCCCAAACCACTAATGATAGTTCAATTCTTGCTACACACTTAGTGCCTTAGTGACGGAAGTAGTTTGACATTATGGAGGACCTAAATATATTTTAAAAGTAATTACTGTTGCATAGCAAATCATTTTTAAACGCTAATATATCGTCAAAAATAGAAAAAGTGTGCATATTGTTCAAGGGCTAATAAAAAAATTATTTTAATATTTTTCAAATATGTGTTAGTTTGTAAAATGTAAGTAAATGGATGTTCTTTAATCCATTTACGGCCAATGTTTCTATTTTGGAACATAAGTAATTTCATCTTCGTCTGCTTTTTTCAATGACTTTGAATATAAATCGTCTGCGTTTTTTTAAATATCGTCTGCTTTGCTTGGCCTTAAATGGGTTAAGATGGACATAGTTTAGAAAGAAAATTTAAAATAGAAATGTGTATAAAAAGAAAAAAAGTATCTTTAAAATTTTTTTTTGAAATAGTGAAAAAAATCTTTAAATATAAACCATATAGCATGACTTAGTAAAAAAAAATTTTATTTTTTTTTTATAAAAATTGTAAATATTATCTTAAGAAAGAAAAAAACTTCTATTTTAAAACTTTTTTTTTAATTTATAATTTAATGTTAAAATTCCATATATTATACACCTTTTAATTATAGAAACATACATTTATTAATTTCTAAATATTAGCCAATTAATATTGTCCAAATTTAGATTTATGGAGACAGATTCTAAAAATTTCTAAAATAATTAGAAAAATTTTTTTTAATATTTATTTATATTTTCATATATTTGCAATACAAATATGTAATTTATTTAAAAAAATAAATAAAAAAATTATATTTTCAAATTTAAAAAAATCGAAAAATTTGTCAGTTACCTTGTTTGGCGTCGTTTTGCCGAAAATTTTATGCAACAAATATAGGATTTTTTCAAATCAACTGTGGAAAAAGAGTTGTGCAAAAAAGAAATTAAAAAGTCGTTTTTATTTTAAGGCTCCAATTTTTGGCAAAATTCTATCACAATTTTCATGGGACGTCATTTGTTAACGCTAAAAAGTGAAAATTTGAAAAAAAGATCAAAACTGAATATTTTTCAAAAATTTAAAATATTACAATAAAATATAACTCATTCTGCCTCATTTCATAAAAATATTAGAAAATTTTTTTTTTTAGTTTTTGAGCAAAATTTGATCAAAAATGTTGAAATTCAGATATTTGAGGAGCGATCCTGGAAAATTTAAAAATTTTTCATGAAATTTTTTTGACAATCAATATTCTTACATATGTTTACTTTAATTGAATGAAAAATTTTTTATAAAAAAAACTTCTAACAGTAAAAAGGCAAAATGTCGTTATCAAATGCAGGTCATTAACCTCAATTTGAGGACATGCCACTACCGCCATCAAACTCAGAATCCAAATAAGGTAGATATCGATTACTGATTAGCTTACAATCTTTATACATTATACGATGGTGAAGTAGAAAAAGAAAAAAAAATGAACTAACATTCAGTCTCATGCCCAAATCATTTCGGGAGTGAAGAGCATTTCTCGCTCCTTATTGGATAAGCGCTCTTGATTGACACTATTTTTGCATGTCTTGAAACTACTGGCAATAAAATATTGTAATTCACTGCTTAGTAATCTCTTATAAAATTTAAATTTTTTAAGGTTATTTTGGCTTCATTTTTTCATGGTCCCGCTTACAAGAACGTTTTGAACTATACATGGTGACACTTTTTAAGATTTTAGAAAAAGTAGTTTTCACCTATACTAGCTATACTCGGTAATTTGCGCTGATGGTATATGTTAAGTTAAATATAATATATGAAAACGGTTGTAAATGATTGAAATTAATCTAAACAGATCCCAGATTTTGCAACAGTTAATTTGAATAGCAAATTTATTCTATTTAAAATGATTGGCTGGATTCATAAGTAATTTGATTGATTAAAACTGAAATTTTTTCATCCAATCAGTTCAAAGACTTTTTTGAGGGGAAAAAAGAAGATAAACTTTAAAATATATAATATAGATATAACAACAATTTGTTTTATTTGATTATTTTATAATTGTGAGTGAGGCTGGTTCTGGCTGTTACAGACACTCATAACAATGAAGACTGATGAAAATAATATGTTTTGCTTTTTGCTTCATTTTTTCTTGTTCTTTAAGAAACTTCTTCGAAAGGACGAACTTCTGGTGAAGGCGCCATTACTTAGTATCTTCGTTTGTGCACAAATCAAAACGGCAATGCCTTTGTTATCGGTTTCATATGCTATGGAAAGAGCTGTTCGATTTTTCTACAAACAAATATAAAAACATTTAAATTAATTTCGGTAAAGAAACCTTTAGATTTATTTGGTTTTGTTCGAACTAACATTAAAAAAAGAAAAAGTATATGATGATGTTAAAAATTTATTTTTAAAAATATTTACTTTATATGAGCTTAAGTTATCCATATTAAAAAATCAAAATTTTTAGTTTGTTTTTTTATTTGTTTTTATATCAATGACTATTTTTCCAATTTTATAGTAAAACTAATCACGAATTTTGTTTTGTGAACTTCGTTTTGAATAGTCCAAAAAGTTCTATGGAAAATTGGAAAAAAAAGAATCAAAAAGTTAAAACTTTATAATAAAAAAATCAATTTAACAAATTTGAAAAACCTTTTTAAATAGAGTTTAATTGCTTATAGATTTACCTGTCAATTTTAATTAGTATCCTAAAACTCTTTGAGGAACATTGTGACATGGGTGTCTTAGGAAAAAACAAAATCGTTTGTTTTAAACATTTCAAATTCCAATGAAAAAGATAGCAGATGATTATAGTCTTCAAAATTCTGTCCATCAAAGTGATAAAATTCTAGCAAAAGAGTTAGTTATCAAGCAATGTTAATTTCGTCCTTTATAAATGTTTTTTTATGTTTTTTATGTTCCCTTTTCAATTCTAAATTCTCTTTTGAAAATTCTAAATTGTCTTTTTAAATTGTCTTTTTTAAATTATGTTCTATTTTATATTTTAGAAAAAGAAAATTCAAAAAAAGCTTATTTAGAACTCAAAAAAGATAAATTAAAACTAAAAAGAAGAGAATTAAGGACTATGAATGATATTTTTCAACTAAATATTAAAAAAAATTGTTTACAATCAGCTATATAGCTCTTGAAATACTTGTGCAATGTTAATGTTTTTTTTATTTGTTAACTTGCTAAATAAACTCTCTCTCTTATAATAAATTTTATCTATCGATTAGATCAGGGATTCACCCAATTTTTCTTTTATGGACACTTTTCGAACTGACAATGATTTTCTCGACCACTTATTTTTTTATTACTACTAATTATATTTTTCAAGTTGTTTTATTTATCCAAAATTTAAAAATAAGTAAGTTAACGACGATCTTCAATCTTCTCTGTCAATAAGATTAAGTCAATTTCGACTTTTTAGTTGCGGATAAAGAACATGACTGAACGCTTTAAAATGAATATTTAAAAATAAAGAGAAGAAAAGTGAAGAATTTATTGAGAACAAAGTTTTATAAAGAAACCAAAAGTGAATTTTCACAGACAATAACAAATGGACATCGGAAAGAATCGGCTCCACTCCATTCCTTCACTGCGTTTCGTTTGAAAAAGCCGATTGTAGGCGAAAATTCACTTTTGATTTTTTTAAATAAAATTTTGTAAATTCTTCACTCTTCTTCTCTGTACTTTAAGCACTAATTTAATGGGTCACCTTCAGCACTAAATCTATTTTTATAAATAAATCATACTTATATTTACTTTTAGTATCAGAACTGATAAAACGAGATATGAGGATCAGAAGGCACTCACGTATATAACTGAGCTTTTTGCGATAATGGATCATTTAATTTTTTTATATGAAGCTTTGCAAAATTTGATGGACCCCCAATTTGAAATATTCTTATATAGACCATTCTAAAAATATTGTGCACATGGATTACGTTGAAAAACACTGGATTCGATTGCTTAGCGTAGTCAACAAAACTCTACATTTTGTTTCAGTACGATGAGTTTTCATATTTGGAACTTATGAACATGACATACAAAAAAGAAAAGGATAGGAAGTTTGTGAAATTCCCATCAAACAATAAAGGAAAGTGAGAGGCATATGTTAATGCTAGGATTGTAAATAACTAAAAATGGGAAGAAAAAAGGTGTAGGAAATTTTGCAAGAAAAAATTAAACATTTTGTCCTTCCAGAAGAAATCAGGGTGCTTCTTAACGGTATGCAAAGAGGAAGAAAATATGATATGATCAGGATAGGAAGTTCCTGATCATCGATAAGTGTGTTTGGGAAAGAAGCTTTAGAGATCTTGTTTTTATAAACGTTTTCTACTGGATTTCTTTGGCAAAAAAAGAAGGTAAAACGATAGGATTGACATCCGTGTTTTCGTTAACAATATTATTATCAATAGTAAGCATATACCTGTACAGCAGAAATGTTAAAAACAATAAACGTAATCCTTCATCGTATTTCAATTTTTCTAATTCTTCTAGTTTCCTTTAGTGCTTTCATATCTTTATTGCAGGTTGGGTGTGATATTACACTACCATATTCGAGATTTATATAGTGGTGTAGGCATTATTCAGCATCAAAGCCTAAATTGTCAATTTCGCTTTACAATGAAGTTATTTTTAGATTCAGAAAAATTGAGTTCCATCCCCTAGTATTGCTCCTTTTGTACAATGTAAAAAGGTGAGCTTAAAGTTTCAATTTGGAGTTGCAAGTTGACGGACAGAAAATTTTGGGATCATCAGCAAATAACTTTAAAAGAGAAGTCACTTTGAAAGGCTAGTCATTTATTCATAGTTTAAATAATTAAAATTGGCCCATCACACTATCTTTGAATGACACCACTAGTTACTTTAGATGGATTTGATAGCGATCCATTAACAGAAACAGACTTTATTAGTCAGGAAACCTTGAATACATTTTACAATTTTAGTGTTTACGCTATTAGCCTCAAATTTCTTAAGCAAGCAACTGTGTGGAATCTTGTCAAATGCCTTTCGAAAACCAAAGTATAAAAACATATCACATTAACTGTGATAATGTTTTCCAGAATAACAGCAATATCATTATGAAACTGGAATAACTGGGTTATTATTGACTTTTTCTTAAAAAAGCCGTGTTGATGAGTGATAGATAATTATTATGTTTAAATTACTCAATAAATTCATTATTTTCACTTCAAATTTTACATAACATTTCAGAAGATAATCCTAAAGAACTGAATTAGAAAATCTGCTAAGCGTTCTTGATAATTAATTTGGGCTTGGACTTTTGATCTGATCCTTCACAATGAATGTAATAAGATGAAAATCGAATAGATTGTTTGTCAATAAAAATTTCAACGAATCAAATATAAGATCATAAAATAAGTGAAAATATGTAAATTTACATGATCTTTGATATTTGTGTCGATGTCGGGGTGGGATAGAAGTAGCTTGGCTATTTCTGTTTGGCCATGTTCTGCAGCACACATCAGTGCACTACTTCCATGGGAATCTTGAATGTTCACGTTCGCATCTTGTTCGAGGAGAAGTTTTACGATGTTGGCTTGTCCGTTGCTGGCACAAAGCATGAGGGCCGTTTGGGCATTCTAGAATTTGCAAATTATTATTCAAGTTTAGGGTAAAAGGGAAGAAAACTTCCTGCAGTCAGTTAGTCTTTTAAACCCTACTAATAAATCAAAAGACAAAATTACGAAGGTGAAATCACATGGCATTAAATACTAATCTATTTACAGTGTTTGCAAAAGTAAAAGTTACGCCAAACTATGGCACTCAAGCAATTAAGGAATCAATGAAAAAAATTAAATTTGTGTATGCAAAAGTTGTGCACTATCTACTTCGAACTTTGAACTCAAATTCTCTCAATTTATCCAAAAACGTATATGTTGCTCTTTCACAAGTTCTTTCATTTTGGTGGAAATCTTTTTACCGGTTCAAGATTCTCATCAATCTGTAAGGTGCAAATTACTTGCCATAAGTATAAAGATCACACTTTATGGAACTATTTCGCTATATAAACTCTACAGATTTATTTTCTAGGCCCTTGGTTCCTAAACTGTGAGCCATGGCGCTCTGGGGGGGGCATAAAGCAAAATTTGAGGGGCCATAATCTGAGGCTATGTATAAATAAAACCAAAGGAGTTTAGCGGGTAGAAGCTTGTCGATAATCTGCAACATCACCCTCACACTGAGTAGAATTGTCTCCCAACTAGTGCACTTAATTGTTACAATGTTATCAAATTTGTAAGATTCAAAGATTAAATCACATAGCGTAGGATTAATAAACTTTTTCCATCCAGTGAATTTTCTATACTTCCTTCTTTTTTTGCTTATTCTTTAAACACCTTTTAGCAAAATGCCCTTTTTTAATGAATCTTATGATTATAATTGTTAGACACTAGTAGACAGTCACGGTATTCACCGGCTATGATGGGGGCTATAGACATGGATCATGTATGAAAAGTGGGTAACGATCAGAAAAAGTTTGGGAACCACCTAAGCCATCCTTTCATCACCATCATTTTCACCATTTATACTTCCTTACCATATATATAGGTATCATCAAAATTTGAATTATAGCTATTTTGCCCTATATAATTCCTTACTACAACATAGTTAAATTCGATCAAACAATCAAATATAAGTTATCTGATTTTGGAACAAAAATAAGCACATCATGTCTATATTAGAGATCTGTGCGGGCTCTAAAAATTTGCCCACATCAGCCCGATCCCCATTTGATTATTTTGAACCCGCCGCGCACCTGAAAAAAAAATCCGCAACCGCCCGCACTCGCCAGGCAGCCCTCTATAGTCGATATTAAACTTAAACATAGGTGGAAGAAAATAAAAAGGGTTAGGGAAAATATGTGGAAAATTTTGCCTGTCTGAATGGACTTTTATAAGAAGAAGAGAAGATTTATTTTGCAAAAAAATATAATAAAGGCTAATTCTTTGAGATTTATAGCCAACTGTATTTTTTTCGTGATATTCAAAAGGCCACAAAGCCGTTTGTATGAAATAAGCCTATACGTAATTAATTGAAATAAAATATCTTAGTAACGAAAAATACATAAAAATATGCATCTAAGAACGATATATATATATAATATATAAACGGAAGAATATTTAAACAGGGGATTAATAAGAACAAGTAGAATGTTAGAAGTGTAATGTATTGTACAAATATACAATAAAGTATCATATAGATCAGCTTTTTTCAAACTTCTTTCACTTCGACCCATAGAAAGAACCAGTTTGCATCACGACCCATAATACTTAGGTGTAATAAGACAAACTCTCTTCACTACGTTCATTTATTCAGCATCTTTTTTGTCACGACCCATTTTATGTTTCACGCGACCCACTGAAGGGTCGCTATCCATTTTTTCACAATTCCATGCTACTACTCTATGATCTCTTACTCCTTTAAAACTTGTTATTTTTTTTTAGCAATTTACTACTATATTCATATTTTTAAAGTTAATTTCCAGCATTAAACCTTTTTTTTTTATAGATTTATCAAATTTCATTAATAAAATCTCTTTTTCTTCATCCAAATTTGTTGGCTGCCGTATTTATGTATAAGAAAAAAAGTTAGACTTTTTTCCCAAATTTTGTATAGCTTATTATACAGTGTGATATGAGATATCATATATGCTATTCAGAATGAACAAATTTACTTTTACATAATAAGAGATTGATTTTTTACTTTATTCAATTTAAGTTGTACTATATAATAGATCAAAGTTAGGAATAAACTCGATTCAACACCAAAAACTAAATTTGTCCCTTATTTCATCGCATGATCCCTTACTATTCCCATATTTGGAGCGTTCATTTTAAAAATCAGATGAATTAATTTTAATCACTAATTTTAATTAAAAAAATTAAAATATTTGCCCAAAATGAAAAAAGAAGAACTTTAAGTGAAATGGCAAATCCAAAACATTAGCAATGAAAAAAGATCGATTTGTACATCATGTTGGTTTTCTAAAATTCCAGAAGATACAAGTCCAACTAAATAATATAGAGATATGAGTTTGCTGAAAATGTGTTAAACATTGTGCAAGAGTTTTGAAATCAAGAAAAATCTCAAAATTTCCAAAGCAGAGAAAGTATACGGAACAGGCAGAAGATTTGTATTGTAGATTCTATGAAAGAACAAAAATATTCAGATAAAATTTATTTTGCCTAACAAAGCAGGATAACTTAATGTGTTTGTTAAACGAGAAAAGTTACCTAGAAAATAAGATGTCTAAATAAACAAATATTCAAAGTAATTTATTCATTACCTAATAAACAATTAGTTAAATAAATGCTTATTTTACTAACTCGCTAGTTAATAAACTTTGTAAGCAAACAATCTAATTAACTAATCTTTCTAATGATCTCACGAAATAAGAATTCCAAAAAATGAAGAAATTTTTTTTACCACTCATTATGTTTTATTTCCAAATACTGTATATAAAAACATTTTAAAAAGAAAGCAAAACTTTCGAAACATTTTTTCATTAGAAATTCATTATGTGGTTGATGAAATAGTTGAAAATCTATTGATTTTTAGTTTTTTTCTGAATTTATTAATACATTTTTTTAATGTGTAAACTTAATTTTTAGTGAAAACTAAGACATTTTCTTCCATTATCATAAATAGATGTAAAGATATAACAGTATATTATAATTAGATGCAAATTTACATTTAAAACTGATCGTTAAGCTCAACATATAATGGAAAAAATGTTTATAATGTTTCATTTCACGTCCAAATGTTTTACATACAGTATTATTTGAAACTAAAAAAAAATGAGTGTCAAAAAAAGTATTTTTCCTTTATTTTTGCGACAATCTAAAGTTCAAATGTCCACTTTTAAAATGAAAGACAAATGTTAGCTGGGTAAAAATCCAGCTTCCCATCATCATAATTATTCATAGACTTTATAAGGGAGAAAAGAGAAATCAAGTAAAACAAATCAAAAAGTATGCAAAGATCTCCCTACTTCACACATTTTCTCATTTCAGATCATCTCTATAATGAATGAAGCCAATCACTTACGCTTGTTGCCTTGAAGTCGACATTTCCCAGTTTGAACAAACGCTCAACCACTTTCAAGTGTGCGGATTCGATGTCGTTGATGAGGGAAGTCAGCATTATGGGCGTGTAACCTGCCTGGAAGAAGTAAAAAATTCTCATCAAAAATTTTCATCAGCAAAAGTTGTGCGTTTTTCTAAATTTGGAATTCAAATTTTCACAATTCAAATTTAATAAATTACACTCAAAATATCCGTACAGACTAATCTTAAAATGTCGATAGCTTTAATTTTTTAAATAATGTAGAACTTGAATTTGATTTGGTTAAGTTTTCTCTGCAAGATGTCTTGCTAGCCGTAGATTCTTTTCAACCTAATAAAAGTACTCTGACTTATATGGGATTTCAATGTACGATATCAAATTAGTGATAAACATTTTAGCAAAAATTTTTCTCATAAGTTTAAATTCTTGCCCAGAATTTTCTATTTATCCTGACGTGTTCAAGCTTAATAAAGTACATCCTATCTTCAAAAAGGGCGATAAGTTCAACATTGACAACTATAGACCTGTTTCCTTAATTCCAACTCTCTCTAAAATATTTGAGAAATTACTTTCCAAACAAATTAGCTTATTCTTCACTTCAAATATGGCTTACTATATATGACTTTCAAATTGGTTTTAGAAAATTTCATAGCACTCAATCTCTTTTATCTTTGCTAATCAATCAAAGTATTGATAAATATTCAGCAGGTTATTACGTTTTAACTGATTTTATAGATTTAATTCCTCATAAGCTCTTACTGCAAAAGTTAAGGCTGTATGGCTTTCAAAAAAGATCATGCTTACTCATGAAATCATATCTAAAGTCCCGACATTAGTAGAAGATATTTTATCTGTCAACAAAATATAACTGCTGGTGTTTCCCAAGGATCCATTTTAGGCCCTTTCCTTTTTTTGATATACGCTAATGATTTGTATTATACTAACCCTAATTTAAGCTATTTTAGCTTTCCAGACGATCTGACAATTAATTTGCCATTTTTTTGCTTCAGAAATAAAAAAACATTGAAAAAATTGTCCAGAAAGAATTTCAAAATGTATTTGACTGGGTATCAAAAATGGGATGATAATAATTGACAAAAATAAGTCAAAGTTCATGCTTTTTTCAATGAATAATAATCAGATAAACCTGAAAACAGATAGTTTATTATTTGTAGTTGTAGACAATATTCAATTGTTAGGTTTAATAATAGACAATAAATTGACTTGGAAAAGCATATTTTATATGTGAATGCAAAGCTTTCTAGAGTGATTGGAATTTTAAAGCTATTAAAAGTTCATTCCCTCTTAATGTAAAAAAATTATTATATAATTCCTTTTCTCTACCATATACCAATTATTGTATATTGTTATGGGGACGTTGTAATCTTTTAACTTTGGAGAACTCTCAAAAAAAGCCGTCAGATACATTTACAACGTTATGTCATACTAGCAACTTATTTCCTGACTCCAATATATTAAAAATTTATGACCTATATAAATATCATTTGGCTATGTTTATATTTAAACTTTTTAATGATTATTATCAGTCTAATCTATTTGACACAATTTTAGATTTCAATTTCGTCGATTGTAAATATGACCTGCTCTATAAATATTCAATCATTTTACCCTATTATAATAGACTGAAATACTACGAGACAAATAAGTTTAAGTTATCAAATTTTTGGAATAGTAATACGCATTAATTATTGGAATACATACATCTGAGTATTGGATTCTTTAAAAACTTTGTTAAAAAGGAGTATATTGAAAAATACTCATTTAACCCATTAAGTTCCAATGCTCCCATTTGGGAACATAAGTAATTTCATCTTCGTCTGCTACTGAATATAAATCGTCTGCGTTTTTTTAGATATAGTCTGATTTCTATGCTTGGCTTAAATGTGAAACATCTCATTGTTATTCGTATTTATTTTTCTTAACACTGTACATTGTACTTGACTTCTTGTTTTTGAATTCATAATAATATTACATATATTTATAATTTTTCGAGCTTGTAAGTCTTATATATATTTTTTTATATCATTATTATATATTATGATTATATAAACGCTAGTACATTGTACATAGTATTTATTATGAACTTTAAATATAAACTATTTTTTATTATTTACCAAGTTTTTTGTAACTTCATATAAGTGGCCTAAAAGCCTTTTTAAGTCTCACAGTTTTTTTCGTTTAATGTATGATACTTTATGTGGTTATTACTTTTGATAAAATATGACCTATTGTTAAAAATTTTATTTTACTCATTTTATGATTTAGTATTCTTTTTTTATATCTGTATGATATAAAAAGATTTTAAGGGGCAGCATTTTGTCCTAAGGTCATTTGTTAAAATATTCCATTTAATTTTTATATTACCATTATTTACCTACTATTGTTCCAAAGTGACGTTGTAACATCCATTGTGCATATTATACTTGTTTTTTAAAATTTCTTGTAAATTAATGAATGAACTCTCTTCTCTCTCTCTCTATCTCACAGACTCAACTTTTTTAATTAATCTGTAAGGTACAAAGACTTGTTCGCTGTTAAAAATTGTTTAAAGTCAAAGTCATATCTAATTATGCTGAATTTGTGCACTGTCAGAAGCAGAAGCACTTTCCTGTTCATATTTATTATGTAATACTGTTTGTTTTTTAGTTAGATCTCTTAATCTGTATTTGATTAACTTAGCTTAATTTAACTTTTTCTATAAACTAGAAAACAACATTGTGTCAACTTTAATTTGGTTATACAGTTTTTAAATTCAATTTTATACTTTTAAATATTATAAATAATTTTGTTGATGACATTTTTATCGATGCAGACCCTTAGGCCAATTAAGTTTAATTATTTTTAATTCTTATTTTAAAACCTCTTTTATAAAATTATTTACCTACTTACAACAATGGAAAAGCAGAGCTCTGCAAATCTATGCCTTTTGCATTCCTCGTAGAAACAACTTGATATTCAATATCCCGATATAATCAATATATCAATATGATTAATTTATTTTTCAGTCAGTTATAAAATGAACAATTTAAAACCTCGTTGCAAGCATCTACCATGCAGACTCTGGAATCCAAAATGATGCTGGAAACATCGAAGTTTTGATTTGATATCGAGTAATGAAGTGCTGTGTTTCCCTATTAATTTGAATCAATCAAAATCAATTAACAAAAAAACAACAAATTTATTACCAAATTATCCTTCATATTCACTACAAATGACAAAACCTTTTCTGAAAGAGATTCCAAATAATCCAGAAAAGACTCCACACCCAAACTTTCTTCCCCAAATTTGGCAATTTCAGTGAACCAAAATTTTTGTAATATTAAATTGCTTTGTTTCTGAAAATTATAATATGCAATTAATGAAAAAATTAATCCTTGCTGAGACGAAAAAAGAAACTTACAACTAATCTTATTTTGCCATTTTGCATTTTTGTATGCAAATCTTCGTTGATAATTTGAGCCGCTTTTTTGACATTGGTTGGCGTTCCAAGACTTTTATTTTTCATTTTAATGGAAATACGAAAAAAAAGTTTACATGAAAAAGTGAAGAGGGATATAAATTTTTACCCAGTTATATCTTCGACACGTGTTTCCGAGATGTCTAATTCCTTGAGGCTTCCATCTTCAATATTGTGCTTTTCTTGACTTGTATCTTCATTTGCAGATTTTGAAATAATTTCACTAAAAATGTGAATGCCTATAAATTTCCAATTAAATTTGATTCATCGTTAAACTCTCTGAACAATTTTTTATGTGGTTTCTGGAATGCCTTCAGATATTTTTCATGACTTATTTGAAAGGATTTGTTGTTATGTTCTGGCTATCCCAAAACCAAATAATCCAATATTAAAGTTTGAAACTTCTCTATCTGTGATAATTTAGCCTTTTTTAAAGACGTGTCTTTTCGAATACATTTATTCTCTCAAATGTGTGATGAAATACTTAAATAGAAAATATTTATTTTTAAAAATATTATTAATGAACACCAAATACGATTTTTCAAGTTAAAGGCTTTTTCAGAAATTCCCTTATGCTTTTCAAAATTGTCACTAATTTGTTTTCAAAGATAGTTTTATATACCAAAAAATATATATCAATTAAATTTTTTCATTTAAAATCGAGCATAACCTTCTTACGCAATTTACGGATTATTACGGACTTATTTTTTTCTAAAACTATTAATAATTAATATACTTATTATACTTGTGCATACAAGGTGGTATTAGATATAACTAGAAATGATAAGTTCTCTTGTATTTTGATCATCATCATTAGGCGTACACTGTGTGAAAGACCGGTTTCGGCTCCCGTCCCACCCCCTCCCAGCCTCATCGTCCAGTAGCTGTGCGTGAGGATCAACCAACTAGCCGTCAACACTTAGCTTTGATAATCATTACCGTTACGGTCTCAAATCAATGTAGTAGTAGTAGGTAAAAATTTTGAAATAAAAAACTACTATAGGAGATTTTTATATAGATTACATACGATTAAAAATGGAGAATTGGGAAAAAAATTTACAATTCAAGATTGAAATCTTTTTTCCTTTTTTCATATATAAAGAAAGCTATAACAATTTTTGTCAATTTATATGGCTATACCGCTGTATTTGAGATTCAAGTATGTCATTGTGTGGGTGTCTAATGTCAATATGTGCTTCCTTGCAGTATTTGCCTTTACGTGTAATCCTGCATACATAGGGTGCACTAGTTGTCAACTCGCCCTAAATATTCTTACACCAAACGGCGTAGAAATAAAAAGGAAATAGGCAATTCGATCTTACTGAGAAAGCCCAGTGGAAGAGGGGGAAACCTTTTTTTCTTTGAAAATCAATTGTATCTCATCCAAGCTGTGCTTTTGGTCGTCGAGAAGGAGAGTGCCACTATTTCGATTCACAGCGCCATCATCACTGTGCCAGGATCTTCTTCCGCGTATTCCGTCCTTTCGCCAAAGATCGGCATCGCGCTTCGGCTTCGCCTTGTGCATGTGTGTCACCACGGAAGAAGCTACATCTTTTATGTTGTTGATGCAAAGAGAGCAAAGCTTCAACTTGCTTGTGTTGAAAACATCCAACAAGCTGTTGGCTCTATGACTTTGCTGCAAAATAAAACGAGTGAATAAGTAATAACAAACTTTGCATTACAGATAAAGTTTACTATTTTAAAGATTTTTCCAGTCAAAATTTTTGTGGAGAATTTAACATTGATTCGTTGAAATATTATCAATTTTTGTTCATCTTATTTATACAGTATGAAATAAATGATATATTTACTTATTTTCCAGGTTTAGCTTTTTTGATGAATACTTTTATTATGCTAGTTAATTCTTCCTTATTACAAGATAATTTTCATTTACTACAATTGAATATGAAATTAAAAAAGGAATTTGTAATATGCATTGTTAGCCCAAAGATAATGGCATGTTTAAGCTTTAAATTTTTCCCAACTTTAAAACAAAAATTGATGCTATCTTTAAAAAACTTGAAAGTGAAGTGTGAAATGCCACAATTATTTGTGCATAATTTTATAGATGACAAACTATCCTGGAACAAATTGAATACTAGAATTGGTATATTTAGGAAAACAAGTAAGCTTTTACCATTAAATATCAACTTAGTGCTACAAATTCATGTATCTCATGTATTTCGTTTAGCGAGGGAAAGCACTACGGATCATATTCAGGAGACCTTATATCAGCCATACAAATTATATTTTTAAAAAATGTCAACTTCTCAAATGTCCACATAGAAGTATATATATGTTTTCATCTACAAGTTTTTCAAATTTTTGCTGCCGTCAGTCTTCCATTGTTTCCTTCTGCCTAGAAATCACATTCCTTCAAATTATTCCTTAAGATTTTCTAATAATTTGTTAATTCCAGTATACAAACTTTCTCGCTGAACACAATGTCTATGAAATTCTGGAATCCTTAGGTTTCCATATTTATGTGTAACTTATTTTTCTTTCAAAAGTAAACTTAAATCTGAATTCAGAAATATGGAAACTTAAAATGTTGTGATTCTGAATGTCATGTCTGTATTAACAGTTTCTTGCTAATGATGTTTTATTAAACTTTCATTTTTTTCAATATAAATGTACGTTTAATATATAAATACATATACATATATACACACATGCTATTATTTGTGTATTAATAGTTATTTTATTAATTAAGGGTTCTTCTTTATTACGAACTAATTTTTGGAGGGCGTTAATTTGCACATAATAATTCCTATGTTTTATTAATTTCATGATAAAAAAATTAACTTACAATGTACCATATCTATTTACTAATTAAATTTTAAAAAAACTAGAAATTTGAAACTTTTTTAATTGTTTTTTTTGAATTTTGGCTTAATTTTTCAAATATTAATTTCCCAAAATTACTAAAATTTGTAGATTTTCTTACTTTTGTTTTCAATGATCCTTCATCTGAAATTTACAGCGTAAACATTTTTTCGATTAATTTTTTTGTTTTTTGAAAATTACGACACAAAATCTTTGAAAGTATCAAAAATTCAAATTTAATTATTTTTAAAGACTAAAGATAATAAAAATTTACTAAGAATTGAATATGGAAATGTTAATGGATATAAATTGAAAATAAAGTCGGTACAAGATCATCCTATAAAAAAGTATGCATGAATGGAAATGTCAAACGTATGCAAAAAAGAGATAAATAAGCAAGTGAAGCTATAAATGTTTATGCATAGTGACTTTTATTCAGTATCGTAGAATTCTTATTTCTAAAAGTTACTTTAAAAATTTCAGGTTCTTCCTTCGTTGCTAAGGCTTTCAAGGATTCGCTGAAGAAGGTTGATGTGAGAGTAGAGGCATCTTTGCAAGAAACTCTTTCAGAAGATGTTTGCGTTGAAATGTGCTTCATACCCACGACTGACATTGTCCCCACATCCAAACTCGCCTTTTGGTCTACAGGAATTTGCACTGATACACCCACATTCACCGTTGCTCTGGGCATTGTCATACAACCGATATCAGAGCTTAAAATCACAATTTCGCGCCATTTTACTTTGTAAATTTTTTAATCAAAATTTTTCATAATTGAATATTATTGGTCTAAATCACAAATGAATTATAGGACTAGGTAAATGCTACTGTGACGTGATTATTCATCTATAGTTAAAGTAAGATAAATGTGTTTAATTTAAATTCCTGACTAAAACTAAAGACGACAAAATTCAACAAAACTTCATAATTTTTGAAAAAATATACAAGTTAAAGAGCTAAATAATGCTTCTAAAAATAGGAACAAGAGAATTTGCTATCATTAGTTATTTATAGAAATAAATAAATATATGATGGGACACAGCTTTCAAATATATGAAACGAATGTAGATTTCACTATCCTTCTATAAGTTTAAATCCATTTAGAAAAAGGTTTGGAAAAGGGGAGTGAGTAGCGTTGGTTGGATGCTGGATTCGACAACTCAAGATCTGGGGTTCGATCCGCAGCAAGCCTGTTTTCCTCATAATCCGATACACGCATGTCACTTTTCAATGATTTTTTTTACTAATATTTTATCTGATTATTTAAAAATTATGTTTAAATTGAACTTTTCTTGTTTTTAAATTTTTAAACTGCAATTATTATACACGGAGAAAAATAACTTGAAATATTGAGATTTGAAAAGTAAGAAAGTAGTAAAGCCAATGTTTAGAAAAAGTGTAGGTAGCAATAACACTATTTGATAAATAAATCAGACGTTTTTATTTTTATTAATTTAGCGTATTTAGATGGCGTTAATATGTAGACATTATTTCCAATATTTTGATAGTTTCATAAAGTAACATAATTTACAGTTTCGTATAAATATTTATAATTTAAATTATAAAAAATATATGTATACCATATTCTTTCAATGATAACTACAAAAGTGGTTTTTTTTTTAAATTTTTTTGAGAATTTTTCGTTTTTTTGTCTAAATTTTCGCTAATTATTATATTTTTACTCTGATTTATTAATCTAAAATTTTTTGAAATTTAATTTTCTGATGATTTGTAAACTTATATACGCTAAAGTTATATAGTCCTTTTTTTCGGTCAAATTTTCTCAGGCTCAATTCTAACGATGTCATATTTTATAAAACCTCCTCAAACAAGATGGCTTCTGAAATAAAGTATTCTGAGGCAGGTTCAACAAGTTTATGTTTAAAATTCATGCTTACTGAGTATCTTGTCCTTCACCAAGTTCATTGAAAACTTAATCAAATGATAGTTTAAAACGAAAAAATTCGTAAATTCTAGAAATAGTTCTTATATACTAGAAAGTTATAAATTAGTAAAATAACCAACTAATAAGTTTAAGCTATTTTTATAATTACTTTTATAATAAAAATGTACTGTAGTTTAAATATTTCAAGTTAAAAGTTTGAGTTTTCAGTGATACATATTATTTTGTACAATGACACAAGCTAGAACCAATTGATCATATTAACATTTATACACCCAGAAAAGAGAATTAGCAACAGAAATAAGAATATATCGATTAATCATGAGTATCACACTGAAAACGCAAACTGCTATTCTCGACTATTTAAAGTAGTAATCTCAACAATACTGATGTAATGTTATAAGTAGGTATAGATATATCTACTATGATAAAAGATATCATACTAAGACATTTGTAAATTTTAAATACTTTTAACCCATTAAGTTATTTTACCAATATAGATTAAACGTAGACTTTATTTATTTTACTTTTAAATATAAACAATTTTGATACGTGTATCAATCATCGAAAAGTGAAATTCTAAACAATTTTAGATTATACTAAATCAAAGTAAAAATAATAACATGAGCCAAAATCCGGACAAATCTAAATTTTGTCTAAAGTTAATAATAAGTGGAGAGAATTTTGGCGTAGGAATGTTTGAATAAGTAATTAAAAATTAAAAAAACATATAAAATATAGAACTTTTAGTTAACATTGAAAAATGATATAACTTTTTTATAATTTCAATTATATTTATACAACAATTTAAAGTAAGTTACTTTATGAAATTATTAAAATACAGGAATTAATGGCAACATATTAAAGGCCATCTAAATACAATAATTTGATAAGAATTATACTTATCAAATAGTGTTATTACTGATTATAAATTTTTTAGTTAGTAATGATAACTTAACTACATTTATTACTATTCAAATAATAATATTACAAGTCCATTTTATCACTGGAGAAATATATAACTTTGAAAAAAAAGACTTGCATCCCAAGTAAAAATAAGGCAGATATTTAAACTCGTAAAAATTTGAATTATTAATAAAAAAAACAAAAAATTGAAAAAAATTTGAAGCATTTTTAATTTGAAATTTAAAATGATATTATTTGATTGGATTTTTACAATTTTTTTAAATAAAATAGATTTATCTTTCATTACTACAGATGTTATCTTTGAAAAACATACAAAAATTAATACATAAAAGTTGTTATATATTTAATTTATATTTTTATACACTCAAATCTATATTTTAAAGGAAACATCAAAATAAAACTATAGGAATAATCTAATAATCTTAATAACAGGAAAAGAAGAATTCAACCTATTCGTTGTAGACAAGTGTTCGTTAAGGAGATGAGATCTACGATAGTATAAAAAATTCAGACATTCTATTATTTTATATAAACGAAAACAATGTTTTCCAAGATATAACAACAATATTTTGAAAAGTTTTGGCCACAAAATAATTTTAGCGCAAGAACTTACGTTAAATGCGAAATTTTATCCTCAATCATCTTCACTTCACAAGCCCTATCCACACATGGAATCCTACTGCAACAACCTGCTTCCTTGGTATTCTTCACGGCTGCATTTGAAAAGTCATTCGATCCACAACCAACGCTTTTTGTGCTACCTGGAAATCAAAATATTTGCGTCAAAATATTAGGATGGCTGTTAAAAATTGTCGAAAATTGGCGAAATTGACTTTTCAAAGTAAAAAATTGGCATAAAAATATAAAAACTTACTAAAATGAAAATTTTACACAAAAAATGATTAGTAATTTATAATTTTTATGGAAAGAAAAAAAAATTTTGTAAAATCATTTATAATAACCCGACCAAGCAAAGCAGACGATATCTAAAAAAACGCAGACGATTTATATTCAAAATCATTTAAAAAAGCAGACGAAAATGAAATTACTTATGTTCCAAAATGGGAACATTGGACGTGAATGGGTTAAAGAAAATAAGAACTATGCTAAATTATACAATATTTTATGATATTGAAGGTAAGTTTTTTTTATTTTTTCCTGAGTTTTTTAAGGCATTGTGAAGCTTAGAACAGCTTTTGTTATTTTACACATTACAAGGGTTCGTTTTAAAGAAAACGGATTCTTTCAATTGTTTTTATATAATATAGAACAGATTATTTTGTTGTATTTCAAAGCGATTTAAAAGTTTTGGAAGAATTATAAGGAATTATTTCAATCAATTATTGATCTAGTACAAGAATATTGACTTTATAAATAACAAATGACTATATTTTATCTATAAAAATTATAAAAAATAAAATTTAGTTAATATAATAGCTGGTCAATAAATCTCAAACGCTAATTAAAAATATTGAGTTTATAAACTGTAAGTTAAAAATGTTGATTTCAGAAATTTCATTAAAAAGCTTAAAATGATAGCATAGTATTATCTGACAGCAGGACAACTTCCCCACTTGCCCACTCTCTGGTTGCGACCTTGGTAAATGCACCTTATAATTGTAGATACCTCATGGTATATATTATTATATCCCATGAATAGAAACATTCATATGGATTAAATTAGCAAGATTTTAGTTAGTGCTCTATACAATCAATAAAGATCAATACATTTAAAACTAATCCAACGATCATATACTAAAAAATGTAGTATATCTTATAGTATATAAAGTGGTAGCCAGTCTTATATTCCAAGCATAGTAAAATTATGGATGTTATAGTAAATTTACTATCTTTTCTACCTTTTTCAACACTTAAAATAGTAAATCTTACGGGTTTTTATGCACATTTTTAGTTACTAAACTTTCAACCACTGCAAACTTCATCCTAACACTTCAACTATATATACTACACTTATGTTTTACATTTATCTTACGCTTATATACACAATTTTATATATACATATAACAGTTAATTAGAACGTGAAAAAACAGACGAAAGTTGACAGGAGGGGGGGGGGGTAAAATTGACAAAATAGGTTGACGTCATTTGTGAATGACCCTGTCACAAAATGCTTTACAAATTTTTCCTAATATGCATACATTTTTTAATCTCTTGCTTTTCTGTTTTTAGCTTTAGGATCAAGGCCGGCCGCAAAGGTCAAAAATTTGAAGAAATTTTTTTTTGAAAAGTCGTGTCTTATATTTTCTATATTTTTTTTCTCTAGTGATGAAATATACTGACTTCGCCATATCAATCATTTTTATTTTGTTTTTTTTACAGATTTTAACCAGGTCTTGTTGAGGCAGTGGTGGCCCTTAGCTATTATTTTAAGACGATTTTAATATAAATTAAAGTTTAATCTTAAGATATTTCTAGATGGAATCAGCTTTGATTTACTATTAGTTTTTAAAAAATTCATCGCAATAAAGTTTGTTTCTAAAATTTTTTAGTTAAGACCAATAAATCAACGGTATTGGTGTTAAAATTATCTCTTCAAATTTTGTAATATACTCATTTAATCTGAAAAAAAAACATTTTTATTGGCATGTCAAATATTTTACTTTTTTAGTATTACATAATATTCTAAATTCCCAAAATGTTGTCAGCAAAAAAAAGAAAGGTGGTCGATTATTCCAGGAAAAATGGAGAAGTGAGTATTTTTTTCCTCAAATTAAATGAAAGCCAACATGTTTATTATGTTTGGAATCTGTGTCAGTCATCAAAGAAAATAATATAAAAAGATATTGTGTTTCCAAACACGCATCTATGTATGATCATTTGCAATGCAAAAATAGGAAGCAAAAAGTCGAAAAACTGATTAGATCTAAAAGAGCAGCAATCAATTTTCACGAGATGCAGATAATATTATTCATTCCAGCTACATTATTAGTCAAAAGATCGCCAAAAAACCAAAGTATTATTCTGATGGTGGATTCGTGAAAGAATGTTTACAAGAAGTTGCAGATATTATATGCCCAGCTGTAAGAAAAGGGGTAGATAGTATTAGTCTGTCTCGTAGAACAATAAGGAGGATGATTGACGAGCTTGCAGCCGATATAGAAACTGTTTTGAAAGAACTTGTTCAGAGTTTGAATATTTTACTTTGGCGATCGATGAGAGAACTGGTGTATCAAGCACGGCCCAACTTGCCGTATTTATACGTGGAATAGATAAAGATTTCAATATTACGGAAGAACTGCTAGGCCTCCAAGCAATGAAAGATACAACAACAGAAGAAGATATTTTTACAGAATTAAAGGTTAGAGCAATTTGATCAAATCAAAAATTACTAGGCTTATCAACAGATGGTGCGCCGGCAATGGTTGGAACTAAATCTGGATTGGTTGCAAATATCAGAGCAGAGCTGGGGTCTCTCTGAATATAGATATAAAATACTTCTTTGTTTTCCATTGTATAATTCACCAATAAAGCCAAATCCATAAAATTTGAACACGTCAAAACCACCGCCAATTTAAAGAATTTCTTGAAGATATTGAAACCGAATATGGAGATTTCGTGCATTACACAGAGAAGTGCGCTGGTTGAGTAAAGGCAAAATGTTGAAAAGATTTTAGGATTTGAGGCAGAAATTTTAATATTTATGGAACTTAAAGGCAAGAATACTACTCCAGAATTGAAGGATCATAATTGGCTCATGGATCTCGCTTTTCTTATCCATTTCACAAACCATTTTAATGATTTAAATATAAAATTGCAAGGAAAGGATCAATTCGTGCATCAATTATATTTTTCCACATTCGAACATTTCAAACAAAAATTAAATTATGGGAAAAACAACTTAAAAGTGGTAATACTTTGCATTTCCCCACATTGACGAATCATTTTCAAGCAAACTACATTTCCTATGCTGACGAGCTTAAATCAATCAACAAAGAAATTGAATCTAGATTTGCAGACTTCAGATCACAAGAAGTTGGCCTGAGTATTTTTTCTTGAACATTTGATATTGATGGCGAGGATGCTCACGAGGAATTGCAAATGGAATTAATTGAACTGAGGGGAAGTGAAGATTTCAAAAGAAAGATGAGAGATTTTTCATTATTAGAGTTTTATAAAAGGCTTTCTCAAGAGGTTTTTCCCAAAATAAAAGATTTTGCAAGAAAGAAAATCTGTCTATTTGGTAGCACTTATATATGTGATCAGCTTTTTACAAAAATGAAATATGCAAAATCAAAAACAAGATCAAGGCTTACAGATGAGCATCTTGAAAATAACTTGAGAGTGGCTGCATCAAACATTTCTCCTAGAATTGGAAAACTGGTAAAGAAGCATCAAACTCAAATATCACATTGAAATAAGAATTTTCAAGCTTTAACTTCAATAAATCTTCATTTATTTATATTTTTATAATATTTATATTAAAAAACTTTTTTTTATATAAAAAAATCTGAAATTTCATAATAAATAAATATCTATAGATGTTAATTTTGAAGTATTTAGCATATAGAAATATAGATATATACACGTACATAATTTTTCATTGCGTGTCTTTTGTTTATGTCCCGTGACCTTTTATAAAAAAACAAAATTTGGCCCATATGAGAAAAAAGGTTGCCCATGAGTTTTATATTTTATATTTTTGGGACGATATAATGCAGAGTGTGTTCTTTCAATCATATACACACTTTTTACAAAATAACTTTAATGTACCTTTAAGAGGAATTGCTTTCGGCGAATTTTTTTCTTCTGTATGGCAAAATTGTGTGGCTACCGAAGAGAATGCTCCTTTCCAAGTTTGGCTGTAGGCTTCGGATTTGAGACTATTATAAGTGTTACAAGCCACATCTTTGCTTCCTAAAGAGCCTAATTTGCTTTTAGAAGGTGGAGATACGTTTTTTGCACTGATTGAATTTGTCACTTCTGTTAAATATTCTTTGTTTTCTAAAGAGGATGATTTCTCAGACATTACTCTTTTGCTTTTGACATCAGGAGATTTTGGAGAATTTGAATCTTCGACACTGAAGAAGGTTTCAAATATAAGAGGCTTAACTTTTGACGAAATCTTATTGAAACAACGAGGCAGAGAAAGACCGATCGAATCGCTTAAATCATTCATTCTCTTGATCAGCGCGGATTCATTTGTTGAAGACAAAATATTATTGATAGATTTAGATCTTGCTGAACTCCTAAGAAGGGAAGAAGGAATATTGAGTGAATCATCTTTCAATTTTCCGTAAGAGTATTCCAATTCATTTTCATCAGTAAATTTTCCTAAACTCTTCATAAGAGAAAAGTTGAAACTGGTGAATTTGGGAGTGTGCTTTGATTTAGTATCAATTTTTGGAAAAGAAGGCTCATTGAACTCATAAGAAAAAGAGTGCGATCTTTTTTCACGATGCTGATTTTGATAACTTTTATTTGGAATTCGATAACTCTTCGTTATTTTGGCTTTGGGGATTCCCTTAAAGGGAACATCGTAGACTCTCTCTTTCAGAACCTCATCTCTTTTGATTCTCTCGTAATCTTTCTTTTCCCTACCAGAAAAACTTTTCATGGAAGAAATTGACGATGAACAGGAAGATGAGGAAGGAGATGTGGGAGAATTGATAGATGATTTCAAAGAACTGTCTAAAGTATCTTCAAAGTCGGAAATGACGTCACAAATTTCTTTATTATTAAGAATGGAATTATTGAAGTATGGTGGTTGATGAGTAGGTCGTTGTGCGTAGCTTTTAAAAACTTCATCATTCTCACTCACATTACCATGTATCTAATGAAAATGTAATAGTTACAATTTTGTATAAAATGTATCCACGCATAATGGCGAAGTTTAATTTACTTTTATTTAAATATTGTTAATTCACAAAAATGATATTTTCTAATTTATAAAATTTGTAATAGCTAAATAATTTTCCTTTCAAATAATGTGAACTTGAGACCAAGTATTCTAAAAATGAGTTTTTTCGAAAGTAAGTTTCTTTAGCACATCAGAAAAATAAAAATTTTCCATAAGAAATCTTACATCGAAAGAGGAATCCTGTATATGGTTTCCGTAGATAGGCGAAGTTTGTTGTTTCAAGCGATGCATCGTTTGTTTGAGTCGGAAAGCATCGTTGATGACTTTGAGATGGGCACCATCTTCAATGCGGTTGCAGTACTCAACGAAGTCCAGCGCGATGTGATAGCCGTATGGACAACAGCTGCACTTTTTCTTAATTTCCATTTTAGAAGGATATGTGGGGATTTGATTCATATCTGCCAAACAAAAAATATTTAATATTTTTAATTTGATAGTGTTTAGTTAATCTTTTTATTTAGTTTCTTTTTTCAAAATTTTTCTAAAAGTTATTTGAAAATAAAATATAATTTTTTAAATCAATTTTACAAATATATATTAAAGAAAGTCAAAAAGCATTTGAAAAAATATTTTGCATATTTTTGTAGATGCCAAGTTAAGTGTTGTTAAGTTCGCTTTCATGCTAAATGTTTCATTAAAATATCATGGAAATCAAAACATACTCTAGTTGTTCCGTAATTTTTTTTATATAAAGTGCTGGTGGATATGGAGCGCTTGGTCAATGTAAAGCAAATAGATTGGATTTATTCTAATAATATAATTATATAAAATTGTCTAAAGTTTTTGCTTATTTTAATCTTTGAAACTCAGTGACACATTAATTACGGCATATCTACTTTTTTTTTACTTTTTCTCTTTTCTCTTCCCTTTTTTTCAAAGGATTATTTAGGATTTATTTTCTACTTAATTTTTTACCTAGTTTTTTATTCTTATATACCTTATATACTTTATATATTGTACTATATTTTTTTCTGAAGTCCAAAAAGATACTCTTAATTTGTTTCGCTAAGTTGATTCGGGCCGCAGTTATCAGTAGGGTGGTTATTCGTCCGACAGTTGCCGGATGCGAAATGATATAGAGGGGAAAGCCTTCGGTATTGATAATTCCGCTTGTCAAATTTCAGTTCGTCTCATCATTTTCATCTCTTCAATCTTGCGAAATTATTCTTCCTTTTGATGCACTACCAAAGTCGCTCAAATGCAAACAGTCTTCAAATATCCCCTTACAATTTCCTCTCTCTCCTAACTCTATCCTGGCATAGACATCCACATACACTCTCATCTTCCTTCGTATCCATCCTTTTTACTCACTCTATCAGTATCCCAAATCCTCACCCCCCCCCCCCCCCCAACTACCTAACCCCTCCCTCACCTCCCATCTCTCTTCTCTATCAAACTCACTTATCCTCTATCTCTTTCTATGTAGTATATCATAATTTCATCCCATGAAACAAAGAAATGTGAATACAGGCAGGTAGAGAATTTTTTTCCACTCCAGCAACCAATTTTTCACTTCTCATATCTTGTAATAAAATGATAAAAGAAGAAGAAATATGATGAATAAATTTATACATCATGAAATAAAAGTCACATTTCTCCGCTCATACGAAACATTTGCATAAATATGCGAAGCATTTGAAGCAAAAGAAAGACATCATCGCCATCACATACAATGGATGATAGGAGGGCATTGCACCACATTACTTCATCATTCCAATCGCATCAATTAAATCATTTTTCATCTTTCCCTCTGCTTGTAGATTTGATTATATATTCATATTGTAAAAATGAAAAATAATCATATATTTTTTACAAGATAGTTTCCCATTTTAGAGTTCGTTTTAAGAAAGTATCCTTCACAGAGCGGTATTCATATATTTGAAAGATATATTCTTGTAAGCGGTGCTAACGTCACAAACCCTTCCTAACTCAAAATTAACTCAATCCTTTCCATTTTATGAGTTTTGAAGGGTAGACTCTAAAAATCAACATAAAATTTCCACATTTCCAAGAATAAGATCGAAATTTGTCACTTTTGCTGCATTTTATAAAAGATATTTAGTAAATATTGAAAACTATAATGTCGTATATTTAATATTTTGTGAAAGTATTGGAAGAAATGAACAAATATGATAAATAATAGAAAAAATGGAATTTGGGTGATTTATTTGTACTATATAATTGTATATAAAACGGAAAAAAGAATCAAAATTTATTGAAAAAGTATTTTCAAATATTTTCGAACACTATTGTGTCCTTTTTCAAGAGAATAGGAGTAAAACTAAATAAAGAAGTCGATGTAAGGATGAAGTCTGTTGTGAGCTGGTCAGAAAACACTGAAAGTGTTGCTGGGATTAGAGATGAGCGAAGGATAAATAATAGTAGAGATTTTTTTTTAAAAAATAGCCAACTTATAGTTTTGAACCAAAATTCTTTGAATGCCTTAGCAAAAAAACTTAAATCCCATAGATGCTAATAAGGCATACCTAAAAAATCTTAAAACTCAAAAAGTAGTATATTACTTTTTCTATTTACTATCCACTTCATTTGCGCAAATAATTCAGCTTTGTAAGCTATTCTAATAAAATTCCTTACTATGCATAATCATTTCCATTCCAAAAAGCTTGGCCCGTACGTCCCTCTTGTAAATAAGTTGTAATAAAATCTTCTGTTATTCCTGTTTCTTTTGGGTCATAAATATATACTTCAGCATTTTTCATCTTATTCTTCATGACAAATTTAAATGGGTGAGGTATATAAAAGATGTTTTTTGATTATCTTACTGCTTTTAAAAGTATAAGAGACATAGAAATGAATTACCTTGATAGATTCGCAAGCCACATGATATCGATTTACTGAATGAAATCACAGGAAAAATTATTATTTATCGCCATGAGAATTACATAATAAAAAAACATATGGTTGGAAGCGCAGTGGAGAAAAAAAGAAAATGATTATTATTGTTTTAAGTTGATTTAATTGATGGATATGAAATGAACACGGACATGCATGAAATGGGAATGATGAAGTGAAATCATAATACTCATGCTGTGTGAATCAGTAAAGACACCTTGTATCGAGTATATAGGCGCTCGAAATATTACTCCATCTAACTACACAATAGAAGAAAACATATAGATTCACGGAAGAATAAACCTACCATTTTCAAAGTATCAACTTGATTGATTACATGTTTTAACTATTTTATTAGAGTCTTTTTTTATATTGATTCTGAATCCACTAAATAAGTTCATATAAAGTCGTAAAAAGATAAACAAATTTTAAAATTAATGAAAAAACAAAATTTGTTTCCAATTTTTTTATTCACATATCCGAAAATTCAATATTATAGTAATCTTTCATGTTTTTTGCAAACAGGGATGACAAATTTTATGGAGTTAAGATGATACCGCAATATATTACTGAAATATAGGTCAAATATTTTACCAAAAATGTTAGAATCTCAATTATTTTTATTTTAAAAATTGTTTTTTTTTATTTTACACTTAAAATAAATGGCGCTCCTTATGTGTGGCACCCCAGGGCAATTGCCCCCACTGCCCTCCCCCTTGATACGGCCCTGCAACAGATGTTTTAGAAAGATTATTATTAACAAATTACTTTTATCTCTTAGTATTAAAAATGTTCATATTCCTGGTATACCCGGTGAATATTGTCATCCTTGCGAAAAGACAGAGTATACTATCGAAGGCTCTTCAAATATTTCGTAATGTAGATCCCTGTCCAAAAGATGCTTTTTACAATCTTTGAAGACGAGAATTTTAAGAGAATTTTATCATTTGCTTTCCTTTTCAATCTAATTTGGACATATTGGAGGCAGAAAATTTTGATTTCTTGGAATCCCTCTGATGTCAAACTTGTCTCCTCGTAGGGAAAAATTCTTAGTCAATGTCTAATAACTACAATATTCGCTTATTTAAAAGTAAAATAGCTAGTCATGTATATAAAAGTTGTTGATTACTCCTTTTGGGTCTAAGTGTGACTTCTTTCATTACACAAGGATTTTAGTGATTTAAAATTAAGCAAAACTTTAAAAGTTTATATTTTAATTTTTTATAATTTTTTTTAAAAAAAAAGCTGAAGTAAAAAAAAAAATTGAATAAATTTTCTATAATTGATATTGAAACAGTATTTTAATCTTCTCTTATGACTATGAACATCGTGGTGTTCCAAATATTAAATTGATAAATCCCCTGCATTTTGTATTGTTCTCGTATGTTTTTTCTATATAATAATTTTATTCTTTTACAATTACAACAGGCATGAAATGTGCACTTTGAAAACTTTTAATCCTCAAATTTCTTACTTCTAAATTTCCTATATCATCATCACACATTGACAAAATGGCGTCAAATTTTAAAACTTCAGTTTTGTTTCAAAGTTGTAGTCTGCCGTTTCAATTTCGCAAAAGTGAGGTTTTAATGTTATATTGCTATGTATTCACATTTGGATAAAAAAAAATTGTGCACCTATGACATTTTTTGGCTCATTATATTGGCTCACCTTACTGGCCACGCTCCTTAGTTTCTAGTGGAGATTTGTAAAAGCATATTTTGAAATTAAATGAAGAAATAAGCACGTAACAGTAGAGAGTCATAGGGTAGGATAGAATATTTAATTTGTATCAAAAATATTTTTATTTCAAAATAAATATTTTCAATGCGGAATATTTTCAAGAGACATTAAATGCATATAAGTACAGACCGCGAGATATCCCACTTCTTATATGTAATAGGGACAATAAAAGCTGACGCAAAAATCCTTCAAAAATTAAGCCATTAACTTCAAAACGTTGACTTTATTTGTGAAAAGATTGACCTTAAAAATTATTCTATAATCACTTTTCCCAATTATTATTATTAACACGGCAATTCTTTCCGTTGGCTGTTGCCTGTTTTAGAGAAGAGCTTTTTCATATGTTTATGATATCTTTTTTATTATTTCATTTTTCCATATACTTTCTTATACCACATATATCATCCTCAATCTGTATATAAATCAGGTGCATTTTTCATTGTAAGATTTGAGATCACGTTTCTCAATTCTTTTAATTTTGTGCCGAAATGGATGGGTCTTTTTTTTTAATCTATATTATAAATGATTTCTCAAATAATTATAAAAATGAAATAAAACATTTTTTACTCTGTTTATAAACTTTTCAGTATATAAAAGCAATTCCACAATGGCTACATACCTGCTCTTTCTTTGTCAACTTCATAAATTTTTACAAAATCTACATTACTGATAAAAAAATGGACTATTTAAAAAAGTTAACCTATTTATAAAAAGTTGAATTTTATTGAACAAATAACTTGGACTTCTTTTACACAAACTATATAAAATATGATTATTTACGTGTTTTATAATAAGTGCTATAAGGAATCAAAAATGAAATTTATTGAGTCTTAACTACGCTAATTAAAAGCTTGAAAACAAAATAATGTGCATAGGGGAGAATGTGTAGCAAAGCATTATCCCATTACTATTAAATTCTATGATATTACTATCGAATTTTCATTTAGTACATGTAAATTTTTATAACCGCGATAGACCGATTCAACCGCACCCACTAATTACGGAAATGAGTCAACATATGTGTTATATAAAACATTTAGGACAATGCCTGAATAACTAAAGGCTTTACATTTTTGTTACTTGTAATACATTGGATAATAAATCTAATATTATTGAAAATTGAAGACAAATTTTGCACTATACAAAAGTTTTAACATAAGGAGAAATTCAAACGTGTTTTATTTTTGCTTCATCCTTTATGTTCAGATCGTAAATAACTCAATTAGATTTTGAAGTGCAAAGAAATCGCATTTTCTAGCGTTAAGTTTGGATAGAATCGAAAATAGGTCCCTCAAGAAGTGGATAAATTAGCGATACTGATTTTTTTGTATCTTGACAAAATAGATCCAATATTCAGCAAGAAATTAGATTGAACATTTGGTTTTGAAGTACGAAAATTATGCAAAATACTGAAAATATAGGAGATTGAGTACTTACGTGTTCCAACGAAATAGACTTGTAAAAGCTATCTACACACACACACACATTATTATATATATATATACTAAGCCATGGAATGCAAGTGATATTTTCTTTTTTACTTCTCCTATGTTTTGTACCTTGGGCAAATATTTGTAAACACTATAAATTTGCTAAATACACACACCCACCGAGATACATTTATGTAGGTGTATATATATATATAATCTATATTCCTGTTATATATATACATAACACAGGCAAGTTGATTTTTAAATATAATATGCTTGGAAGAAGAAGATGTATGCGTATACCAATTTCTCTGAGCTTGTAGACACGAAGAGGTAGAGTGTTGAGGGAAGATTTGGAAGTTGCTTTATTTTGCATGACTTTAACTTCTCTACCTTAAAATGCGAAAGAACATTTTGAAAAAATGCTTTCAAATTTCAAGCACTTCTTGCGAACTTGCAAAAGAAAGTCAAAAATGGAGAAACAATTTGAAAGCATCTTTTTCACTGAAAATGTTAATCTATGAAAATTATGGCGCTATGAATTTGACTATATACCATTTTTATTTCAATTCTAAATTCATATTTTGCGCAATTCTATTTTGTCTTTTTGTATTCTATATTCTTACAATTGAATTTCATTTTATATTTATTGTTTTTGAAAATAGAGTTTAATAAGTGGGTAAAAACTTGTATTAAAAAACTTCAACAAATTTTTAAAATAAGTTCGAACTTTGAAGCGAAAGTTTGATCGAAAAGTTCTTTTGAATAAAAATTTATAATAAAATTTAAAAAAAAATGTTGATTTTTTCCATTTAAAAAACTTTGTAATATTATTTCTTACAAATTTTAATTTGTTCTTTGTTTTGTATTCTAAAAGTTCAAATTAAATTTGTTGTCATTTTATTTACACAAGTTTTCAAAAACACTAAAATGTGTTTCAGAAAGCTGAAAAATATGTCGGAAAAATATAAATTGAATTTAGAACGAACAAGCTAGAAAAAATAAACACAAAATTTAATCAATAAAAGACAAATTTGATGAGAAAAAAGACAATTCCAAACTAAAATAAGACAATTTAGAGTTTTCCATTCTTTAAATATAAGGATGCATTCCATGGTTAGCGAATATCTGATATAATTTAAACATTGCAATACCTTTTTGCCCGAAGAGTAAAAAACTAGCCATAATTGGTCAAAGAGGAAGAAAAAGATCAGGAAAAATTTTAGTGTGTGGGCGAATATCAAAAGTATAAAAATGTAAAATTAAAACATACTCTCTAATAGAGAAATCCTATAATTGCAAGCAAGATGTCATTCTAATTGATATAGGTTAAGATATGAAAAATCTTTTATTAAAGGATAATATAGGAGCTATAAGTGAATTTTTTTTAAAAAGTTGTGAATCAAAATTTAAATAAAAAAATTCTAATTGATTCTCTGTATCTAATAAAAAAAAAATTTTATACCTTATTTATGTTTTTACATGGTGTTCCAAGATTTTAAATAATCTTACGGGTGAAATATGGGACCGGAAATAGTCATTGAAATAATTTTTATTCTTTACAATATGTATACGTTTGGAGCTAGATTTTTAAATCTTCTTTTTTGAAATTGAATGAAAAGTCAAAATTATTTTATATACTGAGGGATTTCGTTATTAAAACACGGCATTTCCAGATCTAGCAAGGAAATGCTAAAATTTACCAAAATAATACAGAAAAAAATTGTCAAAATGACTCTACGTTTTTTAGTCTCCGTAATGTGTGATATTGGCATTTAAAATAAAATTCTAAAATTCATACTGACGATGAGGTATAGATCAGCATAGATCTGTATGGATCATCTTCTTATAATGCATATATTCGAGGAAATATTTCATTCCAAAATCACAAGGCAAAGCCTTTTAAAAGGAAATGTCAAGACTTCACAAAAACTTCGAAATGAAGGAGAGGATAAAAATGGAAAAATAGCATATGTTGCTTGAAAATAATAATAATAATAATATGATATACTAACTATGTGCTTTATTATTATATACGCTCTATAAATGTTCGTATACAATACTATAGACATATATGGATATATGGGAGAATTTAATCCTATATATTAAATAGTGCAGAAAAAGAAACTTATATTTTATATGTTATCTATCACTTTACCTTGAAAGCACACTTTTACGAGATTATGTAGAATTTATCTATTAGTAGAACAATGAAAGCATTTCAAAGCATTTCATGTATTATGTCTGCAGAAATTTCTCAGTTGTGAATAATGACAAATCCTCTAAGAAAGATACACATATTATATATACATGCTATGCTCGTTAATAATAGCGAAATTAAGTTCCGTATTTGCATATGGTAATGGAGGTATTATTGTTAATAGAGTGAAAGACATCGGTTATAAGCAGTGTTGGATATTCTTAATTGTTCACAGAAGCACCGACAATAGTAGCTATATGTTTTTTTTTGAATTTTTCAAAGGAAATTAATTTTTTGATTTGCTAAATTCAATTATTGATTTTTCATTAATATAAATTAATAATTATAACATTTTAAAATAGCTTCTTATTTAGTTTTACTTTTTTAGGGTGTGCGTAAGGTTGGTTAGATACTGGGTTTCGATAACTCAAGGTCTTGAGTTCGATTCCGCATCAAGCCTACTTTCCTCATTAATAAAAATAGCCTTCTCGATGAAAACACCCTTCGATACCTTTACATTTACCTTTAGTTTAAATAAATGGAAAATTGAATCGAAAAAGTATTTCATGAATTTTAAAATTTGTAAACAATAAATCAAACATATTTAGACCACTGGCGGATTTAAAGGATCGTTTTAATGCTCTCATTCGTCTTTTTGTTCACAGAGATATTCGATTGGATATTGACACCATTATTTATATGTATGCTAAAAAGTGTCCTAGACCATTGAGGCTCCTTAATCTTCTAAGTCAGTGGGGGATCCAGAAATCTTTTGTGGGGGGGGGGGGGGGGGGGGGGGGGGGGGGGGGGTATACTAATATTATCAAAATATTTTACACATTTTATTAGGGAAGAAATTTGAAAACGTATGTAAAATAAATGATTAAAATTATATTACAAAGTCTTTTCTTCTTTCTTTTTGCTTTGAAAATCGATCAATGACTTAATCAATTTTGATTTCTATTTTAGGGTGGACTCCAACCTTAATTTTTCTTGAATAGATTGCTCGTGGGGGGGGGGGGGGGGGGGGGGGGGGGGTATGCATCCCCCTATCCCTTCCTCTCGGTCCATCCCTGCTCTAAGTTATTATATTATATCTATATTATTATGATACTCTAAGTTTCATGATAAAATGTCAATTTTCACTTTTTATTAAACTATTACCCAAAATAAGATAAAAATAGCTTAAAATTTTTGATAACGCTTAAATTTATATGCTTCAAATTCGAGTTCTAGTTTAGTAAAATCCGCCCCCCCCCCTCCGTCCCCTCTCTAATGCCAATTTCTAGATCTGCCCTTGTAGACATATTATGATTGACTAATTTATGTGGAGAAATGTCAATCATACTGGTACAAATGATGATTGACATTTGTGCTGATCAATTGTAAATCATAGCAAGGAAAATCTTCATTCATGATAGATAACTAGCAGAACATTAGCCTATCTATATAAAAAAAAAAAATTATTTAAATTACCTTATATTATCATAATAATGACGCATAAAAGACAAATTAACGAACTAATAAACGCTTTTTTACATTTCAAATACATTGAATCTATTGCTAATGTTGGATATGGGAGTGAAATACAAATGATTCTTCTTAACCATCAAAACTCAATTCACTAGAACTCTCTTGTTCTCCCTGGTTTAGGAATTGAAAGGAAAAATTGGTACATTACACGCAAACTCAAAACTTACTGGTTTGGAGCAAAGAGAAGTGTTTAAAATCTCAAAAAGAAAAGAAATATAGGTCAATTGTAGCGAGCCTTGAAGTTTAGAAGAAGATACTTTCGTATTTCGTAAGACGTGGCAGAGAAAATGCAGTGTCTCATTTCAGTAAGTGAGTCGTCGTCATTAAAAGGAACATAAAGTTAAAAGACATAAAGTGTTGATACTTTGGTTGATGACAGCGATGATGATGAGTGGGTGATGATGTGCCAAGGACATCGAAAAACAAACAAACAAAATGAAACATTATTAATTAGTGAAGGAGATATTTGAAGAAAGCATTCTTCAAGATGTAACTTTTTAGCAGCATTGTTTTACGCTTCTTTTTTTATTGAAAGGTTTAAAGGGTTATCTATTATTATAATGCGGCACAAAAACTCCACACAAACACGGAGTTCTTACACGCAGGGAGAGAGATAAAGAATGGAACAAATCGTTGATTGCAAAGAAATAAAAACGTTTTATGCTGGGTTGTGTTCTAGAAGAAACGCATGTATACAATACAATATAGATATGTGATGTATAAGGTTAGGTTTTTTCAATTTATTATAGTGTTTCATGACTAGATGATGCTTATGATGATGAGGAGAAGGTGGAGGATGATGATGATAAGACAAAGAAATGAAAAAAACGTTTATTTAGCATGAACATATACACACTGGAAGCCTAGAGTGCTTTTTTCCGATCCATTGCACTCAAATCACTTACTGCACCCGCATTAGGAAAGATGCTTCTAATCTCGAAGAATCCAATGCACTCTTCTATGGTAATGTTGCAGAATCCGTGCATGACTTTGCCCTTATTTTATTTGATAACTTTCCACTAATGAAATTAGTAATGCTGCTTGAATGACATTAAATAATAAAATATACGTTTACATTCTATTTCATCATGAACTCTACGTACACGTTTTCAGTTGTGGGCCTGGCAAAAATATACACAATTACAAATCAATTTTCATCTTTGATATCATTCAAGTAGAATTGCGTATTTCATTGGTAGAAAATTGTCCAATAAACTGAGGTCACAGCCCACGAACCGATTTAATAACAATAAAGCTGCTGAAAGTATGATGACTTGGATTGTTTACATAATCTTTGGTGACATTGATATCTACCTAAATCAGAAACATATTTTTTTTGTTTTGACAAAATCACAGAAATTGTAAATTCAATTTCATTCTTTGACAAATTTGATGTGCATTTCAAAATCAAAAGATTTTACTTAGGGTACAGAAATTAAATGTAATTCTCTTTGGGTATTTCTATTTGAGTAAGTCAAGCAATCTTGCTTCAAAGACCACCTCTATTAAAAGACCACGTGTCCATAACGAACAATTTCAATTTTTGCGATCAATCAAAATTGTGCTTATTTGACATTGATTACAACGACCTATAAACTACTAATCTCATGCAGAATTTTACTATACAAGATTGAAATGCTTACTAACATAATTTCTTTTTGTACATATGGGCTTATAGTGACGAATTTATACATAGTCTTCATTCGCTCTTCATCACCCGACCCCCTTCGGTACCATCCCCATTCCCCACAACCAATGGCAAAATCGTATTTAGCATAAAATTTCCTAGGACATAATTGCTTATATGACAACATTTCTTGGCACAAGATATCTTAGGGCAGTGATTCTTAACCTAGGGTCCACGAACCCCTGAGGGGTGTATGGCTGCGTCTCAAGGGATCCAATTCAAAAATCTAAGCATATCTACCTAATATATCATCGAATTAGATTCAAAGACCGCATTATTATACTTCAGTCTCTCATAGAGTTTTATCTATTAATTGCCTATTTTCAGTTTATCTTTGACTTAAGGGGGGTTAAAACAAAGTTTATTTTTGAATATTCACTGAAAAAATTTAGTAACCAATTAGGTGGTAGGCAATATTTTAGATAATTTTACTTCTTAATATAATAAACTAAGGTAAAGGTACAGTGGGTGTGTTTTCATTGACAAGGCACACTGATGTACCGCTTATGTCAAACTATGAACAAATTGGTATCGATGAGAAATCGAACACAGAGGCTTCCATGCTGAGTCCATCATCTCAACCAACCTGTCATGCCACTTTTACTACCTCATAAATCTTTTTTAAACAAATAAATACCATATGTTACTACTTTTAGGTTTTTAAGTGATTAATTTTACAATATTTTAGATAGTTTTTTTGAACAAATAAATATTAATTTTTGTTTCTTTAAAAAAAATTTTATGCCGCATTTCCCCCAAAAAAAAGACAAAAAATTTTGGATGTTAATATCAGATGAAGAATTTATTGGACCAAAAGGCTCAGCTTTTTAAAGTGATAAGTCTCTGGTAATAGTATCAAAGTAAAAGGGGTGGATGAGGTTGACGACGATTTTAAATGAGAAATCGAGATATTGATCGATAATATTTATCAAAATGTTTACTCAATAAATTAGGAGTGAGGAAACTATGGGCCGCTGGCCGTGAATTCTTGTTACGTGAGCATCCGTCAATTTTTAAATTGAAAAAAAATTCTGAAAAGTATTTTTTGTAAACTTTTTAAAATTTCAGATTAAAAATTAAGTTTTGTAACAACTTGGGCTTATTTTTTCAAAATTTTTGAAAAGAAGATATAAAATTATTTAAAATATTATTAATTTATTGAAAATAATATTTTTACCTAAGTATATTGAAAGAAACAAAGGTATTTCCAATTTACTTATTTGATTTTTTATCGAACCAAATTTTAATTTAAAACTTTGGTACTTTTAATACTGCCTGGTGGTGACAATTTTTGACCATTCATATAGAATAAATAATCGAAATAAAGGTGAAAAAGGAAAATAAGAAGCAATTTTGAAGAAATTATTAGTTACCAAAATGAATCAAAATTTTCTTTGATATGAATTGCCATAATATAGATGTCAATCATACCAAATTCCCATTTGTACCACTTCATTCACAAAGGAAAACGATATACGAAAAACGATCCTTAAATCTCATTATGTATAATAGGGAAAAACTTTGGACAGACAAGGTAGTTAATACTTAGTGTCGCATTTGTCCCTCAGATCAAAAGTTATAAGTTCTTTGCTCTACTTCATGCATACCTATACTTCAGAGACATTTATGCTTACAAGTTGTAGATACCAGCTTAGCTCTTGGCGCGATGAAACGACGTTAAACGCGATACCTTGTCCCGATAAAGAAACTTTAACTCACTTCTTCCTCATTTATATTAAAACTATGTAAACACAATATAAACTGTATATGCGGCGCGGGCTTGTAATTGGAACTACTATACCTAACTTTAATATCTGCATTTCTAAGTGTGTAATGTGTAAAATGTGATATATGTGGACAAAGCGCTGAGAGATATCGAAGATCATATCTTCATGAACTACATTGAAAAATCCTTCTTAACAACGCATCCTAAACGTGTCAGCGTGAAGCAAGCAAAGTCAAAGTCATAAAGTATCCTAAAGAAATGAAAACACACTTTTAATTTGATTGGATAAAAATTTGATTGCGAGTAGGCATTCGACCAATCAAAGATTTTCCTCTGAAGGTATCCTCATATCGGGGGTGAGGAGGTTAAGTAACCATATGCTGCACCAGGGTAATATATATTGGGTAAGAGGGGAGGGGTAATTTGGTCACATATGACAGGTGGTTCCTTAATTTAAGTCAGTCATCATATACCCAAGAATGAAAAAACTTCTGCTTAAGAGTGAATACCTTTTTTTCCTTCTTCACATTTTGAACTGTTGTTTGAATTGATAGCACGTGAGAAGGCTTTCAAGTTCGGTGATAAACGCTGAATGATTCGCTCATTCACGAATGTCGTGTGATAGCGTTCTCGTAAGTAGTTTTTGAGTCTTAGGTTCGCGGATACACTGAAAAACAAGTATCAGAAATCTTGAATAAAATATATTGTTTCTGGCTAAGTTTTTTATGCTGATTTCAAATATACACACCATTTTTACTCATCACCCTTAGTGTTTGAGAGATATTTGCGAAAATGGTGCTAATGGAAAAAATACTATTTTAACGTTGAATTTTTTTATCTCATTTGCTTTTAAAAAATATAATGACATTTTATCTTTTCTATTTTATTCTTATAATTTAATTTATTTCTGTTTAAGATTTAATTAAGTTATATATCACATAGCAGTTGCAGAATTTCTCCTGTTAGCTTTTGTTATGTTTGTGGACTATTTACTGACAAAAAACATCGCAAAAACTTTACTTTGTTTTTGAAAAAAGCTTATGGACTTTATTTTGATTCAAAAGTTGATTCTTTGAAGCCTTGGGCTCCTAAACAAATATGCTTAACATGCGCCTGCAGCTTAAGATGTTGGATGCGAAATTCAAAAACTCCAACAATAAGGAAAGAGCCTAAAGATCACTTGACCGAATGTTATTTTTGTAATTGTAAAATTAAAGGATTCTCTTTTAAAACTGGTAACTTAATTCAATACCCAGAAGTATCAACAATTTCAAAGCCAGTCAAGTATGATACAATAGTATGTCCTGTTCCAAATCCACCTTCAAATTATACTTTAGATGACGAACATGAAGAGTCCACTGATTTTTTTCTGATGATTTTGACAAAGATGAAGATGATCATGATGAAAACTTCTTAGACTCGTCTTCAATTTTTGTTAATAATGAATTACTCGCAGATTTTGCAAGAGATTTAGCTTTAACAAAAGGTCAATCTGAATTGCTTGGCTCTCGTTTGAAAGATTCAAATTTATTGGCTATTTTTCTATTTTTCGTAAAGAAATGAAGAGCTAAAAAAAGTTTTTTGATTTAGTATGTCTTTTGTTATTGTTCTGATGTTGATGGACTTATGAAATTCTTCGAAATCGAGCATAAAATTGAAGAATGGCGTTTGTTCATTGACTCTTCAAAGTCAAGTTCAAAAGCAATTCTTCTCAACAATGGAAATAAATATGCTTCAATTCCAATTGGGTACTCGACTCATTTAAAAGAAAATTATGAATCAATGTCGTTATTGATAGAAAAAATCGTATATCGAAACTATAACTTGCTTAAATGTGGCGATCTCAAAGTTTTGAACATTTTAATGGGCTTACAGCTTGGATATACAAAGTACTGTTGCTTTATCTGCGAGTGGGACAGCAGATATCGAGCAAATCACTATGTAAAAAAAGAATGGCTCCCTAGAACATCTTACCAACCGGGAATGAAAAACATACTAAGAGAGTCATTGGACAAAAATAAAGTTTTCCTCCCTCCATTACATATAAACTTGGCTTAATGAAAAATTTTGTAAAGTGTTTGAGTAGAGAGTCAAAAGCATTCAAATATTTAATTTAAAAATTTCCAAAACTGAGCTTTGCAAAAGTAAAAGAAGGTGTTTTCATTGGCCCTCAAATTAGAAAAGTTATTCTGGATGATACGTTTACAAATCTCTTGAATGAAATTGAAAAAAAAGCATGTGAAGGGTTCAAATCTGTTGTTGTTAACTTTTTAGGCAACAATAATTCTTCAGATTATGTTGTAATTGTGAAAAATTGCGTCAACGCATATCAAGACTTAGGAGCAAAGATGTCCCTAAAAATTCATCTCCTTGAATCGCACCTTGATTTTTTTCCTGAAAATCTTGGTTCAGTTAGTGACGAACATGGTGAAAGATTTCACTAGGAAATATCAGTTATGGAATCAAGGTATTAAGGTCGGTGGAGTAAAGCAATGTTGCCAGATTACTGCTGGACTCTTAAGCGTGAAAATAAAAAATTCACCTTCAAAAAAAAATCAAAAGCTAAAAAGTTTAAACCAAATAATCAATAAATTCATTTAATTCAATAAAATCTTTATTTATTTATTGTTTTTTTGCAAATCAAAGCATATTTTTTTATTTAATTAAACCAACTTTTAACATCGTTGAGTTTAATAAAATTGTAATTTGAACGAATTTTTTATTTTGATATATCTAAAAATCGGAGGGTGATTGTCAAAAACTAACTACATATATGAAATCAGTATACTGAAATTATAAAAAAACACTTTTTGATTTGTAAAAATTTAGCTCACTCTGTCCCGTTTTTAGAAATGAGAATGATCTCCTAAAAGTGGCTATCGAATCTGCGAAAATATGGATGCAATAGACCTTTCATACTTTTCAAATTTCTTTCATACTTTTCATCTTACTCTCCTTACCCTTTCCCCTCCACTTTCACTCCCTTTTACCTATGCTAGTTCTCTTGTTTTTATCGTCCAAAATACTCTTATAAAATTGAAAAAAACAATAAAAACAAAGACATAAAGGAACATTATTTTTATTTGATTACTAAGTTAAATTATAATGAAAATTTTTAGAAGAAAAAATATATTTGTTCAATTTAACATTTTTAAAAAAGAAATTAGTTTATTTTTGTTTGATATTTTTCCGAAATGATATAAAATTAAGGAATTTATTTTTTGCTTATTTTTGTCAAAAAAACAATCTAGTTTTTTAAATGTCTTATTTTTCCAATCTACACTTGTACATTAAATTTTTCAAAAAAAAAGATTTAAAATAACTAACTTCATTTTAATTTTGCTTAAAGTAAGACTTTGAGCAAGTTTTATTGATAAAACATTTTTGCTGTTCCTTTAAAGGAACATTGGAGGGTTTACACTTATCTTTCTCTCCCTATCTATACAGGTTTATATACATACTATTCTGAATAAATATATATAAAATTATTTATGTATTAAAAATATTTTCAAAAATATACTTTATCAATTTTTAGATAAAATTTTTAAATGGAAAGTTTCAAAAAGGTTACTACTTTACCTGAAGCTTATGACTATCTTGTAAATCAAAGTGTAAAAAATATCATTATTCTTCCTCCTAATTGTTCAGCTGAAAATGTGAGCGAAACCGAAGAAGTATACAGCGATAAAGAAGACGAGTTTGAGCCAGCTGGGGAAATTGAAATAGAATTTGATGGGGATGTTGTTGAAGCAAAGCCAAGAAAAAAAGGTGCCAAGCTTGAAAACGTTGAATGGCACAAGAATCGAACATTTGTTTCTCAAATGGCAGAAGATGATCTAGAAATCAAAGAAAAAATTTCGGAAATATGTGAAAGTTGCCCTTTTCTTCTATGGAAAAACTACTTCTTCAAAGATATCATCTCCCTTATTGTTGATCAAACAAACCTTTACGCAAATAGAGATCTTATAAAATTGAAAAAAACAATAAAAACAAAGACATTTTTATTTAATAAAACTGAAAAAAGTTTAATGAGATTTTTGGCATTGCTTCGACGCCGCAATTTTAGGTATTCTCGCTTCAATTCCACTGATTGCACAACGAAGATCATTCTCTATGTTCAATTTGTTTCTTGATTTTGTTTTTATTGAAAAAACATCAGAGAATACGGACTCACAGAGATAAGTTGAACCAAAAAGAACCAAAACTTTTAAAGCTCTACTCGCGACTTTAGAATAAATACTACTATATTTAATCCAAAATGCATCAAGATCATAAATCTTTAAAATTACTCTCAGCAACTGAATCAAATTTCAATTCATGTAATTCTTTTTTAATTTTTTTTTCAACATTTTTCAAATGTTTGAGATAAAGTTCCAACTCTGTCGATTTTCATCAATGTTGAGAAAGTATTTTTAAAACTCTTCTTTCAAATGCAGGACTACTTGCTTTTTTAAATCTAAACACATAGCACTTCCATCAAGAGTCAAATCAAAGTTGGTGAAAGCTGCTGTATTATTTTACTCAATTCTATTTTTCCATAAATCTAGCTTTGCAATGAAAGTGCGAATTATGTCGTTGTAAGTTAAAATGTTCAAATTTTTGCCTTGAAGTTTTTGATTCAGCGCGTTTAATGCTTCGAAAATATCAACCAAATATGCCAAGCAAATTTGAAAGTTTGTAGATTTGAACTCTGTTAAAAGATTGGTTTTATTTTGTATTTTCAAGAAAGCTTCAACTTCCGTCCGCAATTTGTATATTCTTCCAAGCATATTACCTCTGGAAAGCCAACGCGTCTTTGTGTAAAAAAGTAAGTTTTTTGCTTCTGATTCCATATCTTCGCACAAAAGCCTGAAAAGACGACTGTTTATGCTCCGCCTTTAATTTAATTGACAATTTTGATAACCAAGCACAAAACATCATTCATTTTTTGAGGCAATGTTCGAGACGCGAGAGCTTCACGGTGAATAATACAGTGATTTATTGAAATTGATTTATTCTTTCGTTTGAGCAAAGCAGCAAACCCAGAATTCATTCCTATCATAGCAGGTGCTCCATCAGTGCACACACTAACAAATGAATTCCACGATATTCATTATTTTCCAAAAAATCGGAAAGAACTTGAAATATAGTTGTTGCTGTTGTGTAGCTTTCTAACGAATGGCAATACAACATTTCTTCTCTCATGCATTCGCCAGACAAAAATCGAGCAAAAACAATCAATTGAAAAGAATTGGATATATCAGTTGTTTCGTCGCATTGAATAGCAAAAAATGGGGATTTCTTGATCTGATCCAAAGCCTGAATTCGGATGTCTTCTGAAAGCTCATCAATTCTTCTTTTCACTGTGTCATCAGACAAAGAAATATGTGAGAGCTTTTTCGAACTGTCGGTACCTACAATCAGTTAGGTGGCTAGAAGTAGTGATGGCTTTAACAATTTTTCCCCAATGTCATGACTTTTTTTATTTTTCGCTATTAGCAAGTAAATTTCATAAGTGGCTTGGGCAGCTTTCAAATTATGCTTTAAAATGGGGACTGTTGGTCAAGTTTAACATTTTTCAGTGGGTCTCGTTTTGCTTCAAAAAATGAGAGTGGTTTGTTTGTGAGTGTAGGGTGGGGTGTTTTCAGGTGGCGTTCAAGACGATTTGGCTTCATTGAATCATTTCTCAAAACTTTGTAGCAAATAACACATTGAGGAACTTGAACATCATTCTTTTAAAGGAAAATAAATCCGTATTTAAGATAATCATCTTGATAAAATTTCTCTTTTTGGAATTCATTGGAAAAAATACAGGTTACAAATAATACAAATAATTTGTACTAAATGCAAATAGAATCAATTGAAAATTGATATAAATATAAATTTATATTTTAATACAAATCAAAAAAGAATTTTTTTTCTTTTAATTACTTGTTTATACACCGTTAAAAGAAATAATATAAACAGATTTGAATTAATCGAGCTTCGCCATTTTGGAAGAATATTTAAATTTCAAACATGATATTTAATTATCAACATGATTTAAGGATGGCGAGGATTATCCGCTTACTATTTAACAAACCTAAAAAAATCTCAGTGATTGAAGTTCAAAATTTTTAAAAAATATACAAGAAAAATTATTTTTTCACCAGCAGTTTACGCCCCCTTGATTCCTTCTCACGCCCCCCCCCCCCTCCCCTTAGGAAGGCGCGCCGCACCGGTTGAGAACCCGTGCAATAGACGCTGTTATTTAGTATTTTTTTTTTAGTAAAAGAAGAAAAATATTATAATTCATGAACTTTGTCTCCCATTTTATAAAATTATTATTCTTCAAAAAAGTTGAATTTTTACGTCAATATTTTTTTCATACAACCCCTTCTTATTATAACTTCATCATTATCATGATGCACAAAGTTCACAAAATGTATGAAACAAACACCCAATCCATACTACACACTCCCACTAATGACAGCTTTTTATGAAATTGAGTGTTCTTTGTAATTATATGATTAGATCTATGTTGTTTATCCAACAAAAAATTAGTATATGTATAAATGATGCATATCTTCTTCCAAAATCTAAGTCATCGATTTTTCTCTTTTCTTAATCCAGACAATTTATCTATTATCACAATCCATATATCATTTCATATATGCATTCTATTCAAAATATTCTTGGATATAAGAAAGGATGAGAAAAATCAATACATACTATAGCAATATAGCATATACTCATTTCTAACATTATCATCATCATTTATTTAAAAGTATATATAAGAAAATAAATATTAGATAAAGATTTTATATTTTTCATATATATGCGCTATGAAATGTTTAAAACTTCATTTATCGCAAGCACTTACTCTATCCATCCCCATTAAATTCGTTCTTCACTCCTTTCTTCGTGAAGTAAGCGAATTTTGTAGCATTTCAATTTTTCACAAATCATTTTTTGCTCTTGTATAAAATCTTACACTGTCTCATTCATTTAGTCAATTTATTTTATTTTTGCAATAACGTAACAAATTTGAAACAAAAGATAAGAATTTTATTTTTTCCTTTTTTTCAAGTTTATGCTGTGTAGTATTTTATTTTGGTAAAAGAGTTGCGTGCGCTATTGAATGTAATGTAGGGAAACTATTTGCTTCCTTATTATTATTATTATCATTCCTCTAGATAGAACTAAGATTGATTCTATATATAAAAACAGTGCTAGATAAACTCGTTTTCAAAAAACTCGGTGTTGGATGCATCTGAAATTTAAATCGAAAATTTAAGTCTGAAATTGTAGAAAAAATATCATATCATCTAAAAGGAATGCAATTAAAATGTAAAGACAAAATATTTAGATTAATTATACAAAAATATCAGAGGATTTTCGCATAAATAAAATAGGAAAACTCGGTCTCAATAATTTGTCCTCAGAAAACTGGGTCTCATCGTTAACTCGATGCAACTCACGGAAATTTGGCTATTTGAAAAAACTAAATGTTTTTTGGACTGAGTTTCTTTAATTTCGAGTTGTCTGATAGCCAGTTTTCAAAATGCCTTGAAATTTTTATTCAGAAATAATTTTTGTCTTTCCTTGAAAATTGTCTGTGGGATAGATTTTATGACATCGTTGCCAACAGAATAACTTTCTAGTCAACAAATGGACTATCCTGAAATGATGATAATCATATGTATCTGAGAGATAAGTTTTTTAAAATATATGGCAGATTATTGAAAAAATGATATTTGCTCTAATCACCAATTTGTCTCACTAGGAGTGCAGAAGTGGATTCGAAAAAAGATGCATATTTCAAACAAATTCAGCTTAACTTTCTGAAAGAAATGTTGTACTTGATATCAAATTGAACTTGTTTATGAGGAAATAACTAATATATTTTATGGATTACTCTGAATATATATATATGGGTAATTCTGAGTTTTTATACATTTTGTTTTTATCAAGTTTGATTGCCAAAACTCAATTTTTCAGTAAAAATTATAAAATTCATTTCTTCAAATTTAGTTTATACATTCAATACCTCCAGAATTATTATTTTTTAATTCAAAAAATTTAAATTCGTATCTTGGTAAATATACACGTTTTTCCCTTCTTCCAAAATAATATTCATTTTTCAGCTAGTTTTTATTTAATAATATTTTTATCACTGATCAAAGGTTTTCTGTTGAATTTAACATTGGATTATTCATCCGAATTCTCAAAAAAAATCTGCCATTTTTTTAAAATGTTATCAAATAAAAATTTAATTATTTTATTACAAAATAAAGTTTTTTTTTATTCTATACTATAGATAGGTTGAAATAATTTTCTATAGTATTTATATTTTTTGATTGAAGTATTTTTTGGATGTTAACTATCTGATTAGTTTTACTAAAAAACTTATTTGTGACAATTTTAACTTGCTTAGTACGAATTTGAGCATTCTTACAGAGAATTTGAATTTGCTTAGTGAAAAACTTAGGGCGTAACTCTATTTCATAATTTGAAATGTTACACTTAGATCCAAGGTTAATTTTATTATAAAACGAAATTTCTATTGGTAAACTCCAATTTTCTTAATTTATACGGTAACTTTTATTAAGATTTTTAGCATTTTGTATAAGTCATGGGATTGAACAATAGAATATTTTGTTCATTTTATTCAGGATACTTTTCAGACGTATATACGTTAAAACAATATCACTATGTTCCTTTTTATAAGTTTTAACGCCATCTAGAAATTTTAAAACAGGCATTTAACACTAGATGTTGCCATTTGGCGTTGTGTTACTCATCAGCATTGAGAAACGTCCTAACTTCAAAGATGCAAGATTTATAGGATTCAAATTACTTGTTTAATTGATGGCTAAATTTAACAATTTTTGAAACGAGAATATTGCACAACTGCTAAATGCAACTTCTAGTTCTGAAAGTCTGTTCTTAAAATACTAGATGATGTCCTTAAAATTTATGATATAAGCAAAACAGCAATGCTGACTATTTGCACACTAAGTGTTAATTACTTTGTCAAAAGTCAAGAATAGTACGCTTTAAGTATTAACTATACTTTGATTAATGGCAATAGTAATTTTATCCCTTGGCAACTGATACTAAGACAGAATCTCAGTGAAGAGGTGGAAAAAATATTTGTTGATATTGGAATGTGGAAAAATGCATAAAAAGAATATTTAAAGCTATACTTATTTTCTGTGTGCCCATATGCGAAAGTCTTGCTAGCCTTATTGGCAATATGCCATGGGATGAACTATACCTGCAATTTAAAAAAAGTCAAGAAATTACTCCTTCAAACTTGAAAGGAACAAAAAATACTCATAAATTCATTTATCCCAATGATCTATTGATTATTCCAATTCTATTTCAAAGTTCTTATTCCAAGCTGAAAACAGCGATGTAAGCAGAAGGGAGTGGGAGAGGAAGTAGCCACGGTGATCAAAATCATGACTCCCTTGTTAGAACCAGGATATCATAAAAACTGAAAATCGCTCTTACATATGATCTAAGTCAGGGATGTTGAAATTCCCACCCGCATGCCAAATTGCACCCGCAAAGTTAGAAAAAGTTTATTTGTTAGAGTCCAGTGTTTTTCAAACTTTTTTATGGCGGCTCATAGCAAGAACCACAGTTTGCATCGCGACCCATAATACTTAGGTGTAATAAGACAAACTCTCTTCACTACGTTCATTTATTCAGCATCTTTTCTGTCACGACCCATTTTATTTTTGACACGACACAGTGAAGGGTCGGGGGAGCCACAGTTTGAAAAACGCTGTGTTAGACCATGTTTTAACTTAGGATCGGCACTGAGGTATCGCAAGAAACGAATGAAATTTTGGGATACGATATCTATTCCGATATTTAAAAAACACGCCTCTCAAGATTCGCGATTCTGACAAATCCTCTTATGCCTACTTCAAATGTTATCTACAAAATTTACACAGGTTGAAGTGTTGGTATTTGTGATTCGCTCATGGACCTTGATTTTTGAAATTTTTCGCCCATTAATTAAACTAAAAAGTTTCCCCAACACTGAATTCTAAATTGTTTGCTTAAAATATAAATTAAATTTTATAAATATATATAAACAAATATTTAAAAAATAAATTCCTCAAAAGATGTTATCTTATTATTTAGTTTGCTTGTCTTGTACTTTGCTTCTTATTTGCTTAATTAGATAGATATCTAGTTAATTAGATCGTTAATTAATATGTTATTTGATTTTTTGCGTGATTAGTTACTCAAATTACTTAATAATAATAACGCTAATTTTCTTTTTTTGACGTGATAAATAGCATTTTAAGTATCTTTCGGCGAAATGTCTTTCGCTAAAATCTAAGTAAACGCTTCAAGAGGAAAATGACGTGATGAATATCTGTATTTTTAATAAGTATCGTCAATATCCAAATATAATGCACAAACGTTTTTAAAACACATGTGTTTTTAGAAGTAAAAATTCGTGAAAAATGTCTACGCTTTTTCACTCACAATTTTAACACCATTGAACAGGAAGCATAAGTATTAATATTTTTGTCATACCAATGAAAAATGAGATAATTGGAGATAAAATCACTTTATATGTGCTTGTAAAGATGTTAATCTTCTATGATTGCCAATTGTAGTATTAAAAATGCCATCTGCCATTTGAACTGTGATAAATGGCAATCATACCAAAGGTTTTACTGATTGATTCACTTCTCTCATTTATTTTATTGTATAAAAAGACCAATAATAATATTCCGTGACTGGACTTTTGGCCGACAGAGGTTTGGCAGAAGGAGATTTGCCCGAAAAACAGAAAATGTTCGTAAAATTTTATAAACTTTGTAGACGTTGCTTTATTTCCAATTAGTTTGCAAGTTTGTGCTCTATACAAATTTGCAGCGTAAAATTATATTTACTAGAAGTTACATGCCAAATGGTTACGGCCAAACGTCCGTTTGTTAGTATGTTTGTTCCCAAAATGTCCATTGGCTAGATTTCCTTCCAACCAAATGTGCATCAAGCAATGGTCTTTCGGCCAAACTATCGGCGAAATGTCCGCGTACCACAATATTCATGCGCTATTTTGTGAAATTCCTGCAAAAAACAAGCAAGGATAAATTTTATAAAAACATCACGTTTTGCAATCTTTTTAATAGAAAAATATAATTATTTTTTTGGTAATATAAGGAAATGTCTTTAAATTTGCGTATATCACAAAAACCTATTCTGTCAAGATTGAAATTTTATTTGATATGGTTTGTAATTGTGGCGTTAAAAAAGCTCCAATCATACAACATTTTCATTTTTTCCACGAAGCATACATAAATGTGTGGCATAGAAGCAGAGACGCCTCCAAAATTTATAAGATGGGGTGGGATGGGGGAGGTATGGAAATGTTGTATGATGAAGATAAGTCGTAAAATATATGTATAAAAAATAACAATATTTCATACATCTTTCTTCAAAAAATACATATGAAACATGGATATTTTCAGTTATTTTAGAATATAATCAGAAGGAAGAATTTTTTTTATTTTAATTTTGATGATGCAAAAAAATTCAAAAAAGGAATTGTTGATTTTCAAAGATTATTTCAATTTTATTTTATAAAATATTTGAAAAATGTTCAATGAGAATGTGACTTGTTAGAATGCAAAACTTGTGTTAGCGAGGGATAACCTAAAAAAATGTCCAGTTAGGCCTTGGACTCGAACGGGTTTAGACCTATCAGTTAAGCGTCCTGCGATATGATAAAAATTTCATCATGGGGGATTCATTTCGGTGCCTTTTTGTGGACTAAGTCAGAACAAATAAAAGCTAAAGAGTTAGGTTTATGGTTAGTTAGGGCTAAATCCTTATGTGCGATTCTTGCATGGTTGACATTGATCGTTCAGTAGTTCATTTTTTCACTGATCAGTTCATTCAAGTCCGCTGCTACACATGTGTATGCCCTTGACGAGCAAATAAATCCAAGCTTCAAAACCAGCAACCTCTCAGGGAACAAAATTTTAGTGAACTTCTTTTTAATCAAAAATGTTATTTACTTATTCAATACAATTTTTGCAAAAAATTTTCACAATCATAAAAATGATATTTGTCAGAAAGTCTAATTCAAAAACATGTATAAAAAATCTTCTTCATTTTACTGAGTTTGATCTTATATTCTATATCTTCATCGTATTTGATTTTTTTATCTTTTTTATAAAGGTTTGTGATTAAAAAAAATTGATTAGTTTCTTTTTTTGTTGATGAAGTATTGATTTTTCACTTTTGATGTATACAACAATTCATCAATCGTGAAGGGCTTTCTTAAAATCTAAAATGAACTTTCTTAAAATCTAAACATATCGTTGATGTATTTTTTTTCTTGCATGTACGAACACAACAGTGTATTAGCAGCGTCCAAAATTTTCTGCGCAACTTTATTTTGCAATTTTGATAAAAGTATTTTATCTTTTCTTATTAGATTGAGCTTTTTTTTGATAAACTCTTTTGATGTTATCGAAAAATTGAAGTTGAACTTAGGCACATCTTTTTAGAAAGCAACATTTGAAGCTTTTTAACGAGGTAAAAACGATAATTTTAAAATTTATACGTCAATAAATTCAATTTTTTGTGTAAAAAGTCTATATTTCTAAATTAGGTCAATATTTGGTTAAAAATTTTTTTTAATTCTTTCTTCCTACATTAATAAGCAGAAGATTCGTTTTCAAAATTTGAGCCTTAAAATATTTAATTTTTTAAGATTTACCCGTAGCCGCAATGTCGCAAACTGTTTAGTTTGCAAAAAATGTTTAAAAATAAAACTAAGTATTTAAAGTCTAAAATTATGCAGAATCTAAATGATCATAAAAAATTATTTTTACATAAATAGAAAATTTTACTTTGTTTGCCAAAAACTATTTTATATTTTAATATAATTCTTGATATCTTAAAATAATATTTTCACCATTTTCAATAAAAATTGAAAAATTCAATAAAATATGCATCTTTTCTTAAAGTTTCGTTCTCATAAAAAGTATAGAGTATTGATTATTTTTTATGTAAATTTCCATTTTGAAATGTTTTCTTATTTTGAGCTCAATTTTATTTCTTTTAGGCCAATTTTTTACTATAAAAAGCAAATAATTTGCCAATTTTTGGATCAATTATTGGAACAACCTTAAAATCTTAAAACACAATTTAAACCATTAATTAAAAAAGATAAACTTTACGGTAATAAGCGTAAATAATGTGTTGCGCTTGTCATGACTACAAATGAAGAAAACAAGTGATTTTTTCAAAATTAAGGAAAATGGGAAATTTTTTTAAATATATTTGATTCCCATTTTTTATTTTTGTTTACTTAAAAATATTTAGAATGAAACAGGATAATAAAAATTAATAAATTATTTTTTATTTTATTTATGGTTTTTTTTTTAAAAATTTCATATTCTTCCAATTTTTATCTTTTATAATTATTTTTAAACTTTAATTTTGTTGTTTTACTTGCAATGTTTGTATTTAAACATTACGTCTAAGAGGATTTTGTCAATAAAATGGGAAAATTTGTCATATTTTAATCACACTTCATGAATAATTTTGAGTTTTTGTGAATTTACTGCAAGCCCTATAATAATAATTAAACTGTTTTAAAATAAGAAATAATTCTACATTGTTTAAATTTGTTTATTGAAGATATAAAAATTTTGAAGATAAGTTTTTTCCTAATATACTCATCAATTTTCTACTAGTTTTCGTTTTCCGCCATTTTGTTTTTCGGCCGTTTTGGTTTCGGCCATTTCGGTTTTCAACCCTCTTGTTTTTAGGCCCTTTTGGTTTATGCTATTTTTTGGTTCTCGGCTCTTTTGACGAGACAGCAAAAAAATGTCTAGTTGATTTTGCACTTGCATTGAAAAGGAAAGCACAATCGATTTTTTACTACATTCAATATTCATCAATTCAGTCTTTCCATATAGAAATAAATTATTTAAGTATGTTCAAAATTACAACGTATTGTAGGCGTAATTCACTGCGTATTATCTCTGAGTACAAACTTCCTTTGTCTTTTCTTCGAATTCAATATAAAGCATGATCTTCAGTGAGTGAGGAATGATAAGTTTTTAATTTTCTATTTCTATTTAGTTTTACATTTCATGTTTCCATGCAGGTTTGCCACTTTTCAAAATTAAACGTATCTCGTTTTGAATGAAAATAGCGTTAAAATGTAGCTAAAATTTGAAAAAAAATTAGTTTAAAGTTTACATAACGGTACCAATCTTCAAAAACTTCACAAGAAGATTCTGATTATGAATTCAAATTTCTATATCCTCTTACACTCCTACTTTTTGCAAAGACTTCAGAAAGCAATTGAAATTTATAAAGATTTTTGTAGCTATTTTTGGATCCAAATATATATTTTTATTGTATTAAAGATATTACTATCTCAAAAAATAAAAATAAAAAATCACAAAACGAATTGTCGCTTTAAAAAAAATAAGTTCGCTACAATAAAATGTAAAACCGGGAATTTAGCCACTTTTTCTCTAAAGAGAAATTCTGTCTCTCATACGCAGATGTTTAAAACAGAGGCTGTACGCCAGATGTTTTCATTCTCTAAGGGTTTTCATGCGGTTCGCTGAGATAAAGTTATTGAAGGGCTGTTTGATATAATGATGCACTTATATATATATATGCTTTATTAGCTTTTATTTTGGGGAGATTTTTCGTCCCAAAAATGTCAGAGTAGGCGAAACTTAATCCTAAGATAACTTGTATACTATAAGTTTAGTGGTAGGGCATATGGATTAGAGTTTTAGGTTCATTCACGTTTAGGTTGAGTTAGATTTAGTGCTTGGATTTGTGCTGTTTTTCCTAAGAGTTTTTGCTTTTTTTAAAAAACAGATTTATTGTTTGTTCACTTTTTTGCTTGTACAAAGTTTTTTGTTTAACCTAGATACTTTGAAAATATAAACTCACACATAGAGAATCCTTTATTAAGTAAAATGTTGTGTGGAAATTATGTTTAGTGGGAAAGAAAGATAGGTGGCGCATATTTTGAAAAGTGCAACCAACCTCTTTGTGTTTGCATCGAGTGCATTGCTGATATAAGAAAAATGTTTGCTTGTGGTGCAATGCTTTAAAATCTCTCCCCTTTTCTCAAAGCTTCGCTGCAAGTAACAAACAGCTTTATTTGTTTTCCATTTCAACTACTCCGATTGATGAGCTTTGATTTCAATATTTTTCATAATTGCAGACTTCGCATCGTTACTGCTACAAATAACATTCGTCTTAGCTTGAACAAAAAAGCGCTCTGTTATCTTTGGGGGTAAATGAATTTTTTTAGTCGTTTACCAGATGAGTCTAAATTAATTCATACGGTATTATATGTATTATACGGTTTTCAGAGTATCTAAATGTATTTTAAAATCTAACTTCATACACAGAGTAATAAAGCCGAAAGGTGGAACATATGAAATGTATATCAGCGCAGTGCATACGTTTTATGACACATTGGTAAATGCAAGCTTTCTTTACTGCAAAGGCTGTTTACTCCACTTTCAGAAAAGTTTGACTAGGAATATTAAATTTGAAAGCTAAGTTTTGAAACCTAGAAAATTGGTAGTAAATTTGTAAAATAAAATTTTATTTGCAACTACGCGGTTTCAACAACACCAAGTATGAAAAACTATTCAATATTGTTTTTTCTTCACTAAACCTTGTTTTTAAATTTTTGTTTATTCAATTATTTTGATTTTATCAGAATGAATTTTATTTTTATTGTTATGAAAAGCTAAATTCCTGACTAAGAGTCTGCTTTGAATACATCTCTTTGCTTTCTGCGCCTGTCCTTCATATTATTTTAAGATCATATCATATATTTATTTATTTATTCATAATAAAAAAAAGAAGCCCTTTTAATTAAAAATTTATTTTCACCATGAAAAACGCTTTAACTATTTCTTGAATGACTTTTTAAATGAAAGAATATTCTTATGAGTGAAATGAAATACCAAAAGTTTATTGATTTATGGATGAATATTTTATGAAATTTTTTATTGAACATTGAATATTGAAAATTTAGACTCTATAAATGCACGTTAAATATAAAGTAAAAAAGAATTCTAAAAGCCATAAGTGACCGCTTGCAATGCAGAGATAAGAAGTTCAAGGTTACAAGTAGTACAAATTGTAAAAAATAAAGAAGGCATATATACTATCAGCAAGAGTAAAAGAATGTCATGTCTATTTTTTACATGAGTAACATTTAAACGTGAAACAAGTTATGTTGTTGTAGTTAGAGAAGATTAAGTCAAGTATGGTACTTTTGAAGCTTTTGATAGAAAGAGATTCGGTAAAGAAGAAGTCCAAATTGGAGTTGCACAATCCAGACAGTTTGTAATCGATAACTTGTTTGGAGTTTGAGAGCTTAAACAAAGGGGTAATCCAATTTTCTTTAAACACGGGAGAAAATCTTTTCATTTCGAAATTGTAGAAGAAGAAGAAGAAGAAAAAAAAAATTTATTAAAATATTTTAGAGCATAATAAATATAGTATATCTATATACATTATATTTACTTATAGAACAGGCATAGATTTAGAACATAACATAAAAAAAAACATTTAAAAAAAAAAAAAAAAAAAAACACTTATGATTTTGTTAGTTTCCAAAGGTTTATAAAAACCGCTTCAGGAGATCTAACATTTCAATTGAAAAAAAATATGATAAAGAAATATGAATATTTGTTACGGGACTTTCAAATGAAGAAGTTTCAAGTTCGAGCTACACAAGAGAAGCAATTTTTTTTCTCGCATTTTAAATTTGCAGGATAGGTAGATAATATCTTTGCTTTAAACAGTCTTTTAAAATTTTTGACTGAAGAACAGCTTTCACCAATGACATGGCGGTAGACATCATAAAACGATGGGACTTTATACATGACAGATTGATGTGAAAGGTGCAATCTGTATGATGGTTTCTTTAATCTTGATGGTACTCTAAAATTATATGCGTTTCTGACATCATAGGATATTATATCCTGAAAAAAGCTTTCACTGTGATTATTTAAGCAGTTGAACAAAAAGAGGCCGAGTTTCATATTGTACAGATCTTTAATTTTGAGTAAGCTATGTTCATAGAAGAGATGATCAGAATGAGAGTACTTGCTTAAGTCACAGACAATTTTGAGTGCTCTTCGATTCAGTGCTTCTAAATGTTCAATGTTGGAATGCGCAAAATTAATGAGACTATAGTTTAAATGAGGGAGAAAAATAGTCTTATACATAATTATTCTTACATGCAAAGGAAAGATTTTTTTGACATATTTCAATATGCCAATAATTCTGCTAAGTTTAAGATTCAGGTGATTCAAATGTACATTAAATTTTAGCTTGGAGTCGATATATAAGCCAAGAAGATTGAAACTATCAACAACGCATATGTTGCTTTCATCGAATAACGCGCAATTAACTGTACTACTTGTTGTTACAATCATTGCTTTAGTTTTCTTTGCATTAATTGACAAATCATTGCGCTCAAACCATTTGTAAACTTTCTGTAGATTCGTCTTATAAATATTACTTTTTGAGAGATCGTAATCAAAGAGTAGAGTGACATCATCAGCGTACATTACAAAGTTGAAAAAGTCAGAGGATTTGTGTAAATCATTGATGTACAGCGAAAATAATAACGGCCCTAAGATCGATCCTTGAGGTACACCTCGAGTTAAGCATTTGATGTCTGAAGATATACTTCCAAGAGAAACAAATTGTTTCCTATCTTTTAAGTACGATGAAAAAAAATAACAAGACATTTGAGAAAATCCATAATCAGATAGCTTAGATAATAAAATACTATGAGATATCGAATCAAACGCTTTAGTGAGGTCAATAAAAATTAACCCGGCAGATTTTTTGATTTCTAAATAGGATATGATTTTGTCAATGAGATAACTATGGAGTAACTCGGTAGAGAAATTTTGTCTGAAAGCAAACTGCTTGTCATAGTATAAACTTTTTTCCCTTAAAAAAGTTGAAACTTGAGAAAAAATTATTTTTTCAAAAATTTTTGCAAAGATTGGGATTATTGAAATTGGTCTGAAATTTGATAGATTGAAATTATCAGCTTTTTTAGGAATTGCAACGACTTTATTCAACTTTAGAGCTGGAGGAAATTTGGAATATTGGATACAAATGTTAAAGCAGTTCATTAAGACTGAGGTAAAGCTATTCAGAACTAAATTTATATGTTCAAGATTAATACCGTAAGCATCTGTCGACTTACTGGACGAACAACTGTGTATGGCAACAAGAACATCGTTTTCATTTATAGAATTCAAGCAGAAAATCTCTTTACTTTGTTTTTGTGCTAACACAAAATAGTCATTTTTGCTTAAACTAGGCAAAATAAAAGAATCATTCAATTTATCAACAATGACTTGTTTATCAAAAACGAATTCCCCTGTATCAATTTCGAGTTTATCTATTTTTTCACTTTTAGGCTTGATAAAATAATTAATTTTTGACCAAACTTCTTTCGAACTTCTGTTTGATCTAAAAAACGAATTATAATATTCTTTTTTCAGAAATATTATTCTATTTTTAATATAATTACGAAGTCTTATAAAATTGTTTTTCAAGTATGGACAATTATGTTTTAACTTCTTAATTTTCTTAAATAGAAAATTTCTATTCTTAATTAATTCGAGTACTTCGGGCTTCATCCATGGTTTTAGTATAACTTTGTACCCTGTTTTGTCATGATACGGAACAGTTTTTTGTGAATTGAAAACACAAGAAGAAAACAAAGAAGTTACTTTCTCAAAAAGAGATTCAGGACTATTTTTGAGGTTTTCAATATAAGATGACCAATTAATTTTATAATACTCTGATATAAAAATAGACTTATCAAAAACTGATCTTAAACTAGGTGAGTGTTTTATTTCCAAGTTAATTGAAAGACAAATGGGAAAATGATCAGAGAAATTAGTTTCTATAACGATAGATTTGTATGCTGAAAAAAAGTTAGGAACAAGAAAGTTATCAATAACACTACCTGAAGAAGGGCGTGTCGGAAGGTTAATACAGTGCTTATATCCATTTGTCAAAAAGTCACTTACAAAATTCATCGCGTTACAACAAGACTTAGAAATATCAAAGTTAAAATCACCTGCAAGGATATTTAATGAAGAGCTAGATGTTGTAGATAGAACGAAGTCTAAGTATTCACGAAACTTGTCAATTACATGAGAAATAAAGCATGGTCTACGATATAAGTTATGTATAATGAGGTTTTTCCCAGAAAAATTTTGAATTTCTATGGAAAAATGTTCAAAACTGTCAGGAGAAAAGTGTTTACTTAATATTTTAAAAGTAAGATTTTTTTCAATGAAAAACCCCAGACCACTATGCTTACTAAGCCCGCTAAAATAACCTACAAATGCATACCCTTCAATATTATAAGAGGTATTGCCGCCAGCCCATGTTTCTTGAACACATAAAACTTGAATGCTACGATTATATGTACGGTGAAACATTTGAACAAACATGTTTAATTCATCAAATTTGCTATTAAGTGACTGTACGTTAATACTAATAATATTAAAACTATTAAGTTGAACGTATCCACTCGTACTTGAACACCGATCAGTGAAGAAGTTCTCTTCATTGATTTGGTTTTGATGATAAAAGCTGTTGTTAGAACTGAAACTATAACACCCATTTGGTACTTTATTTAACAACTCAGTCATAATATAATGTATTCATACCAATCTTTTTTATTTCCTTTTGAACAAGGGGACAATTGAAGTCAAGAGCAGAGTGAGAAAAATCTGATAGGCCTTTAGATTTACAGTTTGTACAAATATTTTCACTAGTTAATTTAGAGCAATTACTCCCATTATGTGATTCACTGCAGTATCTACAAATTGAGGATTTTTTACAATTTGATGCAGTATGACCAATAAGGCAGCAGTTGGAGCACTGCTTATGAAAAACATATGGATACACTTTGCATCTACTCAAATCAAAATACACCTTGAAATTATTTTTAGAAAGAGATTTGAATATTTCTGTTGAAATAGAAAAAATAAAAAGCTTTCTATCAGGAACTTTTGTATTTTTAGAAAAAAGTAATTTGAAGCAATGTCCATCTTGAAATAAATTCTGAATTTCAGTATTTTTAGCCAAAATAGATTTCGTCACAAATGCTTCTGTATAGGTAGAGGGTAAATTAAGACTTATCTTTGGTAAGTATTTTTTAACTTTGTCAGCTTTTATATTTTTTTGAGAAAAAATTTCGTTTGCTTTTTTCAGATTCTCGGAATCATTGAACTTAAAAATAAATTTTTTCTTAAGGTTATTGAAAGAAGCAACTTGTACATCTTTCAGGTATTTTGAAGAATTTTTGACAAAATCAGTACTGACATCATCCTTAGATACAATAAGAGTATTAATATTTTTCTTTACTACATCTGAATAAGTCGGAGTAGTCACTCGTTTGATAGGTTTAGACTCATTGATCAAAGGAGAAGCTGCTTTGACGCTTTGTTCAAGTGATTCAACTTTTTCGATCAAAAGATCAATTTTAGAATTCTCAGAAATAACAATGTCCGATGCTTGGGATTTATTGAGATTGTTCTCTTTTTTTAAAGCTACACAGGCCTTGCAAATAAAATTAAAGCCAAAATGAAAATATTTATCGTTGTCGAAGATCTCAAAATTGAATATGTCATTTATATAAACATTAAACAGCTTGGAACTACTTTAACAAATTAAATCTTTTCAAAGCATAATTGTAACTTTGATATTTTTATTTTTTGTTTATTAAAAAATCTAAAATAAAGTATTGGTAATGTAAAAAACATTTGCTTCTACGCTTTAAATTTTTTGAAAAAAAAATCCAATTCTTTTACAATTACATCAATAATCCCTTCTCTATCTCCAAAAAAAATCAGTCATCAATTTACTAATTACCGTTTTTATCTTTCCATATCATTGCACTTTAATAAAAATGGCCCTAAATGTTAAGTCTTCTGTTTTTTTCAAAACATATACTTTTGCTGAAATTTTTAGTCTGTTACCTCAAATTAACAAATTTTACCCTTACTGATTTACTGTGTGAAAAAATTACAGTGTTTTGATACTTTTTGAAAAAAAATCTGATCACAAATTAAAAAAACATATATAAAAATTTCACAATTTTCAACTCTTTCCTTGATAAAATTTTTATTTTAATTTTTAAATACTGTAAGATGGTATTTAAAAGCTTGAATATATTTACCGAAAATTTTAAATTAAGTTTTCCAACCAAAACTATGATTAGGGATGAAATAAGGTATACTTTTTTTGAAAATTATTATTTTTCTGTTTTCTTGTTCTTTAAAATCACATTGGAATAAAGAGATCTATCAAGTTTATCTTATTCTACAGAAAATAGAGAAATTTAAGCAATTAACCGATTTAATTATAAATCTCTACCAGTTGACATCTTAAGCACGGGATAAAATCAAAAAATTGCTTCCAAAGGAGATAGATACACACCAAAGTCACTTAATTAAAAAGATATTGATTGACTAAACACTTAACAATCTTTAAACCAATTAAATCACTAAATATTGAATGTAGTAATTTATCATGCATAGCAATTGGCAAGAGATTAGATGGAGAATATATATATATATCGTAATCATCATGATAAGATCTTCTTATCATCAAATTCTTTTTCATTCTTTGAGGCATAGATTTTAGTTTGCTTCTACATGAGCACAAAAGATGGAAGCACGCTATATTTATATATAAGGGATATCCTTGGTTATATCCGATATTTTGCAAACTTAAAGTGGGACAACAAGCGTTTGTATTGATTTGAAAGGATTCATCATTTCAAAGATCATGAAAATGATTATTACGCATTCTAAGATGGTACAATCCTTTTCAGCACACTTGAGTTTCGAAAATTGAAAACAAATATAAGGATTGGTGCTTACTGCCCATACTTATTAAAAAGTATCACACGTAGCAGACTTCAGATCGTAAGTTCTAAAACTAATTTCCTTGTCGTTTTCGTTATTGTTATAGTTATTTTAAAAATAAAGTTTTGGTTTCAATGAAACGAACATTTTTATTTCAACTTTTAAATAAAAAATATTCCGTGCATTTTTTCAAATTTTTGAATATATTGTGTATTAAAATAGTAGTCACACAAATATTTTTCCTTTTCTATATATCACAATAATTTATGCTTACAAATCTAAAATACGACAACTTGAAATAAAAAGTCTATTTGTTTCGCAAAAATAGAACACTCAAACTGAAAGATCTATACAACCAAAAAATGGGTGTTTTTTTATTTCACTGTTTGAACCAAAATTCAAACAATCTGTTCCAAAATTTATATATGATGAAAAGAGTACCTACTACGAACTCCTTCAAGAAGATTAGCTAAAGCGCTCTCATCAACCAGTAGGGTGCAAAGTACTTGTGTATTTACCGACACATGATTGGTGAAAGTTGTACATCAATCACCAAATTACCAAATCATGCATAGATTATTATCCATCCTGAAGTAATGAACTGCCAAATAAGAAACTGCTTTTCTTGCAATACATAGCATTTCGTTACCCGGAACATTTTTTTCTCTTTTTACTTTGGAAACTAACTTAATTCAAGATATATATGAACCAATTTTGTAAAATTTTATATAATTATTTTCTCTTATATAATATTCTAAATACTTGTATAAATAAGTTCTTCATAAATATAGGTGTAGGGGTAATTTTCAGGTTTGCTCCTAATGCAGCCAACGCTTGAGACATAAATTGACAGAGCCAAAAATTAGTTTCATTCACAAATTACATTATTCAACTAACTTTTCCATTAAAACACACTAATCAGTTCGTTAGTAGGTTCTAGTGTCTAGTTCTAACATTTGCTAACACTTTGAGAGCGTGCTTTTTAAAGATTTTGCGTATAAGTATATGAAGAAGACAAGACAGAAAAATGAGCAAATATGCATAAAACCTTCTCTGGTTGTTATTCCTTGAATCGTAGTAGATTGTAGAAAAAGGTGAACGCATCAATATGATTTTATGCTTCTTCCTCAATGTGAAAAGAAGTTGCCACCAAATTTATTACAATTGCACCAAGCCAACAACACCACTCACACTATCAACGTCAAATAAGTATATTTACAAGTAAATTTTATATTTCCATTTGTAGAAGGATTCCTTATTTGTTTTAGCGTATGCTGCTGCTTTTGCCATTTTATATACGAATGCTATTTACACACTGTAAGCGCATAGAAGCAGGAAAGCATATAATATATCTTGCTATATATTTTATAACATATTATTATACACCTTTATTTCATCTATACTCTATACATTTTAAGAGTACAGTTTGCAAACCACAAATACAAAGAACTTGAATAGCAAAATTCCCAAATCCAATCCTCCAAATCTTGATTTGTAGCGAATTACATCACAAATTCCTGACAGGTTCACACTTCTTCTAATTCCCATATGTTGTATTACTTTTCATACGAATATCCTAAATTCTGTTAAATTTGAAAAACTCTATTTCGCAACAAAACATCATTGAAGTAAAAAAATGTAGTTTAATTTAAATGATATATAAGCACTAGGTAAGAAATTCTCATTCCAGCGGGACAAAATCTTTTGAAATAATATTTGAATCATTTTTCAATTTTACTAAAATATTTATTACAAAAAGTTCAGCATTGAAAATAAAGAAATAGTGAAAATGAAAATTTGGGTAGCAGCTTCAATATTTTGAAGAATATTATTTTGAGATGATGTCAGTTTTCTTTTATTAACATAACATAACATAATTTATTAAGCGAATAGAAAGGCAAATTTGCATGTAATGATCGCATCAATTTAAGGAAAAGAATAACTAAACTGATCCAGAATAATATAAGTGACAATTATGGAAAAAAGATTAATATAAGAAGACTAGGATTTTCCGAGTTACTAAGCTAGCAAAGAGTATACATCTTATCTTTCCAGAAGTGGTCAAGGCGTTGCTTGAAGATGTTTAAAGTAGGAGAGAGTTCACTACATACGCGGGAAGGCTGTTCCAGTCGTTGATAATTCTGTTAGAAAAGAAGTTTTTGCGGAAGTGCTATTTGTGTCGGCTTTTTATAAATTTGTACTGATGAGTTCTTTGAAATCGTGAAGAAAATGAGGGTAGGATATCACAATTAACATGAATGTTTTTATTTATGATGTTAAATACTGTTATCATGTCATTTCTTTTATATCTCTGTATGACAGAAGTGGTAAGGACAGAGTCTGCAATCGTTCTTTATAGTGCAGTTCTTTGAGGCCTTTCATTCTTTTAGTTATATGTTGCTGTACTTTCTCCAAAGATTTCATATTTTTTATGCAGGTAGGTTGCGCTATAACATTACCGTACTCAAGGATGGGTCGTATCAAAGCTTTATATATAGGTTTAGCTATCTCGGGTTCAAAGGAAGATAAATATCGAAGAACTAAATGGAATATAGAGTAAGCTTTCGAGATGATTTTTGAAAATTGAGGTTTAAATTTGAGAGCATCATCAATAATAATTCCTAAATCGTTAATTTGTGTGGTACGTTAATATTATAACCACCTATGTAGTAGGTGACGATATTATTTAAACCAATTTGTAAATGATAACATTTAGAAAAGTTTAAATCCATACCTCAAGTGTGACACCATTGGTATAAAGTAAAAAGGTCGGCTTGAAGTTGTAGTTTAGATTTGTTAGTTGATTCACAGTACATTTTAAGATCATCAGCAAATAATTTTAAGCAAGAACGAACTTGGGTGTGCAGATCATTTATGTAAATGTTGAAAAGTAGTGGTCCTATCACACTACCTTGGATAACACCACTAGTCACTCTACTTGAATTTGATGTATGGCCAAATTCACGGTGACAAACTGGGTTCTATCGGTCAAGAAGTTATCAATCCAATTAATAATTCCAGAGTTAATGTCATAGGCCTTCAATTTACTGAGTAAATAATTATGCGGACCTTTCGAAAGTCAAAGTATAAAACATCAGCCGTGTCATTATTTTCAAGGAGATTAGTAACATCATTATGGAACTCCAATAATTGTGTTACAGTAGATTTCTTTTTCAGAAAACCATGTTGGTTAGTGTTAATCAAATTCTTTTCGGTAATGTTGCACTATCCGTGCATTGATGAAAAGCAATTTTAATTGGAAAGAAGTTGTTCAATGATATAATGCTTTCATATGTCAATCTTATAGATAGTTTGAGTATCGCACTATACGTGCATTGTAGCAAATACAGTCTATGCCTGCCTCCATATCCTACCAAATAGAGCAACACAGTCTGTGTTTCTCTCTCTTCACTACTATACACATACACACACATACAAATTGAAGACCAGTATTATGGACAATACAGGCATAGTGCAACATGGACGAGATATTTAAAAGAGGAAGTGATAAGACAATATTAAATTTGTGCTGAAATTATAATCAAGAGTTATTGAATTTTCAAGACGCAATAACATTTGTGAAATACCCTCTCCTTCACTGTTTCACTGTTGTTATAACTCAAGTGTGTATGATGAATCTAAAAAGATTTGTGTTGGTAACCCATATAGTATAAGAGAGCGTCCCTGTCTCATACAGCTCATCATCTCTTCATCACAGCATTATGCATAGACACGTTACATCGCACTATATGTGTATCATGTAGATATACATATGTAAGACTGTATTTGCTACAATGCACGTATAGTGCGATACTCAAACTATAATCGCATTCAAGAAAAGATTGACATATGAAAGCATTATATCATTGGACAACTTCTTTCCAATTAAAATTGCTTTTCATCAATGCACGGATAGTGCAACATTACCTTCTTTTCTTCCAAATAAAAAAGAATGTTATCAGCAACTATAGATTCAAGCACTTTTGACAGGACGGAAGTTAAACTAATAGGCCTGTAGTTTGAAGGAAGCTCGGGGTTGGAACTTTTATGTACAGGCACAACTAATGCAGATTTCCAAGTTTTGGGTATGACTCCTTCTTTTAAAGATAGGTTGAATAACTTTGTTATAGGAAATGCCAAATCTTGGGAAAGTTCTTTCAGAATATATGGGTGCAAATTATCAATACCAGGTGATTTGTTGCCGCCGAAAGAGCTAAGTTTCTGAAATACAAGTTTTTCACTGACTACTACATCTTCCATCGGTGAGTAGTGATGATACTTGGGTAATATTTTTGGAGGATGGGTTTGAGGGTTAGTAAATACAGAAGAAAAGTAATCACTGCATGTTTCAGCAATTATGTTATCAGATTTTACACGATTTCCATTTTTATCAATTATAGTATTTAAACTATGGCTTCTTTTTTTCAATACGTTTATATATTTTCAAAACTTTTTAGGCTTGTCTTTTATGTTCTTGAAATGTTACATTCAAAGGAACCCTTTGATTTTCTTGTTTCTCTTCTTAATTTATTTGATATTTCTTTGAGTTGCTTTTTTTTCTTTTGTATATGTATGTAGTTGATCTGTTCATATACGGATTATATTTTATTTTCTTTTTCATTAAAGGTATAAACTCAGCAATAGCTCCGTATATAACTCTCATGAAAGCATCATAAAACTCTAAAAAAGAGTATTCATTATATAGGTTCCAATTAACATTGGACAGATATTCTCTTATTTTGTTCTATCTTCCCGAGCGAACATCTAGTTTGGTGTTTATAGAAGATGAAGCTTTGACAATATAAGAAAAATCGAGCGTAATAGAGTAATGATCACTACCATCCAATGCTGGTAAAATAGAAATATTTGAAAAATCAGAAGGGAAATTCGTAATTAAGAGGTCTAAAATACTTTCTCTTCCAGTATAATCTAATCTAGTAGCATCCTGAATTAATTGGAACAAGTTGTTTGAACCTAGGTACTCTACAAACTTGATAGCCGAAGAATTTTTCTAGCGTTGTGAACTTTGGAGTTCCAAGGAATAGAAGGATAATTAAAATCTCCAATGAAAATTATAGTAAATTTAGGAAACAAGTCAATGAGGGTTGAAAAGAGACGAATTATTTCATGAGTAGAACAAACCATATTGATTAAGGGGCTTCTATAGATGCAGCAAACGATAAAGTTTTCAATAAAGTAATATATTCAATGTAGGAAGGAACCAAGGGTGATACAGTTTTGACTTTTAAAAATGGTTTAAAATAAGCAATGATTCCTCTAGTTTTAGAAGCATGGTTAGTTACTTTATCAAAATTGTTGACCATTGAAAAACTGCACAGATTATAGGTGGAGCAGACTGGCGGAAATGAACCTTTATTTTTTGGAAGAACTTCGGTAATAAAAATCAAATCAGAATTTGTTTTGTCTATTACCAAACAAAGCTCTGACATTTTCGGAAGAAGTTGATTAGAATTGGTATAGAATACAGATAAAATATTTCGGGAAATTTCTTTATGTTGACTTGAAGTGAAAGTTGATTGTTTTAACTTGTAGGTTCTGTTGATTCGTTGGAACATATTTTTTTTCTTGATCACACGGAAGTCGTGTAAAGAACTACCTTTTAATAAATATATTATTGATTCATCTTTGTTTTCTTGATTCAACGTTTTCACTTGAACTCTTAACTTGTTCACTTTTTCACGTTCTTTAGGATTAAGATCGTTTGAAATGAAGATCTTTTTGAAATTGTCTGGAGCATTTTTCAAGTTGGGTAGGGCACTTACACCACCAAGTTCTTGTCAGAGTAGCACTCGTAAGTAATTCGGAGAGGCCTTTTAACATTTTCCTCCTTTTTTATTTTACCAAGTCTGGTCAGATTTGTTACTTTTATTTTACCAATAGATAGGTGTCTATCGAACAGATCTTGAAAAAATTGAGCGTCATTAATTCTTTTACCATCATTGTTATACTCTTCAACACCATGAATTATATGATTGTCTTTACGTCGTTCTATGTCTAGCTCAGTGGCACGTTGGCTCGATAGCGTATCTTTAAGTATTTGCCAAAAATCTTGTGGAGAAGAGGAAGTTGATTTCTGAGTAGAATTAGGTGAGATTTTTTCAATTAGTTTATCGATCTTTTCATTCAATTTGCTATGAGATAGTTCAATCGTGTTTACAAGATGTTTATTGTGGTCAAAGACCTCCGTCATTCTTGTAGAAAGATCTTCATTTATTTTCTTAATATGCTTTTCATTGTTCTTTTTGAAAGAGGTAATATCTTCGTTAATTTTATTAATGACTTTTTTCAGCGTAGGTGTACCATCTTTCCTACAAGCCGTACAAAACCAACGGATACCACATCCTTCAAATTTTTCAAATAAGTTAAACATATGCTCAGATATACTTTAGCATGTGTAGCACATCCAATTAAGGCATGAGCTGCATTTCATCATTTCATTGGATTTACTTTCACAATTGAAACATATCCAGTCATGATTAACTGAGATATTAGGACTTATAAGCGAACTTTTTGAGGTACTAGATTTAGATTTCATTAGAATAAATTGTAATAAAAAGTAATTGAAAACTAAATTTTAAATTTCTCTTTACCTTTTATGATACACTTTTCAAATAGCCGCCATTTTTAAATGAGTAAAATTCAGATCAAAAAAAAAATTATTATTTGTTTGTCATTCACAACGGAAATTTTCTACATACCGAAAATGAAGAATAAGATAAATTCAACAGAAGCAACCTTGAAACATTGAAAATTTTTCAAGAAAGCATAACCATTAAATACTTTGAAACAAAATATTTTAAAGACAATATTCCAACCTTAAGCGAAACAAAAAATACAAGTTGTAAAAATCTTTCAAAAATGCATACAATTTTATCATAAAACATTGTAAAAATTATAATCTTTTCAAGACATTTTGAAATATTTCAAACATTTTGATCTGTCAATAAAATAGCAGGAAAACTACACATGTTAGTTTATTTTAATTCATATAAAAAATTTAAAAAAAGCTTTATTCTGTTTTACAAAATATATTTTTTTAAAAATGTCAATTTTTATAATCAAAAAATTTTGCAGCTAATGGTCTTTTTCAATTTCAATCGAATTTTATATAAATATAAAAAAAATTCATTTCTTTGTACACAGATTTCAAAATCATCATCAATGTGTTTAAAACACCACTATCCGAATTAGAGAGGTTTAACTGTATCAACTAAGGACACAAAGAATATCGAAAGTTTCTAGTTGCCCAGTATTTACTTTCAAAAAAGAACATTTTTCCATTGATAATTTCAAATTCAGTTGTTTAGTTAAAGTTAGTTGGGTTAGTTTAGCTGGGCAGGTTTTTTAGTTAGTAAAGGTAGTATAGTTATTTCTCTTATAAGTCATAATAGTTATTAAGTCAAAGTTAAGTCAGTCATGGGCGGAATTTCGATTATTTACAGCTTTTGAGGGTCGGACACATAATCATACTTTGAAAGCAACAATAAGAGGGTAAATTATTTAAAAAGGTTTCCATGAAGTTTTTATTCTTAATTTTTCTTGAAAATTGACATCCCTTCTTATATATTTATCAAAATTACACGTTAAAGTCGTATAGCAGCAGAAACTGTCAAAATAAGATTCACCTGGTCAGTTCTTAGTTTTGTTCTTTTCTATTACTAGTAAATATTCATTACTGAAAATATTTTCTTGCAAAGTTACGTTCTGCCAAACTTATGTAGAATTTTTAAAGGTAATGAAGTTATTTTTGGATGATTAAAAACTACGTTGAGTAAATTATTTACGTTGTAAAAAAGTTATTTTCATCAGAAAATCTCATAACATGATTTTTAGCTTGAAATCTAATGTTAATTCTGATGCAACGACTTTAAAATGGATGTAAAATGGAAAACTTAAACATTAAAGCTAGGGTTTACATTAGTATCGAAAATTAGGAACCGGTACCGAATACCGAAAAAAACTTACAAAACCAGAAAATCCCAGTTCCTTAAGGAGATATATAGACAGCAAAAAGATGCAATGAAATTGACGTTTTTGATTTATTATAAACAGATGTACACTTTTTCTTTCTATATCATTATTATCATTAAAATGGTTCTAGGAGAAAAGTGTGCAAATGACAAAAGTGTGCAGCAGAGAAAAAAAAGGAAAATAAACTCTTTTGTCGTTTGCACACTTTTCTACGTTTACCATTAAAATGAGATGACAATGAAAAAAAGATTTTATATGAATGAAGTGCAGTAAAGTTTTATGCAAAGAATTGCATAGTGAAATTAATCAATTACAACTAAGTTATTCTCGGAACCGGGAATACTTTTCGGTTCCGTGACGGTTCCCAAATTTTTAGAAAGGGGGAACGTCCCGGTATTTCAGAACCAGGAGCAAACCCTAATTAAATCATTGACTATTTTGACAAAAATACTTTGTGGGCCCCATTGTAACTTTTGGCGTGCAAAATGCGGCAAGCGGGTCTTATGTTTGTCATTCATGGTTGAGTTAATTAGTTAATTTTCTTTCTAGTTAAGTTGTTATAGTTAATAAGTTAGTTCCTTTTAAATTAACTCTTTAAGAACGAGGTTTTTGAAAAGTAATCCTTTGCTTAACATTTTCAGCGAGCTTGATTGGGCTTTGAAGAGTTAGTTGGATTCTAGATCCTTCTTAAATTGAAAAAAGATGAACTTGAAGCAAAAATGGTATATGATTTTTTTTAAATACAACTTAGAGATCGATACAATCTTAAAACGGACGCGAAAGACCCTTGATATCTAGTGATTAGCTGGATTCTGAAAATGGTGGAGCCAAAGCCTGTTTAACCCTAAAAATCTTTAAATGCTTTGGAGAAAGAAAACCGGCATAAAGGTTGTGGGATATTTCATTTTACGCGGAACAAACAAAGTGAAAATGCATGCTATCACTCCTCTTCATTCCAAAGTTTATGTAAATCGATGCTGAGAATGGTGGTGACGATAGAAAAACGACAACACAATCATCGATTTTACTTCCACAATAACAATATTTAATTAACAGAAGCACTATAAAAAATAGAATGTTCTTACTCAAATATACAGTACACACAACTTCTCTTTGTTAAACCAAATTTATGTGATAGATAGAAATAAAAGAGAAGGGTTAGATGCGACAAATACTTCTATTTGCTGATAAATAATAATAATAATAATAATAATAATAAAGGCGTTATTTCGCCATGAAACCATCTTTCTTTTGTGTTCTTTCATTCTAATCTTTGCTTCAATTTTGTCATTATCACGCTAGCCTTCTTTCCCCTACAACGGGCCATTTTCGTTCATTTCAACGACTTCACTAATATCCAAACATTCTCAGCTGACTCCTATCGTAATAACTTTTTTTACCGATGTTTCTTATTAAATTTTTTTCAAATCCAATAAATCCTTCGTTTACGAAATTTCGCTGACAAGAAAAAGAAGGATCATTGAAAACTAAAACAAGATTACTAACTTACTAAAAGATCTAATATTTAGAAACTATTACACACATTTTAGTGGTCTGGCAAGTTTACAGGAGACAACAAAAAAATTAAGCAATAGTATATAACGTATACGGAGCAAACATGCTTAAATTTGATATACACATAAAATGTTGAAAATTCAAAATTATACAATTATTATTATAGATGATATCTTGTTCTGCATGTCGAAGACGTCTCGTTTTGACTGCAGACAAAATCTCACTTATTTTGCTTGTACAAAATCGCATATCTACAAAATCTAGTGTCAATTAATTATTGTCTTCTCTAGATATAGCGGCACTCTATCACTGATTTTGACGATTCAAAGTATTTCTTCAATTTGTATAATAGTGGCCAAGTCAATGGCCCTTAACATTTTGGAAAGCTCAAGTTGGGGTTAGGATTTGTATAGAAGAAGCATTCGTCACAGTATTAGACTTTGTGTTAGAGTTGAGGTTAGGTGTTTAGTGTTAGCGCAATCGTACACACATACATTTTTGACATTCTTGACACAAACTTACAAATTACTTGTATTAATGATACACGTCTGAAAGAAAAATGTCTAGACTCTAGACACATACATACGAATACATACATACCAAATACATATTGACATTGTACACCCATAACCTGAAATACTTAAATCCAGAGATGTATCGGATATCCGCATCCACAGATGCTGATTTTATCCGCCCAAAATTTTACATTCTCTTATCTATTTAAATTTCAACATCCTAATCCGCATTTTTCAGACATTTTTCTTTTTTTCTATATAGGGCATCGCAATTTTTGAGTTTTTACTTAATCCAAAATTTTAACGATAATTATTTCTTTGTGATAATACATATGCATTGGCATCTTCTCTTTAAAATTTAAAATCAATTCTGACATCCTTTATCAAATTTAATATACGCATTCGCGGATACAAAAAAATTCACATCTCCGATACATCTCTACTTAAATCACAAAGACAATTGTGGCGCTCAATTTTCTGTTATTCAAATTTACATCTTCTGTGTTTCTATTGGATGCTTTGATTCCTGTCTTTTTGAATGCGTGTATCTCATTGGTGTTTTATGTATCAACTAATTTGAATGTCATTTACAATATATTCTAAACCTTTCTTAAGACATCGCTCATTCATTGTATCAAGATGATAGTAAGCTGAATTCGTTTCTTTACCCGTTTTCTAACAACACTGCTTCATAATGATGTTAAATAAAGAATTGTATATTGATCTGTTTTTCTATCGCGACAGGCGGTAACGCCGAAGTTACGCTATAAAATGGCCAATTTTTAGATTTTTCTCTCCAAATGGTTTACCACAGACTTTATAAAAAAATCTACGATTCACCAAATGAATTGCTTCGAAAAAGGTTGTTGGAAAAAGCTATCTCCAAAATAAGAGTGATGATATCTTTTTCCAGTATGAAAGTTTTTTCTTGATTTTTTTCAAGCATATATTTATCTCGATTTGCTGATTTGAAAATTCCCATCCTCCTATATATAGGTAATATATTCTATTGAATAAGATGTTGACTGCTGCAATCGCATAGGCACCACCATTAATAGTTTAAATTCTTGTGTACTACTAAATCAAAAAATAAAATATTCTTTTTTTTTGTTAAATCAAAATTTTTTATAGGGAATTAAGATTATATTATACTTACATGACTAGATAGAACGTAGTGATGATCACGAATCGAACCTAGGACAACCGTATTCAACACCCTTGCTTACGGGCAAGGCGTAGGAGAGCCTATCCTCAAGACGGCAGTTCTTTTAGCTGGCAGATATAAAATATGTATACATAGAATGGGAATCCATTGTTAGAAACAAAGAGTTACTTTTGAAAATTGCTGTAGCATTCTCTAAGGGAGATCAATTTTGATGGTGTCGTTAAAAACACTCCCATAGTAAAACGTATAAAATGTTAAATATGTGATTTTATTATCTGAAACGTGTCATCAATTTTTTAAGATTATTCTCTAAAAATTAAATATAAAATTTCTCTAATATAAAAAATCATTTTTTAAACAGGTTTGATTAATTTTCATAAAAAATGAGCATTACCACAAAATTCTGCATACTTGAAATGAGTATATATGTGTGTAAAAAACTTTTATTTTAGTACAAAATAAGACAGTTACAGTATCTAGGGGGGGGGGGCATTGAAATGAAGTTGAGGTGCCAAAAATGTATGTGAGAGAGGGGCAATCAAAAGTACCATTTGCCGATATAAAATTTCAAACAAATTAAAAACGAATTTAAAACTAAATATACAAAAGGGTATGCCATCTTAATTAATAAAATGCTTACGGAGTTTTTTACAGTCCATTTGTGTTTCTATCGGCCATTTTTAATTAGCCGACTACTGATTGGTGACCTATATGTGTCATGAAATTCTACATTTAACTATCAATGTGTCATGAAGCTAAATATAAAAAATATACACATTTCAATTTTTAGACCCTCCTCGTCCTTAAATACTTTATTTTTTTCTAACGTGGTCTATATTGGGCCAGAGGTGTTCGATAGAAAAGGTTTTCTGATTCAAAAATGAAAGTTTTAACGGTATTCCGTAAATTATAATTTTGAAGATGTCCTATAAAATTTAACTTAAGTGCATTTCTTTCACTTAAGTATAAATTAAATAGTTGTACTGGAATTATTGTAGAAAGATGCTATTACATTTTTTTACACAAAAGTAATTTTTAGTTTTTTTTTTGTTTTTTTTATTCAATGTTGTTTTATTTCAATTTAAAATTTGTCTTTTATAATCCTATTTTGGCAACTTTTTTTTTAATTTAATTTTGTCTCTTTTCAATTCTGATTTGTGTCTATTTTGTCTTACTCTTTTTTCATTTTATTTTGCTTTTTTTCATTCAAATTTGTCTTTTTTCACTTCTATTATGTCTTTTTTCCTCAAAATTTTTCTTTTTTAAATTTCAATTTCCTTTATTTTTTCACTTTTAACTATTTTAGTTTTTTTTACAATCATACCTGAGCGTTATGAAGTACAACTTACGAATATTTCATTTTTTATTTAACATTCTTACCATTACTGCTAAATAAGTGGGTAAAAACTTGTATAAAGAAAATTTCAATAAATTTTTACCATAAGTTTAAACTTTAAACTCAATGTATGTTTGAAAATCCTTTTGAATCAAAATCGAATTTGAGCTGTAATCAAGAATCTATCAAAAAGACACCTGGTAGATTTTTTCGATTTAAAAATCATTGTACTTTAATTTCTTGCCATTTTTAATTTGCATTACTTCTCCCAAAGTTTATTAACTAATACAAACCAAAGACAAAATTTGTGTGAATCGAAATGAGCCTGAAGGATGAGGTTGGACAGGACCGCTAAACATCTCAATCGTTGAGCAGCAGCTCCATGAATGATAAGAACAAATTTGCAATATAAACTTAGGCAATAATAGTGAATATTTTGTTCTTCAGGAAAGGGATTATCTTTAAGGAAATTTTATCTACGTAAGGAATTTTTCCTCACGAGATTTTATCTTATGGATGATATTTTTACTGTCACAGAAACTCTATCGCTGATTTTCACTATTCAAATTTTATCTCAATTTGCATAATAGTTTATTGACAAGTGCTCAACCAATTACTTAATCGGTTTTAATGAGTAAAATTTAGAAAACCAATTGTCGGAGTTAGGATTAGTTTAGAATTAGCATTAGTGTTAGTATTGAGGTTAGGTTTAGTGTTAGTGCAATCGTACATACATATCATTTACATTATCTGACACAAAAAACATCTATTAGACACACATATATACATACATACATACGAGGTTCTAGGTAAATTCCACCACGGAAAATTTCACAGTGGGTAAATTCCACCACGGAAAATTCTACCATCATAGAGTTAAGAAAATTAGATTTATATAAAAAAGTTAAAAAATGAATAAAAATTTTTCACATTTTATTCAAAAATAAGAAAAATATTGGCAATCGTATTAAAAGAGTATTTAAAAAAAATATTCGAAAAACATTTATTTCAAATTGCGAGCAATAGCCCTTAGAAAATTTAAACATTTTTCATGCTTATAATTTTCAACTAAATTTTTCAATCGTGCATCAATAACCTGATAAGTCTTCTTTTTGGATTTCGAGTCTTCACGTCGAATATGTGCCATTTTTGTTTAGCATAATCCTTCCGCTTTTTTAAGGGAATTACACAGTTTCCAAAAATTGGGATGGTTTGATGTTATTGAGGATCGCAATGCATTGTGAAAACCTTCGACTGCATTGTTTGATTTTGGTGAGTCATTTAGAACTCGTTCACGTACATTCCAAAGATCAGATCCGCCAAATAGATTGTCCAAGATGAAAAACACAGCCAGCTACTTCAGAATGTGTAAAATGGGAAACAAAGGAATTATGAAGAGCTTGTTCAAAATCCATGACATTTCTATAACCTATCATTCAAGCTTAGTTGTTGCAAAAAACTAAGTCACGGTAATATTCACTGTAATGCAACTTACCATGGTGGAATATACCATGGTGGAATTTACGTCCTGTGGAATTTTCCGTGGTGAAATTTGCCCGTCACCACATACGAATACATAGATACTACATACATATTGACATTAGACACATGTACAGTGAACTACTTATATCTCAAAAACAGCGGCATAGCTATCACAAGGATAAAAATAATGATAAATCTAAAATTTCAGAGAGTCAATGGAAAAAAAATTAAATTTCAAACGAAAAATTTAATTCAAAGTACTCCAATAAATTTATTTTAAAAATGTTCAACTTTTAGGATAAGAGAGTAAAATGGATATAAAGAAATTACTCAAAGAAAACTTCAACAAATTTGCGCGCTTTGGAGAAACCGGTAAACACGCGCACACAAACAACGGAAAAGCGGGATCGGGTGCAGTGCAGCAGTCAATCACGATGACGAGCAAAAATTTCGACAAATGGATGAAGGAGAGTGGAGTGATTGATGGCAAGCGAATCAAACCCATGGACACAGACATAGCATTTACGAAAGTTCTGAGTCGCAAAACGGGGTTTGCTTTTTCCCTTCTTTACTTTGCTTGTCCCCTCTTTTTAGAGATGTCAATCGACAACTTATAAGACCTCACTTAGCCATAAGTTCCCAAATTACGGGCTCGTGAGCCCAAAGTGGTCATGAACTTTTTAGAAGCTCTGCGCCGGGTGTGTACATTAAGTTAGTCTTGAGTCTGCTTATATTTTTTAGTAAAAAGCTTTTGAAAAACTTTAATTTTTTGCTTCTTGAATCTCCTACAAATGAATAAGTCAAAATTTTATACCCATTTAAGACCAAGCAAAGCAGACGATATCTAAAAAAAACGCAGACGATTTATATTCAAAGTCATTGATTATTTATGTTCCAAAATAGGAACATTGGTCGTAAATGGGTTAAACACAATGACACATACGAAAAAGCTCAAAACATTAAGTAATTTAATATAAAATTTACCGATTTCATCTAAGAAAAAGCAGACAAAATTGTCTGAATTAAAACAAGACTATTTTAACCAATTTGATTCCAAATAAAGCATGCGACATTAAGCGAATAAAGATGCGTCGCTTTGGATGATTTTTATCAGGAACTTTTTTCTTCTATCTTTTTAAGTTTTTGCTTACATCATATAATTTCGATATTTTCTGATTGGATGGTGTATTTGCTTTTTTTCTATTTGACTTCGCTAGCTATAGTATGCAAATTTTAATATATCCGGTTTTTACTTCTAACTTATCTTTTTTAAGTTGTAAATTCTCTTTTTAAAAGACAAAATAGTATTGAAAAAAGACGATTTACAACTTAAAAAAAAAAAAGATTATTTACAACTTTAAAAGAAAAAATAGAATGAAAAAAGAAATATAAATTTGAAAAAAAGAAAATTTAGAACTTAAAAAGCAAAATAGAATTAAAACAAACAATTTAACATAGCATAAGATAATGTATTAAGCAAAAAAAGCCAAACTTATCTCATCAATTTTACTAGGACAAAAATAACTTGTATAAATGGCTTGATGATAACGTAAATGATATTTATGGAAAAAGAAAAAATGAAAAAAGAACTATTAAAAATAGATTAAAAATTGAAAAAAAAACAAAAATTTAAAACTTAAAAAAGACAAAATAGAATTGAAAAAGAGAATTTAAAACTTAAAAAAGACAAAATAAGAAACTTAAAAGTTAAAAAGAAAAACATAGACTTTAAAAAAGACAATTTAAAAATTTCTGTAATAAAGTGTCCACTTTGAGGTATTTTTTGTCACTCTGGCACGCATCCTGCTTCTGAAAGTCTCAACTGTCCCTCATCTTAAGAAAGTTGCCTTCCTCTGGTGTATACTTAGCTATACGTTTTCTCTGCAGCTTATGAAACCCGGCTGTTAATTGTTATACTACATAAAGGTGATTAATTTTGAATTTAGAGGAACCAAACTAAACAAGTATATCGTGGCCGACGACTTGATTCTTGTTTTTGAAGAAATCGCTGAATTCTACGCTAAAGAATCTTGCAAAAAAGATGACAGCCTCAGTGTGACTGATGAAAGGGCGAATATTTTGCAAGACATCATCAAAAAAGCAACAGAGTGCTCTCAGCCTAAAATATCCAACATCCAGGTATCACATATGTTCACTCATTCATGTGTGCAGGAGAAAGAGAGAGAGAGAGGGCTGTGTTGTTATCCAAAAAAAGGGTTGTAGCTGTTTAAAATTTAGCGACTTTTTTTAGCTTTGATGAAATGATTGAACCAATAAAATGGCAAGTATATCATGCATGCGTAACACTTGGCTATCGATAAAAAGAGGATTACAGCTTTAATACTAATCTTCTAAGTATAACAAGAAACACATGTTCTTTACTGTCTCAATTCTGGACAATAAAAATTTTATGAAATTTTGTTACATTGACACTTGGAACGAAATTTGATATGTTTATTCATTAATAACAAGTTGTTAATTACATTTTTGTTAATCAATTTATATTCTCTTTATCTTGCGAATTTATAGATCAGTGGTTCTCAACGACGGATTTCATGGTCGGTTATTTTAAGGCTTGCATAGCAAAGTTCAACAAAAAAATAGAATAACATGATCATATTAAAGTTGTCCGAATTTCACAAAGTTATTGGGATCCTAATTCTACTGTACATAAGTTGTAGTTTAGTTTTAAATCTATGATTCGGTCAGACTACTGAATACCCCAATCCAAAATACCATAAAATAATGAAAATCATATTAAACCATATTTTGTCAATAAGTCTTTTGACATTTGACTTTCACTATTCTATGATAATCGTCCTTCTTTTGGTGTGTTTTGAGGCGTTATACTTTTTTTTGAAATTTCTAATTATTTTATTTAACAGCATAATATAACATAATTTATTAAGTTATAAAAAAATAAGTCTAACCGCTAAAAACAAATAGAAAGTTTAATTTTAGAATTTCCACTTAAGAAGAAAATATTTTTCATTTTCCAATTAATCGTCTGGTTTTTTTTTTTGAAAATATCAACAACACTTTGAGGAAGAACGATGTCATTAGGTAGATTATTCCATTTATTATATGCTCTTTGAACAAAGTGGCGCTGACGGTATTTGTTTTGATACGCTTGAAGATTAAATTTGAATGTGTGCAAGATTGAGATTCTTTGTGAGAATTCAGGCAGAACAATATTTCCTTTCATAATGTTAACGATTTTTATCATTTGATTTCTCAATGCTATGTAATACAGAGACGGTAAGTTGATGCGTTTTAGTTTTTCAGCATACGTTAAATTACCTAACCTCTTCAAATCCTTTGTGAAATCTCTTTGTTTTCTCGTGTATAGAAACTAATAATTTATTTAAAAAAATTATTTTAAACTAAGATTGATTTTATTCTAAAATCCAAACTCATTTTTTTAATATTTTTTTTAAATTATTTTATATAACAGAATTTCAATTTTTGAGTGATGAACGTGTTTTCCGTCCTTTCTATGCTTAGTGTCCATCGGAATAAAATAAATAGCCAGCTTACAGAATTAAAAAAACAAAGTGATTGAAAATTTGGCAAAAATTCTCGACGAATTCAATTTTTGTTTCAACAGTAGAGCAGCTAAGAATATATAATTACGGTATTAATCTGCTAATAAAGGTATTATATCTTTCTTTTTTTATTGGCAATTTTTTACTCTTTATAAATTCGCCCGCCCCCCGTTTGACTGTAGTATTTAAAAAAATTTATTTAAAAAATAAAATTATAAAAAAAAAGAGATTTATATTTTTTTAGATTGTGCGTTTTTAACTAAAAATTACTATAAGCTTATAATAGTTATATAAGTTATTTTAATCAGTTGCGAACAAGGGTCTGAATTTTTACCGGAAGAAAACTGAAGATATAAAATTTTCAAAACAGATTTTACAGATTCATAGAGTTTGAAGATTTTTTAAGTCTTTTTGATCTTTTTAAGTAAAAAGTTATATATCTTTTGGCATCTTGCGTTTTCTTCTTCCAGTAAAAAGCCTGTCAAACAAATAATCGCAAATTAATCACACGCACTACATCTCATTGTGAATAAAATGCTCTTTTATACTTTTAGAAGAAAAATAATAATTCCGTGTTCGATAGACTGACAGATCCTGCCAAATACACGGGCTCCCATAAAAACCGCTTTGACGAAGAAGGTAAAGGACGGGGTAAGGATGGACGCTACGATTCCCAGCAAAATGACGGCTACGTCACAGGATTCAAAAGTAATTACTCAAAGTAATTTATGATCATCCATAACAAGCTATTTTTTGATTTGTGCAGTACCCATTTTTCTCATGTATACACTCACTACCTTTTCCAAAATTCAATATTAACAAGTGAGAAATTGTCGATTTGATATAAAAAATCTTTTTGTATTATTTAATAAAAGTTATATTTAATTTTTTTACCATGTTTATAAAAAGTTTTTTTTATTCTCGTTATATAGCGGCTGTTATAGCAACCAAGAAAAGATACGTGGTGGACGGAAATTGATTAAAAAAGGGAACAGATGATTATTTTTGGGAAAAACAATGCTTGAAAAGTTTAAAACATTCTTAGACTATTTAAAGAAGTATATATAATATAACTGTCGTGTTTTTTTGAAAAAAAATATTTTTAAGAAAACTTTTATTGAACATTGAATATTTATAATAAACTACAAATATAAACATTAAATATAAAGTAAAAAACAGAATAAAACTTCACTGTTCTAAAGGTCACAGATGACAGCTTATTAGCATATTAAAGTAACGTCGGGTAGTGTATAAAAAATCATATTTAGTGTTCATGGATTATTTGTTATGTTTGTATACGTTAAAAAATTTATAAAACATGCAGACAAGTGTAAGTAAATTGATGTAAAAATACTTTAAAATCAAGAAATCCCCTGTTTCAACTGATGATGGGATGGAATGACGTGAGGAAGCTCTTTCACAATAAGCATTTCATTACAAATTTCATAAAGTTAAGGTAATCGAAAAAGTTAAGCATCATCATCACTTTGTAATAAAGGCGGCATCTTCAACACCAGTCAACTTTGATGAAAGCAGATAAAAGTTTAAAGAAAATAAAGAACTAATTTGAAATGTGAAAATTTGCATCAGACGCACTTAAAATGAAAAAGATTAAAAATGGTATACCACTCAGTTTAAACAGGTATTAAAGAGATATTTGAATAAATTCATTCTGAAAAAAGTTTTCTTTATAAATAGTTCATTTTAAACTTTTCAGAAATTAAGAATACTATGATTGCGGCCCAGTAAGCCTAAGTTAAAATTCAAAATTTGCCCATCATGGAAAGGGTTTGGACATTTCTCTTCTAACCCGAGCTGTAACTATGTACACGGTCATTCTAAGCACATTTATATATAGATAAATTGGTGAAGTGGCGCTCAACCCTTGAAAAGACGTGCAATATATTTAAAAAAGGTAAATAGAAATGTTTTTTTACTCCAAACCCAGCTTTTAAGAAATTTTGAATAAAGACTCTTTACTATATCTATTACCTTTTTTATTTATGTGTAATGTAGATTTTGCTCATCAAGAATATAGTGTTGAGAAGGTTGAACATTTTGAAAGAGAAAAATCTACTTAAGCTCAAAAATTGAATTTTACTTTGCCAAAGTCTTTTTATTTTATTTTTTCTTTGCAAGAAAAAAAAGTTATAAGATGTTTCTATCTCCTAGACAAACTTTTCTATAACCTAAAATATCTAAAAAAAAGTTTCTCTAAAATGTAAAAAAACCTAAATTAACACAGTAATACAAATGCTACATTTTATATAAAAGATATATTGTATTTTGCATATAAAAAAGCTCATCTGATCATATGATTTATTTTATTACAAAGACAATGGACTATAAATACATAATTCAAGGTTTGGGTCTTTTCGTTTAGACGGCCACATCAAGTAATCACAATTTCGTCTGCCTTTTATAGTTATGTCCTGGTTGCTATAATGTTAATAACTATAATTAATTAATTAATTAATAACTTAATAAATAACTATAAAAGGCAGACGAAATGGTGATTACTTGATGCGGCCCTCTAAACGAAAAGACCCAAGGTTTATCTATTATCACAAATGAATAATAATAATTAACGTACTGTTATTATAAGCATTGACTACACCGTCCCATCCGTGATTTTTCCCTTATAAAGAAACTTGAGCAAGGAATTCTCAGAATTTAAATTTTATTAAGTAATAGAAACCCAACGAAACTTTAAAACTTTCTTTATTTTTTAATACTAACAATTTACTTTTTCTCAAATTTACCCAATTTTTTCATGATCAAGAATGGAATTTTTCACAAGTTAAAAAATTCCACCATATGTAATCGCTTATGCAAGTATTACGATGATTTTATTTTATATTTCCGCTGCAACACATCATATAATATAGAGGAGACTTATTATGACAAATAACAACAAATTAGCAAACTGCACTTTTCTATCTCCATAAAGAAGATGACGAAGAGTAGGGCAAAGAAGAATCAGCAACACATCAATCATATCTATGTGTAAGCTAGTGCTCTGCGCGGGGCGGACAACCCGCGCAGGTTTTGCGGGACCCGCACCCGCGGGGCGGACGTGGGTTGTTCACAGCAACATTTTTGTGGAGCGGGGTGGACGTGGGTTGTCCACACCAATATTTTTGCGGGGCGGGACGGGTGCGGGTTTTATTAATAAAGTGCGGACAATCTGTGGGTTGTCCGCATTCACTTTTATGCAAGTTTTTATAAGTGCATAATTGCCTTTTTGGAAATAGCTTATTTTTTATTGCTATGTGTCACGTATATTGGAAAGAGATTTGCATTGAGTAAATGGTGTGTGTTGAAGTGAAATCGTAATTGAAATAGAAAGGTAGAACAGGTTTGATTAGCGCCATCGATGCGTGTACATTAGGGTGAGGCTGGAGCCCCTTAAAAATTTGTATTTTAATTTTACACTTCTACCTTTTTGCTATGGTGGGGGCTTATTGAAAAGAATAAGTGAGCTGCATTAAATAAAATTCTGAGGTTAATTAGGTGTAGCAATAAACAATCTAAAATTCATCTATTTTTAAAAAATGTCTATTTCAACATGTTTAGGTATTTATAGGTATGGACACCAGGAGCTCTGACAAATCTTTTTTTTACTTGATGAAGTTATAACATCTGAAAACAAGATCATCACAGAATGCCGATTACCGACGACTAGACAAGTGTTGATGTCATTCTTAGCATATAAAAAGGACATCAGAGAAGCTGATATGTATAAACAATGTAAAGTTGTCAGAGAGGCAGCAAATAAAGTTGTCAAAGAAGTTTTACGCCACTACCAAAGAGCAGGAATAAAAACTATACAAGATCACAAAATGGCTGAAAAGACTGAATCAATATTTGCAAATTATAAATCAATGATGAAACTTAATCAAGACAAAAACGTGAACAATGCCCAAAAGTTGTAAAGTTCAAAAAAGAACTAGAAAAACGATGAATTTTTGGCCGCGGACAATAATGAAGGAACTGGAAACGAAAAAAAGTAGATCAAACATTAAGAAAGAAGAAAGAGATGCTCTTGAAAGTGACATCAAGTTTTTGCAGAGTATGACATCAGATAGGGCAGCATCATACACAACTGAAGACAAAGTGTACGAATCAATTATAGCATCCAGAGACAAGAGAATGCTTCCTACTGAGAAGCAAAAACAATTGTACATGGCATCAGCAACTAGAACAGATAATGAATTTAGTATGGTGGAGTCAACTGATGATTCAGATGTTAGTGACACAGATATAGCAATCAATGAGTCCAAACGAAAACATCGGCGAATCAACATAGGCGTTGATGTTCACATACCACCTGATATTCCTAGGAACGATATTGTGCAGTCTACCGCCATTCGAAACATTAGCCCAACTGCCCTGGCAGCTCTTGTTCACTCACTGATAATGGCTTGCAATGATGGCGAAACTTCAGGCGTTTATCTGCACCACTCACAAACTTACAGATACCGCATAGAAGCTGGCAAAAACATTAGCGACAAGGTACGCAAAGAATGCGTAGCACCACGTGCAAGTGCGCTTCACTGGGATAGTAAACTTATGAGCTCACTCCCTTCAAAATACACACATGTGGAAAGACTACCTGTTTTACTCTCTGGAGAAAACGGAGTTAAACTGCTAGGAGTCCCTGCTCTGCCAACGAAATCTGCAACTGCTATGGGAGAACTCATAGCTGATGCAACGTATGATTTGCTTATAAGCTGGGACTGCAAAGGTGTGCTATGGTCTTCGACACCACGGCTTCAAACACAGGCAGGCTGACAGCAGGTTGCATCCGTGTACAACTTAAGCTAGATAGAGAGTTGTTGTGGTTGGCTTGTCGACACCACGTTGGTGAAATCATACTGACTCATGTTTGTCTATCAAGCTCTTAAAATAGAAGCGTTAAAAAGGCCAGACATCAATCTGTTTGTTCGTTTCAGAAAAAAATTTAAATACCTGAACTCGGCACAACTTACTTTTCCAGACTTTCCCGAAGCAGTTCCTGTGGTAGCAGGAATCACCTCAATGCTCTCTAGACAAGGCGACACCTGTTATCGGGGAGACTATAAAGAGATGCTGATTTTAGCACTTGTTTTGTTAACCAAGAATGCTGATGGCTTGAGGATACAAACCCCAGGGTCACTTCACCGTGCTCGATGGATGGCTAAATTGTTGTATTCGATGAAAATGTTACTACTTTCTCATCAGATTCTGCAAAAGCTACCAAAAGACGCTGTGTTTACTACAAATCAACTTTCCAAGCTTACAAGGTTTGTTCGATTTGTTCTACTTTTGTACATTCCTTGGTGGATGAAGTGTCCACTCACATCAGATGCTCCAATCATTGATTTCCACTTTTTTAAAAAGCTTCAAACTTATGATGATACTCTTGTTGCAAAAACAGTAAGTAAAGCGTTTTCCAAACATCTGTGGTACCTAACTGAGGAACTTATTCCATTAGCTTTGTTTTCCAATCAATTAGAGGCTCAAGAAAAGTGCAAAATAGCTGATGCTATTTTTGCTTGCAAAGATGACGCTGGCGATATGACTTTCAAGAAGCGATCTGGTACAGGCATGGAAAAACAATGTTCCCAAAAAAGATTGAAAAATCAACTTTACTGGAGCATCTCGTGGGAAGTGACAGTTGGGTTTTCTTCAAAACTCTCCACATGGACCCTGGATTTTTACAGCTTTCTCCAGATCTTTGGCCTTTAGACAAAAGATATCAAAATGCCAAATCAACCAATGAGAATTTAATAGTAGTTAATGATAGTGCTGAGCGTGGAGTGAAACTTGGGAGTGATTTCCTCTCTGCTTCTAAAATAGAAAAACGCTATCAAAACGTGCTACAGGTGGCAGAGAATGACAGAAAGCGTGTGCAAAATCAACGCAAACGACATCCTGAACCTGAAAATAAAACCTGGTTTTTGCATCTGTAGTCCAGACTATCAAATATCAATAAATGATTCATGATTCTAACTTTGTGTTCTAAATTTATGCATCAGTCTAATAATTTGCTTGCTAATAATAAACATGTTATTCTTTAATTGTTATTGTTTACTTTATAATTGTATTATTTTGTTGTATTATTATGTTATTGTTTTAATTGTTTTTCAATTTTTAAAATAACTTTTGTGATAAAAATAAATATTTTAATGAAGTGAAAAAAAATAATATTGCATTGTGATATTCATCACACTGCTACACCCAAATGATGCTCAATTTAGTTATAACTCCGCCCAGTATTAGTAATACATGTGTTCTTACTAAGAAAAAAAGGTAAGCTTATTTGAATGACAAAGGGGCTACAGCCTCACCGTACAAGAGAAGAAGGAGAAAAAATCAAATAATAAGAATGTCAGATTTTTGAAATTTCCATTATAAAATATTATTCACTAATTCATTTTTTTGTTGTTTTCTTTCGCACATTTTAAATGGCAACGTTTCATCTCATTTGAAAGCTGGCTTATATAAAATAAAAAGTGTAAATGGATTGAAATGGGAGGCCTGGAAAACGTTTGGTATCGTGGTAAATGAAAAAAACACTGATTTGGATTTTGCCGCTTGTAAAGTATGCTTTCAGGCTTTAGCTTATTGTGGAAGAAAAACAGGTACTTCTATTCTTAGGAGACACAAGTGCAAAATATATCCTAATCAAACTTTACTGACTGATGCTATCAAGCCAGTTTTGAATAATGCTAACGTTATTTCGAAAGCTAAAAACGAAAACATTAAACTGGCAAGCGCCCGTTTTATAGTTAAAGATCTTAGACCATTTGAAAGGATCGGTTGTGGTGGATTCATTAACTTAGTTCAAAAGGTAAACTCTAACGCTTTCATAAAAATTTGTAAAATTATTTTATTTGAGAAAACAAACTATGCAAATTAAAAAAATGCAAATTTGAAAAATCAAAGGGCTAATCTTTTGTGATTCTATATTCAAAATTTAAAATATTACAATTGTTGATGGAACAATTTGTTTATTCAGATAACAAAAGGTGTTATAACAATTTTTTCAGACAAAACTTTATTTGTAAAAAAATTAATAATATATTTAAAAGTAGTATAGTATATCTAAGATTTTTTTCCAAGCATGTTAAGGATATAAATAACATTTAATTGGCTTTGTATTATTTGGATAAAATGCAGGTGCAAATTGATAAGTGCGGGGCGGGTGCGGGTTCAAATTGAAAAATGCGGGGCGGGGCGGGTGCGGACAACTTTTTACAACCCGCACAGGGCTCTAGTGTAAGCAAAAGAAAGCGTGATGAATGCAAGTTTGTAACATAACAACCGATTTGCAAAAAAAAAATATCAAAAACAATATATCACATTTTATGAAGAAATAGAAACTCCCATTTGCCCTTTTTGTATGTTATGTAGTGCATGTGCAATGTAGCTTTTGAATTCATCGCTGTTTTTTGCTTTAAATTACTTGAATGATAATAAAGAAGTTTGTGTGAACACTTTTTTCATTATATAATGGATATTAAAATGGATGTAAAAGGTTTTTCGAAACTAACTTTTAAAATTCACTTTTTTGCTTAGTTGAAACTTTCGATACAAACTAAAAAAAATTTTAATTCTATGTTACTATAATATAAAAACAATCTATGCAGAAGGCAAAAATTGAAGAGTTAAAAACTTGTCTATAAATGAACTGCTAGTTGCATCGAATCAAAAAAGACTTGAAATAGAGGCGGAGAATTAGAAAATTATCAGTGTATCTTTCAACACGTCTACAGAACCTGACAATCGCACATAATATTACGCGCATTTATTAAGAAACAAGACTTCAAAGCTTATTCAGAAAAGTAAAATCAATAAAGACACTTTAGAATTTAAAAAAGACACTTTAGAATTTAAAAAAGACACTTTAGAATTTGAAAAAGAGACTTTAGAATTTGAAAAAGACACTTTAGAATTTGAAAAAGACAGTTTAGAATTTAAAAAAGACACTTTAGAATTTAAAAAAGACCGTTTAGAACTAAAAATGGTATATTTATAAACTAATTATGAAAATGGCCTAACACTAGAGAAATTTGACTATCGCTAATTCCAAATGATGATTTGGGGTTAATTAGACGTTGAGTCATTAATTTTAAAAATTTTATTTCTCATGAAGAATGTTTTTGGAAAATTTTTTACCATTTTATTTAAATATTATATCTCTATAGCTAAAATCTCAATACAAAATAATCAAACTTTAATAAAAAATTTTCAGCCATATTAATAAATTGGAAATAGTAAAATTAAAACTAATTTGTTAAAGCTAGTGTGGTGTTTTCATCGAACCGCTAACATCGAGCTATGAGTTTTCAGCAGAGGCTAGACTCGAACCGGAGACACCAGATTCAAGGACCTGTGCTCTAACCGAACGCCTATGCAACCACAAAAATTTTCATGCAAAAAATTTTTGATTCGTTAAAATGAACACATTATATTTGAAAAATAAGTAAGTTAAGCATAAGCAGACTCACCTGGACTAATATTAGTCTGCTAACAGATTTACAAATTACAATACGAATTAGGGTTTGCAGCTTTATAAAAATTATCGATAATAATGATGAAGCCGTCAGCATTTTTAGGTTTTCCGAATCACACGGACACTTAGAATTTCGATAAAAGTTGAGCGCCACAAAATACTATTCTGAGGGCTACAGTTGGCCCGTGGGCCGTATCTTTGAGACCCCTGCTATAGAGGCTTTGGATTTACGAAAGTCAAATTGAAAAAAATATGCAGATTTGGTTGCTGACGAAAACGAATTAAATTTGTGTATAAAGTAAACAGGGATAGAGTAAACAATTTATTCTGCACAAAAAAAGGTTTTTAAGTGAACATTTTTCTTCAATTTTTGTATTTCTCTTCTTCAAAAAAGGATTAGATTCAAATAACTATACACACGTTTTTCAGCTATGAGAGTAGCCTTTTTGTTGTCGTCCATGTTTTTTGTAGAGCTTAAACCTTGCTTGCGTTAGATTTTTGAATAATTGTTTTAGAATTAGAATGATTTAGGTTAAGTAGCTCTATTAGTAACAGGGTAAATTTGTCTGTTCAAATCCCCCTCCCCCCTCTTTTACTAAGATATTAATAAGTTTTTATAAATTTTTAGATTTTCTACGCATCTTAGTGAAATGATAATAATTGTAATCTTAGCTTATAAGTTACAAGTTTAAATATTTTTTATTTGCAAAAGAGGAACTTCTTTTTCACGGTCAAAATCTTTTTTGAAGCATCCTCCAATATTAGATCATTACACGACTTCCTAGTTTATTGGAACATGGTAGATCTTCCATTTAGTCAAGATGCATATTTTAAATGATTCTTTTCAATTTGTTTTCACATTGCTTCTTTCTCTCATACAAATCTTCAAAAGATTGTACAATCGATTTTGTTTTTCTTATTTTAAATAAATATTCCATACTCAACATGATTGAAGAGAGTATTAGTTGCGGTATTTAAAATTTCTTCTTCTATATATCAATATTTGAGTTTGCTTGCAAATGTGTCCCCTCTACAACAGTTTAAATAACTCTATTTCTGAACATACTGTTTTTTCTTTTTTTTTCATTTATTCTACTTTCTTTTCCCAATATGTTTATATATATATTTATATATATTTGAACATTTAATATACTTACATATATACATACATTTAATATACTTACATATATACGTACATACATGCATACATATTTTTCTTGTATCTACTCATGTGTATACAATATATAGGTTTGAATATATATTTAATCCACTTATTTGTTCATAAATAAGCTCCATATTTTCATAACTTTTTATTAATAACTACAGATCTACGATTTGTACATCAACTCTCCTACTCTCAATATGAAATTTTATGATTTGAATCCTTCGCTACAAGTTTTTTTTTTGTTTTGGTTTGTGTCTTTAAGCGGCTCATTGGCCTTTGATGCTCACCTTCAAAAGTTCATTCTCTTTATTTTTTTTCCCTTAGATCTGGACTACATTAATGAAAATTCCATTCAAGTTTCACTTATATATTTTCTTTTCATCATCCTTTAAAATATTGTGCTTTTGTAAATAAATTTACTTGTTGTTGTTGTTATCAATATATATAAAAAAAAAAAGAAAAAAATTTACAGAAATGATTTTTCGGAAGAAAACTGTTTTAAGGCATACACCACTAATATTTTTTTTAACAATATTAGCCAAAATGAAGTACAGAAATAAAATAATCATAGTTGATTTTGTACAAAAACATATATTATATTTAAAATTTTAAAAAGATTTTTGGAGACAGATTTTAGATACGTAAACTGCAAATTTGATTAAAGCTTTCAGATATTTTCAAATCCTAAATGCGAAAAATGAGTCCAAAAATGAAACCAGCATCGTCAATTTGGTATAAAAACATATTTTATTTGAATTTCAAAATTATGTCTCTAGAAGTAAACCGCACATTTGATCAACAATTGTAGATATTTTCAAATTTTAAATGCGAAAAATGACTTGAAAAATGAAACTAGCATGGTTGATTTGGTATAAAAACTTATTTCATATAAAATTTAAGATAATATTTTTAAAGACAGTTTTCAGACGTAAACCGCAAAGATGGTTAACCATGACAGATATTTTCAATACTTAAATCCAAAATCTGAGTCCAGAAATGAAACTATCATGGTTGATTTGGTATAATAAATTTCATGTAAAATTTGATTAAATATTTTTAGATGTAAGACGCAAATTTGATTGACACTTTCAGATATTTCTATATATACACTTAAAGTTAAACTCACAGTTAAAGTTCACTTAACCCTTATCAGCAGCTTACATAAAAAAAGTGTCTTTCAAGAGCTCACATGACTACATGTGTAGTTTTTTCAAAATTTTGCAACAAAACATGTAAAAAACCAATTAGTAATTATCAAAAATATATATAATTATAAATTAATGAACAAAGTATTTTGTATAAACTTGCATAAAAAATGTCTTTGAAAGCTCACTTAACTGCATATGTAGTTTTTTGAAATGTACCAACAAACATGAAAACACTGATTTAGAACACATAGTAAATATGCAAAAAATATAATTGCAAGATTTCTTAACCTTTTTATAGATTCGGATCTTATTGATTTTGATCTTAAACTCACACGCCTGCTTAACTACATATGTAGCTTTTTGACTAATATTTTTGAAATAAGAGTGCAAATTTTGTTATCATCGTGATAAGGACTTCTTCTGGTATATTTACTTCATCTTTTCAAGTTTGACATTTTTCGTGTTTCTTAATGTACACATATGAAACATTCAAAGTTGTGTTTTCTACATATGTAGTTTAGTAGGTTGAAAGCGTTAAAAGCGACCGCCCCCAATGTGTTTTAGGAGGGGGGGGCGAAAATGACCTTTTTCTATAAGTAAAAGTAGCTGCTTGTTTATAAAACATGTATGATGATCGCATTATAGGATGTAATGATCATTCGAATACATGAAATAAGAATACCATGATAAGAGAATAAAAGAGGGAATGCAGACCTTCGAGTCAAACACCATGCAATTTGTTTGTTTTTAAATGAGAGAAAAATAGTTTTCAATCATTACAATTTTATATCAATGAATATTGTTAGACTAGCGTTAAAAAAAAATTCAACAAAGGTCACTTAATCTTTATCAGTACGTTTGTTATATTTGAAAATTTTAATTTTTTCAAGTCAAGAAATTTTTTTTCAATAGCTATTTGGGAATGAATATCTTGACTAGCTATTCAGTTTAAAAGCAAAAATATTCTATTTGTTTAATATTTGAGCAGAGATATTTTTTATAATGTTCGATTATTAAATTTTGTAACACTGTACATAATTAATTATATCATTTTTTTTAAGAAAATTTGTTGATTATTATAATAAAAATATAATATCGAAACAAAATGTTTCAGTTGTTAAAAATGTACTTGAACTATTTATGACAGTTGTCAGAATTTTATTTGTAGACAGAAATAGTCAAAAAAACTCTCGTAACTATAACTGGTATACTATGATTTTTATGATTTATGTTAGTTTAAATAGTTTTTTTTATGATTTTGTGTTCTTAGACTTAAATAATTTTATGAAAAGTGATTAAACTACCATTTTTTGTATGCTATGATTCCTTACAAAATGTAAAAAATACAAGCGTTACCAAATCACCCTATAGGGTATTATCTTCAACGTTGGCTTTTGCTTATAAAAACTTGAAAATATCAAATAAAATATCTCATTTTTTATGCCTCCTATTATTTTGAAATTATTCTGAGAACAGACAGTTTCATTTTAAAATAGTGAAAATTGCTTTATTAGTTTATTTTCTCTCTTATGTTAATTATGTAACAAATTTTTCATTTTGAGAAAAGGGTAAGGTAAAGGTAACGTGGGTGTGTTTTCATTGACAAATCACTGATGTACGGCTTATGTCAAACTATGAACAAATTGGTATCGATGAGGAATCAAATCCAGAGGCTTCCGTGCTGAGTCCATCATCTCAACCAACCTGCCATGCCACCCATAGAGTATGCTATGCAGGGGGTACATCAAATTAGTTTTCAAAAAACTTAAGTTATGCTGTAAAATTTTTTAGTTTTTTTTTGAGGCTCTATAACTTTTTCTGACTTTTAAACTATTTTTGAATGATGCAGAGAAAAATGAAGTAATGCAATCTTAATTGATTGTTTGATTTTTGTTTGCACAATTTTATCTTTATTTTATACCCTTTTTTGAGTCTAACTAACTTACATTTATTCTTATACACTAAAAAGAATGAATAAATTCTAATACCAAGTTTTCTAACGTTAGTTCTGTTTTACATTTTTGATAGAAATTACCTCAGAAAAGTTATGTAATTCGGATGTGTTTTTTCTCAATAAAACATTTTTACATTTTTTAGGAAGAAGAAACAACTGAAAATTAATGAATGATTCTTTTCATTCAATAAAATTTACAAATTTTTTTATTGTTAATTGATATCTTTACCACTTTTCTACACATAATTTGGAGATGGTGCGCATCTCTTTGAAGTGAGAAAGAAGGAGCCATATATAATTCCTCATTCATTGTTGAGTTTAAATTTAATAGGGCGGGAGTTAAAGTTTACATTAAGCTTAATTAAGAATGAAATAGAATAGACAAGATATAAATTTGTTGTCTTTTTTGGAATACGCTTGAATGTCCGCCCGTTCCAATAATTTCAAGGACGTGCGCTCATGAATCAATCACATTTTTTTCATATAAACATCACATGGTGTCTAGTAGACTCTTTTCCTTCAGACAACATTCACTCATATAAAACTCTCCAACCTTCAGTTATTTGTTTTCTCTATCAATCAAATATCCGTTCATTAATTCCTGTAATGTGCCTGATAGACTACTTTATTTTCAAATGAAAAGCCTATTCGCCTAAACAATTTTGGATTTTTTGAACTAGTTTATATGCGATATTCAAATTTAATTAAAATATTTTCTATGGAAATATAATATTTAAATTTCACCAATTTTGTAAAAAAAAATATAAAGTAGTCTTATAAATTTAGGTATGCGCTGAATACACTCTATTTTAAAAGATTGCTTGAATATTTGGTCTCCCGTGATATTTCCAGACCAGTAATTTTGAAAATTGCAAAAAAAAATTTTGCCCTCCAATAATTTTGAGGATGTGCGCCACTGATCTGTGACTGTTCAAATTCTGGTCCGGTCCTATAATATCAAGACCAGGGCTGGACTAGACCATTTATAATTTTACCGAACTATAATATCTAAAGACCAAATCGTATCGGACTACAGAAATTAAGGGCCAGACCAAACTAAAACAAGACGGGCGTTTAACCGGCATTGAACTGAACTGTGAATTATATCAAAATTTTAGTAACGGCTATAGATAATAATCCAATATAAAAATAAAGTGAAGAGTTTATGATCTAAAAGGTATCCTTCAGGATATCACAAATTTTATTGCTTTAAAAATATAATTGCTTAAGAATCAAAAGTTATGCAATAAATTTCCATTTTCAAAATATTTGAGCAAAAAACAATTTTGAAGTAAAAAATTAAAGATTGTTAATAAAATCAAAATTAATATAATTGTATGGATACCAACTATTTTTATAAGTGTAAAGAGATATAAAAGAACAGAGAAAAAACAACATCAGTAAAAGGCCAAAAGATGTGAACAGATTTCGAAGATATGCTTTAATGTGCTTATAAGTAACAGCAAAGTCAACTATGATGATGCTAAGAGTAACTAAAATATACAAAGTGCAAATGAAATATCCTTCTATTATATGTTGGGAGCGTGAAACTTGTGATATTATTTTAATCTTGTTATTTGAAAAGTCAGCAAGTCTTGAGTTGGTCATTTTAGAATACATATATCCTGACAAAAATAGCGAGATAAAGAAGAGGCAGATCAAAAAAAGTAGGTATTTAAAATTAACCAATCTACGTAAAATAAAAAGAAGGAATATAAGTGGCAGGGAATAAAGAAAATATATAATTTTAAACTTTTCAAAAAATGATAAAACTATCGGAACATCAAGCTTAGAATTTATAAAAACAAATTTTCTTATATCTTCTTCAATTTTAACATCACTTTCAAAGGGAAACCAATTGAGTTTACTGTTAGGACTAAGAATACATATTGCGGGTATATGTTTTAAATTGAACCTTTCAAAATATATTTCATTACCAGTTAACTTCATGCTTGATATTAGGAGTCCTTTATCCATGCAACCAAATTCTTTGCAAGAATAAGCAAATTTTTGATAGCTTTTGCTAACTACTGGACAGAATTTACACTCTTGATTGTTATCAGAAAATAGAATAAGAACAGAATATGTTCTTTTTTTGTTGAAAACTTCATTATAATTATCTTGATTAATTTCTACTATATCATTTTTGGAAAAATTATTCTCCTTTAATGAAAGTAGTTTAAAATTTAGACACGTAAGACAGCATATAAGAATTAAAAACATTTTATTTTTAAAAAATTTCGAACAAATCAGGAAGAAAAAAAATAAATATAAAAAAGATAATCTAAATAATTTTTCTTATTTTTTAAAGGTATATAAATTAACTAAAAACTATTTTTAAGATAAATAATTTTAATATTTTTCTTCTTGAAAAATTTTACATGTTTTAATAGATAGGACACGATTGAATTAATAGGTAAATAATGTTTTATACTGGATCAAATCTAACACGTTATGATACGTAAAAAATTATATAAGACAAGTATTTAGCCAACTTTACTCAGGACTCTATATTCTTTTCATAACTGGATATAGGTTTGGTTGATTGAATATCAAAGCATTTTCAACCATAAAGCTATATGCTCAAATTATGCTTGAGATAATAACAGTTTTTGTAATTTTTATTAAGAGTAAGAATATATTTTTATTTTTTAATTCATATAATTAATTTATCTCGATTAAATAAGCTTTAATTAATTGCTGGGAAATATAATAACCAAAAATTTTTTCACTTTGATCTCTTAGCAAAAATTTCTATACATTAACCTCGGCTTCATGCTCAACACCAAATTATAACAAAAACCCCGCTTTTGAATATAAATTAACTTATATACACTAGAACCTACGTTTTACATACGGCACGGGACCGAATGGCAAACGTAAAACGTAGGATTCGTAAAATCCAGGTTGAACTTTAAATTGACATACAACACGAAAATCCTAGCCTGGAGCACAACGTGTACGACGTGAGGGACTATGGCAACTAAAGAAGACTACTACAGTGAAGTTGGATGATCATCCCTGAAGTTGAGCTGTTTTCATAATAAAGTCTTAAATAAAAAATATCAGTGTATGTGTATTATTTATCAATTATACTCAACTTAGTCTGCTCTAGGAAAAGGCACCCGTTAATTTGAAATAAAACTGAAAGACAATAATTTATTAACCTTTATAAACTTTTTAATACATAAAATCACAAAGAAAAAACGTATTAATAATGCATTTAATGACCAAAAAGATGACGTCATCGATCATTTGGCGAAAATGTAAAATCCAGGGAACGTAAAATCAGGGTACGTATAACGTAGATTCTACTTATATAAGTTAAAATATATATTTTTACCCATTATATTAAATTGTGAAATGAATAATGAAGTAATAAATTTCGCGTTTTTTAACAGTAATAAGGACGAGAGTCTTCGGGATTTTTAAACTTTACTTTGTCTGCACGGGATTTAGTTAATTTTTTAGCGACACTAAAGTTTGGGCTTCTGTTGTTTTTTATAGTGATTGAGTTTGTTTAGGGTTTCATTTTTTCAATGATGGATTTTTTATACTCTAATTTTTCTGCACGGGAATTAATTGGTTCATCAGATGTGATTTTAATAGTTAGATTAGAATCAAGAGTTTTTTGTTGACTGGGAACTAAGTTGGGTATTTGAAAAAGATGAGGGTTTATAATGCCAGGACTGTCAAGTTTCAGAAATGGGCAAGATGATGATAATTTGTTGTGGCATACGGGAAGGTATGCCAAGCGTGGAGTAGTGGCTATAAATGCTAGGAGGTGTGAGGCATGCCCATATTTGAATTTAAGGGCCCTAAGAATGTGTTTCCTAAAACTTTTTCTCAAAATTATTGGTAATATAATTTGATGAAATAGAAATATTATTAAAGTCCAATTAATGAAAAATTCCATAGGGCTCGTATTATTATTACAATGAATATCATATATAATCACTAATAATATCAATCAAATAAATCTCTTAGATACATTATGAAATCATAGGAAAAACTAAAGTTGTTAAAATCTCAATGAGACTTGTTAAGAAAATTTTAGAATATCTCAAATGTAAAGAGAATACAAAATATTTAAAATCATTTGCAAAAACAAGCTAAAATATCACAGATTGATGTTAATTGACTGATGTCTTAAATTGTATTGATGCGTGACTGTCTTTGACTAGCAATAACTGAGTCTAGTGGCTGAAAAAAACCCCATGAAACTTCTTCTTGTCTCGCTATTTTAATGGCTATCATACTAGATAAAGTACCTTTTAAGGATTTCTCTCTGACCATTTTATTGACTTAATTAATCAAAATACTCTTTCAGAACTTGCATTTGAATGAAGTAATGATAGAATTAAATTAACAATTTTTACAAGCTTGGGAAAACAATTTATCTAGTGATAATAGTATCCCCATATAATAGCCATTTTAAACACAGGAGGCGTATCCTCTGTTCCTGTGAATAAATAGGTTCTGATCCAAATGTATTTTGGAATATCAGTTTATTCAAATGTTTGAAAATCGGCCAACTCATACATTAGTTGACTTTGAACCTACAGTGTTCTAAATCGTAAGAGTTGCGGATATCTGTAATATCATTTTAATTAAATATATTTAAATCATTACATAGAAATCTGTGAACTTCTTATTTATATTAATTGTTAACGAAGTAATTTTCACTATTAAGCGTGTCTGCATTAATTCGCAGCTGATCCATTCTAAATGTGGCTAAAGTATAGAACTGGTTAAGTGTATTACGGGTTTACTACAGTGCACTTAGAAGTGCAGCAGCTGGTAAATCAGCAGACTTGACGACGTGCTGGTGAAATTCGCTCTAAGGGTGATTGACCAGATTGTGGATGACCCCGCGCAAAGCGGGTGCCTTAACATCATTGTGTAATATCTAATTTGTTGGAGGAGAGAGCAATATTAATTTTCCTTCCATTTGGGTTACAATGTTTGAAGAGAATGAGATCTTATTTGACAAAAAATTAATTAACAGTGAAGTTTATTTGAAATTAAAATGTTAAGAAATAGAGTTAATATGAATGAAAATTAGTTGACGTTATTTGTGAAAGATCCTTAACAATATTTATGAATTTAGCATATTTTTTACAAGAAAAAATTCAGCTTTTATTAGAATTAGATTAATTTTATGGATATAAGTAAGCTTTCTCATATTTGCGAATATTGAGACATGAGAGATGAAATAGTCGAAAAGTTTAGAGTTGGTTTGACAGGTCATTGGGGTTTGGATAATAGCCCCAGAACAAGGCCGCTTGAGTGCGGGGGGAGAGCTATGGTGTGTTACCTTCTTTGGGAGAGACCTGCATTCGGTAGAGGGAAATTAAAAAAAGAAAGAAAAAGGAAAGAGAGAAAGAGAATAGTAATTTATATAAAAAAAATACTACAGTAAAATGAGAAATAATATATGATAGTGATAATACTGAGCCTCAATGGTTGTTTGGGTGTACCTCTTAGCTTAACAGTTGAAGTTTAGTGGTTCGATCCCCAAGGCTTCCAATTATTAAAAACAAATTCACAAAAACTGTGATCAACGATCTTAAGGATAATGGAAGCATATAGCCCTACGCCTGAAAGTGCTTTGATATCTCCAACCAACTAACCAAGTGATAATAATAGTTAAAATCGACGAGAGGGTTAATTTTATTTTTTTTTGTATGTTAAATAATTTTAGAATTTTGTCTAGTATACCAATAAGAAAAAAATATTATAGGGATTAATTATATGGACAGACCGAGCCAGATTTATGTGAATCTCGAGTTTGAAGGAGTGTTGATAATAAACATCAAATACATAGTTTTCTCACTCGTTTTCTATGTTAATGAAATTGATTGTTGCTGGTTGATGGAAGAATCTTCATAATTTAGGCTTTATGCTTAGGCATCTTTTCTGAATATAATTTTAGTGTTTTTTCAAATATTTTCTAAGAGTAAGAATATTGCCTTCTGTATCAAATATAAAAATATACACTAGAAATAAATAAAAATAAAGATGAAAACAAAATTAAGTAATATTTTAATTATATGTTTTAATGCTATTTCGTTACAAATTTTATTTTCTCTGACTTCTCATCTTGATATTTCTAAATCTCTCAAATGGAATTTAATGCTTTTAAAGTGAATTCTAAGAATATTAAGTTTATAGCTGATGGAATTCAAAAAATATCTGAAAATTCTTCTAAAATTAAGTCATATCAATTTCAAATTGGTACTACTAGGGATAGTGATATTTTAAGAAAAAACTTACACCATCTTATAAATTCCACAAACAAATTGGCTAAAGATGTCAGCAAGTCTCTTTTTGAAGTTGCTACATACAATCATTTTTCAAGGTTTCTTTATTTTATTTTTAATATATTACTTTTTGTTAAGTATCATTTTTTTGTGGATAATCCTTGCTATTTGGAATTAAGCTATTTTTTCAGGTTTTAAGAAGAAATGAATAAGCCTTCATATTTTTTGTTTCTTTGCTCATTACTACAAGTGTTAAAATGATTACGGTATCTACATGATTAATTCACTATACATTATGAAATTAGGTGATCTAATTTAGTTACAGCGACTTAAGAAAGAATATTATATCAAAAGGGTTTGTGTGTATGATAACTCTTAAATTTATCATATTTATCTATTTTATTTCAGTTTGTTCTGTTGTCCACAAATTTATGTCGTAAAATTAAAAAAAAAATATTAATATCTAAAGTTACAAATCTTTTTTCATATGATTTTAATTCTTCATTATCATTATATATTAAAATATTTTTTATACTGGCAATAATTTCTTGAAATTATATAACTAAACCTTCCAAATAGGTTGAAGGGGAAGTGCTAGAGCCCCTGTTGCTTTCTGTACCCACCTCTTATGCAGTGGCGTAGCAAGAAATTTCACTCGGGGGAGGGGGGCTAAAAAATTTCAGAGAGGCACATGAATTTACGATTTTTTAAAGCTTTATCTATCAATTATATATATACGTAAAGTTAAATTCTCATGTGAAATGTTATATATTAAAAAAAAATTAAATACTATATTTATTCGAAAAATAAAATTTTTGCAGACTTATTGCTGAAAACTTAGGTGCAAAAATGATGATTTAATTTACAACGCTGTTGACAATTTTTGAGCTTTGAAAACACATTTTTTAACAAATTTATCAAAATTAAATACTTTTGGTCAATTTATTTTCAAAGCTTGAACTTAAAAAAGTTTAAACAAAGCTCATTATTTTTGAGAACCGCGCCATACGCTGCACTCAGCTTAAAGTTGGCCTGAAGTTAAGAACGTTTAAATCTTTTTTATAGTGAAGGGGAACGTTTTTTTGAACCACAGATGAAATTTTTTTAGCGTTAATAGAGTTTTAAAAGGTTCCTAAAGCTATTATACTCTTTAAACTTGTTTATTAAACTTGGAATCTAGCATATCTTGTATTTTAACATTTCACCAAAAATACAATTTTAGAATTTTTGTAGACGTTGTCTTACTTCCAGTAAGTTTGCAAGCTTATGTTCTATATAAATCTTCGGCGTAATTTTTCTTTTCTTTCATCATTTTTATCTTCTATACACAATTTATGTGATGAATAACTCATCTATTCTAAGCTTACTTTGCCAAATGTGTTATGATATCACATGACTGATTATTAGGGTAATTCCTTAAAAAAAATTTTTCTGACACCATGCCAAAAAGATGAGTTTTTAGGCATAAATAAAGATTTTATTAAGCTTTTTTGTAAATAAAAACAAAACCTCGCGCTCTCATGTCAGTGAAAGTATGAAAAAGTACTTATAAATTTGATCATCAAAAAGTGCAAACTTTTATTATTAGGAAAAAATTTTCCCTGAAAGAATAAATAAAAATTTATTGTTAAAAAATATGAAAACAGTTAAAAGTTATTTTTTCCAATAAACTTCATGTTCAGGTAATCAATTTTTTTTGAATTTTTATACAGCTCTTCCATTAATTTTACCGCTCTTTCGGCGTTTTGGTTACTCCTGGAAATGTCTAATTTTGATTCTTCGTTCTTCCAGTGTGTATTAAGACAGTTCAATGCTTTGTTACACCTCACTGTTTCGACTCCAGTTAACAGTTTTTGATATACCTCGTCATCATAGTGTTGAGAGTGGAACCACGCTTGCGCCCAGTAAGTTGATATGAAATCACATGGTATGTAAAGCAAATCACGATATTTAGGTAAAAGAAAAAAAGGCCATCAAGGCATAAATTCCTCTAGAGTTCCATCTTGCTTGATGAAGACTTGGCAATTTTCTCCACTTAATACATGGCAGCTTAGATGTATGTTTGAAATGATTAAAAGCCATACACATCTCGTACAAAAATTTAAAGTCATCACGCCAACCAGGATTTTGATATTGTGGCGTTTCATCTAAAGCTGAGAAATTATAGTTTCTTTGCAGGTTAGCATAATTAGTCATAATAGCATCAACAAAAAAATAATTTAGTTGTGGTTTTGTTGATTTATCCTGAAAATAATAATTTAGGACGTGTTTTAATATCAAATCCAATACGTGATGTTGGCAGCCGATGTATTGTGGTTCAGGATAACCAAGTTCAGAAACTCTATCTTTCAGCATTTTTATTACTCCACCATGACGACCAGTGTTGGTTGCTGTCGTATCGCAAATGATCATAGATATATTTTTCCAAACATTGTAATTATCAATCAGCTTTTCCATTTCTTTAAAAATAGCCCTAGCAGATCCAGATTCACATTTCAAGATTCCAAGTTTCATCTCGTAATTCTGATTTTTTAGAAGAACAACTTGGTGTTCTACTTCTTTTAACTTCTTTCCGTCAAACTGTAAACAAAAAAAATCGCTAGTGTTCATCAAAAAATTCAAAATCTTCGATTTCATATTTGTCTTCCATCTTTGATCACTTTTTTCCATATAGAAGATTGCGTTGGAACTGAAATATCTAAGCCTTCGTTTCTAATTGTTGTGAGAATTTGATGCGCTTTGTTTGTTGAAACACTATTCTTATAAAATAAAACGCTTGCTGTTTTTGTTGAACCTCTTTTAAACTTAGGCTCTTGTAGTTTAGACGATGAAGAAAAGGAAGAAAAAGAAGAACATAGAGAGGAATATGATGATGATGATGATGGTGAAAAAGGTGAAACTTCGTCGTTTGAAAAGCTTGAATTATCTTCAACCTGAGAAGAATTATGGGAAATCGGGTTTTGAATTGAATATTTTTTACTTGGATGAATGGAGGTTGAAGGAGCCTCTCTTAACGTAGAATATCCTACTTTTCCTCGGCTTTGAATTTGTGTTTCGTAAAAAACCTTGTCTTCCTTGCACTTCCAAAAACCTGTGACATTTGTTACATCAAATACTTGCGGAAGAATGACTGATACGAATTTTTCGGATTGTCTCTTTCTGTTTTTTATCTCTAATTGGATGAGATTCCCGAGCTTTTTTCTGATTTGAGATTTCGAAAGTAGAGGAAAATTTAATGTATGATCCCAAAGATACTGAATCTCACCCAATATATGCTTAATTCTCTCTTCTTTACTCTTCATTTGACCGTATAAAAACTTGAAGTTCCTTGGAATTTGACAATTAGTTGGCATTCTGATTAGCTTTGAAATAGACTCCAATAAGGGAATACTTCCCTTTCTTTTTTGCTTTGAATTATAGGTAAAATTCTTTTGCCATATAAATTTTTTGCTTTCAGTTTTTAAACTTGAATTTTTGAACTCATATTTTGATCAAAGTTGTAATTATTATTTTAAAAATCTTTGTGAAAAATTCTAAATAAAACTTTGGTTTAATATAAATAAAATAATCTTAATAATTGAATTTATATACTATTATCCATTATACTCATATGTTTCAATAACAGTTTTTTTAATTTTTAATAAAAATGGCAATAAGCTTAATATAAGTGAAAAAAGTTCTTTAAAATATCAAAATTTTCCAAATAAACAAACTTCAAATTTATCTACTATTTTAATTTTAACGCCATCTATTATTTATTTTAAATCTTGCATTTTCATACATAGATTATTTTACCTTACACGGAGCGGAACCTTTTTTAAACTTTGATGAATTCTAATATGATATTAATTATTTAGACATCATTCCTCACAACTTCCCATAAGTGTCATTTTAAATATTAAATTTTTTTTTTGGGAATTACCTTACTGATTATAGATCTGTAATTTATTTTTTGTTTTCTTTTATTATTCATGAGTTTATATACACAAATTATGTGATGAATATTTTATCTATTAGAAGTTACATGATAAATGTGTTATGAGTTATGCTATAACATGACTGATTTGCCATAGAATTTAAAAAAAAGATTTTCTATGGTCATCTCCTTACAATATTTAAATACTTAAAAACATAGGTCGTACTTTGGTTTATTAAGTTCTTTGTTTCATAAATTTTTTTTCTTTTTGCATTAAATTTTTTAGTCGAAAAGTTTGTCTCAATCACTCCGAAATATGAATGTTTGTATGAACTTGAGTTTTACTGTATTTTATTGAGTTTTAGTCTTCTAACATTATTATAACTATTATTTTATTTGTTGCATATGTCTGTAAAAATGCCAATTTTTATTAAAATTTTTGTGAAATACCCGTCCTCCAAATGTCCATTAGGCGAAATGTCCTTCTGGAAAAATTTTTGTTCAGCCAAATGTCTGGGTACCGATGATTTAAGTTGATCATGATACCACTGGGCATTTTGTATAAGCGATACAGCACATATGTAACAGGAGTTATTTCTAGAGATGTTAATTTCTATCTTTTCACCTACAACTATTGTATACTTTCCATGACATTCCATGCTTTAGACATTTCGTATCTAGTTTTTGATGTATCGTACTCAGTTTGTTTTAAACTTTTGGCTATGAAATCACTTGGGTACCAAATGTTATGGTTACGAAATGTGTTGAACTCAATGTTTAACCGCACTATACCAAATTTGATGAAGAACCTCTTAAATTTATTTGATCTGACTCATTCCATTATACTTTTTTACTAAAAAATGATAGAGTTGACGACAGGAAAGCTCATTCTGAACACATGACAGATTCTAATCTATATTTCTGATTCATTTAAAATAGATCATTGTGTAAACGCTTGTATATTATGTTATGTTTTTATGATATATTTATCCCTATTCTTATGAACTTTTTGTTTGAGTTGTTTTTCAATCATAATTGGTGGTTATGGAATAATTTGTTGTTATTTTTTTATAAATTATCCAAAAAGATACAAAATTTAGTTTATTTCAATAGAATCCTAGTGGCAGGGGTTATGGTTGTTTCAGAGAGTGGGCGGTCTCCGGGCTCCCTTCTGGCTACTCCTCTGTTTTGTCGGTAGCCACTATGAAGCTAATTACCTTATTTATATTTTAAATAATGTTCTATTGTCTTTTTTTTTAATATTTAATACATTTTTTTATTTTTAATGAATTTCTGCTATTCCAGTTTTTGATATTTTTTCGTTGTTCTAGTGTTAGGTAATGTTTTAATTGTTTTTCGACTCGTCGGTAGAAACCGATCTCAAGCGTAATTCCACGAATTACTATAGAGGCTTCACTGTATCATATTCATAAGGGTTTAAAGAAAAGTAACTGGAATAAAAGTAAAAGAATATGTGAGTTCCTATAGAGCAGGGGTGGGCAAACGTGCTCTTCTGCTCCCAATTACGATTGCAAGTGATTTTTTAATAGCACCCGCACTCTGATATACCGTGAAACTTAACTTAGAATTATACCAGTCTTCACTTCCTTTGCTTGATATAAATCTTTCAGAACAAATTGTCTAATTAGTCCTCCAATCTAACTACTAAAAGTATACCTTATTTAAACACAAGATTAGATTATATAGCGCCTCAAATAAGAAAATATTTCTATTTTTGTAACGGGAATGAACCTTATTGATTGGTTTACTTTAGATGTGATATACAAGATTTAAATAGGTTCACGCGTTGGTATTTGTCATCCGCCTTCGGACCTTGATTTTTGAAATTTTTCGTCCACTACTCTAAAAAGTTTAGCCAACTCTATCTTTTGGCTGACCTTTTTTCGTTGTTGGTAATTGAAGTGTTTTTACTGAATTTCATTTTTTCATAAGTGATGCAGAGAGAAGGCAATTCCGAATGCAAAAAGACAAATTGACCGATGATCTCACCTCTACTCTGAATGTTTTCCAAGAAGCTCAGCGCAGTGTAGCAAAGAGTGAAAAAGCGAGTATTTCACGGGCAAAGGCGAATTCAGGCATCGGACACGAATCCTTTTTGGCATTAACCGATGACTCCGAGCACACACAAAGTAGAAGTCACATTCAAATGGAAGAGGATGTTGATGTTGAAGAACTTAGGTTACTCCAGTCTTTTTTTTTAAATTTATTTTCTGCAACTTTTTCTGAAAACGATCATTTTAACTCATTTCATCCCAGAAAAAGCAGACGAGATTAACCCTTTGAGGACCAACATTTTGAAGAGGATTTGTCTGCTTTCTTTTTCAATGGAATTTAATATATTCAAAGCAGACGATTTTCATTTCTTGGGTGACCCACTGGTCCTCAAAGGGTTAAGTGCTTTGATATAAAAGGAGAACATTGAGAAATTGTCACTATGCGTTTAAACTAACGATGGAATGATATGGGTTAAATGGGAAATATATTGATAAAAATTTCAATTTTCTCGAATACCTTAGTTATATACTTCATCATTGTTATACAATAAAAATAATGTAACTCATTGAAAATTATGTAATCGGTAGAGAAGTGAAATACTTTCTCGATGAGAATTAAAAAAATCTTATAATTCACCTCCTCGACGTTTCTTCAGACTTCCAGAGAGAATAAAGTGAAGAAACCGTGTTAGAAAGTGTATAAAATATATAACAGCTATTTGTCGACAGACGCACCTAACAATATAACCATATTCCTATTTATTCTACAACATATATGAATAGACTAAGATGATCTCAAGGTATTAGTGGAAGAAAATGATAAAGAAGGATATGTTTAAAGTAGGCACATCCTTGAAATTATTGGGGGGGGGGGGCCCTTTCAAGCGTCTTCCAAAAAGGATGACAAATTTCCATTTCATTCAATTAAGTGTAATGTAAAATTTAGCTCCCGCCCTATTAAGCTTAATATCCCATTATTTACCAAAGTTTCTAAAACATTATTTTTTACATTTTTCATGTTTTTCTCTGTTTATTTAATTTAATTAGATAGTTTATCATCTTTGAATTTGTTGTGGTTTATCCAACCATTCACTATGCATGTGTCGTCTATAAAGCTGGTAAAAATATTCCAGCACCATTTTTTCGATTTGAAATTAATTCTATACTTTTGAATTAACCAATCAAACTTATCGACACCACCCATGTAAAAGTTGTATTGTTTAACTATATTTGGTCTTGGTACTTTCATGATCTTTTTGTATTTTGAAGAAAATTGTGTAACATTATCAAAAGGTTCAATGCTTTGATGATTCCTTCCTAGAATAACAAAGTTACTATCATACCATTTTAAAAACATTACTTTATTTTTTCATCTTTGTAATCATAGCTTCCACGAGTTTCTTTTTTCATTACATCATTTTTCTTTAGTGGACAAATTGATGTTCTATTACATCCTACAGTACTTGTAATTTTCAAGTTTTTTTAGCCATGTGTGCAAAAAGATCGTAGTTTGAAAAAAAGTTATCACTATAAATTTTGTGCTCTTCTGGATATTCAAGTTTGCTGAACATTGGAAGAACGACGTTAGCACCAAGTCCTAAATTACCAGAACTTTTATCTTCAAACGATGCTTTGCCGTGATACCAATCCATATGAAAACAAAATCCAGTAAGCTAACAGCTCATTATCCAGTGCTTGAATCCAAAACGAAAAGATTTTCCATGAATAAATTGCTTTATACTATGATTTCCATAAAAGCGCACCATTTGTTCATCAGTGCTCAAATGCTTTGAAAAAATACCGAATCTTTTAAAACAATTATTTAACCAAAAATGTTTAGCATGAGAAACTTTGTGATATCCAGATAGGATCAAATACCAAAAAACATTTTCAAACAATTGGCTGAAAGAAAAAATTTATAATGATTTTTTTGATTTGCATAAATTTTGGATCGATGGACTATAATTTCGTAAAGCTTATCTGTAAAATATAATTCAAATATTTGGATAAGTGACATATTCGATACTTTAAGTTCATCAATACTACTTTGACTGTCAGAAAGCATGTTTTTTCAGTCCAATCAATTGCGTGACTTTTTTTACTTTTATGGAAATCAGAAAAAAAAATCTATAACTTCAATTGATCAAACAATATCATTGGGTAAAACTTGTGAAATAAATGGTTCATCTTCATCACCATCATTCACTTCACTTTCTTCATCTGTTAAATCATACCAGGGGGAGGAATTTCAATAATATCAATTTCTTCTTTCTCCCTTCAAATAGATGCTCACCATCTCCAAATCATGTGTAGAAAAGGGGTAAAGATATCAATTAAAAAATATTGAAAATTTTATTTAATGAAAAAAATCATTCGTTAATTTTCAGTTGTTTGATTTCTTGTTCCTAAAAAATGAAAATGTTTTATTAAGAATACTAAATAAAATAAAACACATCCAAATTACATAACTTTTCTGAGGTAATTTCTATCAAAAATGTAAAACAGAACTAAAGTTAGAAAACTTTGTATTTGAGTTGTTTCATTCTTTTTAGTGTATAAAAATAAGTTAGTTAGACTCAAAAAAAGGTATAAAATAAAGTTAAAATTGTGCAAGCAAAAAGCAAACAATAAATTAAGATTCCATTACCTCGTTTTTCTCAGCATCATTCTAAAAATAGTTTAAAAGTTCAATTGGTGCAAGCAAACACAAACTAGTCAAACTATAATTTTGCCCCAGTCAGCTTCCAAAAACAAAGAATTTTAAAATGTAGTAATATATTTTTCATGAAGCAAAATAAAATACAGTAGTATTTTAAATATAGCATAAAAAATAAAAGATACTAAAAATTTATAAGTGATGATATTTGATTGGCTAATTTTTTTACGCCCCCCCCCCTTAAAAGCTTTCAGCGCCCCTTGGGGGCGCTGGGCCCACTTTGGGAAACGCTGTTCTAAAGAATACTACTTCCCTCTGTCAACCACTTGATCAAGGCAATCAGCAACACAGTGAAGAGTAACTACATGAAACATATTGTTCAAGCCATCGTCGATGAGAATGCTGATGTAGATTTCTTGAAAAAGTTTAACATCAAGGATGCGATTTATACTACAGCCAGGGCATGGAGTGACATCACATAAAAGTGTATTATTAACTGCTGGGCCAAGGGTCTTCCATATCCCAATGGTGGAGATGAATGCTTGTGGGGATTCTCTCAGGCAGAAGTGGAGGGTGGGGAGGTTCTCATGAAACAGAACTTGGTCAACATTTTCAGAGAACAAGAGCAGCCAACCTTCCTTGAGTGGATGAAAGCGTGTGAGGAGGATGAAGACAACATCTCAATAGCACAGCTTCTCACAGATCAGCAAATCCTCAGCAATGCTGTGTCAGCATTGGCCAATACAGAATCACCTGCAGCTACATCACAACAGACTGCTGAGCTACTCACTTCTGATCAGGTTGATGACGAGATGGACAGACAGTTTCAGAAGGTCTCTGCAGAAGATGCTGTCTTTGGTGGAGAACAACTGCTGAAACTCTTTGAGCAGCAAGGCATGTCTTTGGAAGTCCTGCAAATGCAGAATCTTCGTAATGCTAAGAAGATAGAGAATCAGGCCACAAGGCAGAAGACAATTGACGACTTCTTCAAGAAACTGGTGTTTCGCTTTCTGATCACAATCTGTATTCGTATACATATGACTGATGTTATATGACTTTATTAGATTTTTGTCATATTTGTTGTATATGAACAATTATTTGAATTATCATGTTAAATAAATAAATATTTCTTTTATATGTGTTTGTGTTTATCGATTATTAGAAAGTATAAAATAAAAAACACTCGAAACTGTACCATGATTTCTTAAGTCAAGTATGTCTCTATCAAAATAGTCTAATATTTGTCTGATTATTAATGGAATTACCCCCTAAACTTCGCTAAATGTGTTTATAGATACTTGTATACTTATATCTTAATTGTGACAATACACGGATCAGATAATTTACGGGGGTTGGTCATCTTCCCAATGGTCGTGTATTAAGGGGGGACTACTGTAGCTAAATGATACAAAGAGAAAGTAGTCAAACGATAAATTCAGATACGTTTACTTGGACATTCTGATTCTAAAAATGAGATAGTTTATCGGCTTTTTTTTTGTTGATATTTTCAAGTTTTTATAAGCAGCAAAAGCCAACGTTGAAGATAATACCCTTATAGGGTGATTTGGTAACGCTTGTATTTTTTACATTTTGTAAGGAATCATAGTATACAAAAAACGGTAGTTTAACCACTTTTCATAAAATTATTTAAGTCTAAGAACACAAAATCATAAAAAAACTATTTAAACTATCATAAATCTTAAAAATCATAGTATACGAGAACAAGAAAATAATTTTGTTTTTTTTGACTATTTCTTTGTTTACAAATAAAATTCTGACAGCTGTCATCAATAGATCAAGAACATTTTTTACAACTCAAACATTTTGTTTCGATATTATATCTTTATTGCGCCCTGGTTTAAAGATATTTAATATATTTTTCACATTATTTCCCATGTATGGAAATAATTTTTTTCTTAAAAATAAGACAATTTTTTTAATTTATAATGTGTCTCATAGATAGGAGATAGGACGTGTTGGAAAAAATATGGGTTGCAGAATAAAAACTTGATTTTTACCTGAAAAATGGCACAGCTAAATATTAACCGACCAACGATATTTTATTGTATTAACCCGTTAACGACCAGAATAATCAGACGATATCTAGTATAAAGCAGAAGATTTGTATTAAAAAGCATTAATAAACGCAGACGATCAACATTTTTGTAAAGTCGACTGTGGTCGATAACCGGTTAAAGTGACATTTTTTCCTGTTTAAATTTGTTCAAACTCTAAATTTGATAATAAAAAAAGGTAATTAATTTTTTTTTCCTAGAATGAGAGAACAAGAAATACAAGTATTAGAAGCAGACATCTTTTCCATCAATCAAATTTTCAAAGATCTGGGAATGCTCATTCATGAACAAGGTAACTTCTAAAGTTTTAGTTATAACAAATATAAAAAATTGTAAAAACTGGACACTTTATTGCTGATTTTGTTGACTAGTTTCGGGGTATAAACTCCTTTTTCTAAGCAAATCAAGCAATTTTGTTTCTAAAGTTTTGTCAATTTTTTTGAGTCTCCAAAATTTTCAAGAATATTCTATAAATATTCTGCACCATTTCAAGGATAAACATCTAAGTTCTCTTAAAATGAAAAATAAAGACGTAGATTTCATTTAAATTGTGAGCAATTTAACAATTCGTCCCATTTGATAGTCAAATAGTCTAAAAATCTTAGATTAGTCCATCTTTGGCTCGAAACAATTGGGATACGTTGCACTGTAGTGCACGAAATAGCATTTTCTCCAAAAAAGTTTTTGCACATTTATTTACACGTGTACAAAGTTTTAACCAAAGTTATAGAAAATTCGATTTCTACATCAAATGACCTTTTTGGGTTAAATTAAAAAATTTTTGTTTAACCTTTTTGAAAAAAATCAATATGATACCAACTTAATGTCTGTAGCTACAATGGTTGCAAAGATTTTTAGCTTTTAGTAATCTCATTTATTGCAAAAATAACCCTTTAGAACCTAACTTTGAGAGTTTATATCTCGGAAATTACATAGCATATGAAGTTGGAATAATCATCGTTGAACTTGTCTTAACGACTTCTATAAGTATTGCAATTAAAAAAAACCATAAATGTCGCAAAAAGAATTAACAAATCTTGGCTGGATTGTCATTGAATGCCTACTAGGAGATGCGCTAAATTGATTTTTTACAGAAATAGAAATGTCATAATGAGTGTTGGAGAATATTTTATTTCGCTTCTGACTCCCTAGTGCTTAACATCCGATTCCACTCCCATTCTAGATTCTCAAAACTTGATACATTTAACGCCATCTCTCCTCTTCCACTTAACACTAAAAAGCCATGGGGTCGCATAGAACCCCTTCCCTTTTTCAAAAGCTTTTTTTTGCTAGAAAGAAATGCTTTCAAACATTAAATATTTTTGAGGAGTTGGGTTAAATTTAATAAAATTTTGTGAAATAAAATAATTCTATTTTTTACCTCGATTGCCCAAACCAGTTTCATAGAGGCCCTAAGATAAAATGCGAAAAAGAAGTAGATTTGGATTTGTATCTCTTATAATTAGGGCAGATTAAAAAGCAATAACATTATATTTTCATTTCTAATAGCGCCTATTGTAAAACATGTAAATAGTTTATTAATTTATTTTTATGATCTTCCAATTTTACAATGAAAGGTGCATTTCATTTATGTAGAAATATCGATTCTGAAGATGATGTATCCTCCACTCTAACGCAGACAACATACAGGGAAAGATAAATTGCCGTCATTAAAAGGTCTTTGTCTAAAGATTGCACCTTTACAAAAGGGAATACTTAAAATATTACATGGTATCTTGCAACACTAATAATAATAATTGGGAAAAGTTGTTAATATAGAGAACACTCTTTAGGTCAATTTTTGAAGGATTTTATATGTCAACTTTTGTACAGTGATACAAAAAATATAAGTAAACTTTCATCATGCATCTATTTTATAGCAAACTTTTAAAATTGCTTTATTTTTTTTTCATTATTAATTTGTGTGTAGAGTCGTATACAACCCAATGGCACCGCACTCCTAAATTTCATTGGATTATTCTCCTTTCTTTTAAGTGCCCGTTGTTAGGTAGATATGCGCAGCGAACACTTAACACGCATTTTATATTCTGCAACGCCCCTAGTAACCCAATTCTTATTTCAGGCAGAGGTCGGCAAAGCAGACTAAATTATCCGAATTTGGATGAAAATGCTATTTTGGCAGTATTCATCACGACTTATTATCAGGGCGAGCCAAAGTCCATTTTGGTCCACAATGAAAACACGCAGTTCCATAACTCTTTTTATTCAATGGTGTTTTTTGCAGGGGAAGTTCTGGACAGTATTGAAGCGAATGTGGAGAATTCCTCTCTCCAAGTTGAACAAGGATATTCTCAACTTCAAGCTGCGCGAAGTTATCAAATCAAAGCGCGCAAAAAACTCTGTATCATTTGTTCTGTGATTGCGGTTGTAATCGTGATCATTGTTTTGGTCATTTACGCAGTGTCTAGTTGATGCTGGAAACTCTCAACATTCTTCCTCGATTAAACTCATCTGTATTCATAAAGAAATGTTATTTAAGGAATTATTTATGTGAATCTACTCCATCATTCACTTTTCATGATATTATCTTTTTCTATATAAAATATTTTTTGAATTTAATCATGCATCACTTTTTTGCTGGAGCATTTATCGTGACCGGACATTTGTCCTAAGGGACATTTTACCAAAAATGTGCAAACAATTTGACAATTTTTCTAGAGGTGGCCTTTGTGTTCTAGGGTGGTTCTTATTTTTAAATGTTTAAAAGTTCATGCTCCTAACCTCTCATGCTGTTCCAAGTGATTTAAAAGAACTCCCAATCAGTTTTTCTTCAGTTAATTAATATTTAGTGGTAGCTCAATGTGTTTTGATATTTGAAAAATATTAAGGAAATCTGATGTAATCGCGTATAGTTTACAGTATGGACTATACATGCTGAGTAGCTTTTGAAAACTGGTATTTTGTCCCCGATAATTATCGGTGAAAAAACTAAATGCTTCACCGTTACAGACCGTCCTTCACCTGTAATTAGAAAATTTCAAGAAATATTTCGAACTATTTTGATAGGTTGATTGGAGATATCAAAGAACTTTCAGTTGTATGCTCGCATTATGCTTGAGATGGTTAATCACAGTTTTGTATTTTTATTTTGAGATGTCGGGAGCCTTAGGGATCGCACCCCTGACCTTCAACTGTTAAGCTACTGCTAAGTTAAATGTAATAATATTAATGGCGAAAGAGCCTTTCCTTCCTCAGGAGTCGTTCCTGATTATCGCTAAAATTTTAGACGCTTTTTAAAATTTTATTTTTCCTGAAATAGTAAATAGAGTCAGTCGTTATTTTTATATAATTCCAAAGTATTACACATTTTTTTGATAAAATTGTTTAATAAAATAAAATGTATTAAACTTTGACAACTAATGGAAGTTATTTTGAATTAGTTTTCCTTTGTATCATTGAATAGTCAAATAAATACGTAGTCCACATATGTAAATAACTCTAAGTTAGTTACATATGGTATTTGAGATTGAACATTGATAAAATGAGAGTTGCTATTATTTTGAAAAAAATTTAAACCGCTAAAATATATTTCGATCTGTGATTTACTGTTTTCTAACCATTATTCTGGGCCTTTTATGTAGTGTCCTAACAATCTCCCATAACAACCATCTATCTTTTTCATTCTCTTGACATTTAAGCCTTTCGCTTGTAACTCTCCAAAGGATTCAACATAACTCGATAAGCTGGAGTGCATCAAGATCCTTAAGCACGGATTCTCTCGTAAGAGCTTGTTATAGGAATCTGTAACACTCAAGAAGCGAATGGCCAAGTTTCATCCTTGAATGCAACAATCTCTTTTAGGCTTTGCAGCTTTCACACTTCAGTAACATGAAAAAATATTTTAAACTAAATTACAGATGTAGATAAAATGGCGCTGAGTCTTCATTAATAAATAAAAGTTGTAAAGAAAATAAATTGAAAACGTTGAGTAAATCTTTTATTTAACAAAATACCAGCAATAATATTTCTCTCACTATGACCTTCTTCAGATATATATGACATAAAATCTTTTAAATTACAGATATTTTCTCACACCGATACCCCTACTTGATTTGTTTTGGCACTGCTATTTTACAAAGGAGATTATTTTTTGAGAAAACCTCTTTCTTGGAAACGGAATTCCAAAATATGATAACATTTTAATTTTTCAAAATGAATTAATATTTTTTTGTGTCTGCAGTTTTAAAATGTAATGTACTAACTTGTATTCCTCGATAATTTCTATTTTTAACGAATCTATTTCTGTTATTTAAAAAATAAGCTCAAATTTACCATTTTTATAATGCTTTTAGAAACCGTATCACACCTTGGAAATAAAAAATATTTCTTATACATCATAATCTACATGAATGAGCTTTCATTCGATACCAAATTTGCTTGAATCGTTTTGACTGGGAAAAAAACATCTCCATCGCGTAATTTCCCTATGCATATGGGTTCGTTTATCCATATAGATACCGAAACGAAAAATTTCAGCTAAAACATCTTTTTTACAAATGTATTCAATGCATCTTTACTTTGATTCTCACATAAGCTCATAATTTGTATAAATCAGTATCTGTTTCAATTTGATTAATGTTTGTGTACTTGTATGTGCGCTAGGAATATATACGATATTTACTTCTAAATTATTTAGTTCTAAATTTTCTTTTTTCAATTCTAATTTTTCTTTTTTAAATTCAAATTTGTTTTTTTAAATCCTAACGTTTATTTCTTAAACACAAAATAAAATTGAAAAATGACAATTTAGGACTTAAAAAAGACAAGTTAGAATATTGTTCTGTATATAGGTTCCGTGTTGTTATGATTGCCATTGCCCAATTTCTGAATATACACTGTTGTTAAGGATATTTCAAGGTGAGTTCTATGGTATTTAATTGTTATATAGGCCATTATAATATTTTATATACATTTCATAATCTGTATTATAACATTTTATTTTTGTTCTGTTTCAGATGATCTGACTAAATTGAATTTGTACTCTCAAGTATTAAGACTTGAAAACTGCGATATCAAAAAACGCACCTCTTTTGAGAATAACAAGAAAATTTGGTCATTAAATCTGGTGCAGTTCCAAAAAAGCAAGACATCAAGAAAGCATACCACTGTTAACAGTCTTGATCAAATGGATCTTGTACAGATAAAAAACTTTGGCTTCCCATGTAAAAAGTAAAAAAAAAAAAGAGAGAATCGTGATGATAGCAGGTGAAGTAAAACACTTATGGACAAAACTGAATTTGCCATTTCAACAGGTAAATCAACAGCTGAAAGAAAAATTGAGAATGCAATAAAAAAGTAGAGATGTATCGGATGTGAAATTTTTTGTATCCACGAATGCGCATATCAAATTTGACAACCTATCGGATGCGAAAGCGGATGTCAGAATTAATTTTTTTGTGGATGCGGAGCGATATCATGCTTGCTATTCTAAGCAAACACAAGTTTTATACTTCTTAAAAATTTAGGGAGAAGATGTCAACGTACATGTGTTATCATAAAGAAATAATTATAAGTTTTTTGGATAAAGTAAAAATTCAAAAAAACTTTGAGGTAAATTGAAAAATGTTTGAAAATTGCGGATGAGGATGTTTAAACTTAAATGATCCGCGGATGTTAAAGGGATATAATTGTTCCGCATCTGCGGATATCCCATACATCTCTATAAAAAAGTATGAAAAACATCATTGAAAGCCTAGAAACTATTACTTTTCTAAGATATTCAATGTAACAGATGAGAAAAGAGAGTGGCTGTGCCGAGAAGACAGAGAATTCTATGACCTACAGATTTTAACAAAAGGGAAAGTAGGAGCGCAAAAAAAGATACGCAAGATATTCATTCTAAGAAAACTGAAATTACTTTAAGTGAAAGCGCCAGTCACAGGAGACTTCGTTGAAGAAAGTAGTGATGAGATTTCAGAAACTCTGTGAGTGAAGAAAAGAGATCCAAAAGTAGTGAAGGTTTTGAGAAACCTTCAAAAGACAACAAAAATATTTTGCATTACGTTTAGTGACAACAGCAAGTAGAAGGAAGGCACACGAAGTCTCTGAAACAGTGTCAAAAAGTGGGGTTTCTATACTTACTCCAACTCAAAGAGGCGTCTACAAAGCTGTAATTAAAGAAAAAAATTTTTAAAAAAATTTTAAACAAAATTTAAAAACTGAATTGATTAATAAAATACTTCTGTCACTCTAGAATCTGCTCAGATTTTTGTGCCATTTCCTAGTTCTTTGGAAAAAGGTATATCTTCCGTGTAGACAAGTTACATCCTTGTTTCCTAAAAGTATAGGCCCCCTCAAAGGATTACTACATTGACAATATAAAAGCACTTTATTAACCTGTTACTATTTCATTTTTGTTATGTTCACACGTTTTCATTTCAATGTGCCTTCAGTTTTCTTACTTCTCTAATACTCAAATAAGTGTGCTGTAATAAATTACGATTGTGAGGAAAACTTGACAAATGATTTTTTTGGAAAAAACTGATTTTTACGAATTCGATAGTCACTTTCACCCCATTTAAAACTGTAATGACCAAAAAGGAGTACAGAAATGAAAAACATGGACGATATTGTGTTAAAAAATTATTTTAAATTTGAATCATATTTTTAGTAAGAATTTTATCCTAAATCAAAATTTTAATAGTATTTTCAAACAAAAATCAATTTTTTGATTTAAGTTTTTTGAGAAAATAGGGTTTTTTCAGAATTTGTTTTTCCAAAATGTCAAATTTGATTGAAAATTCCACACATTCTTGCACTCTAATTGGAAAAACAAAGTTCCGAAATGAAGGGGTAATAAAAAAATATAAAATATATTTTACTTAAGATATGAAAGTATGTTAATGAGATCATTTTCAGGCTTACGTCACTAATTCTATTTGTACTTTGACACCTTTTTTCATAGTAACGGTAAAAACTTAGCCAAAAAATGGTACCAGGATGGTCAATTTATTTAAAAAATATTTTATTTAAATGTTTTTGAAGAAAATTTTGAGACGAAATTAGCAAATTTGATCGACATTTTCACATCAACATTCCTAATTGCTAAAAGTGAGTTGAGAAATGAAATCAGTATCGTCGATTTGGTATAAAGAATATATTTTGTTTGAAATTTAATTAAAATTCTTGTAGAAAATTTTCAGACTGATTGAAACTTTCATACATTTTGACAAGATAATTGCAAAAAATGACTCTCGAATTTAAATTGGCCTGCTTAACTTTGAATAAATTGGCTCTGAAGCCATTGATGACATTTTGGTCCACAGAGCCTTCACCTATACCAACACAGTGTTCATCATATTAAAAATATTTCTAAAAACTTATGAATATCTGAGAATTATTCTCGTTGAACTATTTCCCGTTAATGTGATACGGCCTCTAAGACATCCAACTTATATGACCCATCTATTTTCTCTATTTCATTCAAAGCATAGGAGAAGTCGCGTTTGAATTTAGGAGCTACGGTACTTCTCATTTTGAATTCCTACTTTCTATCGCTATTCGGAAGCGCTTGGTTTCAATATCAAGATGTTTGCCAAAATCTAACGCGTATCTTGTTTTTAGTTTGTTAATTGGTTTTTTATAAATTGACTATTATTTTTGTTGCTTTTTTGTTCTATTAGTGGTTTTGGCTTGACTAGTCAATTATTTAGTTAATTTTAAGTATATATGATTATCTCTCATTTTTATTTGATAAAGTAACTTTTCAATTTTTATCCTGTTTGTTAGTTAGTTACCATTGTTGCTAAGTTTATGTAAGATTTAATATTGAGAGATTGCAAATATTAAACCTATTAGCGCAGGGCTAAATTTGTCCGCTCAAATGCTGGGGTGTAAAGTGCCCATTCTTTTTCTCAGATATTAATAAGTTTTTATAAATATTTTCAATATGATATATATATGTATTTCAATTATGCTGAATTGAATTTGGGATGTCCATTTTTTATTATCAAAATCAATCAAACCTGCCAAAAAACTAATGTATATATGACAGCTCATCTCAAAAAAGAACTTTTTTAAAAATAATTATATAAAGTTTTTACACATATATACCCATTTTCAAGTATGCTGAATTCAGTGGTGATGTCCATTTTTTTATCAAAATCAATCAAACCCGTCAAAAAATTGATTTATATATGACAGCTGATCTCAAAAAGAACTTTTTATTTAAATAATTATATAAAGTTTTTACACATATATACCCATTTTCAAGTGTGCTGAGTTTACTGGTGATATAAATTTTATCAATTTTTTTACACATATATATCCATTTTCAAGTATATGGAATTTAGTGGTGATGTTTATTCTTTTTGTAATTTCTCCAAAACAAGTTCCTGAAATAGCTTTTTCAAGAAGATCGTACATTTTCTTGCAGACTCATTCGAAAAAGCGCTCTGAAGCTTTTGAAATTAATCACCCAAACTCCTTGAATAATCATAAATCTGTTTTTTTTTTAATAAATTTTGGGTATGAATTAATTAGTTTAGAACATCAAGAATAATGAAATGCTCTCAAACAAAGCAGGAAAACGTTATCCCTTCTATGTTTAGTTTATATAGCGAGCAAGAGCTAACACCTAGGGCGTTGAATTAAACGGAAAGTGTCTACAACAAAGATATGAAAACTAAACTTTAAATTTCTTCAAAAAGACGCTAAAAATAATGCATTCCCTCATCTTTCCTGTTTCCTCTTTTTACATTTTACAAGATCTAGATAAAATTATTTATTTATCTACGCTATTACATGTCTGATAATAAAGAATATATGTATTCCTAGTTGTTATGTATATATATATATAACTAAGCATCCTGTACAAAATCTTCACTCTTTGTGTAAATTCAATGTCGGCTTTATCGCATCGCACTTTTCTCCAAAAACTCGTCTCCTTGTGCATTCTCGTATTCCTCCTCTTTGGATCTGGGACGCCTCATTCGATTAAGAAAGGAGGGTAATCATTTGTTTTTTTCTCAAAATTATTCAGAGAGAAGGAAGACACAAACTTTATTTAGAAGAGGAGCATGTACAACATGAAAATAAAGAGGCGATCAATGGTTTCTGTCCTAAAAATGCACACTTCTAATTTGATTGCTAGATTAGTTCCCTCCGTGTAATTTTAATCCTGATATTTCAAAATATTTTAGTGGTTATTTCATTAAGTTTGGTAGTCAGTTACTATTATTTTTAATTTGTCAGTTTTCTTATTTAATTAGTTATTTTTAAAAATCGGGAGCGGATATATAATTACCGTATTTTGGGGCTGTAGGGCGCACCGGATTTTAAGGCGAGGGTCAATAAAAATTAAGATGGATGTCTCGTTTCATACATGAGGCGCACTGGATTATAATGCGCATAATAAAATTCAAACAAAATAAACTTTATTAAAAAAATTTCACTAAGAAAGAAATACCTACACTTATACTCGATTTACGGAATTATTCCTCCCTTTCGAACCCATCAAATTCTTCATTTTCAGTATCCGAGTTTAAAAGTTGCGCAATCTCGGCATTAAGAAGAACATGATCTGATTCATCATTATTTGAACCACTATCATTGCTAGTAGTTTGCATTGCAACTCAACAATCAGCTTTAATAAGACCACGGATTGATACTAGGGACTGATACTTTGGACCACGCATCTAAAAGCCATTGCCTGATAGTGGCATAACTTGCACGACGTTGTCTTCCTGTTTTGGTAAAGATTTGTTCCCCTTCTGTCATCCAGCGTTCCCACAAAGCCCGCAATTTTACTTTAAACGATCTATTAACCCTAACATCTAGCGGTTGTAGTTCTCTATTTAATCCACCTGGAATAATTGCAAGATCTGTTTTAACTTTTTGACGTTGGCTTGACCCTATCAGTGATATGGCCACGCATAGAGTAGCAGATTAACATTGATGGAAATGAATGAAAAAAACCATTTGGTCTTTTGACAAACACTTCACTTAGCCATTCGCTCATCTTGTGCTCGTCCATCCACCTCTTTGAATTCGTTTTGATAATGATACCAGATGGAAACTTTTCTTTTGTTAAAGTTTTCTTTTAAAAATAATAATCATAGGAGGAAGTTTTTGACCATTAGCCTGGCAACCAAGAACTACAGTGAAACATGATTTTTCATTGCCTGTCGAGCGAATGGATATTGAACTAGTTCCCCTTTTCTCGACAGTTCGATTCAAAGGGATATCAAAAGTTAGTGGAATCTTATCAATATTAGTAATGTGTTCCAGTCGTATTTTTTTCAGCAATTATTTTTTGCCAGTAGTTCCGAAAAATATTAAGTTTTTCTTCGTAATCTTTTGGCAGTTGCTGGGAAACGGTAGTTTTTGCGCGTATTGAAAGATTGTGTCTTTTCATAAAACGAAAGCACCTAGAAGGACCTCCTTGAAAGTTAATTTCACATGCTCTTGCTTCTGCTTTCAGTTTAATTGAAACTGTTGAAATGATTCTACCTGTTGTTCTTTGTTCAACAACCCACTGTTCAATATCGTTTTCTATTTGGGGCCATCTAGCTTTGCTTCCTCTGAAACTTTGTTTAGTCTTCTTCACTTGGCGCAAATCATCTTCTTATTTTTTCAATTTCTTACCATAGATTCATTTATATTTAATTCTCTTGCAGCGGCTTTATTTCTATGTTCTATTTTTTTTTCGAGAGATTCTTTCATGGAATCTGAGTGAAGTTTTAATTAATCAAATAATAGGGAGAGTCAAAAAATCCTGATAAAAATTATCTAGAAAGAATAAAGAGGTTTGGTAAATATCCACTTAAAAGAGAAATTTTTTATTCAAAAATGATTCTTTTGAAGAGATTTTGATATGGTAATACACCCAGATTTGGTGTACTTCCACCCTGATTTCACATTCTTTAGATTTTTCATGTATAAAATTGCACGATTTTTCTGTACGAAGCCTTTTTTTATCATTTATCAGGCGCTATTCATTACACTGAGAAAGAAAAGATATTATCTTCACAAAATTATAATTCTCTAACTTGACTAAGTGGAAATTCAACTGGAGCTAATTGGGATTATCACGAGAGACATTTATCAAAACAATAAATTTTGAATTAAGATTTGAAAAATGCAAATGCTGTGGTAAAAATGAGAATCTTTTATGCTATGTTACATTATTAATAAAAGGAAGTTGCGGCTTTTTGGTTCAAAAACAGTCCAAAAACTAAAATTTTCATCCATCTTATTCTTGTTTTTCCTGAAGAATTCCACAAATCAGCAAATGAATATCTTTCCTTTTTTATGAGATAATTTGCTTTTTCCTTCGTTCATACTGAGGAATGAATTAAAATTTCTTTATTGCATTACAAGAACCTTTCTTTGTACCAGTAAGTTTGTTTATGGCGATAGTCAGTTGTATTGCCAGCCATGCCATATTCTCTTTTTTACCGCATCATTTTCAATTCAGAATCAGAACGGTTTTATATGTTTTGGCTGTAAAAAAATTAAGGTGTCTTCTGGGATTGTAAAATGTATTTTGTATTTTAACTCTTTTAAAAAAAGTACACAAAAAAATTTCTTCTATTAAGTTTAGAAAAGTAAAAACTATAACAAGTCCTGCCTGAAAACATATATAAATCTTTCACACATTCTAAAATTTATTTTATATATTGTGGTCTGGCAATAAAACGGGAGACTATTATTAGCATGGTTTTGTGTCAACTGCCCAAAAATCGTATTTTTTTAAATTAGACAAAATCTATATCATTTAAATTTTACGAATTTTGTTGAATGAGAGAAAAATTCCATTTTTTATCAGTATGCGTAATTATATATTTTAATGTCGGATAAGACTATTTTATTTTACATAAAAAGACAAATGATCATTCTCACAGAATGTTATATATTCTTAGTTTTGTGCATTTTTACTTCTTTTTTGTCAAACCTTATGCAAACTTTTGTTTCCATTTTTCAAACTCTATATTAGTGGATTTTAACAAACTTTTAAATTTTCCCTAAAAAGACCTCTTAAATTGGGGCAGTTTTCCTTCTCGTGCAGTTATTCTGCAGGAGTTCCCCGAATTTTGTAAATATATATGATACACTTATTCCTTAAAAAGTTGACCTATATTCATTCATATAACTTTTTTACTACCCACAATAGTCACCGCGTGGCCATTATTATTTTAGTTCCTTATTATGTTTTTAATTATTGTAATTTTGATGAAAATCCATTACAAATCAAAAACATGGGCATTATTAAAAAAGAAAATTAGAAATTGCAATGGATTGACTATGGTAAGCGATGTAAGATACAAGTATAATCAAAAAGCAGCAAAGCCTTTGAACTATATATGTATTTATTAACCTTGAAGAATATTTACGGAGAAAAGAGGAGTTTAAGATCAACTTCTTTGTCTTCTTTCAAGTATAAGGGATTAGAAAGCCTTCTGATAACCAGACATTTTATTCACTCTACTCAATCACATACTACTAACTTGCACCAAGATATTCATTCCTCTGTATTTAATTTGATATTTTCTATGGATAAAGTTTGCTCCCTATATGATTTGGCAGAATAAGAATGGGGAGGCATCGATGTAAAATCGTTATTTTCAAAAAGGATGGAAATAATGAATTTTAAATGATCTCTATGTTATAGGCGTATTATAACAGTATACAGGTATGCAGTGTAATTGATTTTGTTTGCTTTATCCATTCCACTATTCTGCTCTTTTACAAAGAAATAAATAAAATATTTTTCCGAAATTAAGTTTTAGATTCGCATTCAACACGATAAATCACAATTGTTTAACAAAAAATTAAAAAAAAATTCTGATAAACTTATGAAAAATTATAAAAACTCCACTTACCTCTCTGAATTGTTAAAAATTAGAAACTTCTAAGATTTGACTTTTAATATCACAATTTAAAGAGGATTGATCTGAGACTAACAAATAAACATTTTAATAAATTATGTCCATTTTATAAACCTTTAAAGTCAGAAACCCAAAGAAATCTCAACTTTAAACAGCGAAAATGTAGAAATATCGTTCTTAGTTCAAACAAGTTACACGTTTGGATTTCACACAACCAACACTAACCAAATCGATATTGAAATATAATGATCATCTTTAATATTTAGTTTCTTCTTACGGCTTAAAAGTCTGTCCAATAATTTTCATGCGGTAAAATATAACGTAAGCAATTTTATACCGAGAAATGAAGAAACGAGAAAAATGCTATAAAATAATAAGTTTCTAAAATGAGAGTCCACCATTGGCTATAAAGATAAAAATTATGTTTACAGATCACCAATCTTGAAGGATGGAATAGAAGAACATGTAATCAAAGTGGTGGATGATATCCAAAAGCCTGAAACGGACAAAAGAAAATATCGAGGCATTTACTTCAAAAACGGATTGAAGGCTCTTTTGATCAGCAGCCCGAGTACAAGAAAAGGGGGTGCCGTTATGTTTGTGGACAACGGTAAGCTTTTGTCTCTTAAAATTGAAACGTATTGTTGCTATCACTTTTTTCAAGCAAAATGTTTTTTAATAGCTTGAAAAATTATTGTAAAGAAAGGGTTGACAAAAATATTTGGGGAACATATTTATTTTGAAAAACTTACTGGGCTTATATATATCTTAGGGACTTCATTATTGAAATAAATTATTTTTGTCTTTTTTAATCCATGCTTCAAGAGATGACATTGAGTTTAAAAGAGCCTAAAATTCTCTCTAGTTTGTATCTGAAATCACAAAATTGGGAAGTTTCTAGATCCAAGATTGAAGGATCATTTTAAAAATTGTAAAATTAACAGACACATTTAGAATTTCAAGTCTAAAAATACCTTAAGTTATATGATTTTTTACTATAACTCAAAAAAATCTGAATAACGTTTTTTTCTTCGACAAATTTTTAAGCCAATTTTTAAACCTTATAAAAGCAAATTTTTCATAAAATTGACTTTTAAATTTTTTTTAGATTATTTTTTCTCAGCATGATAATAATTTGCCCTCATTACCCCAAAAACTTCTATTTTTCCCCAAATTCAAGTTGTTCGCAAATTCAACCGCTAAAAATTTTACCGAGAAAAAATTACACCCACGACAAAATTTATACAAAAGGGAGAATAAAATAATCGAAATAGTAGCTTATATCTTACTTGAATCTATTTCATTTTGAAGAGAGGTAAATGCATTGTCTTTAAATTAGAAAGTGGGAAAGGATTAGCAGTAGATCGTAGATTAAAAGTAAATAGAAAAAACTTTCAACACATCCCAGATTAAATAAGATTGTACATAAGTAAGATTGTAATGTGATTTTAACAATATAACCTCAAATAACTTCTAAACCAAAAACACAAAGCGCATATTAACTTTTAAAATGTTAAAACTAAATATAAGATAATAAAATATATTTATTACTAACAAATTACCCCTTAAGTAAATTGCCTAGTCATATAAAAGATATCAGAATTTGAATGAAAAGAATTGATTGAGCAAGATGTCCAATTTGGTTAAAAAAAATTTCAATTTCTCCTTTTGAATAAAGAAAAATAAAAAGAAGATTCTTGAAGTATTTTTGTGCTTTTTTTTGTATTTTAATTTTGTTCAGAAGAAAAATAAGGGTTTTTTTAAATTTATAAAATCCTTGTATAAGGACAAAATTATTTTTTAGTGATTCAAATTTATTCAAGGGATTTTAGGGTCAAACACCAAAGCTTTAGTTGTTTACCCGAAGATATCTTTATGGTGAAGTACGCAAAATAATATAAAGTAATGATAAGTACAATCATAATTTAGTTAAAAAGTACTATGGTAGTAATAAATTCATTCAGTTGGCCAATTCATAAATTAACCAATTAACTAGTCCTCTTAAGAAAGTTGGTCAATTAGTAGATGTAGTTAGTCAGTGAGGAGCAAGTCAAATTATATTCACGATTCTCATACAAATATTCGATTCTCTTAAATATTTTATTTATATTATATAGTACTGGTAAAAATGAGAGTCTGACATATGATTGACAGTTGTACTGATGCCAATTGCGAAATTCATCTAGACAAATATCAATCATCATCTGTACAGAGATGATTGCCAATCATACTTCTCTAAATGATGATTGACATTTGTATAAAACAAATTTTTGTGATTCAATAAGTAAATTTTGTTCCATTTCTTTATATTTTTGAAAGAATGCCTTTTTACTTATGAAAAAATGCAAAAACACTCATTTCATCTATGCTTATCCATGCATCAATGTTAGATTCGTTCATCTTTGTTACAATGCATTTACCCTTAGGATTACTTATTTCACAAGCAAATAAATTTAAATCTTCCAAAATTCTCTTACTTTCAGATAACTCTTGTTTTTGTTCGAACAATTTCTTCTAAAATATTTGTTATAAACAGAAAATTCCGACTATTTTTAAAGTAGTTGATTCGACTTGTATCCAGAGGCCAAAGCATGAACCATATTTTTAAGAATATATTCTTTGAGAAATTCTAAAACGACTCTCTGAGAATTGACATCATTTAGAACACTTTTCATAAAGTGATTGTGATACTTGGCTTTTAAAGAGTGCCGAATTGAGTTGTCTACACGTTGAATTAATAAAGTACAATTTGCCGGAAGAAAAACCAAAAAAAATCCATTCTTTGCTAAAAGATCTGCATTTGGATGTGCTGAACAATTGTCTAGACTCTAGAAGAAGAAGTATTTTACAGTTCGGATCTAGACCAAGGGAGTTTCAATTTGATTTTGCTTCTCGAACAAAATTATTCTCAAAACACTCTAATGTTCTGTTACTTCTTATCCACGCTTTTTTGTTTGCTCGATAAATCACAGGATAATTGGACATTCTATAGAATGACGAGGGTGCTAACTCTTTCCAACAACCGATAGTTTACATTTGTGAGTTCCTGCAGCATTTGAAGAAGACAGTAAGACGCTCATTCGAAGTTTTGAAACCTTTTGATGAACCTGCTTCTTGACTTGTGAGCCATTTTCCCGGCATCCAATTCCAAACAATGCTGTTTCATTTGCACTATAAATTTGATACGGAGTAAAAATTTCATTACAAACTATTCAACAAATTTATTGACATAGTCCTTATCAGTTGAACGTTTTTCTCAATTAAATAAAATTTTAAACCGCATGCCCTGTTTGAACCGCCATAGCCAAACTTCAGAGTAATTACACTCATTCTGTAAATTTAAATCTTGATGAAACTTTTGGCCCGCTCTCCTATAATTTCACCAGAAACACCTTCGCTTTCTCGCAGCTTAAAACATTTTATAAGAACATGCTCCAATTCTGAACGTTTACAAGACTTCGTTGTTTTTCTTTCACTTACGCTTTTTTATATCATATACAGTTGATATAATTTTCGCATAATTTTCCAACACTCACACCGCTTTCATTTTTTTTCAAAATTTTTACTTTATCTTTGAAACTTAGTGTAACAGGCTATTTTTAGAACTTTCTCAATTGATTTCTTTTTAAATGACTTTTAATATTTTTTTTTAAAATTGATTTTCAATTCAGTAAATATCAACAATTTTTTAAAAAAATTTTCTTGCAAAAATAAGGCTGAAAAGTTATAAAAACAAAAAAATGAAAATATTTGAGTTAATTTCAAAAATTACTTAAGAATTTTACCGATTAACAATTTCCAGAATAATCAGCCAGATTAACAAAGGTCCGAAATAGTGATTTCCTGATTAGATGTAGTCAACTGTATAGAAAAAGAAAAAAACCACCATTTTAAAAATTGGAGCTGAGATAAAAAATAATAATGTTATAGTATATAGTATAGACATTATAAGATAATATATAGATAACAACAAGAAAAAGGACAAATTAATTCACTTGAATAATACGGGACTCTTCAACATTTTTCAAATGCGATATAAGAAAGCAATCACACCCCACTTGAAGAAAATATAACTAAATTTTTTGTAACTTTTTTGAAACCTCTTTTAAATGCTTTTTCTAGGAAGTTTTCTCACTTGTTTAATTTTTCTTTATCAGTGATTTAAATGAAATTGCAATTTATTGTTATCACAATTTTTAATACAATTGACACAAATTTATTTGCTTTTTCTATTTTTACAAGGAGCCACAAATGATCCACCATTCGCTTCAGGAATGGCCCATTTGTATGAACATCTTATGTTTCTGACTACTAAAAAGGTAAGTCAAATTTGATATATAAGTTTAACTTACAATATTGCAATAAAATCTTTGTAAAATGATCGATCAATGATGCCAATTTTAACCCTACAAATCGCAATTGCCATTTGTACCGACTAATCAATTTGGGCAAGTATGATTGAAAGATAAAGGTTTTTCATCAACAAGCGCGAGTGTACAGCTTATATCGCATTATGAACAAAAAAAAGCTTGATGCTGAATCAAACCCAACACCGTGTGGTATCTTGATTGACAATCACAGCAAGAAAATTTTCAACTATGACAAAACAATGTTTTCTTGATGCCAATTTTGATCCATTTCCTTCCTGAAAGAAGCATGCGCTTTTTCTCTTAAAAACTCTAAAATTTAATTTTTCGTTTTTGAATAATTTCACGAAATGACAGGTGAATTCAAAGTCTTTTTACAATTATCTTACATAATATATTTTATCTATAACAAAAATCGCGGGTTCTTTTGATGACAACCAAATGAGCAAGGAATTTTTATTTTTGTTATGAATATTCTTTGTTTTGTAAGTTAGCCACAAAATAGGTAAAATAATAAAATCCTAAATCAAAAAATTTATTTTAAACTACAAATTAAAAAATGAGCAAGTAAACGTAATGTTAAGTATTCAAATATTTTTATCAAATTTATTTTACGTTAAACGAAATTTCCCTTCTTTCATAAAATTTCTAGTTTATTAACAAAGTCTACCATGAATTCTTCGTCTAGAATTTTTTTGTTTTTATTAGATGTAAATGTAAACAACATATCCTATATGTTAAATTTTTCGTATCCGCAAATGTCGATGCGGATATAAAATTTGACATCTTAGAGCATGGGTTCCCACCCTCTTCATTATCGCCCCTGGGGGGTTTATAATTTTTATTTTGGGCGTTTAATATCAAGGGGACTTTCGACGAGATTTGTTCCCTAAATTTTATATATTTTTGATATATAATTTACAGTTAAGTTTTCATTCTTTGCATTTGATCATTGACATATCTTCTCCATTTGCCCAATCATAATGATGCATTAATAAGATTGACACACGCTGATAAAACAAGACACGAAGACTCTTACGTAAATATGCGAACTTGACACACTCACATCGTTAGTGGGAATGAATTGTACGAATACCTGTTGTCATCTCTTGACTACAACCATGAGATGATGAACTTGCATGACATCACACATTCCTTCCTTCTGTGTTAGAAGGGGTATAGGGGGATGTTACAGCAACTGTTAGATCCATGCTAAATAGCTACGGTTGTGAATGGCTGAAAAGAGAAAATGGCGTTAATATTCCTCAGATTATTCGAAATTTGGTTTTATTCAATGTCCTAGTAATGATAGTTTATCTTTATGTTTAATTTGTAGTAAATCATTTTCCGATGAAGCCCTCCCGATTAAGTAACCATTAAGAAAGATGAACTGTATTTCAAAAACTTGAAAAAAAGCATTAAAAACAATGTTTTTAATATTTCTAACAGTTGAAATAATCTTGAAAAGGGTCTTATAACATCATACTAAATTTCTCTACTAATTGCGAAATCAGGTAAAGCAGATAATATTGGAGAAAATTTGGTACTGCCTTGTATCCAAGAATTTGTTGCACAATGTTTGGTTCAACTGATAATAATTTACTTTCATTTGTTGCGTTTATTAACAACGCAGTATTGGCAAGAATTAATGAAATGCCAAAAAAACGTAGAAACTACGTTATGTGATAAGTTAAGATTCAAACAACTTGTTTTACATATAGATGAATCCACAATGATCAACAATCAGTCGCTTTTGCTTGCGCATGGTAGATATATTGATGACAATTCAGAATTTACAGAGAAATTTTTATTAGAGAAGTCTCTGTTTAGTGATACAAAGGATTCAACAATTTTCAAGGTTGTAGAAAACTTTTTCTTAAAAAAACATTTCTTTGAAAAATATTTTAGCGCCTGGAACAGACGGTGCACAGTCAATAGTTGGCCGCTACAGAGGTTTTTTTTATCATTGTGTCATTCGTAGACAACATCTCGTCGGTAAAACAATGTCACCAAACCTTTTCAAATCTTTACAAATTGTTATAAAAACAATTAATAAAATAAAGACAAGCTCACTTAAAGATACGCTTTTTCAAAATCTTTGTAAGGAAAATGATAAAGAGTTTAGCTCTCTTTTGATGCACACAGAAGTCTTCAGTTGAGAAAGGTAGGTTTCGTTGGCGAATGAAATGCAAGAGTCTTGTAACACCGCGGGTGGCTAAGGCTGGCATGTATATCTTCCAATTTCGTCTTGCTTGGCAGAGAAGAGCAATACATCGAACATAAACCCGACGGACGGCTGATCCGTTACCAATTCTAAGGGACGGCGAGCTAATAAGTGGGCCCACTTTCTGACAGATTCCACGATCGATAATGCCTCCTTCTCGACTGATGGATATAATTTCTCGCTCCCTTGCAATGGACGAGACATGAACGCAACGGGCCTACCTTCTTGATTAAGTGTAGCTGAAATAGCTATTTCAGAATCACAAATGATTTTTCTTCGTTCACTGATTTTAAACTCGCTTTCTCCAAATCCTTTTTCAAAATCTCGAAGGCGGTTACGGCAATTTTCGATAAAGAAAGGGCCATGTGAACCGACGAGAGGTTTGACTTTATCAGAAAATCGAGACAACCACTTGGCGTAAGAAGCGAAGAGATCCATGGCGCGACGAAGTGATGCCGTGCTTGTAGGAACAGGAAGTTCTTTTAGAGGGCGCAACCGTTCGGGATCACGTTGAATTCGATTGTTACCCACAAGATATCCCAGGACGCATAACTGGTTGACCGACTTGACCGTTTTTGACTCATTTAGGGTCAAGTTTCTTCTGCGAATCGCGTTTAGGAAATTTTCAACATTATTGTCATGGGAAGCCTGATCATCTCCAGCGATGGTGATATTGTCGAGATAGGGATAAGTATCCTGCAGTTTATCCGCTTCAACAATTGTGTCCATTATTCTTTGAAAGGCAGCTACACCGTTTGTTACGCTAAAGGGGATTCGTGTAAATTCATAAAGCCGATTGTTCGCTTCAAAACCAGTGTATTTGAACTCGCTTTGATTCAAAGGTATTTGGTGGTAAGCGTTCTTGAGATCGAAGCTAGAAAACACTTTGTAATTCGCCAACTTATTAATCATATCGTCTATTTTCGGGAGTGGATAACTGTCCAGCTCGGTAAATCTGTTTATCGTTCGCAAGTAGTCAATGCTTTTTGAATTGTTTTTGGCAATGACGATCTGCACTCACTGCGAGGAACTTTTTTGTATGATTTCTTTTGACAGCAGTTTATTGATTTGTTGAATGAATTTGTGGTCTTCGCTGCTGTATATTCTTGATTTGTCTACGATGGGGCGGCAATGTTCATTGAGGTTCGAGAACAAATATGGGGTTTGAGTGATTGCTTGATTGACAGAGCATACGCTCATCTTCCCATCAATAACGAGATCAGCTTCACATCCTCCATATTCTACAATGAATTTATTGTGCATGCGCTGAAAATCTTGGCCCAAGATAACGTCAGTACAAAGTTTATCCATCACACCCAGCCTAATCGAATGATAATGCCGACCATTGGCTTTTATTTCATCACAACATTCTTTGTCAACACGGGTATGCATGTTGGATAAAGCCATTTAAATTTCTCTTCTACATTAACTGAGAGGAAGTTTAAGCCTTTTGACAGTATCGCTGTTTATGTAGCTTTCGCAACTTCCTGAATCGTATAAGGCGTGAAGTAGGTGGCCTTTGATCTAAATGACTGAAATCGCCGTTGAAAGCGATCTTGGGAACGCGGCAATGATCTCAGCAGCTTTATTAACGTTAACTGCTGCTAACGACCTGTTGTTATTATTCTTTGAACGACACACTTTTGAGTAGTGACCGATTTTCTTGCATGAGTGGCAGGTCGCATCTTTAGCGGGACACGTCGATCTGTTGTGTAGTTGACCGCCACAAAAGAAGCACTTCTTTTTGTTTTGATTCGTCACAACCGAATCGAGATCTTCTGAAGAAGTGGACGCTTCTTGGATATGATTTTAGGGAGATGCGCTTTTGTCACCAGGTCTAATTGAGACCGCCGCTCCAAAGTTTTCATCCGATACGTACTTTGTGGCGTTTTGTTGTGATCTGTAGAGTGAGAGTGCAATGTCAAAGGCGTTTCTCATGTCGAGAGTTTTGTTTTCCAACAACCTTTGTCTAATGAAAGATGATGAAATGTCATTGATGAACGCGTCTCTTGTGAGATCCTCGCAATATTCTTGCGCGGTAACATTTTTAAATTCTATCTCCTTTGCTAAGTTGACAAGGCCTTGCATGCACTGCTCCAACGTCTCTCCCTGACCTTGTCGTCTCGCAGCAAGTAAGTGACGCGCAAATATTACGTTGGGCTTCTTGTCAAATATTCGAGAAAGAGTGTTTATCGCTTCGTCATAGGTTGTACATTCTTCTACGTTCTCATATATTGTGAAAGAAATGCAGCTTATAAGTGTTCTTAGCTTGTCTGGGGCATCGTTACCACTCTCGGTTATAAAATTCTCCAGACTTTTGTGGCAGTGTCTCCACTCTCTTGGTGCTGTCGTTGATGTTGGCTCTAAATTAACACGATCGGGCTTTAGCAACTTTGAGGTCATGCTGGAGTTAAAGAAACGGACCACTAGTCGAATAAATTGACATGGTACGTAAGATGAATACTTCAGAGGAAAGATAAAGCTTTATTCGACTAGATATAAGCTACAATTTCGAAAGTAAAATTGAACGAGGTATATATATATACAAAGTCGAAGTGTTAATTGATTGTTCTACGTATTATTTAAATTGAATAGTTGAGGCAATAATCATCACAAGTAGATTAGTTAATTGAACAATACTTGAGGCAATAAGTATTACAAGTACAGTAATTAATTGAATGATAACTGAAGCAGTAATTATCACAATACAAGTACAATAGTTGGATGAGAACCGAGGTAATAATTCTCACAGTATCATAATAAGGTACTTGTCAAAAAAATTTTTGGATAAAATAAAAATTAAAAAAACCCAAAAAAAAACTTTGCAGTATATATAGAAAAAATAAAAAAGTTTGAAAATTTCAGATGCGGTGTCATTGCGAATGTTGAAACTCAAATGATCCACGGATGCGCAGAGGATGTAAAATTTTTTGCGGATGAACTGCATGTGCGGAAGTGGATGCCGATATTCGTTACATCTGCATAAATATGTTAAAGATTTTTGTCACATCGATATTGCCGGTTTGAAATATTTGTTATCAGAAAGCATCTGCATTTCTGGCGATTTTATCAATTCTTATATAAATATTCGTTTGAATGAACATCCATATTGTTTATAAATATAAGTGAAATTCAAATAACATTTTTCTAATCAACTTGAAAAGATATATCCAAAAGATTTTATTGAAAAGCTATTCAAAATGACTTTTTATAAAATAGAAACAATGCTTTTGTCGATTCTTGTTCTCAATTTTGTGATAAAAAGTTCAAGAGATTTTAAACTATTTCGTGCTCAACTTAAGTTCGAGGAATAATTTTTATATTTTAAAATATTTATATACCAACGTATATATCGCTATAATATACCATTTTACCTCTAAATTGCTTTTTGGTTCTAGACTGTCTTTTTCTAATTCGCATTTTTTACATTCTAATATATCCTAATTCATAAAAAAAAAAAAGATAATTTAGAACTAAAGAAAAAGTAAAAAAAGTATTTAGAATTTAAAAATACCAATTAGAAGTAAAAATGTATATTATTCATAAAAATACAAATTATATATAAACTAACTTCAAATTTATATAAATATAATAAACAAATTCTAAAAATTACAATACAAAAAAATTACAATTTATAAAATAATTTATAATTTTTGAAGTTGAAGAAAAATTTTAAGAATCTCAAAGTTGGATATTTTATTCCAAAATTTCTGAAACACAGGATTTCGTGTTCCATGGATCCGCGGAACCAAATTCTAGTGATTAGACACTTAAATAAATAGAAATCCATTGATAAAGAAAGCAGGCAATTACTCTTCAAAATTCTTATCTTCAAAGGATCAGCTCAGTGAAAATAAACTGATGTATGTATAAATTAATTTTGTTTTCACTTTCGTCATTAATTGAGTGTTGTTTCAACATTTTTGTTATTTATTACATTTTTCCAACTCAGAATTTGCCAAGAACTGCTAGCACCAATGCATGGACTGATGATGTGTCTACGGTGTATTTTATTAATTCAGGTGCAAACCAATTCAAATCATCCCTCAAGTTGTAAGTTCAAGCCTTGATTTTTCATTTATTTGAAGCAGACTGTAAGAAAGCGCGTTTTTGTGTTTTGTATTTACAATTTGTTCCACTTGATTTTATCAGAGTTGGCCCAATTAAGAGATAACTTGTCTTCACATTTTGGATCTGAAACGTAAAAATCAGGAGTATAAAAGCTTTGCTTCATTTATTAATAATGGCACTACCAAAAAATACATATCTTGTGAAACCTCAAAAGGCTGGACACGGGATCTCATAATTTTTTGCAATTAATTAATTAGACATTACAACGTGATATGCTTGTATTCAAATCAGAGGTATGGCAAGACCTCCGGGGAGACAACTTGCCAGACAATGCCTAAAATAAAAATACAACATACTTATTTTAAAAAAATATTTTACTTACATATTGAAAGCACCATTCCAAAAATTCTATATAAAAGTTCAAAACACTTAACTTTGAAATTTCAGTTTTATTTCATGAAAACTATATGATTGGTTGAAATGTTTATGTAATATATAATACTAATAATACTACTACTACTACTAATAATACTAATATGATTTTTTGGAAATTTTTATTTATTTGATTTGCAGAAAAAATTTAACTGTTTTTTAATATTTCTTTTATATATGAAATATAAAAAAAATTAAACTTTTTCAAATGATATATATATATCATTTGAAAGCTTATCCTTTGCTACATAGCTAGAGTAATTTATTTTTGCAAAAGTTTTAAATTTTTTTGATAACTGGACTTTAATTCGAAAAATTTGGTCTAAATTTTAGTAAAAAAAGGGACCACTTTTAAAGAAAATAATGTGAAGATTTAAAGAAAATTTTTGACTGAAAATGGTGAAAGCTATACTCTTTGTGGACATAGGCTAGGTTTTACAAAAAAATAAGTTTTTCTTTTTCCAAAATCTGCTTTTATGTGAGGTCAGTCAACTTTTATCTAGTTTCAAAAATACCAATAATAATATTAACGTGATGAGTTTATATACTATTTTTTCAATATTTCATATTAACAAAGGTAGAATATGTTTTTTTACATTTTAAAATGGCATAGTTAAAGAAAACTGTCGAAAATATATTTTTACTTTTTAGGGGTCAGCATAGGTCAGTATAATGTTTTTCTAATAAATTTAAAATTATTTTTGAAGTGAAAAATTTCGATTAAATGTACAAGTTTTGTTTGATAATAGTAGTCAACTTTTATTTCGAAACAATTTTTATTTATTTTAGATACAAACTTTCTAATTTTTAACGAAGGGTATTCGTTATATTTATACCGACAGTGTGCGAAGAATAAATCACATTATTGATTGATTTTAGAGCATAACTATGCGAAGAAAGATTAACACATGTTGCATTACGCGTTTGTGAGCGCAGTGAATTCTTATCTCGCATACGCTTCACCACATCTTTAGCACGCGTGTGTGGTTTATTTTATCGGGCTAGTGTACGCTTAGTTTATTTGTAGTGTTCCTAGCTTAAATCTTAGTCAAATATTAAAACGCTTATAACTTTCGCATTTCTCAACAAAATGTATCATGCGATATACCAAATCTTTTTTTTGACATTTTTTAACAAAACTTTTGAATTATTTGCCAAAATTTTAAGTCAGTTCATAATGTAAAAATAATTGCCCAAGTTTTATTTGCCTAAAAAAATATGTTTATGCTCAATTTTATTATTATCCCCCAAACTGGTTCACTAAAATGTTATTTCTAGGTAAAAAAATCACAAAATAAGTACAATAACAAGTATTTATTGTTTTCAGTATCGTATAAAAAAATTGAATCACGGCGAAAGAAGTTGTTACCCTTTGATTACTCCAAAAAGAAAATTTTGGATTACGCTTATTGATGTGTTAACTGAAGGAAAAAAAAGAGAAGATAAAAAAATGTGTTTTAATAAATTTTTCTCAATAATTAACCTCATGAATTTATATTCTTTTTTTCATTATAAACCAGCCCCCTACAATAACCCAAATTTATTTGTAGATTTTTAAAAATAATTTTAATTTTCGGTTCTCACACACGTGCGCATGCACACACATGAAGAAATATTTTTTCTGTATGAAGTTTGAGGAAACACTTCTGTAAAAAAAATTGATAAATTTCATTCAATTTTTTTTAATTCTTTTTCTCCAAAAAATTTTGACATTTTTGACGGGATTTTTTTAATTAAAATAAAATTATTCTTTCCTAATTTTTACATCAACTTACTCAAAATCGCTTAAATTTTAAAAAATATTTATTTTTCATGTATTTTTTTTTAATTTAACAATTTTTTAAAAAATTTTATCAAAATTTACAAATTTTAATTTTGAAAGAAGACTTTATTCGAGAAATTTTAAAAACATTTTAAACCATGCCTATCTTAAAGAGCATCCTTTTATCCGCATTTTGCATGTCGTTTCCTTTTGAAAAAATTCAAAAAAAAAATTTATAATCCTTTGAACAATTTACACAATTTTGCTATTTTAGCGTGAAAAATTAATAATTACATATTTTTTTGCATATTCATAAAATATACCTAACATTTAAACATAATACGTTGAAAAAATTTGAAAAATTATTTCTTAATTTTTAAAAAAATTTCTTAATGTTACGAATTTTTCGAAAATTTTTAACCTTATCCAATTTTCAATTTTAATATAACATTTTAAAGGAATTTTTGTACTGATTATGAAAATGTATAAATAATGTTTGAATTTTTTAAAATACCTTTTTTTGCCTTAAAACTTAACATGACAAAAATTCAAACTTTGAGCGCAAAAAATATCGAAGTCATTCGATTCATTTCAAACAAATGACATATATGGAATCAACGTATCAAACTCTATCAGAATAGCTTCATAATTTTTTTTTCAATTTTAAAATTTTGATTTTTAGGCCTTTCAAACAGGCTCAAAATGATGACTTCACATATATTCAATAAATATACAAGTATTATGCATATTTAGATTCCTCTTATTATTCTGAATAACAATATTTGCACATAAATATTTTTGTTCAAATTTTTTTATATATATTGTATTTTCGAAAGTCATAGTTGTCAATTTAGTAAACCTGTGTAATACAAATTTTCAACATGTTTAACTAGGTTTTTATATTGGTTACCACAAATTTTATTGACACTTTCACAATTTTTCACCGATTATACTAATATGATTATTTCTATTTCGGGAATATTTTTTCAGTATGAAGAGTTTTTGGAAACTCTTCTCTGTTATGTAATGATATATTCTCATAACCTGTACCGTTGAACGCGGGTAGACAACTAGATTGTCATCTCCAACCTGTATACTACGATGGTTCATCTCCAATCTGTATATTACGATGATTTATCTTCAACCTGTATACTACGGTGGTTCATCTCCAACCTGTATATTACGATGGTTTCTATTCCATATACAAATGACTAAGTAGACGATGTTCAAATTTCTCTTCATATTTTGCTAGGTGTAAGATTTGATATACCTCATTCAGGGAGACGATGATACATAAGTTATTACCTATATTTTGCAATTTGCACGATTTTATATATTACATTTGTCAAATAATTAATCCAAATAAAATTGTGTAATCAAAGAATCGGAAAATATTCTTTAAAAAATTCAAAAAATATTTATCCTTTTTAAATGTAACATTGGCTGCCCTTACTTTAGAAAGATAAACCTAGTCTCCCTAATAATTTTTATCAAATCGTGCATATAGGCAACTAAAAGTAACGGTTCACCAGCTTTCTTCATCTCTCCCCTTTTGCAGCACTTGTCGTCAATCTTCAATATTTTTTCTAGACATTTTTTCTCTTTTCTTTAAAACTTGTTCCATGATCCTTCAGTACATTCAAACGCTGAGCGCTGAAGATTGTTGGCCTTCTGGATTTTCATCAAGTTCAATGGATTTGCATGAGTTATACCGCGAAATCACTTAACTCTTCAATGAAAGTGCTCCTCATTTCTCTGTTGAGTTTTCTTCATTATTTTTGAGGAGTCCCCACTTCTCAAATCTTTTTTCCACATTAGTTTAATCATTTTGAAAATGCTTTTTAAGGATGCCTCCTTTTTCTTAGAATTTTATGACCATAACATAATTATCAGAACGCGCAAAATTTAAGGATATTATTATGGAATATAATATAAAAAAAATTCCAGAAAATATAAAGTTATTGCACAAAAATGTATACAATATATTTTCTTATTGAAAGGAATACTTTGAAAGGTTAAGGAATTGTAAGTTTAAAACTTAAAAAATAAGGACCACCCTAATCAATATGTTAATCCAATCTCTCATTTTTATACTAATTTGAGGAAAATAATTGTAAAATGCAACATTGAGATTTCGCGTCTCTATCTCTAATATTTTTTTAGTTCTAGTCCCTCCTAAACATTTTTTGTTCTGGGTTTCTCATTTCGTTTACTCCTTGATCGAGCTGCTTTCACATTTAGATTTTTGTCTTCCTTTGTGCAACCAGAGTACTCTAATGAGGAAGTGGAAAAAGAAGTAGAAGCTGTGGAATCTGAGTTTCGACTTCGAAAAAATGGCGAAAATTACATATTTTGTCGTATTTTAAAGGATTTTTACAATGGAAGTGCAGACTTCAAAAAATTCATTCTTGGTAAATTTTTAATAGTTTAACTTCTTTTATACATTCATTTCTCACAATTTTGAAAAAATAAAATGCATCGCTAAAATTAAAGTCAAGCTCCGAGTTATCTCAAAAAATTTTCCAACATATTGGAAAAAGGATAATAGACTCGATTGAAAAATATACTTTTATTTGAATGCACAATTGTTTATGATTAAGTTTGAGGTTGATGTACTATACCGTATATAGACTTTTGCATATAATTTAAGGTCACCATTATTGTAGTTTCTAAAAATGTCGCTTTCCTCGTACTGGAAGAACCATTTTTAGTTTTTTAGTTACATAACCTTTATATTTCGTTCTCAATATATCATAGTTTGAAAACGTATGCCAATCATGTTCAATAGCATCTTTGTATTAATTCAAAAGACAAAATAAAATTATATTGTAAGAACCATAGTGATAACACTATGTAAGACGATTTTTATTCCTGAGAAACAAATGCTATCCCCCAACTTTTTTTGTTGTAAAAGACAAGAGAATGCCCATGACTTCTTTTAAAATGTGCTGTTATGTTTTCAGAATGAATTTTTGATTTAGGAAAAATTTAAATTTCATTATATTTAGACATAAAACAAAAATAAAAATAAGCTATATTTTGAAATTTCTTAGTGCAATTTTCTGCATTTGCTATCATTCAATTGCTGATTACCACTCAAGGAGGTCCCAAGTTAGCCTCCAATCAAATTTGCAAGCATATATTCTCATTTAAATTGTCAATAAAAGCACCAAGAATATGGACCTTTAAGGTCCAGACAGTCTATCAGGCCATATCTCTTCAACAAGTTCATATAATTCTCAGTTTTGTTATTGTCCAGAAAACCTCACTACAAAATCAATAAATTTTATGGCCTTGCTTTTTCTTCTTTTACTTTTCTTTTAAAATATTGGGCCTTTCATTATTTTCCTGACTTGTCCAATGAACACACCTGTTCTCATATGTGCCTCTCCGAGCTTAGGAAGAAGTTCAGAAGTTAATGCAGGAAAAAACCATTTGTTTCATATAATTTAATTAGATAGATCTGGGAAAATATGATTTTAAACTGAAAAATAAGAAATTTTACCTAAAAAATCATTATTCATTTTTGACAATAATGTGATACATTTTTTTTTGTTTTATAAATATCAATTAAAGTTGTATAAAAGTATGAATTTTGATATTGAACCAAATAAAAAAGTGGGCTTTAATGGTTTAATATATAAATTATATTTTCTGGTTATAATTTATTTCTTAAAATTTTTGATGTCCAATATAATAAATGTTTTTATGAAAAAAGGATGGGGAAAGGATACATTCTTATAGAATTCTATAGAATATTTACTGTTCCCTAATACATCATTTTATTTATAGGTAACAGAAAATCTCTCACTCAAATTTCTAAGAATACAGGCATGAGCTTAGGTGAATTTGCGAGAGAATATGGACTAACGCATTATTCATCAAATTTGATGAATTTAGTTGTTTTGAGTCAGGGTATTTGTTTTCATATTTGTATTTAATTTTATGTGATTTGATGATGATGATGATGATGATGATGATGATCATGATGATGATGATGATGTTGATGATGATGATGTTGAGGAAGTTGAAGATGTTGATGATGATGATAATGATGATGTTGATTTAATCATAAGTAATGATGATGATGATGACTTTGTAAACCACTTCACACTTTTACGAATGAATAGGATACACCTTTTTTTTTAGATTCTATCGAAAACTTGACAAATTTTATTGTGCCAAAAATTTCAAAAATTCCAAACAACAAGCTCAACAAAAAAAGAATCACCTCTCCTTTTGGAAAAGGAGATCAAGTAACAATATAAAATGAATAAGATAAGGTTTCAATTACACGCATATTTTTTAGCACTGGATCAAATTTAAACCACATAAAGATACGAATCAGCTCTTTATAATTTTTCAGCTGCCAGATCTGCAAGAGTTTAAACATTTATCTGTAATGTATATTTTTCATTTTAATTAGTTCACTTTTTTACACTTTTTGATTACCCATCTTCATATGTGGATATGAAAAAGAATATCATTTCACAAATTTGAAACTACACCAACAAAGGTAGAAGAATAAGAAGTTTATTTTCAAACAGTGAACATCAGATTAAAAGGAAAATTAGATATCAAAACAGGATGTTATAGTAAGATAAGGATATATAAATTAACTAATAAGTAAAGAGATTGAGTTTGACGGTCCGTATCAAAGCTATGTTTTCCGCTCGAGGATACAAACCTAAAATATGTTCATAACGGAGAGAAGTGTTCAAAACATTTGTAAAGTATTAAAAGGTGCTGATTACAAAAACACGTATAATCCAAAGTAGAAAATAATTATGTACAATAATTGGATGGAAACAAGGTTAATGAAAATATTTATCACAGACAAAACCGTTCAAACGTGTACATTCTAGTTGATCAATTTAACAAACTATTATGTGAATTCCTTGTATAGAAGTTCTAAGAATGTTGGTCTTGTAATTGATGAATATGTTGAAAGCAGAAGCCAACAAACATTTGTGAATTTTATAAGTGATTGTAGCTAATCTTAAATTTTTATTATCTAAAATACTCTCTCATTCACATCGAAGAAAAAAATTTGTCAAATTCGATTCACATTAATAAATTTTTCCTATTGGTATCTGTCATAGTTATGTTAACTTTAAATGTTTGAAAATTTTCATATCACTTTTTTAGTCAATTGATGATTAAAATATTAACTAATAAATAAGATAAAACTTTAAAGATTTTTGATTCACAATGCAGGAGCTTTTTCTTCACGGTGAAGATATTTTTTTGGAAAATTGTATATCTTCGGTGTAGACAAGTTACCTACTTGTTTCTTAAAACTATAAAAGCGCTCAAAGGACTACTACATTGACAATATAAAAGCACTTTATTAAACGAGTTACTATTTCATTTTTCTTATCATCACGCGTTCTCGTTTCAATGTGCTTTTTTATTGTTTTTCAAAAAGTCATTTCAATGTGCTTTTTTATTGATATTGTTAGAGATTAATTAACTAATTTTGTGTTTAACGAAAAATTCAAAAGTTAAAGGAGGTAAAGTTCTTATTTTAACATTGAATTTTAATACTCTTTGTTTACTTCAAAATAAATCAATTTTTCATTTTGATCTAATGTTGCTGTATTTCAATCAGTTGAACATTTGTTTAAAAATTAATATTAATCTTCAATTATTTTGTAAAGGTAAAAGGTACTGTATGGTGTTTTCATCAAAAAAGCAGAATGGTTTCGCTTGTGTAGAACTACGAGGAAAAGAAGCTTGAAGGGGGATCGAACCCAAGACCTTGAGTTATAGAAACCCCATATCTAACTAAACTTACTCACGCCCCCTTTTAGAGAATTATGTTTTTATAATTATTAAATACGATTAAAGTAAATTAGAATGATAAATTTTACACGTTCTACAAGTGAATAGAAATCTCTTCAGCATTTGGAAAGCAAACAATTATGTATTAAATTATTAAAACATGGTATATAATAATTATCGATACTATAGGTCTTTTCTACCTTTTCTTTACAGACTGTAAAGTTTTATTTTTTAACTTCATATTTTGTTGTATTTTGGAATTGGTTGTATTTTGAATAAATGCCTGCTCTTTTCAAAACATATCAACAAAGTTCTCTCATTTACTTTATAAGTGAAAAAGGAAAAACCTATATCTATTTTGCTTCTAGAAAACAAAATATACTTTATATTTCTTAAAGTTGCGTTTGTAAACATTTTAGCCTGCTTTATTGATCCAAAGATGCCTTGAAAGTGGTCATAAGACAGGATTGAAGAGTTACTTGATGAATAAAGGATTAATTACGCAACAAAACATTTTCATCGAAGATTATAAAACGTTTAAAATTTTTGTGATGCACTACTATCTTACAAAATTGGGAAAAGGTACATTTCTTTTCAGATTCTATATAGATTTTTTAATAAGATGTAAAAACTTCAAATTTATAAAAAAATTATAAAAATGTTCCATCACAGTAGAACGTCATTATACCGAAGATTTTATTTTCCCCAATCTCGGAGAAAGGAGATAGTTGACGAAATTTGATTTTGCGAAATCCTTTAATATATCGAAAAAAAATAAATACTATGAATAAATTCAATTATTTAATTTTGGGAGGATATCATAAGTTTTTATTCACATCAACAAAAAATTAACTGATCAAAAATTTATTTTTTTAACTTTGCTGGGACACTTAAAACTAAAGGAAAACATTTATTTTTTTAAACTTTTAAAGTTATTGTTTTTGGTTTTTGTTAAGATGAAGACTTAATTTAAGAAGAAATGTAAATAGCTTTTTTTGAAAAATAATTCTAGAGGTTGAATAAATGATTAATTAGCTAAAATGTTCAATATCATTTGTTCAACTTTATCTACTTTTCTCAAAGATAAGAAGATGTTTACATTTTTTCATTTAATTTTTAAAAATTAAGAAGGACTAGCATGGCAAAAAACCAAAATTTAAATAGAGCAACATCATCTTGGTTTGTAGAAGCCAAGTGTAAGAACATACCTTGAAGTGATCCAAAAATATGTGAAAATAGCATCAGTCAACTTACCTCATTTCAAGGCTCGTACTCATTGGCTAAATTTGTTTTTTAAAGATAAAGTATTTGCTGCAAACGTAAATGTGGCGAATGAAATGGCGCTTCAGCCCAACAAATTGATCCAATGAAACAAATCTAAAATGTTACAAGAGTTGATTTAGGAAATGTATGAAGTTTGATGAAAGTCTTTTGTTTTCTAGAATTATGCCTAACAATATAAAGGAGATAAATTTATTGAAGAGAAATATTCAAATTAAATATTATCAATACATTTATCTTGTAATGGAAAAGGAAGTGATAAAATCAAAGCTTTAGTTATTGAAATGTATGCAAACCATATTTTGTTTTAAAAATATAAAAAGTTTGCCATCTGATTATAAAAACAATTTTAAAGTATCGATGACGCGATTTTTTGAGTAGACTATTAGCTTGAACAAATCAATGAAAATAAAAGGAAAGAAAATTTTATTATAAATTGATAATTGTAAAAAGCCCATGAAAATGTATCTTGTTTGTCAAATATTCAAATTGAATATCTATACCAGCTAATTCATCTTCTCTCTGTGGCACCGTTGAACAGAGCATTATTGATGGTTCAAGACAATATAATGTATAAATTTAGTAACGCATTTTTTAACTAATTATGAAACATCAAAAATAGAGTTCAACTTTCTTGATGTCCTAAGATACAAAGAGTTTGGCGTTTCTAAAATTAGCATCAATATTTAAAGGGGTCTTTTGAATGTAGAAATGACTTTATTTTTAGTATATCCTGTCAAGTTTTGGAAAAGTCAAATCCTCTCTCCCTTTTTCTCTTTATTTTCTAATATATAATCTTTCTTTATAATAATAATTCATATTAAAACAAAATAATTTAATTAAATATCTCATTTTTTGTTTACTGGCATTTTCATTTCAATTGTATTCAAATGGAACTAAGCGTTTTGATTCTGAATTTGAACCTACCTAACATTTCTGCTACGCTATTAACTTCTCGATAAGAAAAAAATTTCTTGCAAAATGATGTAAATACTATTTTTTTATCGAAATAGACATGAAGAATTTCTATAATTGTTTTATAAAGGAAAGGAATCTGATATTTTTAGTGATATTACTGATCTTGGATGGAAGAATAACCCAGAAGAAAGGCATCTTTTCATAGATAGCTCGAAATGTATTTTAAAGGGCGTTTTATCAAACAATGGAAACCAATTTGATTCGTTCCTTTGGCTACTCTACAACTCTTAAAGAAAAATAATGAAGTAAAATTAATTTTGAATAAGATACTTCATTACGAGCAAAATTGCATAATCTGTGTTGATTTAAAAGGAATTAATCTACTAATGGACACAAACCAGCCATACTAAGCAACCAGCTTTCCTTTGAATTTGGGATAGTAGAGATGGAGCTAATCATTAAATTTAAAAAAGTATCAGTTGAGATCAGATGTAACAAGATGGAAAGCTTTGCATGTAATAAAGGAACCGTTTGCCAAGATAAAATAATTTTTCCTCCTTTACTTTATCAATCTCAGATTTAAAACTTTTCATAAAAATGGGGGCTGTTTCAAATGGTATCAGAATAAGATCCCCCGGCGTACAAAACCCCCCTTAGAACAAACACTCCCGAGAACAAAATCCTAAAGAGGACAGAATCCACGTGACAAATTTAAAGTCATCCCTCCATGAAAAAGTAAGCAAAAAGTGACATTAGTTATTTGATTGCTTAAAAAAAATTTATTGGGATTTGGGTGGAAGTAGAGTGATTTCTAGATGTACAAGAATTAGTTGATTAACTCAAAACTACTGATATGTCAGTAATATTCATTTAAGCAAACTAGAACTATATATGCATAGCAAATGTAAAGAAAGAAAAGAGTGCTATAGTATCTTGTTATATTTATCTTTAGAAATATAGAAGTCTTTGAAAATAAAATAAGCAATGCACTAACATCTAAGATTTTTTTATCAATCAAATTACTACCGTGAATTCTTCGGAATACTTTTAAATTTTCACGTTGGGGATTTTTCCTTGCGAAGTTTTGTCTTGTGGAATTTGGTTCTCCAAGGAATTTTGTAGTAATACCGTTTCAAATACATATGTAATGTTTTCTATATTCGACATTTGTTAAACTCAATGCAGGAAATTTTGGTGGGGCACAAATTCCTATACTTTAGAATTTTTTGAAAAAAGTGTTAAAATTGAAGCTTCAACTTGGACAGCTTGATCAGACATTGTGAAAATTTTCCTTGGTAATTACAATGATGAAAACTATAAAAGTGTTGTCGAAAATTTGATTTCATCGTATGCGTGTTCTTGGTGAAAATATTATGATCAGTAAAGTGGATTCATTTGAATTGTTTTCCTGGAACCATGGAGACGTTAGCGATGAACAAGACGGGCGTTTCCATCAGGATATCAAAGAAATAGAAATCCGTTATCAAGGGCGATGGGGTGTTCTGATGATAACTGCGATTTTTGTCATTTATAAGATGAGATATTCCTATTGTTCAGAATTCACATGTACAAAAAACTTAAATGTATTCCTTATGACTCGATTATTTTTGTAATATTAGCTTAATACTTAGTTTTTATATTAAAAACTTTCATATTTTATTTTTAAATATCAGTACTTTTTTAAAATAAACTTTTTATCTAATCACGTTTAGCCAAGAAACTAAATCTGATAAAGAATAACTAAAATTATTTGGGTGCTGAAATAATAAGTAAAAGAATTTCCCTTTGCGAATTTACTGAAATGTTAATGTCTTCAAGTTGCAAACAAAAAATTAACAAATCACTTTAAATGAATTTGAAATTGACAAAAGTCTTTTTATTTAATTTAAAATTTGCCTTTATATTACAATACATTATTTGAATTTAAGATAGCTAAATTTCATTATAGCGAAAAAATAAAACGTCGAGGTAATCTTGTAGTGTTCAATTTTTTAGACCATAGAGAAAAATTGGTAGAAGCATTGTTCCAGTATTTAGCTTTACTTAGAAAACACAGCGTCCCGTATGATTTTTACAAACAAGTTCGAGACAGATTAAACATCGACTACCGTTTCAAATCAAAGAACTTGATCCCATATCTTGAAAAAATAGCTCTAAATATGAAAGTAATTTTTAATGCAAATTTGATAATAATCATTATCTTTTCTTCATCCATATTCTTAGGATTTTTCTATTGAAGATGTTCTCCCCAAGGCATACTTAATCAATGAATACAACGCCACACTCTACCAAAACGTTCTATCTTTCTTAACGCCTGATTACATGAGGTATACTCTTTTAATTAGCTTCTATTCTTTCCTTATATAGTATCTCGAAATTCAAAAGAAAGACTTCCAAAATCTCTGCTAGGCGTTCGATATACTCAAATGCAGAATTGATAAAAATTTAGAATACGTTTGCCTGATTTTATTCAGCGCCAGATCAAACTCATCTTCCTGATTACTAGTGTGATCAAAAGTTGAGCTGAAAAATCATAAAAAAAATTGACCCTTAAACATAACTTTAAAAATTTTAAATCATTTCTAAATAATAATAATAATAATAATATCCTAACAATGACGACTTTTGAGGCGATGTCTTTAAGGTTAGTTATAAAGTATGGAAAAGTCCATAATTTTGCTGCTAAATAGTATGCAGATAATACAAAGCAATAACATTACTGTAATGTTTCCTTTCCTTTCATCTTTCCCGCAATGAAAGAGAAAGAAATACTTAAGGGTTGGGTGCTTTTGCATATTCCATACACATAGGATGATAATTATAACAAAGAGAAGATACACGTTTTCTTTCACTTTTTAGAATAATAGAAGCAACAGATACTTTGGACGAAGGACATTTATTTCGGGAAAAGTGGTTCGAGATCAATTACTCAGTCAAGAAAATTCCTGAAAACATCTTAAAAAAATGGAGAACTTCCTGGAATCCCTTTTTCCGACTTCCCAAAGCATCAAAGTTGATTCCTTCAGACTTTACAATTTTTTCAAAAAAACTACAACCCCATAAAGAGAAGACTCTTGATTACAAAAACGCCGTCCTTTTAAAGAATGACTCTTTCTTCCAAGCTTACTACAAAATAGATCAAATTTTTGAACTTCCTCATGCCTTTCACTATTTGCGATTCATGAATGATAAGTTTTATGAAAGCAAAGAATCTTACTTGGCATATATGTTGTCATTGAAACTTGTTATGGAAGAACTAGATGATTATATCAAAGAAGGAGAAATGGCAGGCATCAATTTCAAATGGAATATTTTATACAATCAATACATCTTTTCGATAAAAGGCTATAACGACAAACAGACTTTATTTTTGGAAACCATTTTGCGAAAAATTAAGGAAGTTCGCTTAAGAAAAAATCGATACGACATCATCAAGAAAGAAGTGGCGAGAAATTTTGAAAACATAGGAAAACTCGAACCCGGAATTCAGGTGAATATATTGTCAGAAGAAATACTCAAAGCGAAGTACTACAATGAAAAACAACTTCTAGAAGCTAGTCGAAGTAAGGATTCTTGCTTCAGTTTTAAATATATCAATAATGTAAATTCAATGACTTGTAAGTTCATCCATAAATAATTCTTATAATTTTTATGCACCCTCAATATAATTTATAACATATTTGTGACTTGTGAAACTAAATTTTTATTTTTTAATTTATTTTTTTAAAAGTTAGTATTATTTTTCATTTTTGTATTATGCAAAATTTACCTTGTTTTATAATTTCCAGTTTTTTAAAATAGAAAGGTTGCCTATAAATCAATTTTTTTCTCATTTTTAATGAAGCTTAGAGAAAGTGTAAAAGAAGTACAAACAAAGTATATAACTAAAAACAATTTCAAATATAAAATTTAATAAAAAATGAGATAAAGTACATTTGTAAAATCATGTATACACAAATTTTTATGTATATAACTAAACTAATAAATAAAAACAAGTCCAATTTTGAATAATATAAAAAAATAATGGTAACTCATCATAAAATAAAAATTATTGTTTTTATTGTGCCTTTTCTTCAATATTTAGATCTTTCCTTCGAGGATGTAGAAAGAGCAAAAGAAGGCCTTTTTCACGTTTCCCGCATCTACGCGTTATCCTTTGGAAATGAAAAAGCTGAACATTTTAAAAGGACTCTGAAAATGATTGAGGCAAATCTCAAGCAGAGTCATTCGGAAGCAAGAAGCAGTGACTTTGGAAAAGTGGTAAAGCTGAGCAAAAGTAAGAAAGGCCTTGTAATCATATTTCTAAATTTTTAACAGGTTTGGGGAGTCATGCGTAAAATATCTGTCTTTGAAAGAAGTGCTCACTCCGATTCCAAATGAACACAATTTAAATATTTAAACCGAATCGTATTTTCTGCCTAAATTAAAAACGGCCACTCTAAACGCTTACAAAATTTAAACTAATTAATTTTTTTTATCATAAATTTTATCAGATACCGACTCTCACTCCTTTCTCTACGCGGAATCCCCAACCGTGATCCTTATTTCCTGTGATGAAAGGAGATTTTGGAGCGAAGAAAATTATCTTTGTTGAATTTTATTATGGAGATTCCCCATCACGATTCCATTTACTTCTTTGATCCTTTAGGGAGCAGTGTTCCATGAAATGGAAATCCCCATCTTTAAATATATAAAGTTAAAATCGAAAAAGAAGCCAAACTATTATTCTTACTTTTGATCCAGGAAAACGAAGATGACATTGATTTTAAACTAGCTTAACATTTCAGGAATTAGTTTATGAAAATAATACGTCTGGTTTTCTTTTTGAATACATTTTCATACAACCTTAAAAAGACGTGTTTTCCTTGTTCGCATATCCAACGAGCACAAGAAACGTGGGTATTTTGAAGTCTCCTGTTTTTCCAAGTAAATAGTTTGCCATTTTAAGATCAACAGATATGTTCGATTTGTCGGCATCATATTTAAGTACCGTAAACATTCGTGTTTAATCAAGGTAAGTTTGTTGGTTTCGCATCAAGTGAAGGTTGAAATACGTTGATTTAAATGTGTAACTGATGAGTATAACAATTAAAAATCTTGTCTTTCCAGTGAATATCCAGACTTTTAAGGTGTTCAAAGAGGGAGATTCTACAATGTGCACGGGAAGGCTTTCCAATCGTTAATACATCTAAATACTAAAGAATGACGACCTCAAGTAACGCTTTGCGGATCTTATTTTTGAAAGTTTTTTTCTATGAAATCTTGAAGTACGTGCAGGAAAAGGAGGTAAAAATGTAGACTTTACGTGCATGTTCTTGTTAATTATATTATAAACTGTTATCATATCATTACGCTTGTATCTATAGGCTAAAGATCGAAGGGATGACTCAAGTAGTCTTTCTTTATAATCTAGATTTTCAAACCTTTTTATTTTCTTTGTTATGAATCTCTGCACTTTTTGCAACTTTTTCATATCCTTTATACGAGTTGAATAAGGTAATACGTTCCCATATTCAAGGTGTGGACGTATTAAAGTTTTATACAAAGGTAGGGCTATTTCACCGTTGAAAACAGAAAAATGTCTGAAGATTTGAAAAAAGACGGAGTAGGCTGGGGTGATTCCTTTCGAAAAATGAGATTCAAAACGCAGATTGATATTAATAATAACGCCAAGGTCGTTAATATGATAAACTCGTTTAATATCATAACCCCCTATGTAATAGGTGAAGTTATTTTTCTTGCCAATTTGGAGGTGACTACATTTGGAAAATTAAGATCCATTTCCCAAGTGGTGCACCAATCATAATAAGCAAAAAGATGAGCTTGCAAAATCTTCTTAGATGTTTCTGTGTATGCACAATAGATTTTGAGATCGTCAGCAAAAAGCAAACTGGAAAAACGTTGGAGGGCAAATCGTTATTTATAAGATAAATAACAAAGGGCCAAGTACACTGCCTTGGATGACACCACATGTTACATCAGATTTACTTGATAGATGACCATTGATAGAGACCTGTTGAATTCTATTTTTCAGGATGCTTTCAATCCATTTCAAAATTCTAGTCTTTATGCCATAGCTTTCTAACTTCTTAAACAAATGATTGTGTGGTACTTTATCGAATGCTTTACTAAAGTCAAAGTATAGAACGTCGAGAGTTGAGTTTTTTTCTAAAATGGTTGAAACATCATTATGAAATTCCATTAATTGTGTTATTGTCGATTTCTTTTTGAAAAATCCATTCTGTTCATTTGCGACGAGACTGTTTCATTCTAGGTGGAAAAGTATATTTTCTGATACAATTGATTCAAGAACTTTACAAAGCACTGAAGTAAAACTTATTGGTCTATCGTTAGATACAATCTTAGGATCAGAACTTTTATAGATTGTTGTCACAAGAGATGTATGCTAAAACGTCAGAAAATTCCTTCAGTATATATGGGTGTAAGTTGTCAATACCTGGCGATTTACTAATATCCAGGGAGTTAAGTTTGTTATAAACGGTTTCTTCGCGGATAATTAAATTATCCATGAGAAATAAATTCTCATATTTAGAGATGTTACTTTGTGATAAACTTGGATTTTTTGTAAAAACAGTGGAAAAGTATTGGTTAAAAATTTCAGCTTTTCCACTACTACTTTGCACTAAATTTTCACCAAAATCTGTTATTGCATTGTGAACTGAACTTTTGTTCTTTAAGGAATTTATGTAGTTCCAGAATCTTTTAGGTATATTCTTTATATCTGTGGAAATATTAACTTCAATAGATCTTTTAGCTTTTCTTGTCACAGATCTCAAATTTTTGGAAGCTTTTATGAATTGATACCATATTTCAAGTATAAGTATAAGTTTTTAGTATAAGCTCTTATCTCCAGGAACATCCCTAGTATGTGTGGATAATCCGCATCGTAACTTTAGAAAGGTTGAGTTTCATCTTCAAAGAGATAAATATAAAAAATTTTATATAATAATATTATAAGTTTAATATAATGAAACTCGGGATAAATCTAAGTCTTAAGGAAAACTTCAGAAAAAAACATCTTGAATATATCTTATTTTATAAAAAAAACCAGAACGAATTTAACGATGAATTACATGGAAAAGATGTCGGCACAGTAAAAACTTAATAAAGGCCTAATAACAGTAATAAATCAAATCAATTCGTTAGTGCTTGAAATATCTGTGTTGAACATTTTCTACAACGAAATATAAATTGAAATGTTTTATTCTTTACATTAATGATATCAAATATTTTTTAGATTTATTTTTTAATTTTTTAGTTTTATACTAAAAATAAAATCACTTCTTTTGTACAAACTCTTTCTTCTTTCTTTTCTCTTTCTTCTTTTCTACTTTCACTTTTAATACTCATGTGAAGACTCTCTATACGGATAACTTTGATACTAAAGCTGATTCAACTACTTGGGCAGCACAATATTGTTGCATTAATTTTGTTTCTAGATTGATAAAATGGAAGAAAACTAGCTACCCAATGCAATTTGGTATTCCAATGATTTGGAGGGAACCAAGAAATAACATCAATGATTGTTATTTTTGCTGGACAGATATTACTCTGACCGGTATTCGAACTAAAAAAAATATATCCTAATATGGAATCAGCTTCTCGCCCTATTAAACATTCACTTTCAATTCCAATACCACAAAAACCATCCTTGATCAAAATTACAGAAGGTCTTTCAAACGATGTAGAAGAAAATGATATTGTAGAAACGGACTCTGAATACATAACACAAGATTTTTAATTGAATTGAAAACCACATTTTTTTACACAAAATGCTTTAAGTGATTTAATAAGAGAATTGATCCTAAATAAAGAACAAAGCAAAATTTTTATTTCACGATTGAAAGAGAGAAGCTTGCTGTTTGCAAAATTTTTTGAAAATTGCTTTTTGTAATGATATTAAAAATCATTTTCCTTATTTTGAATTGATTCATAACTCTTCAGAATGGCGTCTTTTCATTAATGCATCAAAGTATAGATACACATTGAAAACCGATAATCTTCTGTCCCTGTTTACTTACTCAACAGAAACAACAATTTGAAAAATTTTTTAGATGCTCTTAATTACAACAAATTTCAGTGAGTAATATGTGCTGATTTAAAAGTTATTTCTGTTTTAACTTTTTACCAACTGGTTATACAAAGTTTTGCTCTTTCTTATGTTTTTGAGACTCTCGAGCAAGAGATTCAAAGTAAAAAACATGGCCAGAACGTAATGAATGTGTAATAAGAGCACACAATATTTTAAATACTCGATTGGTTCCAGTAAATCAAATTATTTACCCCACTTCACATTAAATTGCGACTAATGAAGCAATTTGTTGAAGCATTTGACAAAAATTCTAAAGCTATTGACTTTTTGAAAAAAAAAACCTAAATTGACCCCTGCTAAAGTTACAGTAGGCATATTTATTGATCCCCAAATAAAGCAAGTATTGAAAGATTAAACCTTTGAAACCATTTTAAATTAAAGAGAAAAACAGCTTTGTGTGCTTACAGAGATCTTGTCAATGCTTTTTATGAAAAAATAAAGCTTCAAATTTTGATGATTTAGTGAAAAGTCTTTTGATAAGAGAAAAAGGGTGCAAAATGTCTCTCAAAATTTATTTCTTGACTCTCAACGTGATTTTTTCCTAACATGACAGATATGTCCTATGAACATGGAAAACCTTTTCATCAACAGATTAAAATAATGGAAGAAAGATATAAACGGAAACTTCCTTCATCTTTACTTGCTGACTACTGCTGGTCGCTATCACTGGATTGCAAGATTTCTCACAAAAAACTGCTACAAACAATCATTATGTCAAATTCATTAATATCTTATCTTACATTAACAAATTTTTTTTTAATATTTCATAGCTGATTAAAGTATTCTATATTTTGATAATATTCCAGGTTAAAATTTTGATTTACATAATAACTACCCATTGAAAGCGAATATTTAGAAATTTTTAAGGTAAAATTTACATATTGTACAACAAATTTAGCATGTAAAAAATGTTGACAAATTTTGTTGGACAGTGGGAAACTGACCCATGAAAGAAAAAGTGTTGGCTTCCCTGTTTTAAGGGATGGTCATCTTCTCATAGTACGAGCTTAGACACTGATCCATACAAGATCAGATTATCCAAAATTTCCTTTTTAGGTGCAAGCAAAGCATCTGTCAGTGATGAATAGATATTTCTTTGTATTTAGACAGTATGAGTGAATTCACGAAAATTAACAAAGAGGAGGCGAGCAGTGCGATCCTAATTCTTTTCCAAATCGGAGCTTATGAACATCGCAAATTGGCTCTAATGAAACTTCTCTACCACTTCGTAGAGAAAGACTACTTCCATGAATTGAGAACAGTACAACAACTGGGTATATCTTGCATTTTTATTCATTCTTCGAAGGTGTGATAGAAAATTTCAAGGAGGGTACTGCAAAAAAACAGCTTTTTTCCCGGTTTTTTTCTAAATCCTCCTAAAGTTTTCAAAATCTTTAACACTATTTTTTATTTTACCCGCAACTCTCAGATATGTCCTAATTTCAAGCGTTTAAAAAATAAAACATGTTTGCAATTTATTATTAATTTTTCGATGCACTTTTTCGAAAGGATTTTTTCTTCAAATAAGAACGGGTTTTTCTAATTTGCGATCAGCACATTTGGGAATCGATTAAAAAAGTATCAATTCCAGTTTCTTGATACAATTGAGACAAAATTATTTTCCACAATATATTTTTTGTGTATTTAAAAATATCTAATTATAAGGCTTCTTAATTAATGACTTTTGTTGACTCTAGAAAGACTCAAAAATTTTACATTACTCAATTTCCAAATGTTTAAAAAAATTATTATTAAAAAATCTTTTTGTATATGAATTATTGTGGATGAATTTAGACTGGATTGTTGTAAAACCAATTTTGTAACGAACAGAGAGTCCATCCAATTTTGTTTATCAAAATTTATAAAATAAAGTTTGAATCCTCCTTCATGGTCAGCAATGTTAAATAGCTGAAATAATAATAATGATTCGGAATAATATTAATTGGGTTTTCGTCTCACGCTTTTATACACAACAACAAAAAAGTAATGATGTTCATTTCTTTTAGGTTATAAACTGTATATGGAAGTAAAGACGATTGGAAATGTGTTGTATATTGGCTTTTTTATCCAAACTGAAGTAGATGTAATTACTGTGGAGAGAGCCATTTTGCAATTTGTTTCGGAAATAAAGGTAGAAATACAATTTTTTTTACATCAAAGTATTTTTTTGAATATTGCAATTAAAATCTAAGTACTTTTCTTGTTTGAGCAGCATGCAATGTTCAAAAAATTGCCTTCAAAACCATCATCTTAATAACAACAGCTGTTTATAATTTAAATCTTTAAATTTTCAAAACACCCTAGCAAGCAAGATCAGGGAACACGTGTTTAAGAAAACCTGTTTCGATATATAACAAAAATATTTTAAATCCATATTATAAAAGCGAATATTCGTATTTTGGAACATAAGTAATTTCATCTTCGTCTGCTTTTTTCAATGACTTTGAATATAAATCGTCTGCGTTTTTTTAGATATCGTCTGCTTTGCTTGGCCTTAAATGGGTTAATATCAAAATACTCCGAAAAACAACCAAATATACGGAAAAGAATTTTAACTTTTTATTTTAAAAATGTCAACATAAAATTTTAACTATTGTGAATTTTTTTTAATTTATTTTTTTTCAGAAATTTGACATTTTTCATTAAAAATTTTTTTGATTCGGAATTAGAAATTTATGAAAAATTTTAGATTTGGTTTGTTTTTTTTGCTTTTATTGATTTTTACATCATTTATGTGTCAAAATTTTTAAATTTATTAATTTAACTCAAAACTTTATGCAAAATTTTTTTAAAAAATTTGAAATAAGGTAATCTTAAAAAAGCTCTTTTCATACATTTTTGATTTTGAGACATGTTTCAAAAATGATCAAAAAAAATTTATAAGCATTTGAACAACACTATACTTTTTCATGTACAAGAATATAATTTTACGTAAAAAACATTCGTCTTGTAATTTAGTTTAAATCTTTAAACTTACTTTATTTATCACGCTATATTTCAATTTGGAAAAATGGAGAACAATAACAGATTGGTAATTTGAGTTTATAATGCTAAAATTGAAATATTTTCAAGTTTAACCTTCAATTTTATTTACAGGTCAAAATAGCGAACCTATCAAGTGAAGACTATGCCAAGCTCAAAGAAAATGTAATCCAATTATACTCAGGAAATTTTGATAGTGCTGATCATGAATCAAACTTCCTACAATATTGTTTAACTCAAAGGAATATTGATTTCGGAATAAGTAAACTTTTGAATTATTCAATGCCTCCTTCTATAATCCTGAACGGACGGGTTTAACATATTTTCCTTATCTTAATCAAAATTGTGTAAGTAGTAGGTCTGGAGTAGTAGAATAAAATTAATTTGGCATTATAAAGTCCCCTGTAATCTACTCTAACTTTCATCTTGGGCGCCTCATTCTCTCAAAGGATTTTGTATCATATAGTTACCAGTGAAAGAAATTTTAGCTTAGTTTTCAAATATTAAATGGGTGATATGCACCCTTCAGACGTTCTTCTGAAGACAACATTTTATTGATAGAGAATGAAATAAGCGATATTATTTAAAAAATTAATTTTGCATCTTTGTATTTTATTTCAATTACTGCGGATAAAAATAAATAACTTCAACTTTGCATATTTAAACAAGAGTGCATTATTTTTTAACAAAAAATTCCAAGTAATATTGCATAATAAGTAAATTATGAATCTAGAATATCTTAATGATTGGATAAAATTTTGTCTTTAAAACAGTAGCTGTCTTGACAAACGTTATAATTAGAGCACGGGGAAGTCAATAAAGTCAATTTCTATAAAATTAATCTCTAACCTTTGGAAAAGTCGAAACAAAGATTTAGAACTTTATAAAGTGTGAATCAAACAAAAATATAAAGTCAATAAAGTCAATTTTTCAAATTTAGATCAATAAAGTCAATTTGCAATAGTTTTTATTGAAAAATATTCAAAATACCCTGGCACTGATTAGAACTTTGATACCTTAAATTCAAAAACTTATAAAGAAGACAAAGTTTAAATGAATAGTTTAATAAAATATGCAAGAGTAGAACTTCACTCACAATACACATAAATATATGAATATGTTGATAACGGTTTTATATTAGTACTGAATGAGTAAGAGAGTCGCCAGATTTGTAGAACATGTTATAAAAGTAAGTTAAAACAAGACGAAAAAGTGATAAATTTCATGAATTAATTATAAGTTTTGGAACGATCATTTTTGCCAAAGTCATGTAAAACTTTTTGAACAAAAGTGGGTTTATTGCGCGTCTTTGTTTGATCGCATTTGTGTGCGTGTGGTGTATACAGTCGTGGCATAGAAACTTTTTTCCATCAAACGCGTACTTACTTGTGAATGAGGCAAAAAATAGCCAAGCTCAAAGAGAGAGGGTAAACAACTCTTATCCAAGAACTCACGCTTGCGGCATAAGTGTTCTTTTTACAAAGAATTTGCGTGCCGAGATTTGTGGAATCAATCGTCACATCATTGTGAGTGAGAAGAGTGACCGAGAAACGGAGGAAGAGAGGCCAGCTAGAGAGAGAAAGTTGCTCACGCATAATGCATGAAAACTTACTTCAGAGATTTTCAGAGCTTAGATTTTCGGCCACGTGACTAGAGCTCATTTGTTTGACATGTTTTATCTTATATGCGTGATGTGACTGAAAAAATGAGAAGCATAGAGGAAGTGAACATTTGACGCATTTCTGTATTGACACCTTTTGTTATTTCAATTTTAAAGTCGCATAGAATTCTTGTTTTTTAAAAATACTTATTTTTTCCCTTGCCTTTAAGCATTATGCCAAAAACTGTGAAGTCTTCTTCACAAAAAGTTTAAAAAAAATCATATTTAAACTTCCCGGAGAGTTGACTTCAACTCCTAAAAATGAACTCAAATGTAAACTTTGAAATTGCATTGTTAAGCACCGCAAATATTTTTTGTTGAAAGTCATAGAAAGACTGAAAAACATTCAACTAAAAAGAATCGATTTGTTCAAATATATGGGGTACACTTGTTCAAATGCAGATTCTGATCGATATTACATTACCTTTTTGTTTCATGTTTTTTGCTTAGCTCATTTACTGCATAACTGTTGCTTGAATGTGAGATCAAAACTTGAAAGTGTAGATTATTTGGTAGCTAGTATCAAAATGTTGATAGTTAAGAACAAACAGAGACCAAAGATTTTCAACCAAATAAGCTTACCACATAACCCCAGTGTAACTATAGATGGGCATCCTGGTTAAAGTCAGCGTTTTGGTTGTCGAAAAGTTTGTTGAAGTCAAAAGAATTGTGTTGGACTTCTCTGATACTGGACTTATTATCGATAGAGCAAAAAAGAGACATTGTTGTTTCTTCATAACCGGACGATTTGAAAGAAATTTTGAAGTACAAACCTTTACTGGATTTGGTTTAAAAATGCAAAGATGAAGGTTAGTGTATTCAAATGAAGATTTATAAAAAAACTGAACTTACCAAAAGATGTTTGTGATTTAAATATATACATTCAGAAAAGATTAGAAGATAGGACGTCGAGAAAATTATGAAGAGAACAAAATCTGTTGTTAGCCCTTTCCTAAACTGTTAACTTGAAAATGGACAAGCCACATCAATAAAAGTAGAAAGAATTTTTTTTATGTTCACAACATATTAGTAAAAATCGCAACTTAATGTTTGTAAATACCTACTTATGAATTATAATTATGATATTTTACATGATATCAGGTGATCTTCGTAAAATAAAGTTTTTATTTTGTTAGATAAGCGTTTATAAAGTCTTTTTTTTTGTTTTTTAAGTTAATAAAGTCAATATTATAAGGTCAATTTTTTCAACTTTTTTGGGTCAATATTTTACGCGCTATAGTTATAATTTAACATTTAGAAAGAAAGTGTAGCCGAATTTTATTTTTTTTAACAGATAAATATGTAATTTATGAATTTTTTGAAATTTATTAACCATCTTAACAAAAAAGGCTAAATTAGATGGCCCGAACAAATTCCCGTATGTCTATGAATTTAAAAGACGCAGTACGACTAGAGAGCCGGAGATTGTCTCACATTCCAGGCATCTGCTCTAGGATAAATCCTTAAACTTGTCTCACGGTTTTATTTGGTATGATTACAATATCAGTTTCTCAAAATCAACTTTTCCATTATAAAATTTGTGGTGTCAGAAATTTTTGGCTCAATGATAAAGTAATGTCAAATATAGTCATTAAATGTTCTATCAAAGTTTTATTTTAGGAAAGAAAATCACAGATATGTGCAAAGAGTTGAAGAAAGAGGACTTAGAAGATTTCTATAACGTATACAATTTATTTTCTAATTTATAAAATGATGATGATGATGAAGTTGATGACGAATAGAATGATGATGATGATGAATAGGATGATGATGATGAAGGTGATGATGATGATGATGATGATGATGATGATGATGATGATGATGATGATGATGATGATGATGATGAAGGTGATAATGATGATGATGATGAAGGTGATAATGATGATGAATAGGATGATGATGATGAATAGGATGATGATAATGAAGGTGATAATGATGATGAATAGGATGATGATGATGAAGGTGATAATGATGATGAATAGGATGATGATGATAAAGGTGATAATGATGATGAATAGGATGATGATGATGATGAAGGTGATAATGATAATGATGAAGGTGATGATGATGATGATGATGATGATGATGATGATGTTGATGATGACGGCGATGATGATGATGATGATGGTGACGTCGATGATGATGATAATGATGTGGGGTTTATAAAACGAATGATGATGATATATATGATGTAAAATATATATTAGGAATATCTTTCTGAATCTTCCAGTACTAAGAGTATCCTTAAAATTTGTTTTGTTGGAAAAAATGGATTCAACATAACGAAAGAAAGAAAAGATGAAATCATTGATTCTACAAATGTAAGTTTTCTTTACACATTGCAACAAATTTTTATAACACATTCAAAATTTTAGATTTTTTTATATTTCATTTAATAAAGAAAAAATTCCAATTTTCAAAATAATTAATTTTTGTTTTTTAGGTTGCAAAGATTAAAATTAATGATATTGCAAAATTCAAAGACGATTCCAAAGACTTTTATGACTGAAATCTTTTTTAAAAATTGTTATTTTGTTATTTTTACATTTTGCAAATTTTTTTTGTATTTTTTCAATTTTTCTAAATAAATTTTTTTAGATCTTTTACCAATACAGTTTCTATGCTAAAAATCGCAATAGATTTCTATAATATCTTAAGTTCAATAAAATATGCTTTTATTTTCAAATAGGATGCGTTAATTCTACCACGTGTATTCAATTATCATGAACAAGTTGTAATGTTTTATTTCAAAACATCCTTGCTGAAAATAATTCAAAAATAGAATTCGGTTAATTTTGGAATAACTGGACCTGGCTATGAATCCAAGTTGACCATACAGAGTGGAGCGAGATCCAGAAATACTAGAAATTTTAATGGCTCCGTCTCCTAACCATTTTCTAATCTATATTTGGCATCTCTCACTATTAAATCTTCTATAAACGTAGCAACAATGGTAACTTACTAGCAAACAGCATAAAATGTGAAAAGCATTAGAACTTATAAAATCCTGGGCTTGTGCATTTGTAAAATTTGTCTTTTTAGGATGTGGTAAAGGAAAAACAGACTCGGGTTCTTTAGAAGAAGAACTAGCAGACTTTAACCAAAGTAGCACACTATTGATGTAATTTAATTATCTCATCTTAAAAAAACTAAAATGAACAATTACTTATTTGAATTTATAATAAATACTGATAAATAAAAGGACCAAAGATTGAAATCTAGTTTTTAAATTAAAAAAAAATTCAATTAAAAAGTATAGCAAAGTATAAGAATTTATCATTTACCAATGAGCAGCTTAACAATTGAAGGTCAGGGGTTCGATCCCCAAGGCTTCCAACTCTAAAAACAAATTCACAAAAACTGTGATTAACCATCTTAAGCATAATGCGAGCATATAGCCTACGGATGAAAGTGTTTTGATATCTCCAACCAACCATTTACCAATATAAAGTATTTGAATTTTTCAAAATACTAATATTTAAGGACATTTTAAGTTTAATATCTTATTTTTATTAAAAAGTATTTTTGTATTATTGCCTGAATACATAATTAATGGAATATTTTGAAAAGTACTCAAAGTAAAACTTACAATGAATACTAATAAAGGAGGGTAAGAAAACAATATAAGTAACCAATCTCGTGAAAAATAATTACTAATTTAGAAAACTAAATAATTGACTATACAAATTGCTGGAATTGACTGTACAACAGAACGCAGCTAGCTGTTGCATTGTCGCGCCTTGAACCACTGCATTAGATAAAAACTCATCACATTATTTCTGGAAATATCTTTTCCGTCTCTGGCGCCATTGTTTTGAATCTGCTGGCTTCGGCCAAATAGCGTATTAATTTATTTGGTATGACCGTTACCATGAAACATCAGCCCAAATGTAGTTTCACAAATTTCTTGTTCTAATTATTATTTGATACAAAGCATTGCGTTTTAAAATGAAACAAAAGTTGCAGCGAATATAAAACGAAGTTTAAAATTAAGATCACAAATAAGTAAATTAAAATAAAATTAAATTGTTTTACCTCTACCAAAACTTCTCTCATTGAGGCTCGCAGATCAGAATGAACACTACGAAGAGGAGAAAACAATCATTTCAGACGATTAACTTGAGTTGGGGCAACGCATTTTTTACATATGCCAGATTTCAAACTATTTCAGGTTAATGAGTTTTAGCCTCAAAGACATTCAACTTAGATGACCCATCTATTTTCTCTATTTCATTCAGAGACTAGAAGTCGCGTTTAAATTAAGAAAGCGGGGATGCTTTTGGTTTAGAATTTCAACGCTCTATCCCTATTCGGAGGCGCTAGGTTTCAATATCAAGGTGTTTCTTAAAATCTCGTATTTCGTTTTTAGTTTGTTAATTGGATTTTTGTAAATTCATTATTCTTTTATTATCGCTTTTTTGTTGCATTAGTGGATTTGGCTGTTTCAATGTTAGTTATAATTTGTTATTTATTTAGTTAAATGGTTGATGAACAAGTAACTTTTCACATGTTATGCTGTTTGATTGTTAGTTACCATTGTTGCTATAAAAAATATGGTGTTGGTAATTTTAAATTGGACGATTCATACGCAAGACTAAATTCAACTTTAAATACATATTGTCTTCAACTCACTACCAGAAGAAAGTTACAAAGTGTGGAGTTTATTTACCTAAGAAGAAGAAGAAGAAGATTTATTAATTGATCAAATAAAATTGGAATACATGCCTAGACACATAAAGAAGAATTAAATAAAAAATTTTAAAACGAAAAAGACATGCCATATTTATAGTTGGGAAGAATTCAAAAGACCAGCAAGCCGCTGTGGTATGAATAAAACCCATATTACATCAATGAAAAAGAAATACATCATCATATAGGAAATTGATAAGATAAATATGAAGTAAAAATAATCACATTAGCTGGAATAAAATAAAGATAGTATGCAGTGCGCATGATTAGAATGAGTGGCTGTTAATACATTGTTATGGTTGTTACACACAAAGCAATTAATAGAATGACAAGTTGAACTATATTCATCTAAAAGAAGTTTTTTTATTATATTTTTACAAGTGCTTATTTTAGAAAGAATACATTGCGAGTTAAACATAAAAAAGTTAAAGTTATGAGACATTTTATATTTTAAAGATTGTTTAGATAATTTTTTACAATAAGATGGAAGTGATAAATTGGATTTATTTCGTAGATTATATTGATGGTTCATGTAGTTAAATACAATAAACTCATTAAATATGTTAGGTAGAAATCCATTTAAAAGTTTCTAGGTCAGCATTGATAGATTAAACACATACAAGTCATTAACCTTTAGTAAGTTCTCTCTAAAAAATAAGGGGGTAGTATGAGATAAGTAATGACTTCCAGTTATATAGCGTATAATTCGTTTTTGTGTTTTTATCAATAGCTCAAGTTTTTGATGACCCCATAGAACTATGCAGTAATTAAGATAAGGGAGAAAAAAGGAGTTTGTACAATAATAATTTGATTTTGGTCGGGAACAAAAACTTATTGTGTTTTAGAATGCCTAATTTACTACACAGAATAGAATTGACACAAGAGATATGTTGTTTCCACTTCAATTTGCAGTCGATGATGACACCAAGTAATTTATAATTTCCAACAACTTCGAACTTGAAATTCTCAGTTGGAATTTTTCTATTCATACTACCAAAGGCCATGAGATTTAGATGGCTTTACACTTAGATACATTTATATGCATGCAATTTTGAGTACACCATTCAAAGATTGGCCTAAGATAATCGTTGAAAAAGACAATACTTTTGGGTGGATTTGCCATAGAAAAATTGGGGTAATTGTGGGTTATTGGCTGTGTCTGTGGTTGATATAGGGCTTTAATGTCGTGATGCAGTATTCTTCTTTGTGTTGTTGTTGGAGGTAGCTTGAGGCCTAATTAATTACTTCCATGGAGAGTGAGGCTTGTCCATTTGGTTTACCTTTATGGATTATAAGATATGGTAGCTTATTTCCTTCTCAGCACTTTTAAGTTTGGCATCTCTGATGTGTTCCTTAAAGCGGGATAGGGAGGTCTATTGGTTTCTCTAATATAGATACTATTGCACAGGAGGCATTTTACCTTATAAATGATGTTGGTGTGGTTGAATTTGTTGTTTCAATTTGATGTGTAGTGGATATGGTTTAGGTTTATTGGAAAAAATAGGTTTTTATTTTTTGACGGCTTTTTTGGATATTTGTAATAGGATTATTATGTTTCTTGATGATCATTTCTATTTTTGCATAGGGCGTTTTGGATAGGAGGTAGTATTAGAGGAGTACGAGTAGAAGAAAAATATATTTCATCGAGGAATAGATATTTTATAGAACAGATAGGTACGGGAGGCTGAGAATTCGGAGTGCCATTTATTCAGGATATGGGGGGAGGGGGAGTATCCGTTTTGGTATAAAATTGAATTAAGGTTTTCATTATCACTGTGAAGTAAGACTTTGATATTGTTGATTTTGCATATTCTTGGGATATGGCCAAGGTAGGTGGCTTTTTTGATGTGCATAGAGTGGGCAGAGTTGTAATTAAGAAAAATGGATTTTTTGGTTGGTTTTATGTGAAGTGAAGAAATTAAATGATTGTTTACTATTTGGATCTGGATGTCTAAGTAATTAAGTTCTGTTTCGTTGGTGAACTTGATATGTTGATCATGGTTGTTGGCGAATTCGTTAAGGTTATTAGAGGTGTTTCATAGAAAGAAAATGTCGTCGACATATCTGTGCCAGGTTTCATGGGGGAAATTAGGGTGCTAGGAGAATTTTATTTCTAAGGAGTGTAAGTAAATATTGGATAAAATAGATGAAAGTTTACATCCCATGGGCAAGCCTTTAATTTGTTTGTAAAGGGTTAGGTCATGGAATATGAGGTCATTGTGTAGGACATGAGTGCGGGATTCCTTTAAAAGATCGATGTTGTCGGTATCAAAAGGTTGTTCTTCATTAAAACCCTTTAAGAATATCAGGTTTCCAAATATATAAATAGTTTTATCATTTCTTGTACCACTCAAGTGAGTGTTGAAAGAACTTTTTCTGATAAAGGACAAAATAGTTGAGAGCGCTCTTTTTTTATTACGATGTAATAATTGAATTTTTAATAAACTTTTCCAAATTATTCCATTTTATATAAAATTTTTATTTCATTACATATCAAATTTGATGTTTTTTGAATTTTGCTTAACAAACTATGTTAAATCAAATAAAGTGATCAAAACGAGTAATATAAAAATATTGAAAATAAAAAACTTCTATAAATATGCATTTATTGAACTAAAGAATATTTAAAACGTTTATTTTCAAGGTAAATAACCTCGAAAGAATCTTTTTCCTCATGTTCCATTACGTTTTTTGCTTCAAACTTTTTTTTTTAATTTTGATACGTTTTATAAATATCGAGTTTTATTTTCTGATACGATTTTACGGTACATAAATGTGAAGTAAAAATTATGAAATTTCTTCTCGACCGTAACGTAGGCCATCACTTCTATCAAGGCCACACTAATTCTTGATCAATTATCCCATGCATAGTAAACTTATGTGATATAGTGAATTTAAATGTATAGTGATTTTGAAAAAATTTAGTTCCATCAATACACCAAACATTTTGCAAAAATGAAAATTTGTTTGTTTTTAAATGAGAGAAAAAAATAGTTTTAAATCGGTAAAATTTTATATCAATGAATACTGTCAGACTCGCGTTAAAAAAATTTTCAACAAAGGTCACTTTTAATCTTTATCAGTACGTTTGTTACATTTTGTAACATTTGAAAATTTAATTTTTTCAAGTCAAGAAATTTTTTTTCAATAGCTATTTGGGAATTAATATTTTGACTAGCTATTCAGTTTAAAAACAAAAATATTCTATTTGTTTAATATTTGAGCAGAGATATTTTTTATAATGTTCGATTGTTAAATTTTGTAAGTTACACTGTACATAATTAAATAATTTTTGTTAAGAAAATTTCTTGATTATTATAATAAAAATATATTATCGAAACAAAATGTTTCAGATGTTAAAAATGTACTTGATACGTTGGCTTTTGCTGCTTATAAAAACTTGAAAATATCAAATAAAGTGCTGATAAACTATCTAATTTTTTATGCTTCCTATTATTCTGTGAACAGACAGTTTCATTTTAAATAGTGAAAATTGCTTTATTAGTTTATTTTGTCTCCTTTCTCTCTTATGTTAATTATGTAGCAAATTTTTGAATTTTTAGTAAAGGTACCGTGAGTGTGTTTTCATTGATAAGGCACTGATGTACCGCTTATATGTCAAACTATGAACAAATTAGTATCGATGAGGAATCGAACCCAAATGCTTCCGTGCTGAGTCCATCTTCTCAACCAACCTGCCATGCCACCATATAAATAAACCCCACCCATAGGGTATGCTGTAGTGGTAGGGTGACCAACTTTTGAAATTTTTAAAGGAGGACAAAAAAAATTTAAACTTGTTCACTAAATTTACACATTACTTTTTTCGTTCTCATAAACAATCTGTATCGGATTTACACCACAATGAAAAAAGTTATCGTCAATGGTTAATGACCGTTTTTATGAAAAAAACCTATCATACTTATGGATGTATATTTTGTCATCTAAAAAAATTTTTTATTCACCTGTTAAATTTATTTATTGAACGAATATTTATCAAAACTAAGAATTTTTTTTGACAATAGAAGTATTTTCTGAAATTAATTCAGAAACATATTGACAAGAAACATTCTTCATGTTAAATTTAATCATAATTGCTGCAGATAGAGTTTCAATACTAAGTCTAGATTTTTCACAAGTCCAAAAATCATTCATAATAGAAAACACTCTTTCAACAGAAGCATTTGTACCAGGACAACTCAACACAAAGTAAATAATTTTCAACAAATTATTGTACGGAGTAAAGTTTTCTTCAAAGTTTTTAAAAATTTCAATCCATTTCTGATCGATGTTAAAGCTTTGACTTTCCCATTGACGAATTTTATTGGAACTAAGATATCTGTTTACTCTTCTTATTTCTTCAAACAAATAATTGTCATCAATTTCTATACTTGGAACTAAATTTATCAAAAAAGAAACACAGCTCTCAACATCTTTCCATTCAATGGTTGAGCAGTTTAAAAAACACCATTCAAAAAAGTTGTTACTCGCAAAATTGCTTTCAGACCATTCTTCAACGTACTTAAAATAGATTTCGTAAAATGATTCCGCAAAATTACTAAATTTTGCAAGTATTCCTGGATTGCTTTCTTCTATATTTTCCAATCTTTTTTTAGTTTCCCTAGGTAAAAATTTCTCCTTATATCTTGCTTTGTACTGCTCAACAAACTCATGTAGAATAGTTTCAATTTGCACAGCTTATAAACTTTCATTTTCAATTTTTTGAAGGGTTTTATGAAAAATGGACGCTTGACTATGAACAAAGAGTAGTATGGTTCAGAAAAATCAGACTTGAAAAAAGTTTCCAAAAGTTTTGGGCACTTATCAGTACTCAAAAAATAAGATCGAAGAGGACTGAACAAATAAATTATTCTTTCTAAAGCAGGCATCAAAGCTAGCCATCTTGTTTTACAATACCCTAATATTTTTTTATATTGAACATCTGCTTGTTCACAGAATACTTTCAAGGCTTCTACTCTCACCGTAAACCTACTGAAGTATAAATATATTGTTGTAATTATAAGTTCAACATCAAAAGGCATTGTGAAACTAGCTGTATTAATTGCGTTAGATAGGATATGAGCATTACAACCTATACCTAAAATTTTTTTGTTCAGAAGTGTCTGAAGTTTAGCCAGCACATTATTTTTTCCTTTCCGATTTTTTCCTCCAAAGTTTGTGTTTGTGTTATCAGCAGAAAGTGCTATAACTTTATCACTCAAATTATATTTTTTGATTGTGTTGAACAAATGATTTGACAATAAATCCGCCGTTTCACTTGAAATTGAGCTCAGTTTCAATATCTTGATTTTTACTCCATCTATTTTGTCAAAATACCTGACCAAAACGGGATAGTTTGATTTCATTATGATTTGATGCGTCTGAAAGAAAATGTGTATTCTCCAAATCTTCTTTGAGCACATCGTTACAATATTCGCGAAAAACTGATTTCATTATTGATTCACACTTTTTTCTTGCGCAGGAAAATTTGTTATCGATGAACTTTTTTAATAGTTTATTTGTGCAGTCCATACTCCGGAAACTTTGGTTATGCACTATTGTATGAAAGGCAAAAGTTCCCTCAATAACAGCGAGTTGCTTTTGATCTCTTGAAAACTTATCAGACTTGAAAAATTCGGTGACTTTGTTTGATCATGCAGTCGACACAATAAAACTTTTGTTTTTTAGTTGCTAAATGCTTTGTAATAGATTTCCCACCTATAGATACTGAGAATTCACCTTTACAAATTATACATTCAACAATAGATTTGTCTTTTTGCTTCAAAAAAGGAAATTCTTTTTGAGTTTTTCATTAAAACAACACTTTCGTTTATTGGAACATTCCATGCTATCTTTTTTAGAAAATCCAAATAAAGTTTAACTAAAAAATTAAAGAAAATGATTCATTTAAATTATAAATTATACACATTTAAAAATAATAAAAAATCTTTGATTTTTTCGATATAATATTTATAAAATAAATGATAATAAAGGTTAAAGGTGGTATGGAATTTTCATTGATAAGACGCAGAAGCATCGCTCACATCAAGCTATGAGTTTTTGGAAAAGGCTGGACTTAAACCTGGATTAACCATTTTCATGTCCGGCGCTCAAATCAAACACCCACGCAACCAGATATAACCAGAAGATAAAATATAAAAAAAAACTTTACAGCGGTACAATCATTTTTACAAAACGTGTTATCTAAAAAATTTTAATTTTATACAAGTATTTATGTTTTGACACATAAAATAAACTTAGTTAGCTAGAATCTTTGAACTATCCCGTTTTTGTTTTCAAATGAACAAAAAACAGGCTTCAAATTTTAAATAGAAACCGCTTAATTTATCTCAAAAATAATAAAAATATATAACATTTCAAAATTTCAACTACCTAAAGATAAAATTATTATGCTAAGATAAAAAAATATGGTTTTTTTATTATCAGAAAGAAAAAAAACTAGAGCGGAATAAAATTAAAAATCAAAAAAAAAAAGTAAAATTAATTTGTTGACACCAAATAAAATCAAAAAAACCGAAAAAAGTTGACTGCCTCAAAAAAACCTGGCACACCTGCTAGTAATTGAACAAATAAATTCTGTATTAGTGGAGATGATATAGAGATATAAAAATAAATTAAAAAAACAATCTTTTCCTAAATTCTATTATCTAAATTAAACTTTTAGTTTCGTAAGAAAAACAGATTTCAAATTAATGTTTTCTGTGGAAATAAGTATGCCAAGGTTTTAAAAAGGAGAGACAAAAACCTTTATTTCAAAAAGGAGGACACTAAAAGGACAAGTATGAAAGGAGAACAAGACACAAAAAAGTTGGACTGTCCTTCCAGAAGGAGGACGGTTGGTCACCCTAGACAGTGGATACGTCAAATTAGTTTTCAAAAAACTTAAGTTATGCTGTAAAAAATTTTTGCTTTTGTTGAAGCTCTATAACTTTTTCTGGAAGGTTTTTTTCCTTTAAAGTTATTATAAAAGGCAAATCATTGCAAAAGGTTAAAAGTGGTTATTTTAAAAAATCTAATTATTTTAAAAACAAGTTAACCAATCGTGGTTTGATTTGCCTTAGTATTGAAACTCTATCTGCAGCAATTATGATTAAATTTAACATGAAGAATGTTTCTTGTCAATATGTTTCTGAATTAATTTCAGAAAATACTTCTATTGTCAAAAAAAATTCTTAGTTTTGATAAATATTCGTTCAATAAATAAATTTAACAGGTGAATAAAAAATTTTTTTAGATGACAAAATATACATCCATAAGTATGATAGGTTTTTTTCATAAAAACGGTCCACTAACGATAATTTTTTTCCTTTTGTATATTCGATCCAGTTTGATTATGAGATAAAGATTCGTTCAATAAATAAATTTAACAGATGAATAAAATAATTTTTTAGATTGACAAAATATACATCTATGAGTTTGATAGGTTTTTTTTTATTAAAACGGTCATTAACCATTGACGATAACTTTTTTCAGTGTGGTGTAAATCCGATACAGATTGTTTATGAGAACGAAAAAAGTAATGTGTAAATTTAGTGAACAAGTTTAAATTTTTTTTGTCCTCCTTTAAAAATTTCAAAAGTTGGTCACCCTACCACTACAGCATACCCTATGGGTGGGGTTTATTTATATGGTGGCATGGCAGGTTGGTTGAGAAGATGGACTCAGGACGGAAGCATTTGGGTTCGATTCCTCATCGATACTAATTTGTTCATAGTTTGACATATAAGCGGTACATCAGTGCCTTATCAATGAAAACACACTCACGGTACCTTTACTAAAAATTCAAAAATTTGCTACATAATTAACATAAGAGAGAAAGGAGACAAAATAAACTAATAAAGCAATTTTCACTATTTAAAATGAAACTGTCTGTTCACAGAATAATAGGAAGCATAAAAAATTAGATAGTTTATCAGCACTTTATTTGATATTTTCAAGTTTTTATAAGCAGCAAAAGCCAACGTATCAAGTACATTTTTAACATCTGAAACATTTTGTTTCGATAATATATTTTTATTATAATAATCAAGAAATTTTCTTAACAAAAATTATTTAATTATGTACAGTGTAACTTACAAAATTTAACAATCGAACATTATAAAAAATATCTCTGCTCAAATATTAAACAAATAGAATATTTTTGTTTTTAAACTGAATAGCTAGTCAAAATATTAATTCCCAAATAGCTATTGAAAAAAAATTTCTTGACTTGAAAAAATTAAATTTTCAAATGTTACAAAATGTAACAAACGTACTGATAAAGATTAAAAGTGACCTTTGTTGAAAATTTTTTTAACGCGAGTCTGACAGTATTCATTGATATAAAATTTTACCGATTTAAAACTATTTTTTTCTCTCATTTAAAAACAAACAAATTTTCATTTTTGCAAAATGTTTGGTGTATTGATGGAACTAAATTTTTTCAAAATCACTATACATTTAAATTCACTATATCACATAAGTTTACTATGCATGGGATAATTGATCAAGAATTAGTGTGGCCTTGATAGAAGTGATGGCCTACGTTACGGTCGAGAAGAAATTTTATAATTTTTACTTCACATTTATTTACCGTAAAATCGTATCAGAAAATAAAACTCGATATTTATAAAACGTATCAAAATTTAAAAAAAAGTTTGAAGCAAAAAACGTAATGGAACATGAGGAAAAAGATTCTTTCGAGGTTATTTACCTTGAAAATAAACGTTTTAAATATTCTTTAGTTCAATAAATGCATATTTATAGAAGTTTTTTATTTTCAATATTTTTATATTACTCGTTTTGATCACTTTATTTGATTTAACATAGTTTGTTAAGCAAAATTCAAAAAACATCAAATTTGATATTTAATGAAATAAAAATTTTATATAAAATGGAATAATTTGGAAAAGTTTATTAAAAATTCAATTATTACATCGTAATAAAAAAAGAGCGTTCTCAACTATTTTGTCCTTTAGCCTCAGAAAAAGTTCTTTCAACACTCACTTGAGTGGTACAAGAAATGATAAAACTATTTATATATTTGGAAACCTGATATTCTTAAAGGATTTTAATGAAGAACAACCTTTTGAGACCGACAACATCGATCTTTTAAAGGAATCCCGCACTCATGTCCTACACAATGACCTCATATTCCATGACCAAACCCTTTACAAACAAATTAAAGGCTTGCCCATGGGATGTAAACTTTCATCTATTTTATCCAATATTTACTTACACTCCTTAGAAATAAAATTCTCCTAGCACCCTAATTTCCCCCATGAAACCTGGCACAGATATGTCGACGACATTTTCTTTCTATGAAACACCTCTAATAACCTTAACGAATTCGCCAACAACCATGATCAACATATCAAGTTCACCAACGAAACAGAACTTAATTACTTAGACATCCAGATCCAAATAGTAAACAATCATTTAATTTCTTCACTTCACATAAAACCAACCAAAAAATCCATTTTTCTTAATTACAACTCTGCCCACTCTATGCACATCAAAAAAGCCACCTACCTTGGCCATATCCCAAGAATATGCAAAATCAACAATATCAAAGTCTTACTTCACAGTGATAATGAAAACCTTAATTCAATTTTATACCAAAACGGATACTCCCCCTCCCCCCATATCCTGAATAAATGGCATTCCGAATTCTCAGCCTCCCGTACCTATCTGTTCTATAAAATATCTATTCCTCGATGAAATATATTTTTCTTCTACTCGTACTCCTCTAATACTACCTCCTATCCAAAACGCCCTATGCAAAAATAGAAATGATCATCAAGAAACATAATAATCCTATTACAAATATCCAAAAAAGCCGTCAAAAAATAAAAACCTATTTTTTCCAATAAACCTAAACCATATCCACTACACATCAAATTGAAACAACAAATTCAACCACACCAACATCATTTATAAGGTAAAATGCCTCCTGTGCAATAGTATCTATATTAGAGAAACCAATAGACCTCCCTATCCCGCTTTAAGGAACACATCAGAGATGCCAAACTTAAAAGTGCTGAGAAGGAAATAAGCTACCATATCTTATAATCCATAAAGGTAAACCAAATGGACAAGCCTCACTCTCCATGGAAGTAATTAATTAGGCCTCAAGCTACCTCCAACAACAACACAAAGAAGAATACTGCATCACGACATTAAAGCCCTATATCAACCACAGACACAGCCAATAACCCACAATTACCCCAATTTTTCTTTGGCAAATCCACCCAAAAGTATGGTCTTTTTCAACGATTATCTTAGGCCAATCTTTGAATGGTGTACTCAAAATTGCATGCATATAAATGTATCTAAGTGTAAAGCCATCTAAATCTCATGCCCTTTGGTAGTATGAATAGAAAAATTCCAACTGAGAATTTCAAGTTCGAAGTTGTTGGAAATTATAAATTACTTGGTGTCATCATCGACTGCAAATTGAAGTGGAAACAACATATCTCTTG